>CM070818.1:55173909-55773909 GCA_036326025.1 Chrosomus eos
CCGTGTATTCTACGTGCAAATTCGTGCACCGAACCGTGACGCCCGTACCGTTTCGGTTCGATACGAATACATGTACCGTTCCACCCCTAATATATATATATATATATATATATATATATATATATATTATATATATATATATATATATATATATATATATATATATATATATATATATATATATATATATATATATATAAACACCTTACTAATTTAATGTCAACTGTAGCCTTAAATGAATAGTTCTTTAAAATGAATAGTTCACTTAAAAATTAAAATTCTGTCATCATTTACTCGCACTCAAGTTACATTTCTTTTTTCTGCTGAACACAAAGGAAGATATTTTGAAGAATGTTAGTTACCAGACAGTGGGTGGACTCCGTTGACTTCCATAGCAGAAAAACAATTATTTTCCAACATTCTTCAAAATATCTTCTTTTGTGTTCAGCTGAAGAAAAATTCATACATGTTTGAAACAACTTAAAGGAATAATTCACTTAATTTGAATTCTGTCATCATTTACTTGCCCTTTAAGGCTTCAGTTGACATCATTATTGTTATTGATAATGTTGTTTTTTCTTCTACAGATTCTACTTAATAGGTGGAGGCATACCGATCATTGTCTGTGGAATAACAGCTGCTGCTAACATCAAAAACTACGGAAGTCAAGTCAATGCACCTTAGTAAGTATGAGTTTTAGGACACTTTGGAATGTGACGTGAAGGCCAAGTATGGTAACCCATATTCGGAATTTGTCTTCTGCCTTTAACCCATCCAAGTTAGTTCACACACATTAGGAGTAGTGAACACACACACACGCATGTGCGCGCGCACACACACCCCCGGACCAGAGGTCAACCATTCACTGTGGCGCCCAGGGAGCGATTGGGGGTTAGGAGCCTCGCCCAAGGGCACCTCGGTCATTTCCTGCCGGTATTAAGAATCGAACCCGCAATCTTCAGGTTACCAGTCCCTAACCATTAGGCCACAACTGCCCCCATGGCTTTTTAACCATCCCTTACAATTAAATTCAAGCTAGGGGTCTTTGTTTGATAAATGCATTGATTGTAATTGACAGATTTTGTGTAATCGATTGGACATTTTTGTGTGGATATATTAAAGCCATGAGACAAAATGCAATGGTTTAGTATGTTTCCTTAACTTAGTTGCTATTAACAACAGACTGTACAGATACAGCCTGTATGTGCCTCGAGGCTTTTTTCCAAATCCCCATGTGAACATTTCCTGTCATATTAATCTGTCATGAGAAATTGCTTCTGCTCTCGCTGGAGCCTAATGCCCATGCTCTTTAAAGTGCAGAATCCTACTTTATGGAGGAGCAAGTAGTGTAGACTGAAGTTGTGTGAACCTAATTATGCTGCTCTATTTTTGGCTCCACCTTGTGCCTGTTGGTTTCCCAGTCTCCCTTCTTTCACTTGTGACAGCTGTTTGGATTGTGTAACAGCATGGTTTAATTTGAAAATCCAGACCATCTGAGATCTTTGGGGTTTAATTAATCTCACGCTACCACGACAAAAGGAAAAACCGCTCTGCTAAGCATCACAGAACTCTTAAGTGCCTCATAAGTGTTTTTCCCACAACATGAATCCCTTGATACCACCAGTGTAAACCTTTAGAACTTTTATGTACTTAAATATAAGAGCTAATTTTAAGAAAGCAGACCTGCAGAGAGTGACAGGTGCTTTGATTTATAAAATATGATGGCAGTGTTCTAGCATTGTTCTGTGTATGTAAAATTAAAATTTCATTTTCATGCTGCCAAGTAGAGCAATGTGTGACGTCAATTTATTGAAGTATAAAACCGCAAAAAAAAAGTAATTCTCAGCTTGTCAACATCAGTATTTTAGTACTGACTCTCTATGTGGTCGATTAGTAGAAATACTGGTGTATTTATGTTACATGTATTGTACAATAAAGCAAAACACCACATTGACATATAAACAACATTAAAAATGTAATTTTCAGAAAATAAGAAAACTGATGGGGTGAATTTTTAATTTCCATTTAATGCTAACTTTAAAAATAAAAAAATCTGTTGTCTTTCCTCAGCTGCTGGATGGCATGGGAACCCAGTCTCGGTGCGTTTTATGGCCCGGCAGCCTTCATCGTTTTCGTGGATTGCATGTACTTCCTCAGCATTCTCATTCAGCTCCGACGACATCCCGAGCGCCGCTTTGAACTCAAAGAACAGTCCGAAGAGCAGCAGCACCTTTCTGTGACTGAAGCAACCGAAATCACACCTGACCATCTGGAGACCTCCTCCTCCACAGCCGCCGCACACCCGTTTTGATGTCGGCTCTGGAGAATGAACACACTTTTGTGGCCCAACTCATTGGCGTCGCAGGATCCCTAGCTCTTTATGTAGCGCTGTGGGTGTTTGGTGCTCTTGCGGTGTCCCAGGAGTATCCAGCAGATTTGGTGTTCGCCTGCCTGTTCGGCACTGTCGCTTTAGCCCTCGGGGCGTTTTTTGTGGCGCACCATTGCGTAAACCGTCAGGACATGCGTCATCATTGGTCACAAGCTTGTTGCCTGGTTCGCCGTAACTACGGCGAACAAGTTGATTCCCTGCTATTGCCTGTCGCGGTTACCAGTGACTCTGTGTTGACGGCCAGGGGAAACAGTGAAGCAACGAAGTGTCCGGCCAGCAGCGCTGAATCATCCTGCACCAATAAAAGTGCACCGAGCGTACGCAACTCCACCCAAGGCTGTAAACTGACCAATCTGCAGGTCGAAGCCGCTCAGTGCAAAGCGCCCCTTCAACGGCCAATGGGACGGCTTTACTGGACAACAGCCTGACTGAACATTCAGTCGACAATGAGATTAAGATGCATGTAGCACCTGTTGAGGTTCAATATCGGCCCAGCTCAGTCAACAACAACAATCTTCCAGGAACGGGCAACGCCAACATCAATGGGCACTCTGGGCGACACCACAAGAACCGTACAAGAGCTCATCGGGCCAGCAGGCTCACCG
Source organism: Chrosomus eos (assembly GCA_036326025.1). NCBI lineage: Eukaryota > Metazoa > Chordata > Actinopteri > Cypriniformes > Leuciscidae > Chrosomus > Chrosomus eos. The sequence goes on from CM070818.1 coordinate 55,176,904, forward strand.
TTTTGCGCGAGTACTCTTACGACGTCCCAACCAGTGTGGAGGGCAGCGTGCAAAGCATCCCGCACAAGCGCCACCATCATCACGAGAGCCTACACGCCGCAACAGCCGGCGGGCCGCGTATTTGGCTTACCGGGAGCGCCAGCAGAGCCAACTTCAGCAGGACAGCAGCGACGCCAGCGCCAGTTTGCCGCGACGCTCGCGCCACCTCAGCAAAAGTGGAGGCGTCCGCCTCGGTAATGGTTTTGGGCACGGCCTCAGCAACAATGTGGGGAATGGTGTCAGTAATGGAAGCTTAGTCGTAGGAGGGGAGGGATCTGGGACCGATGTCACCAGCCAAACTAAAGACTGTCCAAAACAGCCCCTCGCTGTTGAACTGGAGGTACAGCCCAAGTCTTACGGGTTGAATCTAGCTTGCCAAAACGGACCTGCCAAAGACTCAGAGAGACTACAGAATTTGTCCCCCCTGAACGTGGAGAGTTCAGGGAATATTAAGACTGGCTTGTGGAAGCACGAAACTACTGTGTAGCAAGATTACCTTCTCAGAGACTACAAATCAGACTTGTATCTGTAACTGTGAATCTTTATTTTATGATTTTGGTGGTACAGATTGTAAAAAGAAATAGTTCCTAAAGAATTTGCATTTTAATGTTTATGTTCAAAAACGGAGTACCTACAAATGCTTGGCTGCGAATCATCATAGTCTACAAATGGTCTATTTTTGTGCCCATTTTGTATTTCATTCTGACTTTTTGTATGTGAAGATGCATGACTCGCTGCTCTTTGAGTATATGTTGGCTGAATCTTTAATGTGTTTTCACATAATTGCAGCCATCAAAATAAAAAACACAAAACGCAGCCCACTTCATCTCATCTCTGAGTTTAAAGGTGAGTTCATACCCCTCTTCTCAGAGCTTCTTTTGGCCTTGTGGTTTCAAGTAAATGGGAGCTTATATGATTTTACAACAAATGGTACAATTTGTAAAAATAGTTAAAAAGAATTTGTGTTTTAAAGCTACAATATGTACGATTTTTGTAATAAAATATCCAAAAATCACTTGCACCGTGTGATATATTTCCTGCAGTTGTGTAGCTACTTACAATATCCCAAAAAGTCCCCAAAAATTTTTTAATTTCAGAGAAATTTTCTACTTTTAAATAATGGCTCGTCCATGTTCACTTGTCGCCTGTCAATGACGTAATATCCGCGTTATCCCTGGCATGTACTGCCATAGTAACCATGGCGACAGATGTGGACAACTGCATTACGTCTAGCTCATGCTTTTGTTGTTCGTTCTAATATTATGAACCATGGGAAGAAAAAAGAAATAAAACGAGGATTAATATCAGTGTGGAGTTTTTGAGATGCCGAGAGCTCCACGTCCGTGACTTCGACTTGACTGACTTTATTAGACAGGTGAGCAAATGTACATAAAACGAATCAATTTTATATAGCTCAACATGATGAAATGTTAGAATATGATCAGTATGTATATGATCAGCTAACCTTAATCTAGCTTACTGCTAGTCTCATAAAGACAAACTAAAACAGAATAACATAACACTCAAATGCAGTTTAGTGATGGTGTAGACCAAGTGAAACAGTGCTACGTTACCTCACAAGTTTAATTTGTCTAATAAACTGACCTTGGTGAGTATAATCCAGCACTTGAGGGTAGTTCAGTAGAATGAAATGTCCTCGTTCCTTCCTTTATATCCGCGGGACTCGCGTGTGGCGCTGATATCAGTCACTTACAGCAATCGCGACCTGCTTCATACCAGTCAGTCATGTTAGAAACATCAATGTATTCTCTCACCCATAAACATTATTATATCCTTAATCATGACAAGTTCCATAATTCCACTTACCTACGCCTTTGTTATGAGGTTAGCGACCCTAGCGCTGCAAAAAATGACATATTGTAGCTTTAATGTTTTTGTCCTAACAAATGTATATAGTTTCCCACTTGACTGAATCATAGTCAATCTAAAAAAAAAAGTAACATGTTGGCTGAATCTCGTATGTTTTGTGTTTTCACATAATTGCGGCTGTCAAGTAATAAAAAATCTCTGCGCAGCCAGCTTCATCTCGTCTGTCGTCTCGGAGTTCAAAGGTGAGTTCAGACTTCTTCTCCGAGCTTCCTTCAGGCCTTGTGGTATGGAGTAATTGGGAGCACATTCTGCCATTACGTCCATTTCATGAAGGCTCTAATTGAGGTGCATGGTCTTGCTTTTCCCTCACTTTGGTGGAAGCAGTTGGATGGGGAAGAAATGGTAGGAGTCGGACTGCCTCCAGAGTTAGAGACCATGCAGTGACTGATGGCTGACTCTCAGGTTGGGCTGCCTGTCATCATTAGTGGTGAAGGGAATATAATTGCTGTAGTGCAGTCTCACCTCACCTTCCCACTTGCCACAAGTCTGTTGAGCAGTTCTTTGCAGGATAATACAGGACAGTGAAGGACAATAGAATGATTAGTTTGCACACACACTCACACATACGTAGCTAAAAATAGTGGATCAAAATGCAACTTGTCGTGTTCTTTTCACAACCGATATTTTGTGAGTTTAGTGGCGCTAATGAAGTCCGCAGGGGTTTCACTTTGTTAAATTAGGCCATATATCAATTGTGCTCAAGACACTGAAGAAAATTGAGATTATTGCTTTCATAACACATAGATGGATTTATGCCCTGGATTTAAAGTTGATTCAGTTCTTGAGCTGAGAAAGTGCTTGTTAAGGACATAAATACAAATGAAAACCAGGTATATTCTAATTATTAATTATGGGTTAATGACACAATTCTTTTTTTATCCTAATTTAATTTATTCAAAATATCATTATGAATAAAAGCCTTGATTTCAAGAATAAAATAATTATAGAAATCTAATGAGTCTGTCAAATCAGTCATGAGGTAAAACCAGGTTTATTTTGGCACTATTGAAATACAATTGTTTTTATTTTATATATAAATATATAATAATATTATATATATATATATAAATATATAATAATATTATATATATATATATATATATATATTACTGGTTAATTTTAATTTTAGAATTTTGTTTTATGTTGACATATTTAAAAAAATAATCAAAATGCCTATATATATAAATTCTGAAATAAAGTGAGCAAGTGTATCTGGAATAAAATTTATTTGTAACATTTTTATGTTTTAGAAACGCACAGAAACAACAAAGTGATATCTCAGAACAGCATATAAACCCATAAGTCAGAGAGAGAATATAGGGCGGCTTCTGTCACTTTGAGTGATTTATTGCCCTTGATTGACCACGCCCCTTTTCCCCACGCTAAGCCCCGCCCCTTTTTCCCACGCTAAGCCCCGCCCCTTTTCCCCACGCTTAGCTCCACCCCCTTTTCCCACGCTTAGTCCCGTCCCCCTCCCACCCACTTCCGGAGAGATCATGTGACCGTGGGAATTCCCACGGTACGGAACCCCTCCCATTCGAACCGGTTCCGGAACCCCACCCATTCGAACCGGTTCCGGTCCGGGCACGTGTTGTACACCTGTTACGAACACCTGTCTTGATCAATGTAAAAATGTTCAAAATAATAGAAAAACATTCAAAACAATACATTTTCAATCCTTTTAAGAAGGATAGCAGAAAACAGAGATAGGTTTAGTGTTTTTTTATATTAACATGTAGTGATTTAAAACCATTAAATCCATTTATATCATTAAAACATAGTAATGTTCCATTTTACATAAAACATCTGCTTTAAAAAAGTGTTTTCAATCACAATAATAACTAAAACAGCGTGTATTAAAATTATATCAAGTAAATAGTTATGTTTTCTTAAAACATCTAACATCGGTTGTATTAAAATTACATCAAACAAATAGGTCTAATATGTCTTCAGTGTTCACACACACTTGTAAGTTGTTTAAACTGCATTTCTTAAAGTTATCAAAGTGTTTTAGTTCTTAAAACATCTAACATCGATTGTATTAAAACTATTTCTATCATACATTTACAACTATTTTCTATCATACATTTCACCTGTTACGTGTATCTGACTTGATCAATGTAAAAAATGTTCAAAATGATGGAAAAACATTCAAAACAATACATTTTCAATCCTTTTAAGAAGGATGGCAGAAAACAGAGATAGGTTTAGTGTTTTTTATATTAACATGTAGTGATTTAAAACCATTAAATCCATTTATATCATTAAAACATAGTAATGTTCCATTTTACATAAAACATTTGTTTTAATAAAAGTGTTTTCAATCATAATAATAACTAAAACAGCGTGTATTAAAATTATATCAGGTAAATAGTTATGTTTTCTTAAAACATCTAACATCGCTTGTATTAAAATTACATCAAACAAATAGATCTAATATGTCTTCAGTGTTCACACACACTTGTAAGTTGTTTAAACTGCATTTCTTAAAGTTATCAAAGTGTTTTAGCTCTTAAAACATCTAACATCGGTTGTATTAAAACTATTTCTATCAAACATTTACAACTATTTTCTATCATACATTTAAAAAAGTTGTGTTTTTCACAATAACACAGTGTTTAAAACTATTAAAATAACTTATATCATTAAGATACTATTGTCTTTAGTGTTCATACACGACGCTAATATTAAAATTATATCAAGTAAATAGTTGTTTTCTTAAAACGTCTAAAACCACGTGTATTAAAATTATATTATGCAAATACATCTAAAACAATAGTTCTATTTTTATCACACATTTAAAAAAGGTGTACTTTTCACATAACACTCAGTGATTAAAAACCATTAAGTCGTTTTTATATCATTAAAACACAGTGTAGACCTTTACCTTTACACATTATTTAGTAAAATGTTCCATTTTACATAAACCATATGTTTTAAAAAAGTGTTTGCAATCACAATAATAACTAAAACAGCGGGTGTTTAAATTATATCATGTAAATAGTTTTTTACTTAAAACATCTAAAGACGGTTGTATTAAAATTACATCAAACAATAGTTCTATCTACATTTAAAGAAGGTGTGTTTTTCACAATAACGCACGGTGCTTAAAACTATTAAAACAATTTATATCATTAAGATACTATTGTCTTTAGTGTTCATACACATGAAAAAGTTTAAAAGTGTTTTCTTAAAGTTATCAAAATGCGTTAGCATTAAAAACATCTAAAACTGTCTGTATTAAAATTTTCTATCATACATTTAAAAAAGTTGTGTTTTTCACAATAACGCACAGTGCTTAAAACTATTAAAACAACTTATATCATTAAGATACTATTGTCTTTAGTGTTCATACACTGTGCTAATATTAAAATTATATCAAGTAAATAGTTGTTTTCTTAAAACGTCTAAAACCATGTGTATTAAAATTATATTATGCATATACATCTAATTACTATATTCGAAGTTGCACTTTCCACAATTACACATCGTTTAAAAATATTAAAAATGTTGTATAAAGTTAAAATACACATATCTTTAGTGTTTCATACACTTGTAAAATGTTAAAACATTAATGAAAAAGTTTAAATTGTATTTTCTTAACGTTATCGATATTTTCTAGCATTAAAACATCTAAAACAATGTGTAATGCAATTTTATATCAAACAATAGATCTATTTTCTATCATACGTTTTCTAAAATTAAAACTTTATGTTAAAAATCACAGTATCAAAAACACATGCATATTAAAAAACTGACTCACGTTTTTACATCCACGCTTTGTTGTTGAAAGAAGAACAAAAGTAATCCTGTTTAAAGATTTAATCCACCAGCAAAGATACATCCAGCACCAGAGGGATTGTCCAAAGGTATTAATCCATCTCCAAAGGTATATCAAACTCCAAAACTTTAGAGATTTTAATTCACAAAGTTGTGTAAATGTAATTCCCCGGGAGCTCCGCGAAACACGTTTACACTCTTACATCCCAAAAGTTAGACTGACATCCGCGAGGTCTACAAAACAGCCTGACATAGACTCCACCCCTAGACCCTCCCACAACAGGTGATGAGGCGTGGGAACTCAGTTCCCACGCGCACACACGCTCTCTTCCCACGCGCACACACGCACACACATACGTCACACATGCACCCCCACATAATGAAAGAAGAGCCATGCACCCATGCGATGCGCATGCGCGGACACACACACACACACACATACACACACACACACACACACACACACACACACACACACACACACACACACACACACTCATGTTCCTCCCATAGGATGACAGGTCATTGTGCGTGCTTAAAAAGGAGGACGGATTCTGTACACAATACTTGTGATCTTTATCCAACTAGAAATGGCCACCGCTGACCCTAAAACTCCTGAAAGGAACATCAATGATGTTATGGAGGATTTAACACTGGCTCCGAGGAAAAAACATGGACCATGTTTAACTCGATTTCTCCATGAGTTGACGGATCGTGTGAAGTATACTTTTCGTCTGTCCGGGGGACGTGCATGCACTTACGAGTTTGACAAGGAATTACGCGAGGTCAGACTCATCAATATCGATGATGATGATTGTTTCACGTCGAAAATGAATGAAGATCCTGATCTGGTATTCACAGAAAAGGATTGGATTTTATTTTACAAAACTGTCTGGAGAGATTTGAAAGATGGCGGGAGCGAACCACTCTTTATTGCAGAGTGGCCTGGATTAAGTTTTGGCACAAGGTACCGTCTTCTCGCGGATCACGTCAACAAACATGCAGAAGACTACATCTACATTTTATGCACCGACTTTGTTCGAGACCATCCGCAGTACTCTTGGCCTATCACGGAGGAGGAACATTTTAAATTTTACGATTTAAAGTTTATGTTTCAATGGAAAGATTTGCCGATATTGGAGGATATTTTCTCTAAAATCAATCAACTCTTCTCATGGGGGAATGCGTATGATAGGTACAAGAATATTAAAGTCCGTCTGTTCAATCCCGAATGGTGTACACCTTCCAGGAGAGGCGTTCATGTGTCTCAGCCTACATACTACAAACATTAAACGAGGATCCTGACAGACTGTCTCAAACCGTTGCACTGGATTATTGATGATGGTCATACATCGAAAAGGCATCATGACGGTGGATGATACGTCTAACGAAGTTATCGAATCAGATGAACACTGTATGGAAATTATTGAACGATTGGAATAATAGGTAGGGTAAAAAACTACTCACCTGTGTGTGTGTGGACTATCAACGACATTCTGAACAGTTGTCTGAATGGAGATATATTATGTGTCTTTGTACGTATGTAACTGTTGTTTTTAAATTGTCAAGGAATGAATATCTCGATGTCTGTAAAATGAATGATATTACGTGTGAATACATGTTGGAGAAAAATTTATTTCGATGTTTGGATGATATTAAATTAATTCTGTGTATGTTGTAACCTTATACTTTTTTCTATTCTGAAATAAAAAATATAAAATTCATCCCATGTATGTCGGTACTTTTTTCTATTCTGAAATAAAATGTATAGACATGACTGAATGAATACATATTTAAAAAACTTTACTCAATTGTATTAATTTACGTGCTATGATGTATTATTTACCACTCTTTTATTTTTCCTTTTATAAGCGTTTTAACTCACATCTTCATTACCACATCATCTGGTTATTTGTTTATCTTTCTGTATCAAACATACGCTTACGCTTTTACAACAGTCAAATCTAACATATTTGAAGAAAAACTAATACTTATCATAATAACGTAGTGTAGCCTATTAAAATGATGTATAAGTTAAAATACACTGGTCTTAGCCTTTTTTAAACATTTGTGAATGTTAAAACGCTAAAAGGCCGGTGGTCAGCCATTTACAGAAAAGTAAAACAAGTTAAGACTTTTTCATTACAAAAACGATACATTTATCTTTCACACATTGTTCGTAAAACTGTTAATATCATAAAATATCAATCTGTGCGATGGTGTTAAGTCAAATGGAGAGTTTATTCTATATACCAGAATTCACTCTACTCTAATTAAAATAACGAGCAACTTCACCTCTTTTTAAAATATTTTTATATCTGCCTTAACTCGCGTACTCCAAACTGATTATGTGTTTATCTTTCTGTATCAAACGAACACTTACGTTTTTACAACAGTCAAACCTAACATATTTGAAGAAAACTAATACTTTTCATAATAACGTAGCGTACCCTATTAAAATGACGTATAAGTTAAAATACAGACTTATTAGCATTTTAAACATTTGTAAAATGTTAAAACGTTTAAAGGTGAGTGCTCAATCATTTACAGAAAAGTAAAAACAAGCTAAGACTTTTTCATTACAAAAGATACATCTATCTTTCACACATTATTCGTAAAAAAGTGTTACATTATACGTAAATCATCTTTACACATACTAGTCTACTATAAATAAACTAGCCACAACCTTTTAACCAATCACAGGTAGGCCCAACACGCACCCACGCATGTGCAAGCACAGACTCCTTGATGTCTGAGCGTGCTGTGTCACATACAGACACTATTTTTCCCTCCTGATGAGGTGTGAGATCTAGGAATTACTTTATAACACATAGTTATCTAAAAAAGCTAGGAGATAGTCTTATACCGTTCTCCAGTATTCGTAAAACAGTTACGATTTACATAAAATATCATTCAGTGCGAAGCTGTTAAGGCTAATTCAACATCTAAATGTATAATTTATCACTCTTTTAATTTTCCTATTATAAGTGTTTTAACTCACATAACCGTTAGCTACTACGTCTGATTATGCGTTGGTCTTTCCGTATCAAGCACGCACGTATACGTTTTTAAATCGGACAAATAGATCTAATTCATTGAAGTTACTTTACACAATTACACATAGTTTAAAAGTATTAAAATGATGTATAAGTTAAAATACACAGGTCTTAGCCTTTTTAAACATTTATGAATGTTAAAACGCTAAAAGGTCGGCGGTCAGCCATTTACAGAAAAGTAAAACAAGTTAAGACTTTTTCATTACAAAAAAGATACATTTATCTTTCACACATTGTTCGTAAAACTGTTAATATCATAAAATATCAATCTGTACGATGGTGTTATGTCAAATGGAGAGTTTATTCTATAGGGTTATATCAGATCGTAGTACTTTATCACACTATTTTATTTCCCATACATATATGAAAATTGCACAGAGTTTACATGTTGTTTTAAAATCACCATTATTTTAATGTTTAAAATTTAAAAACAGGCAAGAAATTATTAATTGGAATGGAATAATGATTTATTTAGCAGGAAATACAATCTCAAACCATCAATGTTAATACAATTACACATAGGTCAACTTGTAACACGTACAAATGAATTACAGTAAACAGTAAAATAATAACAACCACCTGTAAATAATAACGAACACATGTAAAAACTATAATGGTACCGTCACATCATTTCATAAAGACACCATGTAGTTACATCAAACTTTGCAGAATGTTCAATCTCTCAGAGATTAGTGTTGTTAGGACTACAGTTAAAAGTTGATTTTCACCCCTTACCACCTCAATCTCTTGACGAACTAGCAATAATTCATTACGCAATTGTGTGTTAGTGTCCATTCCCTCCTCACGACATGTACCAAGCAAATCCATAACACTCCTTAAATCCTGAGTGTGCTGACACTGTTGCTGTATTACATTGTTTAGAAGTGTTACGATACTCCCCGCGGATTCAGCTACAATCGCCTCGGTTTGTTGATACGTTAACGGAGTGTTACAACATCTAAAATTCTCGAAAAAACTCTATTAACACCTTGTAGCGTCTCACGAGTGGGTCTGTGATGACCTCTGTCACTGTACAATGGTCTGGATGTTCCTTCAGATCCCAGTACGGAATCATCACTGTCTGATGAATTCTGTTCGGAGTCAAGTGCATCTAGCGCTGCTGTTTGTGAATCCATGAAAGTGTTTAAACCTCTTTCATCGTAATCTGTCCTAGGTGAAATATATTAATAAATATTAGATTCATTATTTATTAGATTAAAAATATGTTGTAAAATATATAGTCTAGTTTCTTACCGTTATCCAGCGAGACGCTTGTGCATGAGGTAGAGTTTGGTTGTAAATTTAAAAGTCCTTTCTTGTAAGTGGTTGTGGATGTGCAACCATCCGTGGTGCTTTGTTCTGGAAAAATAATATTCATTTATTATTTTAAACGTATCAATTAAAAATAAGATAGGTTAGATGAATTAATAAATACAGTAAGACAAATACAATAGTCACCACCCACCTTCGCTAGGATACTCTAATCGTACGCCGTTGTCATATTCACCATAAATTTCACGAAGTCTCTTTATTCCTTGACCTAAAGGTCGTAGATTCGTACACGTTCTAGAATGACTCGTGTCGCACAAACCATCAGTATTAGACGCCGGGGGTGAATTATCTGGCTGATCATGTACCGACTGTTCTGGACTACCCCAGGGTGTGACATCCTCATATACTTGAACACAAACAGGATTGTGTGATGCGTCATTTTCGTCGATATCCTCTTCTACAGGATTATCGTTATAAGTATTAGCTTGTAAGAAATCGGCCGATGAAACGCCATCCGGAAAAGCAATGTGATCTAATTCAACAACAAACATATATTAGTGCCGTAGTCATTTCAATAAATTATAAAACTGAACATATTTTATGAAAATACTCACAAAGGTCATCCATGAGTTGTTCTAGATTATCTTCGCCGGATGGTTCAGGTAATACAGCATCTGTATAGTGTTGATAAGAGTGAAGAATGTACGTTATTCTAACAATCATTCATTATACATTTCGGTTTTTGTTCAAATAAGAGATATGGTTAATGTACCTTGATGGAATTCAGCCATGTCTTTGTAGATCGATTCAGCGACCCCTATACCGTACACGGTAACGTATTTAGCCTAAATGAAATAGACTACTCCGGATCTTTTAAAGAAACGCATATGACATTTTTTCAAACACTCCCCCTCTTCCCGCACACATTTTTCAAAGAAGGCCTTTCATCTCTGTATGACATCTGATTTACAACTAGAAAACATATGACAAACGACCCCAGTAGTTTCAACTTCTACAGATAACCGGTGCAATAAAATATTTCTTACATTCACCATAAGGAGATCAAATTAGCACATACAGTATAATCAGCATGATGACCCCATGCTACGGCAGACTCTCTGGAGTCCTGTGTGTGTGTGTGTGTGTGTGTGTGTGTGCGTGTGTGTGTGTGTGTGTGTGTGTGTGTGTGTGTGTGTGTGTGTGTGTGTGTGTGGTGTGTGTGTGTGTGTGTGTGTGTGTGTGTGTGTGTGTGTGTGTGTGTGTGTGTGTGTGTGTGTGTGTGTGGTGTGTGTGTGTGTGTGTGTGTGTGTGTGTGTGTGTGGATCAAACACTTAAAATCATCGATCTGACAAATAAATATAACTACGGCTGTGCCATAAGCTGGAAAAGATTCGATTGTCATTCGTTTCATAATAACATAACATTACAATTTTCAACTGATAGATGGCAGAAGCATCATCGTGATATGGTTGCAAGACTGACATGAAGTTTAATAGTGATCACTCATGACAGGCCTCACGATAAACATTTTCAATTATTTTACGGATAGTAACAATCGTGCAATGATTACCTTAAATTTTCTACTTTGACTTGTAAGTATACTTGTTCGTTTCGAAGATAAACATGAAACGTGTGGCTTATTATATGTTATAAAAAACGAAAACGGTGATATATTTAGATTTTAGATTATTATGGTATGAGTGATTTTGATCCGTGAATGCAGTATTGACTGTAACACATTTTGTCAAAAAGAAAATTCAAAGTGATTCTCATAAACTTAGCAGAAACATTGGATAATAAAGAAAGCCATTTAAAGACGTTTAAAAGTGTTAAATAGAAAATATAAATATGTTAAATATGATTAACATGACTGTAAAAGTTACAGCTTAGGCCTACCGTGCTAAATAAATCATTATTCCATTCCAATTAATAATTTCTTGCACTGTTTTTAAATTTTAAACATTAAAATAATGGTGATTTTAAAACAACATGTAAACTCTGTGCAATTTTCATATATGTATGGGAAATAAAATAGTGTGATAAAGTACTACGATCTGATATAACCCTATAGAATAAACTCTCCATTTGACATAACACCATCGTGCAGATTGATATTTTATGATATTAACAGTTTTACGAACAATGTGTGAAAGATAAATGTATCTTTTTGTAATGAAAAAGTCTTAACTTGTTTTACTTTTCTGTAAATGGCTGACCGCCTCCCTTTTAGCGTTTTAACATTCATAAATGTTTAAAAAGGCTAAGACCAGTGTATTTTAACTTATACATCATTTTAATACTTTTAAACTATGTGTAATTGTGTAAAGTAACTTCAATGAATTAGATCTATTTGTCCGATTTAAAAACGTATACGCGTGTGCTTGATACGGAAAGACCAACGCATAATCAGACGTAGTAGCTAATGGTTATGTGAGTTAAAACACTTATATAGGAAAATTAAAAGAGTGATAAATTATACATTTAGATGTTGAATTAGCCTTAACAGCTTCGCACTGAATGATATTTTATGTAAATCGTAACTGTTTTACGAATACTGCAGAACGGTATAAGACTATCTCCTAGCTTTTTTAGATAACTATGTGTTATAAAGTAATTCCTAGATCTCACACCTCATCAGGAGGGAAAAATAGTGTCTGTATGTGACACAGCACGCTCAGACATCAAGGAGTCTGTGCTTGCGCATGCGTGGGTCCGTGTTGGGCCTACCTGTGATTGGTTAAAAGGTTGTGGCTAGTTTATTTATAGTAGACTAGTATGTGTAAAGATGATTTACGTATAATGTAACACTTTTTTACGAATAATGTGTGAAAGATAGATGTATCTTTTGTAATGAAAAAGTCTTAGCTTGTTTTTATTTTCTGTAAATGATTGAGCACTCACCTTTAAACGTTTTAACATTTTACAAATGTTTAAAATGCTAATAAGTCTGTATTTTAACTTATACATCATTTTAATAGGGTACGCTACGTTATTATGAAAAGTATTAGTTTTCTTCAAATATGTTAGGTTTGACTGTTGTAAAAACGTAAGTGTTCGTTTGATACAGAAAGATCAGTGCCGCCGCTCCCACCACGCGCATCACGCGCTCTGCGTAGGGCACCAAGTGCGGAGGGGGCACCAAAAATAGCCTAATGAAAAATCAATCATCAAACTTCTTGTTATAATCAGATTCAGCGCGTTCTTCATCTTCAATCCGCAGCTGAGCAGAGAGCACGTCAGAAACAGGGTGTGTGTGTGTGTGTGTGTGTGTGTGTGTGTGTGTGTGTGTGTTCATCTGAGCCTATGATCTGAGCCTCATTGGTCTGTCAGTGCTCGTCAATGTCACATTATTTGTGATGACCAATCAAATCAAAGTAGGCGGGCTTTATGTTCACAGACGCTGAGCGCGAATTTTAACAGTGCAACTCGACGCTTCAGTCGGTCAAGTGCAAGATAAGATGTAAGTAGCTAAACTTAACTTTATATATTTGACAGTTTTTTTAGGTCATAAATGTTGTCTGTCAAGAATGACAAAAATAATAAGGCAAACTAATATAGTTTTGTCTAATTTCGCCATTTTGAACTGAAAATAGGCCTATATGTAACATGTAAGTTAGCCTAGTGTAATAGTTTAGGCTACTGTCATTGTGAGGGGACAAGAAACATGAACAAAGCTGTTTTCATTTCATCATGTTACACACAGGATTAATAATGAATGTGTACATATTGAAAATAAAATACAAATTGTAGCCTTTAGTAAATTAAAAAAAGCCAACTTTAGGAGGGGAAGAGACAGGGCAAGATAAAAACAAAGAGAAAAAGAGTGTGATGCTGATAAGGAGAGAAATGGTTTTAAAGCTGTTAACGAATTTTTTTCTTTTCTTTTTTTTTTTTGCCTTCACAACATCTTAAAATGCACATCTGTAGTTCAGAGCAATCCAAAATTTTCTCGGGGAAACCCCGAACCCCCCTAACTAACCTGCCTCAAGTTCGGGACCACAGTGATTATAAACCCTAAACTAAAGTGTTACTTTTTAAAAAAATATATAATATTTTTTGATACCTCATTGGGGGCTTAGCCCCTCTAAATGAAAAACCTAAATGAAAATGTGTTTTTTTTAGGGATGGAGGTGGGGGGGCGGGGGGCATCACAAAGGAATTATGCTTAGGGCACCAAAATGGCTAGCAGCGGCACTGAGAAAGATAAACACATAATCAGTTTGGAGTACGCGAGTTAAGGCAGATATAAAAATATTTTAAAAAGAGGTGAAGTTGCTCGTTATTTTAATTAGAGTAGAGTGAATTCTGGTATATAGAATAAACTCTCCATTTGACTTAACACCATCGCACAGTTTGATATTTTATGATATTAACAGTTTTACGAACAATGTGTGAAAGATAAATGTATCGTTTTTGTAATGAAAAAGTCTTAACTTGTTTTACTTTTCTGTAAATGGCTGACCACCGGCCTTTTAGCGTTTTAACATTCACAAATGTTTAAAAAAGGCTAAGACCAGTGTATTTTAACTTATACATCATTTTAATAGGCTACACTACGTTATTATGATAAGTATTAGTTTTTCTTCAAATATGTTAGATTTGACTGTTGTAAAAGCGTAAGCGTATGTTTGATACAGAAAGATAAACAAATAATCAGATGATGTGGTAATGAAGATGTGAGTTAAAACGCTTATAAATGGAAAAATAAAAGAGTGGTAAATAATACATCATAGCACGTAAATTAATACAATTGAGTAAAGTTTTTTAAATATGTATTCATTCAGTCATGTCTATACATTTTATTTCAGAATAGAAAAAAGTACCGACATACATGGGATGAATTTTATATTTTTTATTCAGAATAGAAAAAAGTATAAGGTTACAACATACACAGAATTAATTTAATATCATCCAAACATCGAAATAAATTTTTCTCCAACATGTATTCACACGTAATATCATTCATTTTACAGACATCGAGATATTCATTCCTTGACAATTTAAAAACAACAGTTACATACGTACAAAGACACATAATATATCTCCATTCAGACAACTGTTCAGAATGTCGTTGATAGTCTCACACACACACAGGTGTGTAGTTTTTTACCCTACCTATTATTCCAATCGTTCAATAATTTCCATACAGTGTTCATCTGATTCGATAACTTCGTTAGACGTATCATCCACCGTCATGATGCCTTTTCGATGTATGACCATCATCAATAATCCAGTGCAACGGTTTGAGACAGTCTGTCAGGATCCTCGTTTAATGTTTGTAGTATGTAGGTGAGACACATGAACCCTCTCCTGGAAGGTGTACACCATTCGGGATTGAACAGACGGACTTTAATATTCTTGTACCTATCATACGCATTCCCCCATGAGAAGAGTTGATTGATTTTAGAGAAAATATCCTCCAATATCGGCAAATCTTTCCATTGAAACATAAACTTTAAATCGTAAAATTTAAAATGTTCCTCCTCCGTGATAGGCCAAGAGTACTGCGGATGGTCTCGAACAAAGTCGGTGCATAAAATGTAGATGTAGTCTTCTGCATGTTTGTTGACGTGATCCGCGAGAAGACGGTACCTTGTGCCAAAACTTAATCCAGGCCACTCTGCAATAAAGAGTGGTTCGCTCCCGCCATCTTTCAAATCTCTCCAGACAGTTTTGTAAAATAAAATCCAATCCTTTTCTGTGAATACCAGATCAGGATCTTCATTCATTTTCGACGTGAAACAATCATCATCATCGATATTGATGAGTCTGACCTCGCGTAATTCCTTGTCAAACTCTAAGTGCATGCACGTCCCCCGGACAGACGAAAAGTATACTTCACACGATCCGTCAACTCATGGAGAAATCGAGTTAAACATGGTCCATGTTTTTTCCTCGGAGCCAGTGTTAAATCCTCCATAACATCATTGATGTTCCTTTCAGGAGTTTTAGGGTCAGCGGTGGCCATTTCTAGTTGGAAAAATAAAGATCACAAGTATTGATGTACAGAATCCGTCCTCCTTTTTAAGCACGCACAATGACCTGTCATCCTATGGGAGGAACATGAGTTGTTTTGTGTGTGTGTGTGTTGTGTGTGTGTGTGTGTGTGTGTGTGTGTGTGTGTGTGTGTGTGTGTGTGTGTGTGTGTGTGTGTGTGTGTGTGTGTGTGTCGCGCATGCGCATCGCATGGGTGCATGTCTCTTCTTTCATTATGTGGGGGTGCTTGTGTGACGTATGTGGGTGCGTGTGTGCGCGTGGGAAGAGAGCGTGTGTGCGCGTGGGAACCGAGTTCCCACGCCTCATCACCTGTTGTGGGAGGGTCTAGGGGTGGAGTCTATGTCAGCTGCTTTGTAGACCTCACGGATGTCAGTCTAACTTTTGGGATGTAAGAGTGTAGACGTGTTTCGCGGAGCTCCCGGGGAATTACATTTACACAACTTTGTGAATTAAAATCTCTAAAGTTTTGGAGTTTGATATACCTTTGGAGATGGATTAATACCTTTGGACAATCCCTCTGGTGCTGGATGTATCTTTGCTGGTGGATTAAATCTTTAAACAGGATTACTTTTGTTCTTCTTTCAACAACAAAGCGTGGATGTAAAAACGTAAGTCAGTTTTTTAATATGCATGTGTTTTTTGATACTGTGATTTTTAACATAAAGTTTTAATTTAGAACGTTGTGAATGATCTTTGTTTGATATAAAAAATGCATTACACATTGTTTTAGATGTTTTAATGCTAGAAATTTTCGATAACGTTAAGAAAATACAATTTTTAAACTTTTCATAATGTTTACATTACAAGTGTATAAACACTAAAGATATGTGTATTTTAACTTTATACAACATTTTTAATATTTTTAAACGATGTGTAATTGTGGAAAGTGCAACTTCGAATATAGTAATTAGATGTATATGCATAATATAATTTTAATACACATGGTTTTAGACGTTTTAAGAAAACAACTATTTACTTGATATAATTTTAATATTAGCCAGTGTATGAACACTAAAGACAATAGTATCTTAATGATATAAGTTGTTTTAATAGTTTTAAGCACTGTGCGTTATTGTGAAAAACACAACTTTTTTAATATATGTATGAAATAGAAAAATTTTAATACAGACAGTTTTAGATGTTTTTAATGCTAACGCATTTGATAACTTTAAGAAAACACTTTTAAACTTTTCATGTGTATGAACACTAAAGACAATAGTATCTTAATGATATAAATTGTTTTAATAGTTTTAAGCACCGTGCGTTATTGTGAAAAACACACCTTCTTTAAATGTAGATAGAACTATTGTTTGATGTAATTTTAATACAACCTCTTTAGATGTTTTAAGTAAAAAACTATTTACATGATATAATTTAAACACCCGCTGTTTTAGTTATTATTGTGATTGCAAACACTTTTTTAAAACATATGGTTTATGTAAAATGGAACATTTTACTAAATAATGTGTAAAGGTAAAGGTCTACACTGTGTTTTAATGATATAAAAACGACTTAATGGTTTTTAATCACTGAGTGTTATGTGAAAAGTACACCTTTTTTAAATGTGTGATAAAAATAGAACTATTGTTTTAGATGTATTTGCATAATATAATTTTAATACACGTGGTTTTAGACGTTTTAAGAAAACAACTATTTACTTGATATAATTTTAATATTAGCGTCGTGTATGAACACTAAAGACAATAGTATCTTAATGATATAAGTTATTTTAATAGTTTTAAACACTGTGTTATTGTGAAAAACACAACTTTTTTAAATGTATGATAGAAAATAGTTGTAAATGTTTGATAGAAATAGTTTTAATACAACCGATGTTAGATGTTTTAAGAGCTAAAACACTTTGATAACTTTAAGAAATGCAGTTTAAACAACTTACAAGTGTGTGTGAACACTGAAGACATATTAGATCTATTTGTTTGATGTAATTTTAATACAAGCGATGTTAGATGTTTTAAGAAAACATAACTATTTACCTGATATAATTTTAATACACGCTGTTTTAGTTATTATTATGATTGAAAACACTTTTATTAAAACAAATGTTTTATGTAAAATGGAACATTACTATGTTTTAATGATATAAATGGATTTAATGGTTTTAAATCACTACATGTTAATATAAAAAACACTAAACCTATCTCTGTTTTCTGCCATCCTTCTTAAAAGGATTGAAAATGTATTGTTTTGAATGTTTTTCCATCATTTTGAACATTTTTTACATTGATCAAGTCAGATACACGTAACAGGTGAAATGTATGATAGAAAATAGTTGTAAATGTATGATAGAAATAGTTTTAATACAATCGATGTTAGATGTTTTAAGAACTAAAACACTTTGATAACTTTAAGAAATGCAGTTTAAACAACTTACAAGTGTGTGTGAACACTGAAGACATATTAGACCTATTTGTTTGATGTAATTTTAATACAACCGATGTTAGATGTTTTAAGAAAACATAACTATTTACTTGATATAATTTTAATACACGCTGTTTTAGTTATTATTGTGATTGAAAACACTTTTTTAAAGCAGATGTTTTATGTAAAATGGAACATTACTATGTTTTAATGATATAAATGGATTTAATGGTTTTAAATCACTACATGTTAATATAAAAAACACTAAACCTATCTCTGTTTTCTGCTATCCTTCTTAAAAGGATTGAAAATGTATTGTTTTGAATGTTTTTCTATTATTTTGAACATTTTTACATTGATCAAGACAGGTGCTCGTAACAGGTGTACAACACGTGCCCGGACCGGAACCGGTTCGAATGGGTGGGGTTCCGGAACCGGTTCGAATGGGAGGGGTTCCGTACCGTGGGAATTCCCACGGTCACATGATCTCTCCGGAAGTGGGTGGGAGGGGGGCGGGACTAAGCGTGGGAAAAGGGGGTGGAGCTAAGCGTGGGGAAAAGGGGCGGGGCTTAGCGTGGGGAAAAGGGGCGGGGCTTAGCGTGGGAAAAAGGGGCGTGGTCAATCAAGGGCAATAAATCACTCAAAGTGACAGAAGCCGCCCTTTATACTCTCTCTTAAGTCTCTTAAAATATTAGATACATTTAATATTTAGGAATTAATGAATATCTAGGGGAAAAAAATACTATTTTTAAATGAAGAAGATTTTTTTTCACCATAAATTCAAAAGTGGGGTGCGCATTTTGCACAGTTGCTGCAACATCAACTGCAAATGCACAAATATGCCACAAAAGTGTGCATATGAAGTTACACAAGATAAGTGTATGTGCAAGAGATGCTTATAAAGATATAATTAAATATAGAATGAAGAGTAGATTTTTCTTGGCATCAATTTGTGAGTGTGCTTGTTCCACTGACCTTGTTTTACCATAGGGGGTTGTTGATTTTCACTTGATGTCCACTGACTATGTCCAGATGGATTGATGGGTGACATGCCCACTTCATGTCCCAGAAATCCACTTCCAGGACAGAAATCCTGAAAGTTATTCTATGTAAAGTGTGTTTAACACCGATAAATCTCATGCACTCCAACTTCCAGGTCATGCAAGAAGAGTTCATTCAAAAATTATAGAACTTATCCATTAACGTCATCTGCTATATCTGCTCATGGAGGACTTAAAGAATGAGCGAAAGACAAGATGTTCTTCATTTTCAGCCCACTAATGTTATATTAAAATCATATTTCTCACAGACAGAGATGTATTGCCAGACCCTCCTGAATGTGACGACAAGAAAAGGCTCTGAATTATGCATGGAACACTTATGACTGTATTACTCAACCAAACTCCACTGTGCCAGCCTTTCGGAGTTAAATGGTATTCCTTTTCTACTGTCCCATATGCCCTTTAAAATTCACCAATTCTCTGAGTCTTGAAAGTTACATCATTTGAATGTAGGATCCCAGGGATAAAAGAAAATATAAATAAAAGAAAATAGAACACAAACCGTTCAAAAGTTTGGGGTGTTACGTCCCAGGGGTAAAGTTGTCAAAAAAATGAGACAAAAAAAAGACAGACACATCAAATTTCAGCTCAAAGATTTATTAACAAAATATATAATTGACAAAGTAAATCAAAAAGGAAGCAAAGCAAACTTCAGGAGGGGGTAAAGCCAAAATAACAAACATAAATCCACTGTTAGGGAGTAAAACTACTTAACCTGCCAAAAGAAAACAAATATACAGAAAAGTAGCCTACAGTAACTCCCTAACTAACCAAAAACAGGAAAAAAGATATTACAAAAATAAAACAGGCACCCACCTCCCTACAGCTTCCAGGACATGTGGGCTTTTGAATATACCAACAATAATAGACCTCAGTAGGCTACAATAAGCCTTAGCTTGGTGAGAAACAGTCTTGAAAACAAAAGCAGGCGGAGGGACACAACATGTCCTTCCAAGCCTTTTTTTTTTGATCGTGTAGCTTCTCCAGCGTTACGAGCAGCAGGTGTGAGCGATCACCTTTCTCTCTTCCACACCTGGTAGAGCGAGAGAAAGAAAAAGAAAAAACACCAGCAACAATGTTGTCAAAACGATCCCGCTCACAGAGTTCCATGAAAACAACTAAAAACCCTGTATTCTGCCGCAAGGCCAATAGTTGGCAATATCACTTTGTAAATAAACACTACGGGACTGAACATGTAATACACATGCGCATGACATCCCCATTTTCACATATTCTCGTTTTTTAGTTTACGGAGTCGATAACGGTATCGTTTTCAAAAACGTACACTTTGAAACCTTTTTTCAATAATTTGCGTTATCGGTCCCCAAAACGTTGTTGTTGTGTAGGCCAAAATGAACGGTCAAAACGCAAAAAGTTTTACGTTTTTAAAACGGTGAAGTGTAAACGGCAACATGAACATAAACGTGATACACTAACATTCAAAAGTTGGGGGTTTGAAAGTAAAAAAAAGGCTAATTGTTGTTCTTTTGAACTTTCTATTCATCAAAGTATCCTGAAAAAAAATCATACTTTTCTGCTTTCTGACTGTTATGCAAGTCAGCATATATCAGAGCAGCATTAAATCGTTTGCATATTTTGATTTTTGCCAAATGTTTTTTGGAAGCATCTGGCAGTGAGTTTGAGGTTTGCCTCAGAGATGAAGATTGATATCTTCCATGAAGTTTTACCATCTGTGCCTGATAGAATTAGCTTGACTTAAAGTGTAGGAATAAACCTACAGTTACCTACAGTAATCAGATATCATACATGAAACCTTCCTCCTCCTTAATGCTTGTGAATACTGTACTTGAGTCATACATGTACATGATAATATTCTCTTTTAGAGCTTAGTTGAGAACGAGAGCCATTAATGGGTATGGAATTAATAAATGATGAGGATAAATGATGCCATGTTCTCTCATCCAAAGCACCACGAGCCAGGGGTCAAAGACAATAATTCTGAGAACCTGACACCATTATTATGAAGATCTTGCTCCTGAAACTTTACTTGAGCATTATGGGATGAGATTGTGATTCATCGTCTGGTGTCGTTTAAAGCCCTTTGAAGCTGCAATGAAACTGTCTTTTGGACCTTGAACCGTTTGGGTCCCATTGAAGTCCATTATATGGAGAAAAATCCTGGAATGTTTTCATCAAAAATCTTAATTTCTTTTCGACTGAAGAAAGATGGATATGGACATCTTGGATGACATGGGGGTGAGTAAATTATCAGCAAAAGTTTTTTTTTTAAAGTGAACTAATCCTTTAATTGTTAAATAAACATCTTATCATTTTAAGAGGTTTTCAATTTGGTTATGGAAAAACAGGGAATGAAATGAAAATGCACATTAACTCTCTGACATGCAGTCGTTAGGTAGTCATGAAAACAAAGGAGGCTGCGCTACTTTCTGTTTCTATACAGTACTTACAGTAAATGTTTCAAACAGCCATTCAGATTTATGTATTTGCTATGGTGTTCACCACAGCATTAAATACTTAATACTTAAAGACATAACAGGCTATTTATTTTTAAACTTAGGCTATTTATTTTCAAACATTTTTACATTTCAATCTGACCTAAAACATGCCCTGGATATTGACTGAAAATGTCTGATTTTTTATTATTGCTTGCTTAGCATACTTTACAATAAGGCTCCATTAGTTATCAAGAAGTAACAATGAAAAAAACTTTAATACATTTATTAATCTAAGTTCCTGTCAATTTCAACATTTAGCCTAGGTGTTATATGAAATGATTTTTACTCAATGAGTAACTAATATTATGTGTTAAGTCTATTGTATACTTCTTATTGCATATTTAATTTAATCTGTAATAAGAATTTATAAAACCTTCTTTTTAGACATTAAAAAGAAAAACGAATAAAAGGGAGGAGACGTGTGCGTATTAATGCGTAGGTTACTCTAGCACACACACGCAAGGTCTCTCGCGCTCTCCTTCTCTCTGTCGTGCGCGCATGTAATTAATGCGTACTCTAGCACACACACGCAAGGTCTCTCGCTTTCTCTCTCCCTCTCTGTCGTGCGTGTATTCAACGAAAACTAATATATAAAAATATATATATATTAACGATGAAATACGGGACAAAACATGATTTTTTCATAATAAGTCGGGACACTAAAATTAGAGTTGAAATACGGGACTGTCTGGGAAAAACGGGACGTCTGGTCACCCTATGTTGAGTTAGTTTTACGTCTAATTTTATTGCCGTTAGTCAGTTGAATTGTGTTTCTGCTACACAAACTATTTGAGTTGTGCTTACGAGGAAAATTGAGTTGGCATTACTTAAGTGTGCATGTTGAAGATATCTAATTTGTGTTTGACCAAATAGACTTTACATAAGTTCAAAATACTTAGAAGTCTGATGTAAATAGTTGCCTCAATTTATTTTGAGTAAAACCAAGGTGATATTTTTTACAGTGTACATTGTTAAAATCAAAAGTTGTATCTAATATTATGGACTTGCGCTAAAATGAACTAACAATGTTTTATTTTTATTAATTAATGTTAACAAAGAATAATAACTACTGTATCAAATGTAGCTACTTCTCATTAGCTATGTTTCCATCCACACGTTTTTATCCGCATTACATGATATCGAATGAAAAATGCCTTATGGAAACAGTGAAATTCGATTGAATTTCATGAATACACTGTAAAAAGTGAACAGTTGGATCAACTTAAAAAAATTACTTCAATTGGTAACACCTAAAAAAATTAAGTTTTCTCAACTTAAATTATCACGTTTAACGTGATAATTTAAGTTGAGAAAACGTAATTTTTTTAGGTGTTACCAATTGAAGTATTTTTTTTAAGTTTATCCAACTGTTCACTTTTTACAGTGTATCGACTCAAATGAAATGCGTTCGGTCTCATCGGATTTTATCATGATCGATATACAGCTTATGCGATAAACGCTGATGGAAACGTTATTATTGCGCGATCCATTTTGCCTAAAACTTTGTTCGCAAATGTTGGCTTGAATGTTGTGCAATTCGGGGAGAAAATGAATGGAAACACCTTAACATGTCTCAAATCAATTCGATATACCAATTTGATCGCAAAACAGTGACGTCATTTCGCACAGGTTTATATCCGCTTTAAAGCCTTTTGATGGAAACACACTTTCACCAGCTTTATTCACATGAGTTTTTTTTACCGAACTTCAGATAATTCAATTGACAAGTGGATGGAAACTTGACTATTGTTGGTTAATGTTAGCCTACTTAATGCATTAATTAACGTTAACTAATGGGACCTTATTGTAAAGTGTTACCTATCTGTCTTTATAGTTATTTTGCACAAACATTTGTTTGCTTGCGTGTACTATTTTATTATATATTTAAAATGTTGATTATTTTTTCCTCTTTTTAAATTAGAAAAAAGTTATTAAACCTATTAAAAGGACAACACTTTATTCTAACCTATTTAAATAGCCTACATGATACAACATAGAACCTCCAGCATCGTTAAATGAAAATGTAATACTGTCCCATGCCTATATACAGTTTAAAGTAGGACTATAAAAAATTACATAATTAGTCAAAACAGTTTGAAGCAGAATATTTAAAAACCTTGTGTTTGTGTATTCTCCTTGTATGTCTCTTTATATCCACTTATTAAGCTAAGACACATTTAAAAAATGTGCATTGCTCCCCCAAAAGTTTTTAATGTGCTCCGAAATTTTTTCAACCTACGAGCTCATGTGCTCCTGGGGAAAAATGTAAGTGTCAAGCCCT
The DNA here is from genome assembly GCA_036326025.1 of Chrosomus eos. Classification (NCBI taxonomy): domain Eukaryota; kingdom Metazoa; phylum Chordata; class Actinopteri; order Cypriniformes; family Leuciscidae; genus Chrosomus; species Chrosomus eos. Next base: position 55,201,136 of record CM070818.1, read on the forward strand.
GCAGGTGTACAGACCTGGAATCAGGTCACCACCTGTTTAAAGCGAGCACATAACATGCTGGAAGTGATGCAGAGAACTCATTATGTCATCATTTCTCTGTCTGGAGTCAGAGAGAAGCTTTAGTGTCATTATTGATGCTGTGTATTAACTGATTCCATGTAATTCGATTCCAAAAATGTTGAAATTGTAATTACATTATATTATGTTTTAAAATGCTCATAGATTAGTTACTTTTTTATGGATTACACATGATATATATTATTCACTCAATGGAAGTAATCATTTACTCGTTTACATTTTCCTTTCGAAAAACTTCTGTTGTGTTTCATATCGTTTAGCTTTGACTATTTTCCAAAAATAGAATATAGTAAATGTCATGTAAATAAATGTGTGATGCTTCTAAAATTGGGGTCAAAAGAACCTCTTGTCACGATGTTGCTGTAGAGAAACGCACAACGAAGGAGGAACATAAATTATATTGAACAAATGAACTAGGAAAACAAATGCCTGTTACAGACTAATCACACTGTACAACATGGATCTAATAAACTTACGACATAAGTAAACTGTACGATGATGACACCTATTGAATCGCAGGCTACGACTAAGTTAGTATAGAAGGGAAAAAACGCCATCAGGATGAGTTAGTGGTAAACAAATAGAGCAGGATGAATCTCACTTTGGCAATTGTGTTTTTTGTGCCATTTCCATTTTAGTGATTGGTCATCTTTCGATCTTTAAAAAATGTTACGTCCAATTTTGTCCAAAACCTACTTTTGCAAACTAGTCTCTGGTTTTTCGCCCAACCAAACTAGTGCAAAAATGATCTCTGGAGTCTGAGAATCAATAATCATTGAGAAAAAGTTGAAATTTTGCATTTGGTTGGCCATAACAGGGTCATTTAGGAAATGGTCTGTGTCAAAATGCAGTCAAAAGCCAATAAATCCTAAAGGAAAAGTCAGAAATTCACAAAAATAGATGGGCTTATGTGTCATAGCATGGTGAAGAAGCATGCAAAGTTTCATGGAGATTGGACAAAATGTGGTGCTATAACCGTCAAAAAGGTCTCAATTCTTATTAGGTGTTCAAGCACAAAGTGCTGAAAACCTATTGTAATTGTAAGGATTTCAAAGATCCTTTTAGGATCAAAGATCACTTCATCTGAAAAGCATTTGCTGTTTACAAAAATCTGATAGACGTCTTTAAGATGTCAGTTTTACATACATTCTCAATCAAAGACATCTTAAAGACATTTTCTAAACGCCTTATTTGACATCTGACAGGAAACGTCCTATAGATGTATTGCTGATGAGCAAACAGTAAAAAAATACATCTTCCAGATGTAAACGCATCAAATCGACGTCTCTGTGATGCATGTGTGCTATCAGGAATAATGTGTAGCGGGGCAGAAGGATATTAACGAACAGAAACGCGTGGGAACTGATGAACAGCTTGGGAACCTAACTAGGGAACTAAGGAAAGTGGGAAAAGAGCAGAGTGAAAACAACACTAGAACAGAACATACACGTTACACTTTACCCAATTATCTAGCCTTATAAACATGGAAGAAAGAAAAAAATCACCTTTAGCCTACTGAGTAGAGAAGAGCATTCTCCGTGGCTTGGGAAGTTCATAGATTAATATGTGTGATATTGCGAAACAGACTATGCTTGGCAATTGTGATTATTTTAAAAAAAATAGTCTATTCTATATTATCATTAAAATCCATGTTCACATTCATCTTGACAGTCCGGGTGAGTGAGGCGACATGCTCCGACACTAACTACAATTTTTGTCATGTTATTTGTACTACAATTTTTAAGTAATCTGCCCAGCACTCTATGACAACCCAACACCTGATGTGATCAGACAGCAGCTGTCAGCTGCTCTTCAGCTATTGTGCTCAATGAGAAAACATTGCAGCTTTACAAATATGTCTTGGTAAAGAAATGCAAACTTTATGTCTGAGATTTTAGATCTGACAAGTTTGACAGAAGACATTACAGCGGTCCTGGGACTCTATGGGCTCGTGTTCAACTGCACAGATGGCTGTTTCGGCGAAGGCTGGATTAGTTTTGTGTTCAAAAAGAAGTTGTTATGTTTCCCTGTCAGCCTGCTATTATTTTTATAACGAGTGTTATAATTAATCAGTCATCCACTGACATAAAAACAAAAGCTTGCGTTTTTGCTTCTTTACAGACAGTGAAGTGGGATGAAAGGCCAGACTCAAACCTCCTTTAACCATTTGAGCTCAATGGCTCAACGTGTCAGAAGCGAATACATTCATCTGTGACACTGCTTCAACAGATCAAGTTTTCCATGAATACAAATATGCACTGTACATTGCAAAAGCATTCAGAACAGGGTTATTATGTTTAGACATCTTTTTTTTGTTGTTACTGAGAATCAACTGAAATAAAACAACCTAAAACTATTTTATTTGTACTAAACAAATGAAAGAAAAAAAAATAATAATAACTGTAAATTTAATCTGTAATAAGAATTTATAAAACCTTCTTTTTAGACATTAAAAAGAAAAACGAATAAAGGGGGGGGGGGGTCACTAAAAATGTGTATAGAAATATATCTCAATGTAAAATAAAACTGATTCAGAATATAATATAGAAACATTCTATGGTATTTTTAAGCACTCACTCTTAGAAAAAAAGGTATAGTGTATTTTGACTAAATTCTAAAGATTTATACTTTTTTTAACATTTTATTTCTATTCATTTCTAGTGATAAAGTGTGTTTACAAGCTGTTTATTTAATAAAATCTCATTAAAAATGTATGAAAACAAAATTCATTAAAGCTAAATTCATAAAATGATCCGCGCCTGCATGCCATGAACTCTTTAAGATTATATATAAACATACATATTGTTGCTGGGAACGAGATGGGTCTTGTGCATGTTGCCCACTTGGGTCCCGCCTAGTACCAACTGCAATCTTCCCTGGGCAATTAACATGGGGCCATTATGGAACCCGTGGACAATCCCATTTTTCAGCCATTTCAAACTCACATGGGCCCCACATACAAATGTCGACTGTGTTAAAGCTTGGACCAAGATGGGTCTTGTGCATGTTGGCCACTTGGGTCCCATCTCTCCACCTAGAACCAAGTGCAATCCTACATGAAATTAATCTGGGAAATTAACATGGGGCCCATTTTTCAGCCCATTTCATACCCATATGGGCCCCACATACAAATGTTGGCTGGTGTGTGTGTGTGTGTGTGTGTGTGTGTGTGTGTGTGTGTGTGTGTGTGTGTGTGTGTGTGTGTGTGTGTGTGTGTGGTGTGTGTGCGTGCGTGCGTGCGTGCGTGCGTGCGTGCGTGCGTGCGTGTGTGTGTGTGCTCATGTTTTTGTGATATATGAGGACACAAATGTGTATAATGACATGGGTATTACACTGGTATTACAACTTACACGTGATATATGAGGACATTGCCTGAGTCCTCATATTTTCAAACAATGTTTTTTTTTTAAATGTTAAAATCCAGCATGTCTCCTGTAAGGGGTAGGTTTAGGGACAGGGGCAGTGTAGGGGAATAGAATATATAGTTTGTCCAGTATAAAAGTCATTACGCCTATGGAATGTCCTCATATATCACAAAAACACAGCTGGGTGTGTGTGTGGTGGGTTTGTTGTGGTGTGTGTGTGTGTGTGGGGGTGTGTGTGTGTGTGTGTGTGTGTGTGTGTGTGTGTGTGTGTGTGTGTGTGTGTGGTGTGTGTGTGTGTGTGTGTGTGTGTGTGTGTGTGTGTGTGTGTGTGTTGTGGTGTGTGTGTGTGTTGTACATATGTGTACATGTGCTCTTGTTTTTGTGATATATGATGACATGCATATTACACTGGTATTACAACTTACACGTGATATATGAGGACATTGCATGAGTCCTCATATTTCAAATAGCTTAAAAAACATAAAAAACTATGTTTTTTTAAAAAAAAAATTAAAACTGCAGAATGTCTCCTGTGATGGGTAGGTTTAGGGATAGGGTCAGTGTAGGGGGATAGAATATATAGTTTGTCCAGTATAAAAGTCATTACGCCTATGGAGAGTCCCCACAAAGATAGCGAACCAGACGTGTGTGTGTGTGTGTGTGTGTGTGTGTGTGTGTGTGTGTGTGTGTGTGTGTGTGTGTGTGTGTGTGTGTGTGTGTGTGTGTGTGTGTGTGTGTGTGTGTGTGTGTGTGTGTGTGTGTGTGTTGTGTGTGTGTGTGTGCGTGCGTGTGTGTGTGGTGTGTGTGCGTGTGCATGCGTGTGTGTGTGTGTGCGTTTGTGTTTAAATCCAATTGGATTTAATCCATGGTATAATTTTAATTATTCATAAAGAGACCAATTGTAAGGCAATGGTGACTTTATTGGGGAAATTATATTTGTATCAACCTACTGTATATTACTTTTGTAGATTTAAATATTGATTATTATATTGATTTGTATTGTATTATAACACATCTGCTGCCAGGGACAACCGCAAATTATTTGATTTTAATTTTGGTTGTCGTTGTTTTCAATGGCAGTTATCTCTAGCTGAATTTGACCAACTTGTCAGAGCGTTTGGAGAGCCAGAAAGGTTAAATGAGCATGTTTGAGTGAAACAACATCTAATGCTAATTGAAAGATTTCAAGTCAGCTTGCATCTCGTTCTCATGCGTTTCCCTCAATGCCATGTCCACATTAACTCCCATATTCTGCGTATATGCCTCGGTCCTCAGTTACGTAAGCTCATCACACTTGATAGCTCAGACATTATCTTCTTAGTCTCCAGGCTACATTCTCTTGTACGCACTCATATACAGTACAGTCGAATGTGGGATGGAGTCAGTGAATTACTGCCTTCAGCAAATGGAGCTAAATCCTTCTTTATCCTCTTGCCTGGAAGACATAAAGTTTGTCTGGATGCTTAATTTCTCCTGTGAGGAGTTTTGCCCTCCTACGTGTTCGCCAACTCCTCATTTCCTTTCACAGCATTTCATTATCACAGCTTGGGTATAGACATTGATTGCTGATGTTTCATTTATTATGTTAATTATGGTTGCAGGAAACAGCTTAAAGTGATGATGATATTAAACTGTTTATTCTTCTTTTGACGGAACATTTCTAATATACAAATATTATTAGATCATTATTATTACAATAGAATACTGGCAAAATAGTGAAGGTATATTCCAGAGACTGCGTGAACGCCATCCGAAACGCAGTGTCAAATCCCATCTGCTGGATTCTGAGCTGTCTTTTTAGATGTCTGTTTTTCTATTCTCCATGAAACAGTAAATCAAGCTTCAGCGTGGCAGTGTGTTCTCAGTACTGCCAGTTCTGAGTAGCAAGCCTCAAACTGAAAAGGCATAGTGGTACGGCAGTATATCATGTTATAGTAGTATGCTAGATCAAAATTCTAGTTCAGTATAAATGTTACTCTGGATCATACAATATACAGTGGCACCCCAAAGTATTTGGACACAAACCCACTGTATGAATTTTATTGTATTAGATAAAAATGTTGAAACAGGTCCCTTTAAACTAAGGGTTAGCTCACCAAAAAATGAAAATGATCCCATAATTTATTCACCCTCAAGACATAGGTGTATAGAACTTAATTTATTCTCTTTATAAATACTTTTTATTAACTGGTCTAAAGTGTGAATAGCAGAATCACCATGTGAATGAGAAAAATCTGTGTGGTGTGTAGTCATTAATATTTTTAGTCAAATCCCATTGTGTTTTTTTTTTTTTACAAAACGGTTTGAGTTTAGTGCAATAATTGACCGAAAGAGTCTTACAGTTATTTTCATCACGTAAGCAACTCAGCCACTTAGATATTATCAAGTTATATCATCATGTCAAAACAAACTTGAAATGGTCTGAAAACATGATGACTGTGGGGTTTAGTGAGCAGTCATGGTGAAATTAAAGATTTATCTTGCACTTTTTACATGGCTGTTGATTCGAAAATAAGTTGACTATTAAAAAGAACAGCTGAACTTCAGTTCACAAATAACATATTATTTCAATTGTTGCTGCCTTTGTTAGGCCTATTATTTTGGAATAAATGTAAAACTGCTTAAAACACAACCTTGATTTATACTTGGTTTTAATAAATAGAGCATTAATTAAATTTTGTATGTAAAAATACAAAATGGAATATTTAACCAGGAAAATTAGACAACATTCAGTGTAGCAGGGACATGAATTTACATTTGATTTATTTAAAAAACAAAACAAAAACAAAAAACGGTGCATTTGATTAATAGCACTTAATTCCACATCTAAAAAAATAGACTTAAAAAGTTGACTAGACTACCCATATAAAAACAACACTGGCCGCGAGAACGCGCCTGACCGGTGACGCGCATCCTCCCTGCATCAGACAGCATCAGCTGAAGTTGTTTAACGCTGAACAGAAGCGCAAGTGTCACAGTCTGCCCCTCATAAGTGCGCTACACACGGAGAGAAAACTCGAAACAAAGACTATTATTACAATGGAGAAGAACCTCGACAGCATCTCATCCCGAGCGGACTCGTCAAGTTCGTCGAGTGGTAGGACTAAAGGTGCATGAATCATGATTATTCTCTCGCGCACCTTCACATTTTCTCATGCACGTTTCGCATGCAAGTTTGGCAACCTAACGGTCATGTTTGTACTTTTGCCGTTCTTTGAATGAGAGGTTTTTTGTTATTATTACAGCTGCTGGTAAACGAGTTGGACAATTCAGGCTACCTGTTACTTTACTTTGGCAATTAATTTGAAATACAAGCTATTTATTTATTGTCATGGCATGGAAATCGTGATATTGAAGCTTAAGTTCATGCTTTAAGCGTTGTAATGTAGAGTAACTGTGGAGTAATGTGAGCTGTTGTGTTTTAAACATCAAGGTTTGTTCACTGTCGACATAGGTCGTGTTTCAGCAGTGTTTTTATAAAACCCATCCTCAGAAGCAGTCAAGCAGGTGGGATGAAACTCACTGCCTGCGGACACAATCCCTGAGAATGTCTAAAAAAAACTTTCTCCTCATACCAAACTACAAACCCTCAATATTTGCCAGCAAATGCTGTAAATCCAGCACTAAATTCTTTTATATCAAGTCGATTTCGATTATTAATATAGCCTAATATTAATACCACTTCTGTCAAAAACACTTACTAGGCCTATTTTATAAAGTATAGTCTATAGCCATTTAATAGAGAACCATTTAGATAAAATCTGTCTTCATTATATAATGGACTCTTATGCATCCTAATGTGACTGTGAAAACTCAACAGCATTAATATAATATAACGTATTGTGTGTTGCTGATGGTGGAATGACCTCAAGTGCGTTGGTACTTTGTAAAAATGTTAATTTCCCATTATCTTGCATAGTATAAAAAGATTATATCCACAGATCACTGATTTCTTTGCAATCATAATGGCAAAACAATTGCAGAAAGCATGTGATGGTTATCTCTGCAATAACAGGATTTGTGCTTATGGTTTGTTGTCCAATAGTGACTTTTTATCCCCTGATAGAGTCCATGTGTTCTGTACTAAATGACAAAGTAGCCTATGTAAAGCTTGTTTGTGTAAAACAATTTGATTCAGTACACAATTACTTACATTTGCTCATCTACCTCACAAATAAGTTATTCTTAACATAGACAAAGAGAATAATTAGCATTTCCATTGCAAGGAGATGATCTTTAAATCTTGAATCTGCAATGACATTAATGCGTTCGCTCTCCTATAATGGATCTTAACATTCACAGTTTGAAATTTCTAATTCAGGCAGGTTTATTACCATTAGAGAAATATTGTGTTTAGAGTGCTTTCAAGGGTAATGCCATTTAAACTGGTCTTTTAAGGTGAAATTCTTACAGCTGCTACAGATTAATCTTGTGAGAAAAGACACAATTATTGCAGGCGTTAAGGGATATTTAAATGAACGTGAACTATTGTCTGATACCATCAAATGATTTTATCTATATTCTTGTAGATATTTTAGCATTATTTTAGAATAATATCATGAGAAATCATATTTTAGACACATTTCTAACTACATCATTGCCCAGTGTGAAAAGTGAATCAGTTGATTAGAGTAAATTAAGGGTATGTTTACTCGAAAATTATGTACTAAAAAAATGTCCTTTAGCTTTTTTTACGTAGAGACGACAATGTTGTAAAAAACGGTCTTCATTCACAAGGATCCATGAAAACCAAAAACGCTTTATTATGCTGCCAGGCCAGTAGTTGGCGATGTTATTTTGCAAAGAAACACTACACGCCTATAGACGCGTATTGCACATGTGAATGATGACACAGTTTTGATAAATGTGTGTTTGTGTATAGAGAAAATAATGGTATCATTTTCAAAAACTTGCACTTTGAAACCCGTTTTCAAATGTTTGTTTTCAGGCCCCCAAAACGCCATTATCGTGTAATCGAACGGCCAAGACACATTCAAGTTTTACGTTTTTAGTTTAAAACGGTAATGTGTAACTGTAGCTTTTGTTTTAGCTTTAAATAACAAAATTATGTACAAAAAGGTTTTTGTTATCGACTTGCTCTCATCTTCCAATCTTTTTCTGCTACAATTCTTCTGTGGAACATGTTTCTGTCTGTGCTCTTATCGTTATAAGTGTGGTTTGAAATCTGCTATTCTATAACTAGGCCTTTATCTTTATCGTCCTTGGTGTGAATGGTAGTTCTTACAGCTCCTGCGCTATATTTTTAGTCTTCTGAAACCATATGAGAGTCATGTGAAATATAAGCCATTCTTCTCAATCTTTTTGTAGCTCTCTCATCTCATTAATTATCCTGCATATTCAAATTTCCTCAATGACTTCAAACCAGGTACGATGCGGCAGGGCGACTATTTGGGGGATCTGAACATGATTAAAGGGAAAAATATCTATGGATTATTGGTGGAAAAAAGTTCTTCAAAATATCTCCTATTGTGTTTTATGGGGGGAAATAACATTCAGATTGGAAATAACATGAGGGTGAGTAAATAATGAAATATTCCTTTTTAGGAACTTGATATAAAGGACCAAAACATGCAAAATTGCTCACATTGATCATGCAGAGAAAGCAAACTGGCACAAATAAGAAGGCAGTGCGTGCCAGTATTAGGTAGGCGACAATTTTACTTTGCAAGTTACTTAATTCTCAAACCCACGCTTTGGAAATGCTAGCTACTCAGTTGGAAATGTAACTGTTGTGGCTTTGAACAGTGTTAATCTTTAAGTACATATTTACATATAGAAGAGTGCGAGTCTGCTGAGCTGAGCATGTTGAATATTTAAAATCCCGAATGGTAGACGAGACGGAGGAAGTATTTTACATTTGGCATGCTGAACGTATAATGAGCAGGCCCTTGTTTCCAAATATTAAGGCTTGAAAAAAATCGTTTTTTTGCTTTTTTTATTTTCGAAAGGTCACACACTGTGCTTGTTTCAATTGCACTTGGTGAATGACTCATAAGGTGTGTTTGCTTTAGCATTATTAAAAATATTTTGATCGGCTGATGACCTTGTGGCAGAGCGCAGCTTTCATCTGAAGCCAAAGGTCTGGTAGCTTTTGTACGCGAGTCAGATCCTTTATTAATGCTTCACTGGCCTTCTCTGTAGAAGTGTTGGCTTACGAATGTCCGTTTCTCAATGTGTCTCTCTTTTATTGTCATGCATTTTTGTTGCATAATCAGTGGGTGGTATCAAAGATTTGCCAGGTGGACTTTCCAATATTACTTGGGAAAGTCTTTATTTTTAAGGCTTAACATTGCCAACCAGTTCATAATCAACAATGTCTCAAAGCTTTTCCCTTTTTTTTGTGCGACTAGATTGACAAAGCACCCAGATCATCAATGAACATCATCGTACATGAGCATCAATGAAATTACAGTAGGGTGAGACAGCGGGGAATGGGAGCTAAGCACAACATACAGTTATGGAGAAAAATTATATTTTAATTGTTCTAGTTGGCAATTCGTTGTGCACCATAAAACAAGAAATTGTCAGGGGGGAATTCAATAAGAAGACATTTAAAATTGTTTACTTGAGAACACTGTTTGTGTTTTAGCATCTTATTCACCAAAGGAATTAAGAAATGCTCTTTACCATAATTCACACTGCTTGTCTGGATGCGTTCTTGTTTATAATATTTGCTCTATCATTCTCCATGTTATGTTCTGTCATGAAAAGTTGTGTAGTTATTAGAGGAGGAATATGCATGAGGCGGATATTCTATCTTTGATTATATTAATCTCATGCCTATTCAAGAATAATTCTCATCTTTATGTACAGTAACATGATGAACTTTCATACCATATTTGTACATATGTTGGCAAAGCAAATGTGCCGATTACGCACTGAGGTGCCATGCTGAGTTGCCAAAATTCTTTAGGACTCACAAGATTCTTGTTGCAATGGAAACTGACACATGCTCATATCTTCACATGTACAGAAATTTTTGATGTAATTTAAAATCTACTATTACTTAGTGTTCATTTTCAGTGATGGACACCGAATCTTCCTTTGGGTCACTTTTTAACAGATTTTTTCAAAGTACCTTTTTTTTTTTGATCATGGCATCGCCTCTAATGCCATTATTAGTCTTCATTCTGTTACACAAAGCTTTTCTTCGAACGCTTTTCTTACTGGATGGAGATGGTGACCACATATGCAGCTTTATGCTCTGTTAGCTGGACAGTCTGTAGTGGTGATGATGAATATACTTTGCCCTGAATCTGTCATATGCTGGAGGTGGAGATCTGCTTTGGAAGTTGATGGTGATATGTCTGAAATTCAGATCGATATTTGGATGTCTGCAGTGTGCACGCATTGGCATAGATATGTACACACACCAGTTTCACAGTTAATTAATTGCTGAATCATCACAAAAGGTGATAACCACCAGGTTATAAAAGTACCAGTGTAGTACTCTCAACTGTTTAACATTTTTTTACAGAATAATTCTACAGAATTTGCTCTAAAAATCAATGTAGATCAGGTAAGTAAAGCAAGGCTCATTGAAAAAATACGACTTTGGCTATGAAAAAACTCTAAAAACCAATAAATACATTTTCACTGCAGTTTTGCTGCTGAAGTGAACACAAGAGGCAGTATCACCAACAACTGTTACTCTTTTTTTTTTTTTTTTTTCTTTTTTTTCTTTTTTTACACAAATGATGATTACATGGACCGATTGATCAATAGCCTACAGATTTATTTTATATATGGTTCCTTGCACAATACCTCAAAACGCTTTTTAACAGTACATGATTTGTAAACTAATACATGTTGACATTTACAATACACAACCAGCTCCATATGCACGGATTTTCTGCAAAAATAAACTTGGTACAGTGATGTGGAGTGCTTAGGTACAAGTCCCATGAAACACAAATCATGATAAAAGAGCTCAAAGCCTTCTAAATGGCATGGTTGTATTACAAATGTATTTTTTATCTCACCTCACGTTTGCTTTTGTTAACGCTGTCAGTTAGGTTTAATGTAGGTGGTATGTTATTTTAAAACATGATACAGCATTAACTGAACATTTTATTTCTGAACTGCCATTTGTTTATTAAAGGGACAATGTGTACTTTTTTAGGTGTTTTATTATCTAAAATCTATATTTTTATTCATAAACATGTCCTCAATGGTGTACAAATACCTCTGCCAATTATCTGACTTATCCTTCTAAACGAAGAATTGATTATCTTTATATACATGGGACGGGTAGGTCCACGGAGGCTTCCATGTACTTCCGCCATTTTGAAAAACTATAAGAGCAGAGACGGACAAAAAGTACTAGGCCAACACGTTTTCACAACGCGGTTTCTTTCGTTCGTTCTGCTGTAACTGAAAGCAGCAGACACGGAGCAGCAGTGAGAGGCGCTTGTCACTGGCCCGACAAGTTTAAAAGGCTGCATTGCACTGTTATTTTTAATGGTGAACCATACATTTGCCGAAACACAGGAGAAGAAATCCTCGTCGCCAAAATAGAACGTAAAAGGAAACGTGACCGGAGGAGATTACAAAAAAACAAGAGTTAATGTCGGGATAGCATTTTCCAGCTAATGCAGGATAAAGATTTCAAAAGAGACGCTGTAGTCCTGCTTTCTTCTCGACAGGTATGTCAATGTTACAGTCTTAATTACAAGCTTTTTTCATTGCTTGGTTGTGTACTTATTATATAGACAGTAGAACATTTACATTTAACATTTAAACATGCTCTTTGATGAATAGCAGCTATTGAGTAAAGTAGAGAAGGCGCTAAAAACAAGGTTTGTAAACTTACTTTTTGTAACCTAGAAGACTCAACGAAGTGCTATTAGAAGACATCCTGTCATAGCTTTTTGGTACATAACGGCTACCGTAGATGCAACACGCATTTGAAAAAGCGAGGCGCTGGAGAGCACAATTCGTTTGAATGCAAAAAACAATTTCACCGCTAGATGGGAGAAATTCCTACACAATGTCCCTTTAACAACTGTAATAAAATATTAGCGTTTAACATTTATGTTATAAATTATAACATTTCATAATATTCAGTGAAACGTGTTTACTAGCAATGCACTATCATTTAGCTAAATTATACCTACGGGCGTCGGGCACGGGTTTTTAATCTGGGCTGTAATGTAAACCCGCATCGCCAATGGAGACAAAAAACCTTCCGGCACCCGTAATCCTGTAGCCCAAGACTGTGTGCCCACTGAAGCTAAGCAGGGTTGAGCCTGGTCAGTACCTGGATGGGAGTCTAGGTTGCTCCTGGGAAAACTAGGTTGCTGGCTGCTGGAAAATGCATTATTGAGGCCAGCAGGTCTGTGCTCACTCTGTGGTCTGTGTAGAGGGTCCTCCTATAACCAGGAAAGTGCATATCTAAGCACGAATTGTATTTGTGCAATTTATCCAGTAGCACCTCATTGCAGTACACGAGATCCGGGGGGCGGAGTCGGATCCAGATTAAGGGGTGGGGTTGGGTAGGTTTAGGGGTGGGTTTAGGGATAAGGGGTGGAGCTGGGTAGGTTTAGGGGTGGGTTTAGGGATAAGGGGTGGAGCTGGGTAGGTTTAGGTATGTAAGGTGGGAGGAGTCGGATCTAGATCCGACTCCTCCCCGTGGATTTCATGTTCTGCAGTGAGGACCATCTCAATTTATGCGCAATTTATAAAGAGATTTTACGTGCATATGATACGCACTTTATGCCGTGTCACACGCACGTTCTTCACACCACTAATCCTACCCAAGGGGTTTCCAGTGGGTATGATATGCGTATCTTTTTTACATATAAATTGCACGATAAATACAATTCATGCTATATATACGCATTTTCATGAGCTTGTGTTGGTCCTTGCGCAACGTGTGGGTCAAAAAAAGCACTGTCCTTTTGGATGAGACATTAAACTGAGGTCCTGACTCTTTGTGGTCATCATAAATCCCAGAAAGTCCTCCGAAAAGGAGTAGGGGTTTAACTACTCCATCATCATTTAACCATCATCATGGCCTCCTAATCATCCCAATATAAATCCCTATTGGCTTCATCACTGTCTCCTCTCCACCAATAAGCTGGTGAGTGGTGGGCGTTCTGGCACAATATGGACGCATCATCCAAAGTGAATGCTGCACTGCTCCCTTCCATATGGAAAGTGCTTTTGAGTACCTAGAAAAGCACTATATATAGGCTAGTAAATGTAACAAATCATTAATATAAAAAAGGCATCATTTATAGCACATTAAAAGTATATGAGCAACGTATACGTTTTGCAAAATTGTCGCCAGAATGAGAAATGCTTCAATTCTTTCTTGGCCTGGTAATATGTAAATTTTGTGCAAGAATCAGATTTTATGAAGAAACAATAATATTAAACGGCACAAACTCAACCTCCAAATCATGGAATTGCCACTTTAAATATATTTATGTGGCTTTGAGTCCCAATATACTGTAGTTCATTCACTTCACATTCTTGGAAAATCAAGGATTAATTTCCACGAGTACGTCCCGGTGGTCTATCTGGCTTTTTCCAGCAGGTTTTGTTTGTTGTGAAGCGAACTTGTGTTTTTCCCGTCGGGAGCTAGCGGTGAGCATCTGCCAGGATGGCGTCCTGCCGTCGGAGCGAGGCCAGGCGTGAGCGGCGGAGGGCCGAGAGCCCGCGGCAGAAATAAACTCACTGGAAAGAGCCAACAGAAGGCGTTTGTTTATGAACGCCTGGGGCCAAAAGGAGAACGGACTCGCTTTCATGTTTAGAAGCTCCCTCAGGCTTGTTTATGCCACATATTCACAGCGTCTTCTTTGGTTACTCCGGTGTCACACTTCAGCATCCGTCCGCTGTGGTTTGAATGAATGTTAATGTTTTAAATTGGTCTTGGTTTCATTCCTTGCGATTTTGACTCGCAGGTCGTCCTCTCAATCGCAAAACTTTTGGGTGGTGTCATAAATTTAATTTATAATTCCCCAGCTCACAAACTTTTTGCAGCACTAATTTCCTCCAATGGCCATGTCAATATCATCAATCCTTTTACTGATCATAAACTATGTACGTTTTGATGCCTTCATATTTGTCATTCTCACCGTCTGCAGTTGGAAGTTGTATAATTCATAACTGAATAGGCTTATTGTAAGATCAAAGATATGACAGAATCTAAAGACAAGCGTGCAAACCGATCCGTCACAGATCAAATGCAGCCACTGATGCAACTCTCTTATCACCTGAATCTATTAGAGCATCACTAAAGATTTCTTCCTTTTCTGTCACGATCAGAACATGTGCCCTCAATCCGCAAGATTTTAAGCCATAGAAAGGAAGTATCTCTCTCTCTCTCTCTCTCTCTCTCTCTCTCTCTCTCTCTCTCTCTCTCTCTCTCTCTCTCTCTCTCTCTCTCTCTCTCTCTCTCTCTCTCTCTCTCTCTCTCTCTCTCTCTCTTTAAGTGACCTTTTATTACAGGTTTTTAAGCAAAGTTAGTCAGAATTGCTTTTGTATTGATTAACCAAGGTAACAGAACTAATATCTCTGCACTCTTCTGTGATTTTTGCATACATCATCACCAATCTGAATAATGAAGTAGAAGCAGATGTGAAGTAAAGTGTTTACTCCGAGTAATTTGAAGCTCATTCTGGTTTTGAATGTACTAATATACAACACTGGCATCTAGTGGCTAAATTTTGAAGCTACAATCCCGAGAGCACTTGTTCATAAAACATCATTTTATTTGGTGGAGACCAGCGGTCTCTCACTTGTAGCGCACTACATTTCCTCAGGTAGAATGAGGACTCTTATTTTGCACAGGCTCTGTAAAGTTCTCTTTTCTTAATAAAAAGGAATGTGAACATATGAAAAATGTGCACATAACAAGCAATTTTGGTAGTTTTGAATTGAAGCTAATATCAATTTTATTAGTGTTGATTAAAATTTAACATGAATGATAGATGTAGATAACTTGCAAGATGTTATCATGGCTGTAAGTTTGGGACAATCATAATACATGCAATAAAAACTGTATAAGCCTACTGAAATGAGAAATTGAATCATAAAAATGCATTATGAACTTTTTTTTAATCTTGTAATTGGAGTAAACATATTTCAGTACTTATATGATCTGTGTTTCCCATTATTAGCTGCTTAATTATACGGTTGCTTTTCGCAATTATAATCCTTTTCTTACATATAAATGTTCCAGAAAGTATCTCCAGAATCAATTTTTTTTTTGCATTTTACCTTCGATTTCTTTTTTAAAGTTTGATTTTGACATGCATTTAATTTTGACATGCAATTAAGTGCGAATAGCAATAGACTCTATTTACACTTATTGCAAAGAAAATACTGCTATTTTTACATAGTGTAAATAGTAGTCAGATGCTATTTATTAGGTATGTAACGATTCACTCGCAACCGGTTGAAAATCGATACAAATGTGTGACGATTCAAATCGGCTGCAATGTTAAACGAATCGCGATACACATTTTAAACAACAGGGGCGTTTACTGTAGCCTATTGTGAAGTTGTGAACCTCGCTTGCGCGAAACTAGCGATTGTTTTCACTTCATTCATGGAACTTGAGCTTGTGTGAGCCAAGCTCAACTTCCATAGGAATGAACTGAAAACGCTCGGTTTGCTCCGCTCGCGCCGCGCCAGTGAGCGCCATAATAGACTGTTGTGCACGCGCCGTCAAACACACGGCGACGGCAAGCGTAGATGTTGACGTTGACTCATTCAAATCGGAGGTGTGGCGGCATTTTGACTTTCCGTAGACTAATAATAATCACCACCGTGAGAAGCACAAGTCACCTCCGTTTTCATGTAAAAGGCATTAATAAGACAAGTGCGAGAGCCACGGAGATCACAAGGTGCATCAGTGTTTCCGTGGCAACCAGGTGTTGTATTTATTTTACTATCTCTTTCTCTAAATGTGTACATGGATATATATTTTTTATATGTATAATTTGTTGATGGTTATGTCATATTTTTCTAAATGTGTTTTTTTTTTTTTTACTCTTGCTAGTGTAATGATACAAATTATAACAAAATTAAAACCCCTCTAAATGTGGTACTAATTTTACATAGTCTTTTACTGAGTGTGTGAAGGTACCAGTGTCCACCCTCTTGACCAGACAGACACAAAGGCTGTGTCCGAAATCTCCCACTACTCACTATATAGTGGACTATATAGTGAGTTCGCCATTTTGTAGTGCTGTCCGAATGTATAGTGATGATTATTATACCCTATATAGTCCACTCAATGTATCCCAGAATGCATTTTGAAAAGTAGTGTACAACCGATGGTCACTAACCCAAGCCCTACATACCATCATGCATTGCGCTGATCGTAAAAATGACGGATGGACGTCAAGGAGAGCAGCGCGACAATACAAATTTGCGACAGTAATGCTGTAATCAACGGCGCTGAGAGACGATGGAGTAGTGTCCGAAAGTGGTGTTTCTATTATGTTGGTGAGCTCACTATATAGTGCTCTACTCCCTACCCCATACATAGGGGTTAGGGAGTAGTGGTTTGAGTGGAGATTTCGGACACAGCCAAAGACTGAGTTGAAACAACCTTGAAGGGATTTTTTTTAATTTCAGTGTAGTTTTTTTATTTGACAAATATATTTTAAAATTAAAAAGAAATGTGCAGCATTTTGTCTGAGAAATAATAAAAGGGACACTTTTTCATTTATAATTTCTTAAATTAATCACTTGTTAAAAAAAATCGTGAGAAAATCGTATCGTGAAACCAGTATCGTGAATCGTATCGCATCGTGAGTTGAGTGAATCGTTACATCCCTACTATTTATACTTATAAATAGTGCCAGATACTATTTGCCCAACCAGATGTCAATGGGTGGAGTTTGCGTAAATAGCCTCTGCCAACAAGGTGGGAAATTTACACTTTGCTTAAATATACACTGTTAATTTTAAATATGTCCTGCTATATTCAAAAACATATTTATATGGTTAATAAAAATATAAGATCCACAACAGAGCAGCGTGGTTAAGCAGCGTTACATCATATGGCAGTAGATGTCGACAAGTGTCTTTATAAACCAGTCTCAGAATCATTTATTCAACAGGCTGGTTGCTGGAAACTATTTCTCCCTTAGAGAATTATGCTAAAGACGGAAAGTAAATTCATATTCGTTTCCACATTTCAGCAAATCGTCTTCATGAATGAGTCACTGAATTATTCATGGGTTCGTTCAAAAATGCCGAATCGTCCAGGAACGGTTCTGCTTATGTCTGGACTTTTCCTTGGCAAAGCAAAAACTGACAACTGTAACTGAAAGTATTGAGTCTAAAATGTAATTACTGCATATTAACATATTGTTTATTGAACTACAATAGCCTACTGCACAATCAGACGTCGTTGCCAGTTGAAACGTCATGTTTTTGGATTAGTAATGGAGACTCAGGTAATGGTAGATTGTGATAGTAGCTGTTGTTCTGTGACTTAAATTCACAGAAGAAAATAGGGTTCAGCTTCTATTATGAATTAGCTATTTGAATTTGTATGTGATCTCTCAGGAACATGCTTTATACCATATATTGCAAATGAACAGGAGGGTCAGTTTAATCAACACATTTTTAGTGTCATATATCAAGAGTACCTGAAGGAGTAAGTATCGTTTTACATTGAAGCACTAAATAAAATGTCAATGAGTGCGTTTTCTGGGTTGTTGAAACAGGTTGACTGGCAGTATGTTGGATGTTATCTCTTGTTACTCGGTAGATTAGCTAAATAATTGATGTGGACATCCCCTCACAGTCCCCTTCAGGGGAAAGCAGTGGGACGGTGTGTGTGTCTGAGTCTGTGAGCTTAAACTACCATTTGTTAGGTGTAAAACGGTGTACTGTAGACCAAACATAATTGTCCAGAGTAAGAAGTATTCAAAATTGATGTCAGCAAAGCATCACAAATCATAAATGTATCTGTAACAAGCACCAATCACACAATGAGCAACTATTCCTGCAAATGGAGATTATCCATTGTGCTTTCTCATCCTCAGATACAGTAAACATCTAACACACTATATAGAGTGATGACATATTTTTGTAGGCAAACCCCCCTGGTTCTCTCAACAAAAACCCTATGAGATTTTTCTATTGGCTTTTGAATTATTGCCAAACAAGCTCTCTGACCAACAATAGTTTTCTGATTACGACATGTTTTGTTCATCATGATAATCTTCAAAAATGAATGCAGCTATAATGAATTTTGAATACAAAATACAACTGGCAGAAGTAAAAAGCTAATGTAAGCTATAAATGAACGATTTCAACATCACCACCTATAAGCTTCAGGCAACTCTTTTTTTTGTTTTTTAAAGGGATAGTTCACTTTGAAATCAATTTTTTATGTTTTAGCTTACCTCAAGGGCATCCAAGATGTAGGTGTCTTTGTTTCCACAGTATTTTCAATTCTTGTCTGTCAGTCATATAATGCAGGTCTATGGGGTCCACCTCAAAGAGCATACACAGAGAAGTCCAAATTAAACATGATTTAATGACTCGTAAATGTACACGCGCGAGAGATCACTTCCGGCGCTTTCCGGAAAAGACCGAAGCGCCCGCGACATCAGAACACTTGGACGTGGCTGTGTTTACAAGAGGTAAAAGCGATATAAATACTGTTCGTTTTCTCACACAAACCGCTCGTTTCGTGTCTTAGGCCATCAATGTGTACATTTACGAGTCATTAAATCATGTTTAATTTCGATTTCTCTGTGCCTGCTCTTTGAGGTGGACCCCATAGACCTGCATTATATGACTGACAGACAAGAACGGTTTGACCTAAAAAATATCAAAATTCAAAATACTGTGGAAACAAAGACACCTACATCTTGGATGCCCTTGAGGTAAGCTAAAACATATCAAAAATTAATTTCAAAGTGAACTATCCCTTTAAAGCCTTTTTTCCTGAAAGTTTGAGTTATAATAATTTGCAAGAATTATTTTAGCGATTTGAGGCTGTAAAAGCGGAATTGTGTGAAGATAAGTTTACCTGTGTTTGGTGTGATGACAAGTAAAAGCTTTATACAACCACTAGGGGATATTTTTTTGTGTGTTTTATGATGTTGAATTAAAATGTGAAAATATCTTGAACTTGTTCACCACAGAGCTTATTTCAGGCATTTAAAATCCCATTGATTTTGGGACGATGGAACTGAACGTACTAAAATGTTAACTTGTTTCTGGGTTTTGGCCTACAATTATACGTCATCCCTGCAGCGCTCTATTCGATCATTATTGCAAAGTTCATTTCACTATAAGTCTAAGACTGTTTAAATCTCAAACTTTTAAACTCAATTTGGCTGATGAAGCTTTTTGCTCCACATTAACACCAGGCTGAAACAAATGGCGTTGTGCCATCAGCTGCTGTTTTGAAGGGGACCAAGGTTGCTGTTAATGTCCGCGCAGCATTCAGCTGATGTTCACAGTTCTCTGTCTAGACCTGCTGAGTCCATAGACAGCAACTGTCAGACTCATGACCACAGTGACTTTGAAAGAGCAGTAGAGGAGGGACTAGAGACCTCCACTGTTCACAGTCATAATGAGTTATGAGACCTCAGGAAATTAGGGCAACGCTGTGCAAACTCTCTGCAACTACATAAACAACATGAGAACCTTGTAGGCTTAATGTATGATTTCTTGTAGTTTATCTTGTTTTTGATTTAAAAATATCGAACAAGAGAAGAAAAATTGCATAAGATGTTAAGACAAGTTTTCAGATAATATATATTGCAGCACTTTTTCTTACCCAATAGGCTTTTTTTATTACAGAATTATTTATTATAAATATAATTATTCTTATTTAGTTTGGTGGTTCATGTTTGTTCATTGTACATAATCTTAATTTATTTATTTTTAAATTAGGCTAATTAATATATTTTGATGTTAACATTTGACCTATAGATTAATAAATGCTTTGATTGTTTGTTGTCTCATTTTAACATGAGATGACATAAAACATCATAACATAGCAGTGCTGTGGCTCTGTAAACAAATTCTCTTTTTCTTTTGAAGATGTTAATGCAGACAGCATGCTGTTATCTTATTTGCAGATAAACAAGCCCCTTTGGATAAGAGGAATGTATCAAATTTTAGTTAAATCGGACTATTGTGTATTAATGGCACAGGATTTTGTTGTCTGTGAGTACTGGACTAATTAACTCTTTTTGAAGATATATGATCCATGTTTTGCTCTTTTGATCTGAGATTTGATTTTAAGTAATTGCACATATAGTTTAAAACTGTACCAGCTGACTCTATAGAAATTTCTTGTTATCTTAAGAGTGAATATGTGCCAAATCTTATTTTTTCGGCCTGATTTAACACATATATAGCCCTGCACTACTGAATGAAGACTATAATGTATGAAACAAACTAAAACAGTGGTGGAGGGAAGTAGTGATGGGATGTATAGAACTAGCAGCAGTGAGGTAAACGGCTGTTGTTTTGTGATTTGATAGGTTTAGATGAACACATTCCTCCTGAACATTTGTTCAGAACTTCAGTGTTTGTTTTTTGATCATATATAAAATTTAATTCACTGTATTTTTTTAAAACAATTGACCATGTAAAGATTAGTGCTGTGAAATCGACTTTTCTTGATTTAATCGCGCCTAATCGTTTTTGTTTATATTTTATATATATATATATATATATATATATATATATATATATATATATATATAATATATATATATATATATATATATATATATATATATATAGTTGAAATCAAAATTATTCAACTCCCATTGCAAATCAGGTTTATTGCACAAACTGTCAGAAACCGTCTCAGGGAAGCACATCTGCTTGCTCGTCGTCCTCATTGGGGTCTCGACCTGACTGCAGTTCGTCATCGTAACTGCCTTGAGTGGGCAAATGCCCACATTCGATGGCGTCTGGCACTTTGGAGAGGTGTTCTCTTCACAGATGAGTCCCGGTTTTCACTGTACAGGGCAGATGGCAGACAGCGTGTATGGCGTTGTGTGGGTGAGCGTCGGCGTTGTGGATCGAGTGGCCCATGGTGGCGGTGGGGTAATGGACAACAAACACGGGTGCATTTTATTGATGGCATTTTGAATGCACGAAGATACCGTGACGAGATCCTGAGGCCCATTGTTGTGCCATTCATCCACGACCCTCACCTCATGTTGCAGCATGATTATGCACGGCCCCATGTTGCAAGGATCTGTACACAATTCCTGGAAGCTGAAAACATCCCAGTTCTTGCCTGGCCAGCATACTCAACAACCTGATCAACTCTCTGCGAAGGAGATGTGTTGCACTGCGTGAGGCAAATAGTGGTCACACCAGGTACTGACTGGTTATCGGACCCCCCCCCCCCCCCCCCCCCCTCCCCAGACCCCCCCAATACAGTAAAACTGGACATTTTTGAGTGGACATTTCAAAATGCTTAATCTAGTTGTTTTAGTGCTTGAAATCATATTTTCAATAACATCACGCAGAATTCACTGCAGTCTGTCTATATCTATAGTTTAACATGTGTGGTTGTGTGGTATTTATTGATTTCTCTGGATCAGGTTTCACTTCATCTTGTGATCAATACAGGTTTCTAACTAAAGAGCACTGGTATGTCATTTAGCTTGCACCATATGTCATACATATTGTCTTTTTCATTTAGTTAATATCTAAAATGTCAAACCCAGACTTATATTGTGTCTGTTACATTTGTTCACTTTATGTATTTGTTGTTAGTAATCTCTGTGATTAATCAGTCGCAATAGCCGAAAACAGAAACCGTTAAAGCGAGAGGATAATTATATGATATTGTGAAGCTCTTGAGCTGTGATTTTTGTCTTACTGGATTTCTCTCTGCAGGCTGATAGATCAATCTTTCTAAAGCACCTGTGAATGTGAGCCTCCCTGTGTGAATTTAGGTTATTTTTGTCTGAGGACGAATTCCACAGCTGGACTGAAATCCAGTCCATTTTCAATGTTTTTCAAATAATTATTATTATTATTATTATTTTTAGGTATGTCATGACAATCAAATGTTGATTTGATTGTCATAAGTCAATATTCTGGTTTCCTGAAATCCAAATAATACCTCTGGTTGATTAGATTGACTTGTGAATCTTATATGTTTTAAAAATACCCATAATTTTATATAGGGTTAATTCAGGATAATTGGGATATTTTTCTCCAAATGGCAAAGTGTCCAAATTTACCTTAATTTATATATAGGCTATATATACACATTAAATAAGTCTGTCAGTATTGCTTTTGGATGCAAAATATGTTAGCAAAATATATTTGGCTTCCATTCTAATCTGCATCATTTTTGACGCCCATGTGCGAACGATCTGGCACTCGTTTATTTGAAGTGTGAAGTTAAACATAGACTCGCTTGCTGTCAGGATAATTCCTTTTGCTAAAATAGAAAAACTTGCTTGAATTTGTAATATTTACAGGTAATTATACAACCGTAATATGCAAGTTGTGCTCTGAGTTAACAAAAAATACGCACATCTGTTGACATTTTCAGAAAGAATGTGTAGCCTACCGTTAGACTCCTAGAGGCCTATTATATTATCTGATATATAGGATAATGAACAAGATGAGGGAAACAGATGAGCAAGATAGCAGTCTCTCCGTTACAATCATTGTGCTCTTGAGTGCCACTATCAAGGACATGAATGAGCTGATTAAATTACTGCGCACAGTGACTAAAATCGAATTGAAATAAATGGCAAGAGCCAGCGTCAACAGTTCAGTTAGAGACCATTTCAAAGAATATGCACAACTTAAATATGCAAAACTGAAATGTTTTAATATAGCTGTACTGCAGAAATAATTTTCTTAGGCAGTTTTTTTTTTTCTCGTTTTTTGATTTAAAATTATCTTCCATGATATATTTACTAGAAAAGCAAAATTGCAGGAGATATAAAGACATTTATTCTAAAAAATACTTTTATTAGGCTAATGTTTGTTCATAAGACATTACTGTTAATTTAAACAACTAAAAGGTTAAATTGAATTGTCTGGAGATACTAATTTTAACTTAAATTAATAAATGCTGTAAAAATACTGTTAATTTGTTGTAAATTAATGTTAACTAATAGTACCGTATAAATTAATTATTTTTATTTTTCCAGAATAAAGATTCAAAGTTGTCATGAAACGGAAGTTTTGATAGGCTTTTCTTCTCTATTTGGATGCATGTCGAATTAAAACGGCTTCTCGAACAAGACGACGTATAGGACAAGGCTTGATTTGATCCATTGGGAATTGGTTAGATGGTTGTGGTTTTCTATTGGTCGATCTCATGTGAGTGACAGGTTGACAGAAGAGAAGAGATTTTTCTGCAAGAGAGAGGGGAAGCTATTTTGATTAAAGACTATGAGGCACATGATTAAAAAATGTGTATGGATAAACAATTGATAAAAAAAAACACTTCATTATTCCAGCATAAATTTTAAATTATTATAATTATTGTATAGCATCTGAAACGAAATCATTGCTGACAGGATCAGGTGCGTACAGGGTGTGAGTATTCTCGGTATAGTTGTCCCTGTTGATTTGTGTAAATGCAGCATGCTGAGTGATTTTAGGGGAGGTTTGGTTGGGTCTAAATATGGCAGCAGAGCAGCAGGGGATTCTGTCTGTGATCCAACACTTCATTATTGGCTGTTTGTGTGTGCACATGTGACAGTGAGGGCAGAGAATGACAACTTATGTGTGTGTGTTCCTCGTCAGAAAAGTATACTTCCCATGGGTCCTGTGAGTAAAACGTTCGTCATTTGCATGAATGATCATGCCGTTCTCTGATTGGCTGCTCTCAGGTGCAGATGCTGATGATGTTTCGCTGTCCCTTACAGTGAGAGAGGGGCGGATAAAGGCTTGAGCCCACCGGCAGACAGTCTGATCACCTCCCCTCCTTTCTCACACGAAATAAGAGAAAGAGTTCAGTTGCGTGAAACCTGAGCATCTTGTGTTTCCGTGAAGCGGGTGAAGGTTCAGCAGCTCCTCGAAGCCCACAAGGTAAGAAAATACTCTCACTGGAGGAGAAAGTGTAGAGAGTGGAGGAGAGAGTTAAATTTTGCTGCTTGTTTTAAAGCAGAATTAAGTAGTTCAGTTTCACCCTAAAGTAGAAAATTAGCTTTT
Source organism: Chrosomus eos (assembly GCA_036326025.1). NCBI lineage: Eukaryota > Metazoa > Chordata > Actinopteri > Cypriniformes > Leuciscidae > Chrosomus > Chrosomus eos. The sequence goes on from CM070818.1 coordinate 55,225,738, forward strand.
TGCCTTGTGTACCTGTAGTTTGATGTATTCTTCAACGTGTAGATGTTAAGTTCATCTGTTGCTAAACTCCTACTAATTGCTGTTAAGAGGATCATGTATATAGGTTCAAACCCTTCTGGCATAGAACATAGTTTTGGGATCTGTATTATGAATCCGTAAGAAGCAATTTTGCTCACACTTTATCTTAGGTGTCTATGTACTTACATTATTATTATTTACTCATTGTATTAATGTTGTATTGCTAAACACTTTTGCTGCTATTGGTGTGGTTATGGACCGGTTTGGTGGTTAATGGTAGGTTTAAGGCTGGGTTAAGGGGTAAGAAAAAGGTCAACAGTGTAATTAAATATAGGTATTTTAATAAAAGTCAAATAATATATGTACACCAGTGTTTCCCAACCCTGGCTGTTCCTAGAGACACATCAGCAGTATACATTTTGGATGTCTCCTTTATCTGACCCATATATGTCTGGTCTTGCAGTCTATACTAAGCTGATGAGTTGAATCATATGTTTTTGATTAGGATGTGTCCGAAAATGTGTAGCGTTGATGTGCCTCGAGTCGAGGAACAGGGTTGGGAAACACTGATGTACACACAATAAATGCAGTATTAACTGATTAGTTTAAATGTTTGTAATATAAAACGGAACCACAATCTCTTTTGGGTGAAGGCACAGTTGAGTAACCATACAATGCAAAGCATAATCATATTTGGGAAGTGTTGTTATAGGTATATTGGAAAAAAAACCTTTGTAGATTTGTTATTGGTGCAGAAGATTCAATGACCGAACAGTTATATTTCTTTTAGCCTCAGCCCACTGGGTGGAAAAAGAAAGTATAAAGTCTTAGGAAGAAACTATGTAGGATCCAATGGCATCGTTTTTAACAGAAGCTACTGGATTTGAATAGTTGTAGCGTGACCATGTCCACCCCAGTCAAGAGGACTCAGTGGGACGAAGACCTGTCTCAGTTTCACAAGGATCACGGTCTTTCCATGAAAGTGCTGCTCAACTGCTGTCTGTTCAGACGGATCATCTCCTGGGCTTCCCCCGTTAAAAAAGGTAAATCTCTCTGCAAGAAAATGACTCGTTGTATAGTTGGCTACCACCCAGAATGAGAATGCAAAGTTTAGTTCATATGGTTATTTGTGAGAGTCTGATGGAACTAATGGATTTTTTGTAAATTTGACAAAATTGATATTAAAGGGGTCACCGGATGCAAAATATATGGTATTTGCATATAAATATGTCTCTGCAGTGTGTGGACACAACCACCATACAATGAAAAAAAACCATTCACTTTTTTTTAACGTCAAAGTCTAAACGCTCAATAATCAGGCCGTTTGGATTTTCTGAGCACTCTGATGTCATAATGCTCCGCCCACGACCGCTGACGGACTGTCTCGTATTTGCATATTTCTGCCCTCAGCCATTCAACACCCCCCATAGAAGAGAGGGGTGGGGTGAGCAGTTGCTCATTATCATTTAAAGAGACATGCACCTAAACAGGTCACTGTGAACAAAGCTGTTTTTGAGGAGGTAAAAAGGTTGTTTTACAGAGCCATTGAGGAATTTTAACTCTTCAAGAGATAGTTTAAATAAATCACGCAAGGTGATTTACTAAGGTTTGCTCTAGTCAATTTACTGGTATTTGTGCCATTTACCGCTAAAAAAAAAGCATGTCTTAAACCAGACGCTAATTTGCGCTGCTCTTGGTAGATTGTGTTGGTCATTATGGAAATGATCCTGCTGTGTTCTTTAATTTGTGCGTCATCAAAAGATCACAGACACAACTTTCCTCTCCCATCTGTGCTTTTTTTTTAAATTGTGCTCTCATGCAAATGTGCCCTGTTTAGTTAATCTGGCCCTTAGAGTCTGGTGGAATTTTTAAAGTAGTGTACGACACAGTGCGTTTCTTAAAAACAAAGTCCATCAGTAATTTTCTTTTCACAGACTACATTTGCTTGAAGCCTTTTTTTAAGAACTGAAAACACATTAAAAGTGTATTTCAAAGGTATAGTTCACCAAAAATGAAAATTCTGTCATTTACTCAGCCTTATGTCGTGTCAAACCTCCATGACTTACTTTCTTCTAAAGGAACATAAATGAAAATATTTTGAGAAATGTCTCGCCATTGTGTCGCCATTTTGAAGTGGGTTCAACTTCAAGTGGACGAGGGAAGTTTATTTGGACAGACACTCGACCCCTTGATTCTGACCGAGGGAGCGAGTCTACTCATGTACACTTCAGACATATCCATAGACCACAACACGATTGTGACGTCACAACAGAAACTTGCATTGCTCACACTTAATTTATCCACAAGTGATCAAGGGCTTAGGGCGTTCCATTTATAACCATTACAAGGCTTCCACCAGTAGTGGGCACTCGTGCAACGCAAGCACATACTTCCGGGTGAACAAGGAGGGAAGTTGTTGAGGAAAGGATTTAACCGCAGCCATTATTCAAACTGAAGAATGTCATTCAGGTTTGGAATGACATGAGGGTGAGCAAATTATGATTTTTTTGTTTTTTTTGGGTGAGCTGTCAACTGTTGCACTATATTTCTCCTGTCCTATAGGCAAAGCTATTTTTTAGATCTGTTTTGGGAACCTGTTTGTTTTTTCCATGAAAAAAGAATGGAAACCCATTTATTTCGATTTTGTAAAAAAAAAAATTAAAGGCTGCAGTTTGCAGTCAGTTAGAAAAAAAGGATGAGGATGAGCAAATGTTTACTTCTGATTCAAGTTGGCTCAACAACTGGTGATCTCATTTCAGAAAGTGACACTTGGAGCTCTCTGAATGATGCTAAAACAAACCGTATTATATTCTTCAAATCTCATTTGAAACTAATATGTGGCACAAATTTCACTCTTATAGACGGAGCTGGCTGAAAAGTAGAGTTTCGTTTCATCAGAAAACCTGTCCAGTGCTTTGGAGATACACTAATACTGTTTTCAAACACTCTGTTTTTTGGGTGAAATATCATTTTAAATGGTAAAATAGAAAGGAGTAAAACATTGTCATTATTTACTTAAACTTCCAAACTATTTAAACCTGCCTGAATTACCTATTATTTACCCATTCTTTTTTAAAACAAATATTGTAACCAAATCATTTTGTTTACCATTGACATCCTTTGGAAAATATAAAATATGAAAAACATTTCTCAAAGTCCTCTTTTATGTTCTGCTAAATAAAGCAAGTCTTATAGCTGTAGAACTATATGAGGGTGAGTAAATGATGGCAGAATTTTCATTTTTGGGTGAACTATCCATTTAGAGAAAATATTTTACAGTAAAAGTACATAATCTTTCAGATTTGCTGGGAATCTAGAACATTCTTGCTTATTGAAGTCGAGCCCGTTGACACATTGATGTCTAATCTGCTGAAAGAGGGACCTCGCTCGGGGTGGTAATGCTGATGTGATATTGATCATTTTACTGCGTTGTGTTGGATTTATGTTGCGTTCTGTGTTTCGAGTGATCGGACTTTATGAACTCATGTGAAGTGACAGGCTTATAAATCATTATATTACAGTGAAAGGGATATCGATTAATTTTAGAGTTGTAAATTTCATTTGTTAAATGACTAAAAAGAGTATTTGGGGTGTTAGTTTTCAAGCTGTGGTTTGCTTTAAATATTACTGCGTTGGTTTAAAGTGGATTCTTTCGATCTTATTCCTGATTACAGTCTCCGTACAGTGTGAAATGATGAAACTGCTTCCAAACGTAGCTCCAAACTGCCATGTGAGAGTTGCTATAGCTAAAAAAAGACATTCTGGCAAAGTCCATGGAAACTGTAATGGAAACGATACTAATGAAAGTAAAGCAGATGCTGAGGGAATGTTGTTCAAAAAGATTTCTGAAATTCTCAAGAGGGGGTTATTCAGTATGACATGAAAAGAAATGGCATGCTTTATATAAATACAGTTTGTGGTTCATTCCAATATTAGATGAATATGTAGATCAAATAATGTGTGTTTGAATGTTTATGTTTATGTGATGGAGGCTTATCCTGTGTTTTGTATGTGTGTGTGTGTGTATATGTATTTGTGTCTCTATTCATAAGAAGGTTATTATCTTAGGCGCTGTGTAGCTGTAATCACACCGGCTCGGGAAACAGCTGGGCCTTTTATAGTGTCAGATGCTGCTGTCAGTGTCCAGCCTCGCTGAATCCACAAACTCAATGGGTTTATTTGGCTGGCTCAACACTGGCCTGTCTCAGTGCAGCATAATCTGCTTTGACTATATAATTGTATTCAAAAGCATAACGGCAGACAGAAAATTGACACGGCAGAAAACTGCATTAGTAAAAGTGATATAAGGCATCAAGCTTGCTCTGGATGTTATATATCTGCAATGCAGCTGCATTTCGACATGTTTTATGAAGCTGCATAATTGCAAGGCAGAGAAGGTTTATGGTCATTGCATGATCTCTTTATTGAATATTTTGGTTTTATAGCTGCAGATTTCCTTTATAATCGCCTCATAAATATAGAGTTAAATGGGTCTTGCAACAGAAGGGGCCTCCGTTTGCACCAAGAGGCAACCTTCCGGTCTCTCCTGAATCCAACACGGAAGTGGCTTAAACTGCAATTCATCAACTGGCCTCTAGAGACAGGCTTGAAAAGAGAGTCAATTCCATAGACACCCCCATGATGCTCCGGTGGCAAAAAGCGTCCATCATATGCATGAATCTTGCTGGAAGAAGTAGGTCATCCGGGTGATTTGTGCTTCTTTTTTTTTATTTAATTACCATGAATTTGGACATAATCTTGTTTTTTGCATATAGTAATGAAGTATGCGATTTTGGATGCAGCCAGTCGCTTGCTTCGTTTTAAACGAGTTGTTTATCTGAATGATTCAATGATTCGCTTGTTAAGACAATGAAGGCTGTCTTTACTCACAAATGAAATAATGGGTAAATGACCCAGTCTATAATTATTTCAATTAGATATTGCAGTGTAGTTTCTATGCAAGCAATGTAAAACAAACAAGACTTAAAGTCGGCATGACATTTAAATTCATGTCTGTTTTGTAAATGCATGTTATAGGTATTACTGTATTCACCCATGCACGATAGCCCTGTTTTCAAATCTTATTATTAATTATGGGCACTCCTATAAATAAATAAAAACTAACTAAAATAATTGTATATTTATTTGTTTTTAAGTCATCTTAAGGTCCCCTTGAAATATGTCTGAGGGCTCCTGGTTGAGAACCACTGGTCTATACTTATAAATACTGTATGATATAAAGTCTAAAATGTGTTAGTTGTGCAATTCAAAGCATACATGGAATTGTCAGAAGTGTTCAGATGACTGTGGTTTCACTCTGACCACTGGATGGGGCTGTATCCATATGTTTCCTCATCCACTCAGCTATAAACTAAACCAACAGAAAACTGATACTATAATGTTGTCAGTTTGTAAGGCACCCTGGAAGGATAATTCACCATAGGTTCTGTAATTCGCTATTGACATGTCCCATTGATTTTTATGGGATTAGTGGTTAAAATAAGGTTTGTTAACCATTTGTTCTACTATATAAATAACATCATGCCTCTCAAACCACAAGCTACACTTGTTAAAGGGTACCTATTATGGCATTTAAAATGTTCCTAATAGTGTTCTGGGAGTCCCCAACAACAGTTTTACATGCATGCAATGACAAAAAACACTTTTGTTGTCTTATAATATGCATTTATTTTTACTTGATTTGCTCACCGACTCCCTAATGATTCGTTTGACGACTCATTTGTCCAAACCCCTCCTTTGCGTGACGCTAATCGGCGGTGATTGGTCAGATGACGCAGTCAGTTATATTTTGCGTTAGCCCAAAGCTTAAACATATTGATAAAGCACTGCAGTACTACAATACACTTCACATAATTTCACATATTTCAAAAAACAAAAAAAATGACATTGGTGACCTAGAAGCTGCTGAGCGTAACTCTCACTCTCTCACACACACACGCACGCACGCGCGCACACACACACACACACACACACACACACACACACACACACATAAAAGCAACAATTATTAATAGTACTTACAGGTTGTGATTCGGAGGAGGAAGCTGATCCAAATAAACTTGGTATTGAACCTTCCTATATCAGCCGACTCGCGAATCCACACTTGAAAGCATTTGTGTTTAGGAAGCGATCGTCATTAAAATAACGCGAACACAGCTCAAGGTGGCTATACTTGTGTGGTATAGTTGTAAATATAAACTCTAGCCACTGAGTCTTCACATGCTTGTCCCTGGGCAGTGAAAAAAAAAGTTTGCTTTTGATTCGCACTTCAGAACAGAGTCTCGTCGACATGTTGTTGTCAGGTTTCTCTGTCTGCTCGGCGCGCGCACTGAGTGGGCGTGTCGAATTCAAATAACTTGTACAAGTGACGTACGAAAGTTAGAGAGAAAGCATCGTTTGTCTATCGATTCATATCAGCGACTCAGAGTCGACTCTTACTTTTGAGAGACAATAACTTTGTATACGGTGAACTTTCATATTTAAAACTTTGCAGGATGTTTTTGTTCACTTAGATCTATGTTACACACTACATGAAAGGTAATTTTCAGAATTCCATGATAGGTACCCTTTAATGCTCAAATCCTTAGTTGTAGACTTCAATAGCATCTTTTGGAATTAAATGAATTATCATCATTTACTCATCCTCATGTTGTGTTGTTCTGTGCAACACAAAAGCAGAAGCTGCTCTCTTCAATATGGTGAAACTATAATAAGGAATGCCGTGTGAGAAAGTGTGCTTAATTGTATTGAATATGCACTTGTAGTGTACTTTAAATCTTAAAAGTATCTTAAAAAAAACAGTACTTTCAGATAATATAATATGTAGGCCTAAGGGATAATGTACATGCAGCCGGTGGTTCTCTCAGAATAACCCCCGACAGGATCGGGGTCTTAATCAACCTGAAGGGGGTTATTTTGAGAACCACCGGCTTGATGTACATTCTCCCGCTTATTACACAGCTACATGCCACATAAGTAAATAATTAGACACGAAATATTGACCTGAGTTGAAACATTTTATTAGGTGTTTAAACGCAAAGCTTCTGCGGAGAGAGCAGTTTCAGCGGCAAGTTCAAACGGACATTTGCAGTTGTAAATGAGAACTTGTTCTCAACTGATTTTACCTGGTTAAATAAAATAAAAATAAAAGACAGGCCTGAGACTCGGTTTGGAGTCTCAAATCACTGGTTGAGAACAAGTGGCAACTTTCCTGTCTCTTTCTTGAATCCAACATGGAAGTGACTCCACTGGCCTCTAGAGACCGGCTCCAAAAGAGTCAATCACATAGCAGTGTGCCTTTTTTTGTTGTTGTTGAAATGGCCAACTTTACAGCAGAATTTTTTTTTTTTTTTTTACAGCCTGGTACAAAAAAGTGGTTTTGGTCTATATAGCTTTTTTTTATATAACTCAACCGTTTAAATTATATTAAGCCTTAAAGTTCTGCATAAATAAGGGCGTGGCCGCTTGACTGACAGGTGGTTTGCTGCTGCTGTCACTACTAGCCGTTTGTCTGCTGTCTGTTAGCGTCACGTCGTCACAGCTAATCCCGCCTCTTTGCCCATTTTCGTTTATCGTGACGCGCGGTGACTCGCTGCCAAGATGGCCACGGCCGGCTCTACCCACTTTGGGCTTCAAAAATGCTCTTCAGAAACCTACGGGTGACGACACGGACATTACGTCCATTGTATGGTTGAGAACCACTTGTGTAATACAGTTTGCTTATAAACGTCTTATTGTAACTTTACCAGACACTCAGTGTTGTTCTTTGCCCTGAAGTACATTGTCAATGTGCCGTGTCACAAGTGCGATACAATCCAGGCACCACGTGATTAATATCAGTATTTATATGCAGTCTACGATTCTCCAACTACTTCTCAGAGCTCTTCATGATGAATGTCCTTTTTTGTTCAGATTAAGCGCAGTTGCACAAAATAAATAAATGATCATAAATCATTGCCAGCCATTGTCATTACTCAATTGACACAAAGTGAATCAGTCATATTAAAAAAGATAGCTAGTTCATTACTGTAGAATCAAGATCATTTGGTCACACTTTATATTAAGTGTCTTTACTTGCATTAAAAATAATAATTGTAGGCTATATGTTGAGGTGGGTTATATGTGAAGTTTGGTGTAAGAAAGGGTCAACAGGGTAATAGATGTAATTACATAAATGATATCCAGCTGTACATGCAGGTATTTACTTGCTTATTGGGTTCAAAGCTATAGCTTTTCCCTTCACATGTGTTAAAAAAGCGCTTGAGAATAAATAAAATGTTCTTTTTGTCAACTTGAATACAATTGTTAAAGCAAAGAGGAGCTACTGACCTTTCGTCTCAATGTTGGTATTGACCACAGCACACAGTTAACGTGATTTATTGATAGGAAGTGGTTTAACAGCAGGAGCTGGACTAAAATTAACACCCAGTTCATTTTACAATGCAATGATTTTAGTATAGGCCTACTTATGAAATATGCTTGAACTTTATGCTTTATTAATAACTTTGTTAAATGCTTTTGCTTTAATGTAATAAACTTAAGTTTATTATATTAAATGAACTTGAAGTATACTTATTTTGAAAGTATGCCTCTCATAAGCATTTGTTGTATATTGGTTTCTAAAATTCATACAATTTATCAAGATGGTGTTAGTTTGGTAAATGGTCTGCTGTAGAAAAGTATTTGGGCTCAGTGGTGCATGTAGAAGTATTCCCTCATGGTGTCGTCTTCATATCTTATGATGTTTAAATATTTATTGAATTATTTTAGTGTCATATTTGTTACCATAATGGTGTTTTGTATTTGTGGGTCTTCAATAGTATTTACCTCAGCTTGTGGAGAAGCTTGTGATGAATTTTTCATTGTCAATATATCGTAAAAGTAAAAAAATCTGATTTTAGATCGGTATAAGTTTAATTTTAATCTATAAAACCTAAAATATTGCTACCATATTTTTTTACAGTAAATTTCTGGCGAACACAGCTGTCAGTGTTGGAGGTTTTTTTACCGTAAATTTCAACTTTTTTTCATGCATTTATTTTTTACAGTGTACTGTAGTATGATTTATCATTCCTGTCAATTATAACCACGCCACATGACATGTTATTCTTTCCCAACAGATAAAATTATGTTAAATACTTAACTACTAAAGTTATTATTATTTTAACATAATTTAACTGATGAAAGCAAAGTAAAGATCAGAATAGTGTCACCATAATTAGCATTGTATTTTAAACATAGCCGTGTGAACATTAGCTGCCGTCTGCTGGAAGACTAAGCTAATGAATTTTCCATTAGCTCGAATAGCCTCATATGGTGGCAGTTCACTCTCTACAGGGGATGTGGTGGAGATGATGGATAGCATTAGCAGTTAAGCGTGGCTGTTAGCCAAGCATTAGCCCTGAATGGGCAAGCTTGAAATCGGCCTGTTGGTTGACAGACAGGATCCTTTGTCTGTGTCATCTGATATGTCACACAACATGTCATTAGGAAACTTGACACTGGGGTTGTGTTTATCTATGACCTGCACACAACTACAGTACCATTATCACAACTGACAACTGGAATGACCATTGACCTTGACATTGATCCTGTAAACATACTTTTATTTGACATGAAATGTCAAAAATGTGTGTAAAATGTGTATTATATAATTAAACGATATACACTCTACAGGTCAGAAGTTTGGAGTAATTCAGATTTTTTTTTAAGGCTGCATTTGTTTGTTCAACAATACTGCATTAATTTTGTGAATTTCTTTATTTAAATTCAGTTTTCTTTTTTTAATATTTTTTAAAATATAATTTACTCTGAAGACTGAAAATTCAGCTTTTCCATCAGTGTCACACACAATATTATAGAAATCATTCTAATATGCTGATTTAGTGCTCAATTATGATCAGTTATTATTGGTTACAGTATTAATAATAACTGTTACTCGGTTACAGTATTAATATTGTAAACATTGCTACTTCATTTCATTGCTACTAAATTGGTACATGTACTTCCTTTTTCAGGATTCTTTGATGAATAGAAAGTAAAAAAAAAACATAATTTATATGAAATAGAAATCTTGTGCAACAGTATAGATTACTTTACTGCCACTTTTGATCAATTTAATGTGTCCTTGCTTAATAAAAGTATTAAATTTATTATTTTTAGTTTAAAAATCTTTCCCCAATACCCCTACTTATTTCACATTGTTTCCACAAAAGTAGTAGGCAGCACAACTGTTTTCAACTGATAATAATAAGAATATTAGAATAAGAATAATAAGAACATATTAGAATTATTTCTGAATGATCATGTGACACTGAAGACGACTGGAGTAATGATGCTGAAAATTCTGCTTTGCATCACAGGAATAAATTACATTTTAAAATATATTCTCAACATTCTTTTTAATTGTTATAGTATTTCACAGTATTACTGTTTTTACTGTATTTTTGATCAAATAAATGGAGCCTTGGTGAGCATGAGTAATCAATATTACAACAATTTTAATTATTCCAAACTTGTGTGTTGTAATGTAGATTTGACAAAGTTGTAATGTAATGTGTATATATATTATATATTTTGTGTATTACCTCCTTTTCATTTAGCATTCACTACTGGCTATAGACTTTAACCTATAGGTTATTCATCTGTCAGGTTTATACTAGATCAAGCCCTTACTTTCTGAAGGTAACCTACTTTAGCCATTTTTGTATTCCAGTGATGGCTCTGCGATCTATAAATAGTAGGAATGATTGATATGGCATATGGTGAACCCTTGTAAGTTCCCTTGCCTGCAGGCAGAGATGACTTTCAGCATTAAAGGTGGCTTCACGTTGTAGTCACCTGTGCCTGTCATAATCTTCCATTACTGGCCCAGCATCAGTGTCAGGCAAACACAGCGCAGGCAGAAACCCACTGTTAATGCACTGAATGGAAGACATGGAAACAATGCTAAGGAAGCAATTAAAAATGCATGTCAAATATTAATATTTTTTTTAGTTTGCCATGTACAATTTTATGAGTAATAGTAAACTGAGTCAGTGTTAGACTGAAGAATAATGTCACAATCTAAAATGAAATTCTCAAAGTCAATATTTTGGAAGTAGCTGGGAAGACAGTGCAACGTTACACTTCTGAACTTGACAGATACTGTAATTTCTGTTGGCAGTCTTGTGGAAGACTTTTAACACCTACCTCTGGACATAAGTGACAAGAACAAGAACTCTGCCAACCAAGACTTCTACAGTCAGTGCCAAGCTACTGCATAAGTCATAGCAGAACTGTCCCAACCACCAGAATAAACCAATATGCCTCAGATGCAATGAAGCTTCATATACTTCAAGTGTCTCTCGTCCGTGCGTGTCTCGTCATATCCTTGGATAGAGAAAAGTTGCTCCTCCTACTTTGACACAAATGCGCGATGTGGGAGTTGCGTAGGTTAGTGGTCACAGCGAGTGAGAAAGGTTGACATGGAGCAGCTAAACCTCCACCCTCCGGGAATCACCCGTTTTAAAGAAACCGAACAGAGGAGAGTCTGCTGGCAAAGAGAGAATGTGACAGAACTCGTAATAAAACAAGAATCAACATTGGCTTGGCTTTTCAGAGATGGCAATTCAAAACGTTTCAAATCCCTCCGTTCTCGCCGTTTTTATTACTCAACAGGTGAGAAAGGTATTTGATTGAACAGATAAATTGCCATATGTAGCTCTTTAACAGAGTTCATTGTATCTACTGTGAAAGAACATTTTATATTTGTTGTAGCGCTGTGCTGGAATTTTTTGTCAAGGAAGTACCATTTCTATTAAAGGTAGAGTAGGCAATTTCAGAGAGGCTAGCAATAGCAAGCTAGCTTTGAAAGCTTAATATCCCACCCTCCCTTCCAAACGTCTCCAAAGCCACGCCTCCTTCAAAACACATGAACGCACACCGCAGATTCTGCAAAGCGCCACGAGACGAGAGATGGTGATAAATTACATAATTTCTCAAACCACATAACGTATTATAATAATGAACGTTAGCAACCTACAGAGCTCTAGTAGTACCACCTGACTGCTGCAGATAGTTTCGCCGTTGATAACGTACGAATATATCCGAGTCTGACAACGCGAATGGATCCAGAACATTATACCAGTATAAAAAAAAAGTGTATAAAACAAATTGCCTACCCTACCTTTAAAGGGGTCATGACATGGATTTTTTTTTAATGTTGCTTGAAGTTCACTTCTAATTTTAATAAATTTTTTGTACAAAAAAGAACAAAACCAATATATATAAACTATTTACAGACAAAGCTTTATGAAAGCATTACGGTTGTGAAATTACAACTTAGTCGATCATGTTTTTATTATATTGTTACATTACATCATAAATATCTGTAAATATCCGGGCAGGTGTGGTAGCGACAGTACTTTAAGATGTCAAGAGGTTACATGGAACGTTTTTAAAGCCACTATTTGCTGTGACACTAGCAGAGAAAAACCATCCATCTTTTGTGGCAAAAAGCAAAAACAATTTGTTAGATGTCGAAGATTATTGCTTTTGAAGGCTTTGCAAATAGCATAACGGCAATTATATGAAAGCTTTTTTTCTAATGACGAGCCACCTTCAGTTTATTGATTCAGTTATTGCCTAATTTTTTCTTGTAATGACAGTTTAATGGGTTGAAATTATGTTTAAAGAGGTTTGTTTAATGCGCATATCAAGCTGTTAACCTAAAGCAATCATATGAATGCAAACTTAAATGGTTCTTGCAGTTGTATGCCATTTAATGAGTCCGTAAATGGAATGAGGAAATTGAAAAAATAGTGTTTTAAGCCTAAAGGGATCCATTAATTGAGATCTCCTCTATATAAGACTTTTTGAGAGGAGACTTTTGAGGGTGAGGGTTGCCAAGATGCAATGAAATGGAAACTATATTTTCAAATGAATTCCAGAAGCTAGTTTGAGGGCCCTTATTTTGCAATTGTCAAAAATCTTAAAGGAATAGTTTACTTAAAAATGAAAATTCTGTCATCATTTACTCCTCCCTTAAAGGGATACTCCACTTTTTGGAAATAGGCTCATTTTACAACTCCCCCAGAGTTAAACAGTTGAGTTTTACCGTTTTCGAATCCATTCAGCCGATTTTCTGATATTTAGAAGAATATCAGTAAGCAGACAGTTTCTGGTCTCATTGACTTCCATAGTAGGAAAAAAAATATACTATGGAAGTCAATGGGACCAGAAACTGTCTGCTTACTGATATTCTTCTAAATATCAGAAAATTGGCTGAATGGATTCGAAAACGGTAAAACTCAACTGTTTAACTCTGGGGAGTTGTAAAATGAGCCTATTTCCAAAAAAAGTGGAGTATCCCTTTAAGCTGTTTCAAATCTGTATGAGTTTCTTTCTTCTGCTGAACACAAAAGAAGATATTTTGAAGAATGTCGGTAACCAAACAGTTGATGAACCCAATTGACTTCCATAGTAGGACATACAATTCTATGGAAGTCATTGGGGTCCATGAACTGTTTGGTTACCGACATTCTTCAAAATATCTTCTTTTGTGTTCAGCAAAAGAAAGAAACTTTTTAAACATTTTAAGTGAACTATTAATTCAGCATGACCTGCCAGTGTCAGTGAACTAAAAAAATAAACTGTCAGAATTCCTTTTAAATTGTCCAGAGATTCAGTGAATTACCCAGGCAATTTAATGTTCATTTAATGTTCATTGCCAAAAATGCCAGTGTAAAACATAATATATGACTGAGCGCTGGCATTTTAAGTCACTTGAGTCCGAGTTTTTATATATAGCACTTTTGAAATGTTGAATTAAATTTATGACGCACTACATCATGTCCTTTGAATCTATGAAAAAGTCTGCCTGGTGGGAGCGTTCACACAAAATTAGGCCTAATTGCACTGAAATCTAATATTCATACTTAAGTAAGGACAGACTCAAATAATTAAGCATCACAATTGATTACACGCCTCATCAGCACACTTCCTAATTGAGAAAGGATGTTAACAAAGATGGAATAAATAGTGTTTATGAATGAAAATGAGACCTGTCTTGAGATCTTGATCAAAGTTTTCTTCTAAAACAACTGCTTCTTTAAAAAACGATGTTTGCGCTTTTCATCTGGGTATTGAAAGAACCCATATTTCAAAACAAAATATAGTAAGTTGCTTATTTCTTTGGCTTATAAGAGAGCAGTACCTTTGCATCACGGCTGTGATTGATGTATTCATGGAATGGGTGTTGCTTCTGAATAATGCATCGCATTAGGTGTGAGCCTGCAATCAGTAAAAGAAGAATATAGAAAGGCAGCTGTTCACAAAGCGAGACAGTGATGGATGGTGCTGGCGTGTGTGTGTGTCATTTTCTACAGTGAGCCATGCTGAGCGATTTAAAGGGTCCATCTTTTACTGAGCTTGACACCATCTGTAATAGAATTTTCAAGTTAGCTTCCCCTTTTTTTTACTTCCAGGAAAGATGTTTGCTTCAGTGTGAAGATGTGAGAGGTTGACGCAAGGTCTTTGCCATGTATGGGTTTCAGGGTCGCTGTTTATGTAACACTTGCGCAATAGCAGATATCATATCTGTTAGTTGTAAAAAGAAAAAAGCAGCATGGCTAATTTCCCACAGTAAAAAAAATATCTTGTTTTTATTATATTTGAAAATAAGTTCTCTGCATGCCACATTATCTCAGCTTTAAATGCCATGTGACTAGTCATTCTGGAGAACCAGAAAACACTGGTAATCCTGAGCTATATTAATTATGGCCATAGATATTATATAGATGGTTTCTGATACGTATGTTCGTCAGACTGGAAGCGTCCGGATCAGTTCACAGTGGCTCGGTTCACAGTAAATACAGCAAACCGATATCAGCAAGCACTGAGAGTTTCCTGCCAGGATTAGGCCTTAGTTTAATTGGAACATTTAAGTAGGTTTTTTTAAACGTCCCTTAGAAAAAAATATTACTGGTGCATCTTGACAAAAACATTGGAACTGACATATTTTAAGATATGTCAAGTTGATTGCAGTTAAAACTGCTCAAACATGCATATAGCCTGAGACCTTTTTGTGAAACTGGGGGTAATTCTTGATATTGATGTATCATGATGTTGATATTAAAACATACATTTCTTATTAATAAGTATATTAATTGCTTTACTTTTTACTTAGCAAAATTGTATTGAATATTTCATAATAATTTTATCGGTATTATTATTGCCATTTTTGTTTATGAATAAAATAATAAAGATTTTTTTTTTATATTCTGTTGAATTTGGACACTGAAAAGGGGGTGATCAGGGATTCCTAATATCAGCATGTTCGCAGTTCTCTGTCGGGTGATGTTCACATGGCAGAAAAATAATCAAAATAAAAAAAAAGATTCGATATTTAATGTTTTTTTTTTTTTTTCAAATTTCCAAGTTTTACACAACTTGGCCCAAAAATGTTTATTGTGATTGTAGGCTACTTTACAAGAACTGACTAACATTACATTACAAGTTACAATAATATTTCGTTTTTATTTTGGCAGAATATTGGTCAAACTTCTTTCCACTAAAGTGTTGGAAATTGTGCGAATGTGAACGTACTGTAAATAAAGGGAACCTAGCACACGTTAAACTCAAAGGTCTTACAGAGATGGAGTTCAGAAGAAGCAGCATTTGTTGTAAAAAAAAACGCTTTTATAAGCTACATGTGTAAATAAACACAGTGCCGCAGCTTTACTCTGAAATACGCAGCGCAATGGACTTTTTTAAAGTGCAGCCTTGTATTTTTTAGTTGCGATTTAATAATATATTGTAGATTCAGTTTTACTACGATTAATTGTGCAGCCTATTTATTTATTTCAATGTTACATTCGATTTAAATAATTACTAGCTTTCCATCAACACGCAAACCCTTGGGATACCCTGGCCTGGAGGGTTTGAGCTCCACCTGCTCACAAAATCATGTTGGGGAAACATGGATTTATGAAAAATTTCTCATAAAATATAATGGAAAACAGTCAAACAGATCTCCTTGGTGTAACACTGCTTCATCTCGAGTAAGCTCAAGTGAAGCGCATGATGAGTGCCTCTCCTGTGAAAGTACCATTCCATGAAACGCTGGTAACCCCCAGCGTCCCTTTACTGTAAGTGGGTGCAGCTGGTCGTTGTTTGGGTTCTAGAGAAGATTAGTCTTGTGTTTAAGCTCAGCTTGGAGTCTGGTTTGAGGGAATGTAGGTCGACCGACAGCTCCAGACCTTTTTCAAAGATTCAGCTAAACAAACCAGGCCATGGAAAAACCGTGTCAGCACCAGCAGGCCTTTGACTGTAGATAATACACGTTCTGTTTGGACAGACAAGTCCATTTTAGTTGATACAGCTAAAAAGGGAAAGGGATTGTGAATATCTTCTTTTAGGCTGGTTTGAACAGTTAAAGGGATAGTTCACCCAAAAATGAAACCGCCCTCATTCTTACGCGAAATAGCCATTAAACTACGGAAGCTTGTTTCTCCCACGGAATAAGAAAAACGTAATTGCGACTTCTAACAATTAAGTTTATATCTTACAATTCTGACTTTATTGCAAAAAGTCAGAACTGTGGGATATAAACTCGCATTTCTGAGAAAAACGTCTGAATTGAGAGATATAAACTCGAAATGGCTGTTTTTTTTTTTAAACTATGGAAACTTTTTTTCCTCCAAAAAATATATAAAGGGTAAAGGTCTGAAAATATAGATTTTTATTGTCTACAGTGCATTTCTTTTTATAGACTGGTCTAGGACTCTATCCACCACCATGAGCTGCCTTCTACTAATCTCTCCATACAGCTGTTTTGCTGTTTGGCTTGGGCAGATGGGGACCAGTTTTACCATTGGTTTTGATCCACATTTAGTTTGTAATATGACACAATTCTGGTACCAAATTAAACAATCATGTTAGAAACGTGCATTTACTCCACACACTGTTCTTGGGTAACACTCAAGGCTCACCAAGCCACCAAGGTGATTAAGTTTGTTTTATCACAAACCACTTGAATGTTGTTATTAGAAATGTTCTGTGCTGATTACGGTTGTATATACTGATCTCAACCAGGCCGCTTTCAGAGGTAATGTACAGTAAACTCAGATTGTGAACGTGTTTTGTTTAAGCGATATATTTACTGCACATTAATGAGGTGGAAGGTCTAGGGGACAAACTCTTTCAGATTAATCTTTGTGCAGACTGACAGTAATTTTCTGTAGATTTATTACTTTATATGACAAACAATTATAGTTATGTAACATCTCAGGGGAAAAGATGTTGATTTGCATAATTTCCCCTGTGAAAACGTGTGCTTGATTGCATTGAATGTGCACTTCGTGTACTATAAATCTTAAAGGGATATATTTTAGAAAATAAATTTACTTGCAGATAGTATAATGTTAATTAAATAAAAGGCCACAGTCATGAAAAGTGTATTCTTGGTAAGAACACTTAAGTGGCCTGTTGTTTTTAAGACATACTTGTTAATGGTCGCAAAGTAAGTTCAAATTCAAATGTAGTATCTATACTTTAAAGGTGCCATGTGTAATAATTGAGGTAAAAATGTCCAAAAAATGAGCTACACGCATCAAAAGAATGAGAAGAAATAAGGGTGATGATGTCGTTAAAAAAATGAAAAGTTATAGTGTTGCAGAGATATCAACCTAAATTAGCATTACTAGCCCCGGCCCGACAGGTGTTGTAATACCAGTTTCGGCCATGGGAGGCGGTATGCGGGCAACATACATAACCACCAGCCAAACTGCAACACACGAATAACTCGCACTGCTTGTATGTCTTTAATCTCTAAAAATATCCTAATGCTCCACGTGAAACTGCGGTCTTACTATCGTGTCAATTGATTTGATTAATATGTGCTAGGGAGAGAGAGCAGGACCGCGCTCGTGTTGTTTGAAGACATGAGTGCGCGCACGCTCTCTCTCTCTCTCTCTGCTCGTAACGCGCCCTGTCAAGCGGAGAGGCAGCAGTCATTCTAGTCTACATCCCTCACCGATCAAAATAGGCTTTGGCGGGACAAAGCGGACTATTTGACGGTTTTAGAAGATTAACAACCTGAAACTAAAAAACATTTTAGAGTAGGCCAACTTTCTGGAGGTATACTGCCCCCATCTGGTATGGAATATGTGGAGTTTGAATTGATTTTTTGACCTTTAACATTAACATTAGAAGCACATTATTAGCTGTTTGAGTAGTCAAACCAAAGGTTAATCATATCAATTACATGTTATGTCCGACTTGTAGACTCTTTTCTGAATCGGTTTCTGGTACAAACATATGGCTGAATAAAACCAATATTTGCCATTGTGTAGCGTTTACTACAGTTGACCAAGTGGATCAGGTAGTCCAAGATAGTGTGATTGAGTGGAGGCGGAGACTAATTTGCATATTCATGGTTCCACATATACTAAATGAAGCAAGGGTGTAGAGTTAAATCTGAGCTAATTTAAGGCATGAAGAAATTGTTTTCACAGGGGGAAAGAAAAAAACGTGTTTGTCATTTTGATCATCAAATAATTTTTGGGGATAAAAATAATTGACTGCTGGAGAACTTTAAGTCCTACTTAAATGGGTCCAAAAAGCACAATGAAATGCATCTGAAATTGCACTTAATATATATTTAAGCTATAATATATTTTAATTTAATTGCAATTAAGTGTCAAGACATTAAATTCAGTTTGCACTTAGTTTATAAATTAAAAGAAATATGATAAAAGTACTTTTTACAGATTTAACACTTTAAAAGAATATAGTCTGAGACAATTTCTCATTTCTCAAACTTTTCTCATTCTGGAAATAATAAAAAGACCCTCCAGTGGCTTGTGTCTTGATGTGACATTAATGCATTTTCACGATGACAAGACAGGTGAAGACATCAGTTAGCTCATCTCTGTGGTACAGACATATATGTCCATCAATCTTTCATTTTAGGCAAAAATGAAAGATAAGATGCTTTATGTGCTTAAAAATGAACATCTCTGACAAAAGCTTGAAAATGCCACAACATTACATGAAACAAATCTATCGAAATCCAAACACAACAGGGCTTGCTCCATCATGTGTAAATCATAGCCTACATTTTACTATGTTGATGTGATTAGAGTTCAATGTTCTTATCTGACAAGTGCCACAATGTGAACACCATTGGGCTATCATGACCTTTGCAGGATTGTATTGTGATGATTCAAATGAATCTTGCAAGACTTTGGTTTCTGACTCTGAGATAGCTTGATAGACATCAAGTTGTGGAGATTTGGACAGTGCCATGACAAACTTGAAACTTCGTAGGGGAACAAAAATTTTACGCATCAGTGTTTTACTGAATATTGTATGTCTAGAGAAATGTTTTGTATTTTTTTTTATTTGGCCCCTCAACCCTATTAGTTAGACTTAATGCAAAGCTGGATGAAAATCTTTGAACTTGTCCTTTGTTACAAGTTTGGTAGTAAATACTGTACGAATGTACAATGTTTACTTTCTCCTTGATACCCGGACCCAGATACACCCGTGTATTTGTCAGCTAAAGTCAGCCAAATGGTGGACTTTTGACAGGTCTTTTTTGAGCAAAAAAGTTCCTCATTTTTTTATTGCTGCCCACTGACAATCAGATTGACAGAGGTGTCAAAATGAATAGTGATTGGCAAAAGCACTGATTTACAAAAAATATTCATGTTTCTATAGAGCTAAACGTTTTTTTTCAGAAGCTGCATCTGAATTGATCCATTTTGGTTACCAACAGTCTTCAAAATAGCTTCTTATGTTACGCAAAATAAAGAAAGTTTGATACGACATGAGAGTAAATGTAAATTTAAATTTCCATTTTTGAGCTTTTCAAACTATTGAAAAATGTAAATTGCCAATAGGTGGCGGTACATGTCTAAATGAGTAAGTCATTGATTCATTCATTCGATTTATTCAAACGGCTGATTCATTCAGAAATAAAGTAAATGGCTCTCTTTATGAATGGGCCATTGAATCATTGGTTCACCCGATCGGTTCGCTTTAAAATGCTAATTCGTTCAGAAATTAAACACGGCACTGCACAGACCGTTCGGTGTATGACATCAAAGTTCCACGTAAACCGATCAGTCTGCTCAGTGTAATTTCTCGTCGAACACACCTACCGTGTTGCTCGAAGACGCATAACAGTTCTGCCATGGCTTTATGTAGACTAAATATTTTCAATGGCAAATTGAGCAAAAACAGTTAACTGCATTAGAATTTATTATTTTCCCATAACTAATTAATTAAATTAACTTGTTAAAGCGACAGTCCTAGTTTCTACTGAATGGACAGCCAAGTTTTATTAAAATCCCATCTTGTCAACAATGAATTGCCCACTTAAGTACTCCTTCATCAACACCAAACCAGAAATATAATGTACCTTGTTTTATGGCAAGAAGGGAAATGGCCTGTTTTTTCTCTCTTAGAAAGAATATAACCCTTAAAATATTATAAATGCACATTTGGATTAAACCTTTATCGAAACCTTAATTATTGGAGAGTATCATGCCTTGTCTAGACCAGATGTGAGTGACGCAACAAAAGCCAATAAAACCCAAGTTCCTGACAGTAAATTGATACCCTTTTTTATTTCTGACGCACTCAAAGCGCTCGCGCAACTTCTGACACAACGGACAGATAGAGTTTAGAGTTTTATATAGAACCCTTTCTTCTTCCTTGTCCCTTTCTGAATGTACAATATACTCTTAATAATTGATGATCTACTGTATGATGCATGAACTGTTACATGTACAATCAAGTTACATTAAGTGAAAACATCTCTCATTTTAATGGCTTTTAAGTCGATAGATTAGAAGGAACATTAATTTATGACAAAAACCTCACTTTACCTTCATTGCTCTCATAGATTGTATTTGATTGCGATCCTTCATTATTTATCTGACTGATGTCAAAGGTGCTAGTTTATCAATGTCACAGACAAAACGATCCTGCTAGTTTCACCTCTCGTAACCTTTACTGTCTCCACATTACAGCCAGTGATTGACAGAGTTTTAGCTGCTCCTGTCTGCCATTTAATGATGACTTCATTCAGTGTCTAATTGATGGGAACAGAGCGCCAGTCATGCCTAATAATTCAGAAATGTCAAGAGCGCCAACTGCAGTTTTCATCTTGTGATGTAAATCACAAGATTCTGAAATCTTCATAATTCTTATGCTATGACCAGTGTTGGGGAAAGTTACTTTTAAAAGTAATGCATTACAATATTGCATTACTCCTTACAGTAACTAATGGTGTTACTTTTTATGTAATGCATTGCATTACTTCTGCGTTCTTTTTCTTTTTTGGGCTAACTTTCCTTATGATCAAGGGAAAAAAAAGAAACGCCTTAAATTTAAAGTTTATTTTTTAATAACAACAAAAAAACTATTTTTGGCAAATGTAAAGGCCATTTCACACCAAAAGTGATCTGAATAAGCCTAAGGCCGTGTGTCCACCAAAGCGTTTTTAGCCAGCTGAAAACGCTAGGCGCTCTGCTGAAAACGCCTAGCTGTGGGCGCTTGAGAGCGTTTTGGCAGCGCAGCATTTTTTTTTTTTGCAGTTGAGACCTTTTTTTTACAGTCTATGGTTGAGACGCTTTGCTTGTTATGATACGGAATATCCGCGAAAGTGTTACTAGTATCTCATTTCACACATATTTTGTTTCTGTGTTGATTCTAGATTAAAATGACGATACGATCTAACGTATTTTTTATGGGTCTTATTTTAAATTAATTCGTTATAATGCTTGTTGACCTCATCTGTTGACAAGCAGAATGTGACAGTTGGTCGTTGTGATATTTGTCCCGCCCCTCCTCCACTGTGATTGGATGGCTGGGTAAAAAGTGACAGTGATGAGCGCTGCGTTTTATCCAAAGTTGAACATTTTTCAACTCTCAGCGACCAGTAAAAACGCTGCGCGCTCAGCGCTTCAGCGTGAAAAAAACGCTCAACGCCTCGTTGTGCTCATGGTGTTTAAAAAACGCGGCGCACCCATTGAAGACAATTGGAAAAATACGCCAGCTGCGTGAAAAAACGCTTTGGTGGACACACGGCCTAAGACTGAAAGAAATGCAAATTCACTCCTGTACAGTAGAGGGCACAGTTAAAAAACTTTTCAGCTTTTCTGCCATTCTGAATTGAAGAATTGGATGCAGAAGAAGAAAGTTCATCACGCTTACTTCAGCAATCCTTTCTTTTCTTTTTTTACGAAACACAAATGTGATTAAAGTCATTTTTGTTAATTGTTATGGTTGAAGTGGATCATCGGAGGTCAGCAGCAAAGACATTGGTTAATAAAGTGAGATTAAATGCATAAAGCAAATTTGTGTTGGCTAATTGTGAGATTGCATTTCACTGTTTTTATTCATTTGAATAATACTAAATACTAAGTTTTTTTTTTTTTTGCAAGTAAGATGAGTACATAGCCTAGAAATCTAGACGAACCCTAGCGGCAGCAAAAAGTATTTTGCAGCAAAGTGTGGTCTAGCAACTCTCCGTTGGCATTCGAACTGGAAAAACCAAACTCTGGTCAGGCCAATCACATCGTGTATAGAGTTGGTGGGCGGGCTTAACATAATGACGGCAGCGTTGTGACGGTTCGCCCACGTGATTTCCACAGGGGATATCCCTGCTACTTGAAAACAAAGAAGATGCTGCTGGCAAACAGCGGTCTTTCGAATCGGCTTTGGCCGCAACTCAGGATGATTTGAAGTTAAGAGAACGTCACTTAAGTCATTCTTAAAAAAGGAAGATGTGTTTGGAGTTTTGACGACCGCAAACGGCAAAAGTTTAATATATCAACGAGCTCCGATGGTGGAAAAATGCAAGGGACTCACACAGCCACAGCCGTTCGTTGCTCTGGTTGGTTGCTATCCTATTGCATGCAGAGGGAATTCGAAAGACAACCGTTTATCCCGCCCCTCGGATTGAGGTAAATTTAAGGCGTTTTTTTTTTTTTAATATATCCTTGATCATTTTCATGGCATAGCAGTTGGTGATAGCTCACCCAAGAATATTCATCGTTCTAAACCTGTATTTAGTTTTAGTTATCTGTAAAAAATCGTTATGCAGTTCCTGCCATAAAACAACAGCTCCAAAAAAAGTATAACAATTTTAAAAAGTAGTCCATATGACTTCCGAGTGGTCACTATGTGGTCTGTTTACCAGGTTTAACAACATGAAGGGGAGTAAATTATTAATTTTTTTGCATGGATCGTTCCTTAAACCCTACTTTTATACATAATTGCAAGCATAACTTTGTAGAAACAGATTAATGAACCCACTTATCCTTTGAGGGATAATTGTATTTAATGTCTTTCATAGCTCAGGGATATGTAAGAGAAGTAGGATATTTGCTTCACATTTGCACTCTTTTTTACCTTCAGGGTTGAGACAGTGAGTCCCCTGCTCCCACATAAAGAGTGATTTATGAAGTAATCATCGCTATTGCCCAAAGTTTCTCATTACCACCAGACTCTCTTTCCCTCTCGCTCTCGCTCTCAAACACATTCTCACTTTCTGCTTTTAGAAGCTCCTAACAAGCACTAATCTGATTTTTTTTTTTTTTTTTTTTTTTGCCTTTTCTTCATGTTGTGTATATTATAAACAGCTCAAGGCTGAACTTTTTCAGGTCTCCGATGACCTGTGTAATGTGGCCAGTGCAGTAAATGGTCCCTTAGGGGTGTTCATGCTCAGCTGGGATATTCTGCAGTGCTTTCATGCAAAGCTAACACAGGCATCTGTTGAGTTCGTTTTCGCTGAGACTGTTGATTTAAAACCACAAGCAATGATAAAAACGCAATAATCACCTTTAAAAACCATATAAATGTTTTCTGTAGCATTCATGAATATTGATGAGAAAAGCAGTCAGTATTCCTTTCATTGACGTTATGGTGGATTTACAGCTTTACAGTTTTTATGTTTCGTCTTCCTGTTTTTGAGTCTCCATAAGCAGTGCTTCTATTTAGATAATTTCACGTCTTACGATTTTCTCGACAGAGAGCCTGATGTAACAAATCAGACTTCACGCTCTTTTCAAAAACTATTTGATATGGCCAAAGCTATTTATTAATGGTATCTATCCGTTTCCTTGTCTCATTTCACTTTTCACATTTTTCAGCAAATATATTGTGTGGTCCTTAAAGGATAATTCCGGTATTTAACACTTTGAGTCTATTTTCTAGTTTGTTTTGGATGAACTAGAGTGGTGGACTTAGAAATTTTGACGATGGGTCCTGTCTCGACTTTTGAGACTTTTAGGATCGCCTCTGGGCGCTTCAGAGTTGCTGTCTACGAGCATACTGAAACATGTCCTTAAAACAACCCTTAACATTAGTTTTCAAAACTGTGCAACTCACCGAGTGGTTAGTGGTGTTCGTTGATGATCCAAAACAAGTAGCGTAGCGAAATACAGTTTCTGTCATGTTTTATTTGCCATTTTTTAAAATTCCATTGCTGTCTGTTGGAGCCTCAGTGCTCGTTGATATTACTGCGCTACCGGAGACCGAAATGGGTCTGTTTACATTTGGTTGTAGTCTTTTCGCTCGGTTCTCCGTCTCTCAGAAGGCTAGCGTGAGCAGAGCAACTGCGGCAAAGTGGTTGTCGCCATCAAGTGGTCGGGAGTGTGCTAACGCTTCAGGACTCAAATATTGAGCGGAAGTTTATACGCGGTTGTGAGGTATCTGAAAAAATAGTTCCACTATAGTAAATAACACGGATTGAAAGCATACATTGCGCCGATATATTTGTTTTTAATCATCAACGAACACCACTAACCACTCGGTGAGTTGCACAGTTTTGAAAACTAACGTTAAGGGTTGTTTTAAGGACATGTTTGAGTATGCTCATAGACAGCCACTCTGAAGCGCTCTGAGGCGATCCTAAAAGTCTCAAAAAGTCGAGACAGGAGGACCCATCGTCAAAATTTCTAATTCCACCACTCTAGTTCATCCAAAACAAACTAGAAAATAGACTCAAAGTGTTAAATACCGGAATTATCCTTTAATGTTTCTCTTTTGGTTTGTCTTCAATGATGGGATCTTAACTCAATCTGCTTGTAATCACATAATTCTCTATAGGGCACAGCTGATTGGTTCCTGCTGTAAAAGTAGCCGGTGAGCTCGTTGCTTAACCTTATAATACTTCAGCATGCTTTTAGAAATCCTCCACCTTCCCCAGCTCCACCTGTGTAGATCTGCAACGGGTAATTTAATGTATGCTATATTGTACAGCAGCAGAAAATTGTGTATGTATTGGCATCGCAAGTCCCATACTTGCTCTGCAGCAGTAATCTGTGTTGTATTTACAAATTAAAAAAATATATTTTTACAGTGTAGATTTCATCATATGACGCAAATAATGGCCGATGTTCTGGTAACTTTGTCTTTTTTTTGTGGAAATTGGTTGTTTTCAAAGGGCCTGAAAAATCGTGGCCCCAAAAAAGAGGTAAAGTTTCTCTTCTTTTTCAAAATGAGTGTTCAATTACAGTATTTTAAGCAGGGTTACAGTGAGCTTTTCTTATCAGCATCCTGTTCAAAAGCATTTCGTCTTTCTGAATGGCCATTCTTTGATTCGTGGAACAAAATAAAGCATGGGCATTATGTCTTGAAATAGACCGCTATGCAGATTCCCACTAGGGAAATTCGGATTCATTACATCTAACTTAACATAAAATGAGAGGGAAAAATAGTTTAGAGAGGTCAGTGCTCAGTTACAATTCTCAGATTGAAGGGCAATACAAAATGTCGGATTCAGTTTTATGTACTAACGTTGGCACAGTGAAGACATGCAAGGTTATCTACACCGAATGATATTTCCTTATGTTAATTATTTTGGTTGGTTTTTCCTGTCATTTATGATCAGAACCATTCACATCAGCTGTTTCTTTTGAAACCCCAAAGGAGGTTAAAAGTCTCCAAGATGATTCCCTCAGTAGTTTCTCTTGAAGCTCTCACTCTCTCTGAAAAATGTCTTCAGTTGATGTGAAGTTGCAGAAATTAAGTCACTGATGGGGAACTATTGTGGTGATCCTTCACCGAGTCTCAGCTCAAAGAAATAGCTGTCCTCAAAGCTTTTCAATTATATACAGTATCTATTCCTGCCTTTGAGCCATACACTCACGAAAAAAATGAAAAATAAAGATTGTTCAAATTACTTTTCACTAAATGTTCAATAATGGTTGCATCAGCTCATTTTAACAATTTAATTGTTTAATAGACTTAATTTAAAAAAAAATGGAAGATAACAATCATTTTATGTTAGGACTACATTGTTTATTTTTGTTGATAATTGACTGGGCAGTGCATCTGTAGTTTCCAGCTTTAATATGACAGTACATTTAGAGAATATAGGGGTTATATGTAGAATTCAGAAACATGATGAATAATTAATTTAAGAAGGATTTTTGTGTGCTTTGTTAAAGGTGCAGTGTGTAACATTTTTGACTATTTATTAACAGAAATGCAATATGACATCCATAACTATGTGTTCAGTTGTGTATAAAGAACTTACTTAATAAACCGTAATGTTTTTATTACCTTAGAATTAGGCATTTATATCTACATAAGCGCGGGAATCCCCTTCTATGAAGGCCGCCATATTATGACGTCATGTTTCTACCGTAGCCGACAGCGAACAAACAGCGTTACAGAGCGCGTTTCGTCACTACCATGAAAGAGAAGCCGCAGAAACCTAGAAGAGGCTAGTCATAAACACCGTGAGTGTTTTCCTGGTCAGTGGTGTAAATATGTAGTTGGATTGTTTCATGTAACTTAATTCTTCACCCTCGCTGTGTTATGGCTTTGCTATGTGGGGATAAATGTGCTGGTTACGTTTGTGAGACAGCTGATTAGTAGGCTACTCTTGTCATTGACCGGAAAACAGTTACAGGAATCACCAACCCGTCGATCTTGGAAGCATTTTAAGTCGACCGAGTTTCCAAAATCAGAGAAAAAAGCCTATTGTGTGTAATAAGTGGTATCTAGGGGATGCGGAGGCGCGCGTGCTGTTATTACAATCACGTCATTTTTGCCGCACGCACCTTTGGCTCATGCGGACGCGTCGAGTATAAACAAGGCTTAACGCTTTAACCAGCTCAGCCACAGTAACAGCTCATATTAGCCAGCTAAACTTTTACTACCCTGTTAGAAAAAATCTATAGTTGCATAGTTTCATGTGGTTCTACTCCCTCGCTGTATTATGGGTTTGCTATGTGGGGAGAATGTGCTGGTTACGTTCATGAGACAATCAGCTGATTACTATTATTTACAACACTGTGACGAGATCTGTCGTGTCGACAGCTCAGACCTATATTATGTATTAAGACCCTTGATCCTCATCTGACTATGGCTTTGTAAACTTTATCCATGATGTGGTTTATAATGGACTGTGGTACTCCATGTTAGCTGTGGGCTGTGGCTTGTTTTACTCTGGCTCACTACGACGATGTTTGTCCCGTTTTAGCCACCGTAGCTTCTTCGAAAGGGAGGGGTGAGCAGTGGGCTAGCCCTTAGTGTAAACTCGCAAACGAACCGCTAGATGTCGCCAAAAAGCTACACACTGCACCTTTAAAAAAATCAATACTGTTCCGTAATTAGAACGAGTCTCCCGGGGTTCTACAGCACTTACAATAGAGAATACCATTTACATTCCTGTTCAGTTCCTGAAGTTGAATTAAATTTAAAATAAAACCGAAAACAAGATGCAGAATTGTGTATTCAGAATTTAGAAGTAAATCAAAAATACAATGAAATTAAAGGGATTTTTTAAAGGGAAGTTATTTAAGTGTACTGTAAACTTTAGCTTGGTTAAAGAACACTTTATTTCAAGAATGCTATGTACTGTATGCCAAATTGTCATATACTGTATATAATATATATGTAATATATAATCATATCATATAATTATTTTATTGAAGTATTGAATTTAGTTTAGAGAAATGCATGTAATCAATGCTTATTTAACTTTTTTTATTAACAATTATTTATATTTTATTGGAAAATTTCTTGCAATTCCTATTCCCGTCATTGCAAGTCAAATCTCTAATTAAGCATTATGTCAGCAGACTTTAGAATCCAATTTAAATATACATTATTTAAAGATTTATAGGAAAAATATATTCTGACATCTTTAGTTGGGCTGTTCGATTCCGAAATGTTCATTGAACGAATTAGCAGCTACTCTCAGTGGGGGGCTGGGACACTTTGGAAAGAGGCAGGGAACAGGCAAACCACGGTCAGATGGTTGGAGAGTTGAATCAGGTTGGAAGGAGGAGGACACAGACAGAGTTCAGCCAAGTTCACCTCAAAGGGTGTATTTATTAAATTGTCTTTTGTCTTGTCTTCTTGGCTGGTATATGGGCGTGTGGGTATGTGGATGTGTGCTGTAACAAGAACAAAGAAACAATCAGCACACAACCAGCAATAACAGTTTAAATCAAACTCACCAAATCCAACTTTGGTAATTTGGCCCTAAAAGCCATCCACAATTACAGCTCATATTGCCATCAACATAATATCAATATAAATAATCATAATATATCATATAATAATATATAATATAATTATATAACACAACTGTGTTATAGGAACACATTAAAGATAAAGAACAAACATGTACAAACATGACAAGGCATGGAGAATAATTAATTAGCTACCATAGCAGTGGGTTTACAACATCAGTCAATGTAAGGAATCAGAATAAACATTTACGTCTTCAATTGCTTTCTACTTCCGGTTTATGCTACTTCCCGTGGCATAGTACACGCGATACCGCTGTTTAGTAAACAAACACTCGCAGCCAACTCAATTGCACGCTGACGGCCCACAATGGATAGCAAAGGCAGCTGAGAGTATTAGGAGTTGGTGTGGCAAACGTAATACCACCGCAACCACCACCAAGTCAAACATTTGCAAGTGGAGAAAGGGAAGTAAACTCACGTTTGGAAGACGCACACAGGATTAATCACGGGCTAGCAGGAGATCAGGAGATGCGAGTTCGGTCAGGTTACACCTGGATGCAGACAGGAGCACTGCTTGACCAGGTAAGTTATATCCCCTGCCTAATAATTAGTGACAGGTGTGTCTTCTGTGCAACACGTGAGGGAGTTGTAGCTGCAGGCAATTCGGGCCAATCATGGGGGATAGAGCGGGCGAGTAAGGCTTTTGTACAGCCGCCCCGGAATTTGTCACAAATTCCATACCGTAGAAAGAATCACGAGCTTCTGCCTCCCTCCTCCTCATCCTCATCTTTCAACTCTGTTAAGGGGATGAGCCTCGCAACAGGTCTGATGTACCTCTTCTCACCGACCCTCACCTCCACTGTCCGGACTCTCCCGTCCACTCCGGAGATGACTTGGGTGATCCGTCCCACTGGCCAGAGAGCCCGAGGGAATTGAGGATCGACTATCAGGACGGGCTGTCCAACGGTCATGTTGCTGGTATCCCTCCGCCATTTCCCTCGCTGCTGCAAGGTGGGTAAGTAATCTCGGATGAATCTCGACCAGAAGTGGTCAGCAAGAAGTTGACTGTGACGCCACCTGCGTGTCCCGACAAAGCTGGTTGATGCAAAGGTGGCTTGCGGAAGTGAGGAGTCACGACGGCCCATGAGGAGCAGATTGGGGGTGATCGGATCAGGATCTGAAGGGTCGGCTGAGATGTATCCTAGAGGCTTCGCATTCAAGATACCCTCCACCTCTATAAGTACGGTACGGAGAACGGTTTCCAGAATAGGCTGACTGCCAAGGACCACTTGGAGGGAAGTTTTGACCGATTTGATCTCCCTCTCCCATACACCACCAAAATGAGGTGCATGGGGAGGATTGAAGCGGAAGGTGATCTGCTGCTCAGCCAGTTGTTGTCTCAGATTGGGCTCCATAGCTTCAAACGATTTGCGGAATAACACATCACCTCCCCTGAAGTTGGTTCCTCGGTCAGCCAAGATTTCGAAGGGCTTCCCTCTTCGAGATATAAAACGACGGAGGGCCATAAGGAATGCATCTGTATCCATACTCTCAAGTATATCCAAATGTATACATCGGGTAGTAAGGCACTTGAAGAGTATTCCCCAGCGTTTCTCACACCGGCGGCCCACTTTGACCTGGAATGGTCCAAAGCAGTCGACCCCCGTTGACCAGAAGGGAGGCTTGAACAGGCGAAGACGGGCAGTTGGTAAGTCCGCCATTCTTGGAATGTCTGGCTTGGCTTTCCACTTGCGGCACTCCGGACAGGTGTTCTGGTGCCGCTTAATGGCACTCCGGCCCCTCAACACCCAATACTTCCGCCGTACCTCACCATGAACTCGCTCTGGTCCAGGGTGCAGAAGCTGCTCATCATAGCTCTTTATAATGAGTCTGGAAAGGGGATGATCACCGTCAAGGACAATCGGATGTAGGACATCAGGTTCCAACTCGGCACGGCACAGTCTTCCGCCTACCCGGATCACGTTCAATGCAGGGTCCAGCTCAGGGGAGAGGGAGACGAGTCGGCTATTCCTCGGTAAATCTCTATCTTTGAGTAGAGCTTGAAGCTCTTCTGGGAAACTCTCCGCCTGAGCTCTCTGGATTAGCAGTGTTTCCGCTGCAAGGTGAGAAGCAGCAGTAGCCGCCCCATCAGAGGCTATCTTGGATACTGCTGCGATCAGCTCTCCTAACCTGCTGTATTG
Organism: Chrosomus eos; assembly: GCA_036326025.1. Classification (NCBI taxonomy): domain Eukaryota; kingdom Metazoa; phylum Chordata; class Actinopteri; order Cypriniformes; family Leuciscidae; genus Chrosomus; species Chrosomus eos. The sequence goes on from CM070818.1 coordinate 55,256,459, forward strand.
TGAAACATCAGGCAGCGGAAAGGCAGATGTCTCGTGAGTCAGGTAACAGGCAACAGACTTCCTGAGCTCATCCGTCTCGCTCTCGGGCAGTGGAATGGACAACGGAGGGAAGACCGGCCACTGAGTTTCAGGTTTCCACAAGAACGATGGTCCCTCATTCCATCTTTGACGTTGTGCTAGCTCTTGCAGTGTCTTTCCTCTTGTAATGTCGTCCGCAGGATTGCTCTGGCTATCCACATACCTCCAGCTGTTTACATCAGTAAGGTCTTGTATCTCAGCAATGCGTGTCCCTACAAAGACCTTATACCTGCAGGACTCTGACTTCAGCCAAGAGAGCACGGTGGTAGAGTCACTCCAGTAAACCACCTTGCGTATGGGCAAGGTAAGTTCAGTTTGCACGGTGGATGAGAGCTGGGCTCCGAGGAGGGCAGCACAGAGCTCAAGGCGGGGCACAGAGATCTGCCTCCTTGGTGCCACTCTCGACTTGGCCAAGACAAAGCAAACCTGAACCTCACCATCTGCAGGCTGTGCTCTGAGGTAAGCTACTGCCCCATAGACCCTCTCAGATGCATCACAACAGACGTGGAGATCCCATTCTGTTGCAGGGGAATCAACTGATGCAGGCACATAACACCGGGGCATCTGCACTCGATGAAGATCCACCAATTCACGCTCCCACTCAAGCCACCGAACCATCAGCTCAGCTGGGCGAATAGGATCATCCCAATCCTGCTTGGTCTTCCATAGGTCCTGAACAATCACCTTGGCCCTCGTCGTGTAAGGCAATATGTAACCTAACGGGTCATACTGACTGGCTAAGGTGCGGTAAACCACCCTCAAGGTGGGCGAAGCCGAGGTCAGTCCTGCCCTGTGTCTGTATCCGAGGGTGTCTGGAAAACAAGCCCAACGGAGACCCAGCGCTGGCTCTTGAGGGCCCAAACCCATCTCGGAAAGCCACAGCTCGGTGCTGGTTGACCTTGCTTCTGGAGGGAGATGTTTTACCACCTCTACAGTGTTGCTCGCCCACTGCCTGATCTCAAATCCGCCTTTAGCAAGTTGGATACGCAGTTTCTCGAGCAAGGTCTTGGCTGCTACGGAAGAAGGCAGGCTCTGGAGGCAGTTATCGACGTAGAACGAGTTCTCCACCGAATCCACTACCTCTTGGTCACTGTCATCACAACGCCTGGTGTGATGCTGCATCGCATAGATTGCACAGCATGGGCTGCAAGCGGCACCGAAGGGAAGCACTTGCCATTCATAGGTGGTTGGCTCCCTCTCTCTTTCTAGATTCCTCCAAAGAAAGCGAAGGAGAGCCTGGTCCTGTGGTAGCAGACGGACCTGATGGAACATGGCACGGATATCGCCGCTGATGGCTACTGAATGCTGTCTGAATCGGAGCAACACTCCCAAGAGGGATGGACCCAAGGTAGGTCCCGGAAGCAAGTTTTCATTCAGACATTGGCCCCTGAACGTGAATGAACAATTGAAGACTAACCTGTGCTTTCCACTAGCCTGCTTAATAACATGATGAGGTAAGTACCACGACTCCATAGGTTGACTCTCGCCCGCATCCTTCACAATGGTCACATAACCAGCATCAAGAAGCTTCTGGATCTCATTGTGGTGTATGTTGGCGAGTTCAGGATCCCTGTCCAGTCGTCTTTCCGTTCCCGCAACAAAGGCATGACGGAATACTTGGAGACCGAAAGCAAAGGGCAATTCGGGGCACGCAGCAAGGGTGTGGCATATCGTTGAATGCCATCAACGGTCACAGGGACAGTCTTGGTCCGTAACAGCTCCAATGCATACTCATCATGCTTTGAGCGAGTCACATCCTTGATGCTTCGGTGGGGATAAGCGTCCAGCTTCCACAACAACTCGACATTCCTAAGGAGCTCCGCAGTGGCACAAGGTAACGGATTGGCTGTAGAGGTCATAAAGAGGCAGGACTCGAGGTGCACATCTGGGCGAGAGGTCACACTAACAGGTCCCTGCATGGCCCAGCCTAATGCTGTATGAACTGCCACTGGTCCACCCTTTGGACCTATCCGGACAGGCTCAGTCGGAACGATCAGTTCAGGGTGATCTGAGCCGATAAGCACAAGAGGTGCTATTCGGGAGAAGGACTGAAGTGGCAACTCTCTTAGGTGAGGATACTGCTTCTTAAGGGCCTCTGCAGGGCAGGTGTGTTCAGCCAGGCTAAGGCACAGAGAGGTGAAGGCATTCTGGATGGGATATTTTATCTCCGGTTGCCCTGCCGGGGATATAGAAAAGGACACAGTCATGCCCTCCACCGGGACTACCTGCTGCCATATAGTCTGCAGATAAAGCACCTCTGGCTCCCCCTGGAGGTGAAGATGTTGACCAGCAGTGGGCAAGATGATTGTTCGACTAGAGGCATCGTCGAGAAGAGCGAATGTCTCCAGGCTATGGCCCCCAGCATCTAAGGTCACTTTTAAGACCTTAAGCAAGACCCTCGGTGAACGACTGGGCAGGTCAAGGTAGACCGCTTCCTCATGGGGAGATTGAACCATCAAGATTTTGGTCGTATTCTGACTGCTGATGTCATGGAGAATGGTCAAATGCAGCTGGTTACACAGGTTACAAGGTTTCTTCAGTGTGCATTTGTCTGGCGAATGACAGCGGGCACATTTGTGGCACCTTTTATTCTCCACAATCCAATCCCTTAGCTGAGCTGGAGTGAACTTCATCACCTCTGGGCATGATCCAAAGTAGTGATCACGGTTGTTGTGATAAGGGCAGTAAGGCTGGAACTTATGCTTATTTTTGAAGGGAGACGTCTTACCCTGTCCCTCTGCAGTAGTGCTGGCCATATGCCTCCGTTCAGGGTTGGAGGTAGTAGTGGCAATGGCATTCGACGTGGTACAGGCAGTGGTGAGATACAAGGTGGTTGGACTCTCTCTGCGCCTCACCTCTTTGCCAACAGGTTCTTTCCTTTCCCACTGGACAGAGGTCAGCTGCTGCACCACACTCTTGGCCCTTGCCTTCCCTCGTAGCCAGGCCGACAGATGTTGAAGAGTGTATGTTCTCGTGGTCCCATCCTGCAAGTAGCCTTGAGCATAGCAGTGCTCGACAAACCCATCACGATATGAAGGGGGCAATTTACCCATAAGCTTGTCTACATGTGAGCCACAATTTAGTTGGCTGCCATTCTTCCCCTCTACTGACTCTAACAGCCCAATAAGAGAACTAACAGCAAGAGCAAATTCTTGAAAGGCAGCATTATCGCCCATCTTGATAGGTGGGGTGTTCAAAATGCTGCTGATCTCATTCTGGAATAGCTGGCGAGGTTGTCCATATCTAGTTCTCAGAGCAGCCAGGGCGGAGGTATAGGGGTCTTTGGCGTACATATGTGACTTAGCCAGTCTATAGGCGCTTGGGAGCTTCAAATGGTCAAGAAGGATTTGGAACTTAAAATGCTCTGAAAGATGGGTATGGATGCCCACCAGATTGCCCAAAGCCATATCCAGCAGAACGAAGTCGCTTTCTCTGCCACTGTCAAAGCCAACTTTGGTTTGGGAATTCCATATGCCGATGCAACTAACAGCTCCATCAAGTCAGTTCCTTTCTCAGGTAATGGTAATGGCCCTGGCCCGACATTGTTTGGAGCCGCTGGGCATGCGGGAGGTGCTGGAGATGGCTGCCGGGGCCCTGGAGGTGGACCATCCCCTCCAGGAGAGGGCACTGGAGGCTGTGGATCTGTCCCCTCACCATCAGAAGTCACGGGCCTCAACGAAGATTCTTCCAAGAACTACCAGAACTATCTTCTTCCAACTCGCGTCTCGCTTTACGCAGCCTTCTCTCCTCTTCCAGCCTCTTGGTAATCCCCTCTCTTTCTCGTAGGGCCTGGCGTGTTTGTTCATCCAGCTGCTGGTACCTCGTATCCACTGCTCGCTCTTCCCTTATTTGCTCCTCCAACTCTTCCAGGGCCAGGAGCCTCTTCCTCTCCTCCAGCGTGGCTACTTGTTTGTCACTGAGAGAGATTCGAGAGACCGAGGTACCAGATTTACCTCCAGTATCATAAGTATAGGTGGAGGATGATTCGCTTTTACGTGCAGAAGGCTTCTTTCGTTCATCAGGTTTTACTGGGGCTGGACCATCTGGCTGGATCCGCACGACCCCAGGCGAAGCCTTCAGCAAGCTAACATGTGGCCTGGTAAGGCCTGCAGCATCAGAGGCGGAAGCTCTAGGAACTGTTACGAAACCTCGTGGGATCACAGCATCACTGGATTGAAGAGGGACAGCTCGACCTTCTCCACTCCCTGGGGGCTCATGAAGCTCTGCCAAGGGCTCTGCAGGGACTGGAGGTGGGTCCGTATTAGCTCCGTCCACTCTCTCTGATGAAGAGGGGGAAATCAAGTTAATGGCTAAAGTAGCACGGGAGGTGCGGCTGGAGCTCGTTGGAACAGTGTAACGGTCTGGTGGTCTCCTCACTCTGTGAGGGCGTGGATCAGTCCCAGTGGCATCACCTGGCTCAGGTTCATGGCTGATCGCATCTGGTCGCTGGAGACCACGTTCTTCGTCTGGCCTCTCTGCCTCCAACCCATTACCTGACATTGTCTCTCTCCTCCGGCTCGAAGGACCATTGAACGAATTAGCAGCTACTCTCAGTGGGGGGCTGGGACACTTTGGAAAGAGGCAGGGAACAGGCAAACCACGGTCAGATGGTTGGAGAGTTGAATCAGGTTGGAAGGAGGAGGACACAGACAGAGTTCAGCCAAGTTCACCTCAAAGGGTGTATTTATTAAATTGTCTTTTGTCTTGTCTTCTTGGCTGGTATATGGGCGTGTGGGTATGTGGATGTGTGCTGTAACAAGAACAAAGAAACAATCAGCACACAACCAGCAATAACAGTTTAAATCAAACTCACCAAATCCAACTTTGGTAATTTGGCCCTAAAAGCCATCCACAATTACAGCTCATATTGCCATCAACATAATATCAATATAAATAATCATAATATATCATATAATAATATATAATATAATTATATAACACAACTGTGTTATAGGAACACATTAAAGATAAAGAACAAACATGTACAAACATGACAAGGCATGGAGAATAATTAATTAGCTACCATAGCAGTGGGTTTACAACATCAGTCAATGTAAGGAATCAGAATAAACATTTACGTCTTCAATTGCTTTCTACTTCCGGTTTATGCTACTTCCCGTGGCATAGTACACGCGATACCGCTGTTTAGTAAACAAACACTCGCAGCCAACTCAATTGCACGCTGACGGCCCACAATGGATAGCAAAGGCAGCTGAGAGTATTAGGAGTTGGTGTGGCAAACGTAATACCACCGCAACCACCACCAAGTCAAACATTTGCAAGTGGAGAAAGGGAAGTAAACTCACGTTTGGAAGACGCACACAGGATTAATCACGGGCTAGCAGGAGATCAGGAGATGCGAGTTCGGTCAGGTTACACCTGGATGCAGACAGGAGCACTGCTTGACCAGGTAAGTTATATCCCCTGCCTAATGATTAGTGACAGGTGTGTCTTCTGTGCAACACGTGAGGGAGTTGTAGCTGCAGGCAATTCGGGCCAATCATGGGGGATAGAGCGGGCGAGTAAGGCTTTTGTACATTCATTAAAACAAAACATCCAAAAGTTTTGTTCACAAAAATGAATCTGACTTCCAATCACTATTAGCGAACACAGCTAATCATTAAAGAAAAGCCTTGATGGAATCTAAACTGGCTCTTTCCACACCCTAAAAATTAATTTTAAGCATTTCTATCCCTACTACTCTTTCTTTCATGCCTTTCCAGAGGATTGCACCGAGTCTGATATACCTTCCTGTGTCATTGAGAATGAATTGTGTCCTTGCAGCTAACCTTTCATGAGCAGCTCCCCGTGTTTTACTCCCCATCCCACTTCTGCTGCTGTCTTGCCCAGAGTCTCCTCTCCTGCTGGGGGATTGATGTTATATTAATAGCACAGTTCAGGGTCATGTTAATAAATTCAGACTTTTTTAAATAAATAAATAAATTCACTCAACTGCACCCCTTTTTATTGAAAAAAAAAATCTTACAGGGCTGCACAGACTCTTTTTTTTTTTTCAATAGCATCTCATTTTATGGTTTTTTGAAACTGTGTTTTTTTTCTTTTTATGTGTGCACTACATCGAATCGCTATGCAATGTCTGTGTTTTAACACCCCATCTACAATGTAAGTGAGCGAAGCAACGGCTTACTGTATTTGATTGACTGTTGCAGTGACCTCACACTGAACTGTGACTTCAGAGAGATGTGTGAATTCAGTGAAAATGTGCACACTGTATTAGTATAGTATTTATGTATGTATGTGTGTGTGTGTGTATTAATATTATTCACACACTACACTACACTAATACAGTGTGCACATTTTCACTGAATTCACACATATGTCTGAAGTCACAGTTCAGTGTGAGCTCACTGCAACACTCATAATATAATATTAGTAAATAGGACAATGAAACTGAAGCACTTGGTTTAGACCACAATAATATATTAGTATGGGATAGGGCCTCTTTTGTGGCCAATACAGCATCAATTCGTTTTCGGAATGACAGATACACGTCCTGATAATTCAACCTTCAGGCTCTGCTCTTACAGATGGAATGTTTAATCAGGGAAGATTGGCCACCAGGCTGCACATATATGGGTCCAATATATATATATAATATATATATATATATATATAATATATAATATATATATATATATATATATATATATATATATATATATATATATATATATATATATATAGCTTCATTTTCCCCCTTTGAAGTTTGTGTGAAAGACTAAGGAAAAACATCAAGGGCTAAAAGTGAATTGTTAATGTTCCCTAATGGTTTTGTATGTGTTTATCTAAATACATTTCACATTGCCCCTTTTATTTTACCCATATAGCTTATAAAAAGCTGAATAAATTTGTTTTTGTACATAGCTCATGAAGAGCATATGCAGTGCAAAAGGGGAATATCTTGAGAAGAACTGTTCAATGTTTTAAGAATGACCCAACACAACCTTCTTAACAGGGCTAGAAACATTCTAGTGCATAATTGGGTTCAACCCCTGATGTTGGCCAGTTAAATTCAAAGTCCAGCTCATTAATGGCAAAGGGAGTCTGTTCTTAAATTCTGAATTTTGTTCATCCCTGCTTTCTACAGGTTCAATAAAGTCTTTATTTTTAAGATTTAAAGAACTCTATCAGCTTTTTTTTTTTGTTGTTGAGAACAATTGCATCTCTGTTTTCCTTTGGAAATGTTTTGACTTTCATTTCTTCTATATAATACTTTGATACTGAATTAATTTTATTGAAGTAATTTAAGTTTATTGCTACATTGCATTCTTGGTGTATTTCAAACTGTAAACTCAAAAGTGACCCAATGGCCTAAGGGATGTGAGGTTGTGAACATTTATTTACGTCACTTTGTTGCTATACATTACAGTAAAAATACATTAATTCTCTGTATCAAAGTACAGTATCGATTACAGTATCCGTAGCGATTGTTCCCTTTACATCATTTATGTGTTGTAGCTGGAGTAGTCTGATCACTCAGTGCGCTCTCTAATGCTCAATCATCTGGCTAATTCCCAACGCATCAAGCACGGTTCCAGCACTCTAGGAAGCGAACACCATTATTCCTGAGGTTTATGAGGCACTGCAGCATTAAAAGCCTCATCTAATGGTCTTCCTTTCGAAACCAATCTCCATTGTGCTGCTTCCATATATTCTCAAATCGACTTAAGCCCATTTGAGGGCAGCCTTCACATTTTTCATTAATCTTCATAGAAGTCACTTTGGCTCTGTGTTGGAGATTTATCGACTTCTATAAATGCATGTCACTTCAAACGGCAAATTGTTCTTTATTGTGTGAATGTTTTGCCAAATGAATGCTAGTGAGAATGAGTTTTGATGTTGGTTAGTTTCTGCTGTCGATTTTAATATTAATTTCAAAACACCTTAGAGAGTTGCAGCATTGTTCCTGTACATGTTTTTGTGTCTGCCAGCCATAAAACAGCCTTGAGGTGTTCAGCCGTGAGTGAGAAAAGGCATGTGTATGTGCACTCACCTATAGCCACCATTAAAGACAAGGATTTGAAATAGAAAATGCTAGAAGGGACATACTGTACAGTAGAAACAGTATCAATAGTGCTTTGCAGATCTTGCAGAGAAGTTCTGCTCTGACTCCACTGCGTATTGACAGACACATCTTGCATTATGTATTAGAAAATTATGATTTCTCTTGGCGTATTTTTGTCCTGGCTTCTTGCCTAGATGTTCAGCTAAGATTAGAGTACATCACATTGACTTCTTGACTTGCAATTGTTCACAGCCCACTGATGAGAAGGAATTTAAATGTATTGGACCTGAAGCCTGAACGTTGGAAGTTTAATTTGACATCAAATATCGACATGCACTATTAGCATTGTTATTGTTGCGGTAAAGACATTTCTGGATGTAGAAATTCTTATCGCATTTGTTCTGCATCCTCAGAGAATGTGAAAAGTGATGCAATCAGGCAAATTTACTTGCAGATATGTAGTGATACTTTTACTTCAGAGTGAAGATCAATAATAGTGTCAGCACATCAAGACTTGAAGCCATCTCATAAAATTTCCATGACCTGCAGCCCGAGCCGAGGTTTGTTTCTGTGTGGTACCGTTGACGGTGCAGGATATTGCGATTATACTTGGAGTGATTTTTGCTTTTGGCAGTCAGTTCAATCAAATCTAGTTTTCTGAAAATGTCATAGGGGCGGCTACTCCTGTATACCAATGGGCTCTCCTCCCTACACAATTTGCCAAATGATGTTGACATTTATTGAAGTGCCCCAGGCAAAGCTATGCTATCAAAAAGTTTGGCAGGGGAACACTCTCTTGAGGCTTCCAGGTTCATAGACTGTCAAGTTTGAAATTTTCCCCTGAAGTTACATTGTAGGACACTTTAAAAATGTGTCCTTCAGGTGCTCAGGTCACCCTGGCAATCAATCGTTTTATATTTTACAAAACATGTTTTCGCTGATTAATTAATTATTTTAATTTTAACGGGTTAGTTTACCCAGAAATGAAAATTATCCCATGATTTACTCACCATCAAGGCATAGGTGTACAGTATATGACTTTCTTATTTTAGTCAAACAAAATCAGAGTTCCATTAAAAAAATATCCTGGCTCTTCCAAGGTTTATAATGGGAGTGAATGGTACCTTGTTTTTGAAGGCCAAAAAAGTGCATCCATCCATCATAAAGGTAATCTATACGGCTCCAGGGGTTAATAAAGGCCTTCTGAAGAGAAACAATTCGTTTTTGTAAAAAAAAAAAAATATCCATAACTTTATAAACTCAAATTTCTGGCTTCCGGTAATGGTCCAAGTACGCGAGTCTAGTTCCGGCTGAAGAGGTGACCAGATGTGTGAAGTATTGATGAACGTGGAAGCAAAGAGGATAGAGCAAAACAAAACACCGTTCATGATTTAGAAGTCTCAAACGAGTATTTTTACAGAGAAATGTCGGAGGTGCTTGAGTTTGTTGCCCAGCCCTATTTGTTTCAAAAGCGAGAGGCTCTCACCGAAGTCCCGCGTCATACGCCGGAACTCAACTCTCTCGTGAACGCGTTGATGGATATTACAGAAAGCTAGAGATTACAGTTTATAAAGTTATAAGTATGGATACTTTATTACTTTTCTTTAAAAAATGCTTCAGAAGGCCTTTATTACAGTGCAGGAACAAATAGTGTTCACCAAACCATTTCACATGGGGTCTAATTTGAATCTCAAATGTACAGAATTGTTGAAATTGGCTTTTTTTATCAGATTACTTTAGGAAAACCCTGCTTTTTCTTGCTTTCTCCTACATGTCAGTGTGTGTCTCCCTGCCCACATCTTGATTTTCTGCTTTTCTTAGTATTCTACTCCCAGTCGGCCAGTGGTGTCGATGCAAGAGTCCAGGGACACATCTTCAATATTTCAGCAGCATGTTAAGTCAGGGACTCCTGCTTCCTTTGCTCTGCCCTGCGAGGGCCAGGGTGGAAACCAGGTCACACAACACTCAAAGGACACTGAAAGACATGCAGGAGATGAGAACACCATTAGCACTGTGCCTGTGACTGTATCTGCAGACATTGTAGTGACACACGTCACAGGCAGAAAATGTGAAATCTGTCTCTGCACTCCCATTGTGCTTGACCTTTGTGCCTGTGACTGGTTCTCCTTATCAGCATCATATGCTAAGTTTAAAAGAACAAGCAGAAGAATGGCAGGATTTGTAGAGACACCATTTTTAAATATTTTTTTTGGACACGAAAGGTGTGTATGAAATTAATTGCATTAAAAACTAAATGAGCAATCTTTTTTTTTATATAGCTTGCGCTTATTTGTTGTCCCTACTGCAATGGGCTCCTTGCACATAGCAACCTGACGTCATATCCGCAACGGGTAAATACGGCCCGCTCTCTTCCTGTTTGAAGGCGTACAGACACAACATAGACATTTTCCGCCTAATACTAGAAAACAGTACAACATTATAACACGCATATTCTGTCAGCCCGGGATTGTTTATTAGCCTAATGTAAGCTAGCAAACTAACGGAAGCCATAAAGTTTGAGATATATAGACTTGCCTTCATATCCGTGGATATATGAAGAGGCATACATTTTAAAGCCATTCTCTCTAATTTGCTGGTAGGTGATTTGGAGGAGGACTTACAAAGGCGATATACGTCCGTTATTGTAAGTTTCGGCAGCTCTGTAAACATCTCATCTCATAGTGTAGAATAGCGCCGGAAAAGACAAGGCCGCATTTCCGGTAAGGAAGTAGTTACGTGCAAGGAGCCCATAGATATTCCTAGATGTTCATAAGCATTGATTTAAAAGGAACTGAGGTCACGTTACTGGCCTTATTACTTGAATAATTCAATAATTGACCAACAGATTTGAATGTTCATAGTTTTCTGATGTTGGTTGTCACATGGCATTGGTATGTTTTTTAAAATTGTTTTTATTCAACTATGCTCTGATTCAGAGAAAATGAAGGGTAAAAATGTATGTTGAATCAATCTAAAAATCCAAAAAATATTTGCTTCTGTTTCAGTGTTGGCATAGTTACTGTGTTTTGCCTTTGTAGGGCACTATATGCAGTAAATGCATTAAGGCCCAGTAAAAATGATTAAGGAAGCACTTTCACAGACCTGCTTTAAGGATTAAGAACTGGTTTTGTCTTTGAATTCATTCCCTTGTCTTTGTGCAACTGAATTTAAACAGGGTTGTGTGTGTTGCTGGGAATAGGCTGACTTGATTTGATCTGATTTGTCCACAAAGTTGAGGTACAGCACTGTCCATTGATGATGCGGTAGAGCAAATACGCCAATAGCACAGAGTCTTGTCAAAGACACCCAGCTCAATGTAAACACAGCGGGCGCTCATGTCCCTTTACTGTATAAGGCTGTTGAATTCCACTATGTGGAGAATACATTACGCCAAACATGAGTTGCACTGCGTGGGGAATCCATTAAGGTGATGTATGAGTTGGGTCGTCTGTCTGTAGGGTCAGCGATGAGGGACTGCAGTTGCAGCTTGGTATGCAGAAGACAGTTTTGAGAAATGCTTCCATGACAGTAATGAAAATTGAAGCTCAAAAAATATAATGACAGTTATGGATTGTCATGTACTAGTACTGTGTCATTTACATCTACACTCCTGGGCAAAAACAAATTGGGCAAAGCCAAAATTTGGCAATAAGTTAATGTTTTATTAATGGTCTTAACCATTTTAATCACAAATCACTGGCCAGGAAATTAGTAGGGCTGCCCCCAAATAGTCAACTATCCATTAGTCAACTAAAAGAGGCTTAGTCGACCAAAATTGTATTACGTAGTCGGTTAGTCGCAGAAAACTGGAAACAGGTGAACGCTTGGATTTCCAGCCCGGCATACTATCATCCATCGCCCTTAAATATGGATTATCATTTGAAACGTACAAGTAGTAGCAACTTTACTTGGCCGCTCGCTCTAATGTTAACCCATACAAATGTGCGTTATTATTAGGCACATATCCAAGTGTCAAAAAAATATTATATATTAAATGCTCATTATGGTTTAATATTCTCCTCAGTATGTCTTTAAGTTATTACATTTATAGAAACGTGCGATTAGTCGACTAATTGCTTAAATGAACGACTAGGTGACTAGAACAAATATTTAGTTGGGGACAGCCCTAGTAATAGCTGTATTGCATAAATGCTGTAGATAAAGTAACTTAGCACGGAATGGCCTTCCCGTTTGCTTTTTTAAAGCGGTGGGTAAACTTCCAGACAGCTTTTTACAGGAAGTAGAGTCAGTGTTATTCCACTCAATGTTAATGACTTCAAGCAATTCATGAGTAGTTGAAAAAAAAAGTCTCTCAGTTCGTTTGAGTTTTATGTAATAGGGTTGAAATTTGGACTCTGACCAGGCCAAAACATGATCCTGATGGATTTGTTCTCAAGCCGCCACTTGGTTGTCTATGCAATTTGGGCAGGAGCATTGTCTTGTTGAAAAAAATACATCTGATCATTCCTCTTTAGATAACAACGCTTCAGTTGTGGGAAGCAAGCCATTCTGCAATATTCTCCTTTACTCCAAAGCATTAAATGACTTTTCACAATGAAGTAGCTCACCAATAGCAGCATCTAAAATGATTCCCCACACAATGACACCTCTTCCTCCATGCTTCTATGGTAGAGATGCATTTATTATTATATTTCTCTGCAGATTATTGAAGACACCGCTCTGGAGCATCACCATGCAACTTGTTTTATTGTGATTCATCACTCCACACAAATCTGCTGAACAAGTCTGAATCAAACTTCCCATATTCTGCCAAAAAACAAAAAAACTGTCTTTGCTGTTTTTCTGAGTTTGCTCATTAGCATATTCGCTAACCACTACATACGTAAATGCAAAATTGTTTGCTTATCCTTATGAAAAAGTACACTTTAGCATACTTTTAAAAAGGGTAATTGTGGAAAATATGCTTTAAAAGAATATGCTTTAAAAGATTACACTTAAAGGGATAGAAAAACACAAGTGCATATACAATTAATCACACGTTTTCCACAAGGGTATGTTTGGAATATTTAAATCATAAAGCTTTAAAGGGACATTGTGTTGGAATTTCTCCCATCTAGCGGTGAAATTGTTTTTTGCATTCAAACTAATTTTGCTCTCCAGCGCCTCGCTTTTTCAAATGCGTGTTGCATCTACGGTAGCAGTTATGTATCAAAAAGCTATGACAGGATGTCTTCTAATAGCACTTCGGCGAGTTTTCCTTCGGGTGAACGGGTTTGTAATAAAGTACACAACCAAGCAATAAAAAAAGCTTGTAATTAAGACTGTAACATTGACTTACCTGTCGAGAAAAAAGCAGGACTACAGCGTCTCTTTTGAAATCTTTCTCCTACATTAGCTCTTTCCATTTGGAAAAATGGAAAAAAAAATTGACATTAACTCTTGTTTTTTGTAATCTCCGATCACGTTTCTTTTTACATTCTATTTTGGACTTTTTTGGCAACGAGAATTTCTTACCCGTCCCATCTATATAAAAATAATAAATTCTTCGTTTACGAGGATAAGTCAGATAATTGGCAGAGGTATTTGTACACCATTGAGGACATATTTATGAATAAAAATATTGATTTTAGATTAAAAAATTCCTAAAAAAAGTACACATTGTCCCTTTAAAGTAATCTGGCTAGGTGATTTTAGAAAAATGAAAAATATTAGTAAGTAATTGGCATTGGTGGCAGACAGTGTTTTTTCTAGAATGTGTGTCATGGCATCAGTCCTTCTTGAGAAAGCGTGTGTGTGTGCTTGTGAGTCGGTGCGTGCGGGAAGATGAATTCAAAGAGGTGCGGAAGCTAGTTCTCAGAAGCTGGCGAATACTCTTCATACTCAGCTAGTCTATCACTCAAGCTGTGTGCGAGGCATGTCTGCAGCTCCTCAAAAGCTGCCTGGATTTGAATTGAAAGCAGATTGATGTTTCAGAGGGTTGTGTAGCAGCTGCTAATTGCTAATGAGGAACATTTGCAGTTGCTTGCTTAGGTCTGGTCTGAATTAGACAGATCCGCCCTAAACAGATACACATACAGGCTAAAAATAAAGCTGGACTGAGACATTTTCGTGAAGCCTGTGGATGGCATACAATTTAAAGCTCTTCCCCTAAAATACACATTGTAATCTCTTATATTACATATAATATCATGTCATGAATTATTGATTATGACTAGATAATACATCTTTTGAAGTAAATGGTGGTTGCCTGTGCAAAAATCACCACCTTAAATCATAATTTCGATTATTTATGAAGGTAATTTCACATGTCCCCTCAACAAATATCACAGTTTGAGATTAATTGTATTAATGTCAATAAAACAAACAATGAAAGACAATTTATAAGTCATGATTAATACAGAAGTTTAAGGGTTTGTTTAAATCCTTAACCTTAAGTATGAACATTAGTATAAATTTGCCCTTGATTGTTTAAATATTTAAAATTTAAAACAAAATAACCTTAAATAAGTTGATATTAAATTAAAATGTATAATTATGTTTTTAAATATAACAGAACAGATTCTAAATACTTTTTAATGCATTAATTAGCTCAAAACGCATTATATTAACAGGGTTCATAAAATTTTTTACTATTTTTTGTAATTATATCAGAAGAGAACTTGTGATCTTCCCCTTGTGAAAAAAGAAGTGACGTCATACATAAAAAACTTTCCGAAAATTGTGACAACCAGGAAGGAGTATTTTTGAGAACAGAAATACTCAATCAAACGTACTTAATTTTTGAAACTTTGTCCATGTTTAGCATGGGAATCCAACTCTTTAACAGTGTAAAAAACTCACTATGCATGAAATAGCATTTCACCCCCCCCCCCCCCCCCCTTTAAAATGCAGTGAACCAAAAACAGTCTCAAAATCGCTGGTGTTTCTCACATCACAAACTACCTTGTAACCAATCACGTCAATGAGAGGATCTCTGAGCTGGTGTGAGTGAGTGGAGGCGGGGCTAATTTGCATATTCATAGAACCGCATAAAATGAAATTAGAGTATGTAGAATTAATTATGAAATTACATGTAAAGAGTCATATTTTAGTGAGTCAAAATTGAATAAATTTGTAATTGCAATTAACATCCAA
This sequence comes from Chrosomus eos, assembly GCA_036326025.1. Taxonomy (NCBI): domain Eukaryota; kingdom Metazoa; phylum Chordata; class Actinopteri; order Cypriniformes; family Leuciscidae; genus Chrosomus; species Chrosomus eos. Next base: position 55,271,658 of record CM070818.1, read on the forward strand.
TGTGTCCCGAAACATTATTCACACTTAAGTATATTATGTCCATAAAAAGGCTTCTTTAAAAAGTGTGTACTTTTTTTATGCTGAATCTACAGTAATACATGCAAATCTAATGAAGCTGCTTCATTGACCTTTCAAAGCACCTAGTAATGCTTGATAGTAAAATGCCACATGTCTCCTTAGATTTAAAACATGAAGAAATTAATTTGAGTTCATGAATTATTGCTATGCTATTCATAAGGTCATATCAAACGTGTAGCTGTGAAGCAGCAGAACGAAACGTGCACTGCAGTGACAGTGTGCACACAATGTAGCATAATCTGTATGGAAAATCTGTTCTCTTCGCATTCACCCACATTTTTCTCTCTTGTCACAACAACCCAGAGCTCCTTTCAGAACAACACGCCTCTTTGCGGAAACAGCGTTCCTATTTGAGAGCACCGCAGGGACAGAGAGGGGTCTAAATCTTCTGCGAGTCACTCGTGTAAAACATGTCTTGGTTTTGGTGAAATAGGCCTGTCTGAACCAGGATTGACCAATGGGAATCAACTATTCTTTCATACACAGAACAAGCCATTTCATCTGTCATCTAAATGGCTTGCCTCTATCTAGAGCTGTTATAATGAACCGCAGAATCCTCTGGAATGTTAATGAAAGGATTTTACACATAAAAATATTTTTTTCCCCCACTGTAACATCATTGATCAGAAATAAGGCTTTGATGGATCGATGATTGATAATGGCACAGAAGTGGAAATAGTGGAAAGAATTATGATTTTTGAAGTTGATGTGATTTTAAGCAACATAAAAAATTCAGCTGTGATTCACACTCAAAATTTGTTTTATTTTACACATGAAGGAAAAACAAACGTTTTAACTCTCAGGCCTTCAGTGTGTGAGGTAATCTAATATCTCCAACTACTATTTATACAATTCATTCTTTGTTGACATCACAAACAATTAATATGCAGGTTTAATTAATGCTAAATATTAAATATGGTTGAAATCACCAAAATCATCAACTTGCTATAAACTTACAATATCATCAATCAACCAAATATAAACTTTCTAGATATGTTAAAGTCCCCCCTTTCAATAATTGAACCCCCTAGAACTCACCTTTGGTCACCAAAATTACATATTTAAAGACTTTCCTTGGAAAATTCTTCATGCTTTAAAATAGCTTGACTGTAACTCTACACCCTTGCCTCATTCGGTTCTATGACTATATGCAAATTAGCCCCGCCTCCACTCACTCACACCAGCTCAGAGATCCACTCTTTGACGATCTCTCGTTGACGTGATTGGTTACAAGTTAGTTTGTGACGTCAGAAACACCAGCAATTTCAAACCGTGTTTTTGAGACTGTCTTTTGTTCACTTCAGTTTTAAGAAGAAAATACTCAGCAAAGTTGACTCGTGAATTTACACATGGTTTGTCTTAAAGCATATTAAAAACACCAGACATATAAACATTAAAAGCTGGATTTTCACCACAGGGGGACATTAATCACACCCACCGACAAACCGCATAAAACTTTTAGGACATAATTCTACACCAAACTCAACAATAGAGATTCCAACAATCAAAAAAAATTCTGATTTGATTAAAAAGATTTACCAACCAAAACAAGACCATATACGAAACCAGTCCATCTGAATCACTTTCACCTTCTTTTATCAGTTTAAAGAACTCAATTTCCGTACAAGACAAACAAAAGCACAGCCATAATGACAAAATAATGAAACACTGAGCATAAATTCTTCAAATAACTATTTATTTATATTTTATGTGTGTATATGTTACAGTTTTTCTAAATTGCTTAAACACGTTTCTTGAAACTATGCCTCGTATTCTCAAAACAGTAAACACAAATCCATAACGTCTCACCTAGTTTCCCAAACAACCTATTTTCAGGTCAAAATGAAGCTCTACACTCAAATCCATTCACTCTTGCTGAAAAACCAAACTTTGCCCTCAGACAGGACACACAAGCCCTCAAAATAACACACACTACAACATAGTCTAACACAGTGGTGCAATAAATTCAAAACAGCATTTCCAAAACTGGTAAGTTATGTTACTTGTGGTTCCCCTCCTCACAAACCTTTTCACATGATGAACAAAAGATACAACCAATGGATACATTGGCACATTTTTATTCATTCATGTACTACACAGTACAACACACACACACACACACACACAAAAAAGTACTTTACTTTTTACTGTAACTCTCACACATCCTTTTTACAGGAAAAAATGGAAACATACTGAAAATATCTGTATGCGAGGCAATTTGATGCATTTCTTTATTACAGTAGTACATATTACATAGTGCAACAGTAGATGTGATGTCAAAGCACAGAGTACAGCACAAGTTACTGTACAGAGCAGTCTTACTGTAAGTACACCTACCTGTTTTCCTCCCTGAAAGTTCTGATGATGGAGGCGACGGTGAAGCGACTCAAATTAGGCTGTACTCGTTGCCCAGCCTCCCTCATAGTCATGCCATGGACAAGGACATGATCAACTAAAGTGGCTCTAATTTCATCCGAGACTGCTTGTCTCCTTGCCCTTCCTCCTCCTCCTCCTCCTCCTCCTCTCCACCTCCACCTTGTCTACCTCGTCCTTCACCACGTCCTCCTCTTCCTCTTCTTCCTCCTCCTCTCCCTCCTCCTTCACCACGTCCTCTTCCTCCTCCTTCACCACGTCCTCTTCCTCCTCCTTCACCACGTCCTCTTCCTCCTCCTTCACCACGTCCTCTTCCTCCTCCTTCACCACATCCTCTTCCTCCTCCTTCACCACATCCTCTTCCTCCTCCTTCACCACGTCCTCTTCCTCCTCCTTCACCACATCCTCTTCCTCCTCCTTCACCACGTCCTCTTCCTCCTCCTTCACCACGTCCTCTTCCTCCTCCTTCACCACGTCCTCTTCCTCCTCCTTCACCACGTCCTCTTCCTCCTCCTTCACCACGTCCTCTTCCTCCTCCTTCACCACGTCCTCTTCCTCCTCCTTCACCACATCCTCTTCCTCCTCCTTCACCACACCCTCTTCCTCCTCCTTCACCACACCCTCTTCCTCCTCCTTCACCACGTCCTCTTCCTCCTCCTTCACCACACCCTCTTCCTCCTCCTTCACCACGTCCTCTTCCGCTCCCTCCCTTTCTTTGTTGATCCATTGTTCCAAAACTCAAATGAACTGACTCTGGCACTTTTATGTATCTTGAAAGTTCTGATTGATGTGTGTTAAATTGTGACTCTTAGTGTTTTCACCTGGGTAATTGTGTGCTATTTGAGCTGAAACTATGCTGACTTGAGTGAACAATATTGAATGGTAGTGCTTTCTAAATGACCACATGGTCTAGGCAATGAAATATTAAGGGATTTGTGTGTAGAGTTTTGCAGTGACAGTTCAACAATTCTGACTCATGTGTCAAAACAGGGAATAGTGTTTATAGTTTAGTGAAATGGGTGTGCTTTTTGATAAATGGCATTATGGTTTTGAAATTTTAGTTCAAAAGCCTGGTTATAGTGTTTAAGCAATTGAGAAAAACTGTAATGTATCATGAACCATGTAACCTATTTTGACACACTCCTGACAATTTTTTTCCTGCACCATATTTCCATTGACCAGCAGGTGTCCCTGGGTGCATCTCGCCACCACTAATAAACATGCAGGAGATTGTTGAAGGAAAACACAAACACTACACGCAAACGCAAACAAGACCAAACCCAGAACTGAGGAAACTCGAGGCTTAAAGGCACAATATGTAAGTTTTGCTTATTCAAAAAAGCGTAGCTTGATGACGACGTGAATGAACGTGGAATCATTGGAGTTGTCGTCTTGACTCTTCACCTCATGAGTAGGGATCATTTTGAAAAAATACGTACAAAAATTGTATAATTACAGAAGATTATGTAGTGGTGCACTTTTATGGTGCTTTAAAGGAGGGTTTTTTTTATTTTTGCTGGAGTTTGACAACCATTTTACTATTAATTATTGTATGCGTAACATTTTTTCTAAAGTGTTTTTTTTTTTTTCATTAGATTAAATAGGTTTATGACATGGGTGAGTAAATAATGACAATTTTTTATATTTTGAATTAACTTTTTTGTGATATTTTCAGTTTTTAATTTTAGTTTTAGTAATTATATTAAGTGCTTTCCAATGCGTTTTTGAATATTTCTTTTTAGCTTTAAATTAGACATTCTAGTAGCCTGGATGCCAGCCCGAACCCCGCCCACAACATTTTTTGGTCGGGAAGTTCGGTCTGGACTCGATCCATTGAGGAGTAATTATGATCAGTCAAAAAATGTTCGGGCCAATCAAATTGCCAGGGCGGGCTTTATACGATGATGGACAGATAATCCATCCAATAACGTAATCATCACGTCATCAAACGTATTTCTTTCAAAAATGCTTTTCGTGTTTGCAAGTACACTGTAAAAAATAATTCTGTGGCTTAGTAAATATTACAGAAATATTAACTTTATTAACTTAATAAAATCTCTGAATATCGTTAACTTGATTGTTTGAGTTAAACATACCAAAATAATTTAGTAAAAATCCAACAGTTAATTTTATCTAGAATTTACAGATATATTTAAGTTTGTTTCAATAAAATTATTTAGTATTTGACTAACCAATTATTTCTTTATAATACACTTAATATATTTGTGAAATTTCTATCAAAAAATATGAGAATGTTTAATTAAACTGATCTGTTTCAAGAAACAAAAAAATATTACTTAATTCAAATCAATATTATTAATATATTTCACACTCTTAAGAAATTTAGTAAGTTTACTCAATTAAAACAATGCACCCCTCCCCCACCCTCTGACGCGACGACAACTCGACGGTTGGTTGAGTGAGCGCGGGCTGTTTGAACTCTCGGGTCTCCAGTACAACATCTCTCTTCTCAGCGTCGCAGATTTGGTGCATTTCCTCTGTGAAATTCAGGTTTGTGTATATATTATCTTATCTATACAATCATTACTGTGCTTTAAATCATTTTATTTAATGCAAAACAACATACAAAGGCGTAATTCGACACCTAAACAGAGTCGCGCCTGTCTTTACAGTAACGTTATGGTCTTTTCGCGTGATTGAAACGCCTTGCATAAACACACGACTTTATTCCTAATGAATATAATTCATTTGGATGATAAAATGTCCTCAGAACTGTCACTGTTTGTTTATTGGCAGGTTATGGAGTCAGTAGCTCGCAGTATCTTTCGGCTATGAGTGGGACGGTATTCAGGACAGCGGTCTAAAGTTCGAAGTTCACCCGCAGAGCGCGAGTCCATCTCTGGGACGAAAACCAGCGCTGATCCGGTGGACATTGGATGACAGACTGGTTGATTACACTTGAATTAGGCTACCTGAATGTTTAAATGTTTCATTTTTACTTCAAAAATGTTTGTTAATTGAGTTTAAATGTAGGCAATATTGTATACATGTTAAAAACAGTGTAAAATGTGCTGTATTGCTGTACTCAATGACAATAAAGGCCAATACCATTTAACATACTGGTTGTTGTATGAAATAGGCTACTATTTTACAAAGGTTTAGAGGAAATAAAAGAGGTTAATATTACTTATAAATAAAAACAGTTAATATTACTCATTAATATTGTTTTTTAAATGTTAAATTTTACTCAATTTTATTTCTTAATGTACCAGATGCAGTTACTTCGATTTACTTAATTTTTTTACTTGCATTTACTCAATTCGCACAGTATATTTCATTGATTTCACAGCTTTAAAATTTACTCAATTTTTTTGAGTGTAAAAATGTTTCACCAAAAAAATTGAGTAAATAATAGTTAAACTTTTTACAGTGTACTCCGCAAATCCTTAAATTCTTTTTGCAACACCGGAAGTTCGTTAACACTCATTATTTTATTTTTTTTACTTTTTCCAGAGTTCGTGCAGTTGAGTTCTGTTGACAACTATGCGTTGCTCAACATACGTCACTTTAACGAAAGTTATCATGAGCATTATAATGTTTGAAGCGGATGTCATAAGAAATGCCAGTTGACCGGGAAGTCTTTAAAATGATTGGCTCATTCAAAAATCCATAAGATCTTACCTTGATGCTGTGGAAATACAAACCCGAACGACAGAACACAACGAGCGCAGCTTTGAAAAGAGGGGTTGCATAAGGTCTATAACAACCTTATTTTTTTACTTTTATTTTGGAGTAAAATGCTACCTAGAGCTGCTGATGTGGCCTTGTAAAATAAGTACCTCAGGCTGTGAGTCATCAGGACTGACCTTATGAACTCCACCTTTATTTCTACCATCTGAACACCTGCCGGTCGAAAATGTCAAGGTGTTTCCCATCAGATTTAACCTCTCTCTCTCTCTCTCTCTCTCTCTCTCTCTCTCTCTTCTCTCTCCTCTCTCTCTCTCTCTCTCTCTCTCTCTCTCTCTCTCTCTCTCTCTCTCTCTCTCTCCTTCAGTCAGTCTTTTGCTTTGCTTCACGTTGCTTTTCACACCTCAGTCCCTTTGTCTTTTCTGTCCAGATCTCTTTTCACTTGCACCTTTATCTTCCTTCCCCATATCTCCGTCCTATTCACTTTCTCCAAGGAAAGAGCAGGCTGTCTCCGTAGTCTCTCTTATCTTTAACCTCTCCGTCCCTCCCTTTCTCCATTTCTTCCACTTTTTTTAAAACCTTCGCTCTCAATACCGTGACACTCAGAGATGCCTCATCCAGAGCGTTTCTGAAGTGTTGTAGCATTGTAACTGGCAACACGACAGTCCCATAATCGCCTGTCAATGCTGATTCCTTCTTTTTTTCACCTCTCCTGCCCCTCCTCATCGCTCTCTTTCTCTCGCTCTCTCTCTTGTGCACCGCCTTCCCAGAAACGGTCGTGGAGGTTGAAACAGCCACAGACGGTGCTGAGACACACAAGCAGCCACTCTACTACAAATGTGTGTGTGTTTGACAAAAAGAGTGTGAACAGCTAAAGAGAGTAGACCGCTTAGAAGGGAGCGCTCAGCACCTCTGGGACATACGAGCGCTCCAGAGGAAATATTTATGACCCAACGGCAGTAAGTGACCCCCCTCGCGCAGCTCCGTATGAGCCGACTCTCGCAGACGCACGCGCTGAGCAGGTTCGGGCAGGAGAACAGCCACGGGGAGGAAGTTTTCCTCGGTCTACAAAGCTTTTGAGGATTAAACAGCGGGAAGAGAGAGAAACCTCAGCATGAGCTGCAGGAAGAGATGCAAGAGGGAGATTCTGAAGTTTGCTCAGTACCTCTTCAGACTTATTACTGGCACACTCAATTCAGGTAAAATTGGCAATTTCCTCCTCCTCCAAAGTTTTGTATCTTGTAAGAACCAGGTTTGTTGTTTGTTGGATTTGCAATGGCGTATAACATACTTTGGTGCAATCTAGCATTATATACAGTATTGGTGTAGAAGTTGAGGCAGTGCAGCTCAAACAACCTGCAGGCATCTCTAAACCGGGTTTTGACCTTTGATAATATCTATCTATCTATCTTCTCCTTCCTAATCTCCTTAATCATGTCAATTAATCTCAGTCTACTGGCAATTAGGAGGAGGCAAACAAATTTTCCCCATCATTTGCCAAATATAAATTGATGTGTCAGCTGTTTCAAGGAGAGATGGGCTCTTCTTCGTGGATTGCAGCAGATTTACTCATGTTGTCCTTGAGTATCCTGCTGTAGTTTTCCCAGTGTGTCTACAAATAATGTCAAATTGTGTGGAGATAATTTGGGGCAGTGAGCCATATTTCTGAAATGAATACCGGTAGGCTTGTTGCAGGAAATCAGCAATGCATCAAAACAAATGCATGTAGTGAGCATGCTGACCTTGTTAAACAGTTTAATTTGTCAAGATATGTTTTTGCATTCATTTATTTATTTACACGCACGCACGCACGCACACATACATACGTGTGTTATATTATATATATATATATATATATATATATATATATATATATATATATATATATATATATATATATATATATATATATATATATAACAATTTCATTTTAAATATTTTTAAGAAATAACCTCAAGGACTCATTATTACAAAATGTTTGTTACAGAAAGAATGAATGGTCTAATAATTTTTCTCTTTGCGCTCGTTATGTTAATTTACCACCTCAGTATGAGGAAGTTTTGTTCTAGCTAATCCAAGCAAGAAGCCATGGGATTTATCTGATTTGACAAGTTTATTTGTTTACTCTTTCCCTTTCTTTATTTCACGTTTATTGATTATGGTGTATCTGTTGTGTTTGTGAGGAATATCCAGTGCATCTCTGCAGCATGTGAACGTGTGTCTGAATGTGTGGGTGCGTTTGACAACAAAGACCACGGATGGCAAAGCTTGGCATGCATTGCTTCGCTGGTCTTATTTTTTATGAATACGGTGCATTAGAATGTGTTGTGTACATAATTTGTGACCCTTTTGAAAGATAAAGAGAGCTGCAGTGAAGACTTGACTACTGCTGGCGGACTGGTTTAAGTAGATTTCTGTAGGCGGGACTGATGTAGTGTTTGATCATAATCACTGACAGCGAAAGAAAAACTTTTCCTCATTAAATCTTGTTGATTAGGATCATGTGTTGATAGAAGGCATGTCTTCTGTGTTTGGGACAGGCTGTCCTTTTTATGTAATTACTTACTTTTTTTGAGCATACATTATATTAGTCAAGCAGTTAATTTAGATGCCGTTGATCATAATCTGAAAAATCTTTGTGTTCCTATAAAATTATATAGACTATTCTCTTCGCAGTCTCTTTTCTATGATAAAGACTATAAAGATAAAGGCTATTTATAAGCAGAAATACTTAATTTTCATTTTAGGGTGAACTATCCCTTTAAGTCATCATTTACTCACCCTGGTGTTGTTGTAATGCCGTATTGCCTTTCCTTTTCGGACCACAAAAGGAGAATTTTTATTTATTTTTAATTAAATGTCCCGCTCATCCATATAATGGCAGTGAATATTGACCATCATCACACTTTTAAAAAAAAAACGCAAAAGCATCAGGGAATGATCCCATGCAACACATGTTGTATATTGTATATAAGTGTTCTGTGGATATAGGATAGGGTAAGGCTGGGCGATATGGACAAAAATATTATCAATTTTTTTCCATATCATACAATGTCAATATTTATCACGATATTAATTTACCTACCATTAATGGGGAAGGAAATGCTCTCAACATACAGTACTGTGCAAACATCTTAGGCGCGCTAGTATTTCAGCCCCGAAGAAATGGTTTACATTTCTAAACATTAATTTTGCCTTTAATTGTAATAATCCAGTGAAATTTCTGTATGCACAAGGAGTCTGACAACAGCTGGTATGATCCACACGGAGATCTGATCTCACCATTATCGAGTCCGTCTGAGATTACATGAAGAAACAGAATTAACTGAGACCGACTAAATCCAGAAGAACTGCGGCAACGTTTCCAAGATGCTTGAAGAAACCTTCCTGCGTTTGTGCTTTTATAGGGATCTTGATATGATATAGTTTTGCACCAAGCTCTACGATAGGGCTGATTATTATAACTTTTATTTTACCAGGAAAGAAAGCACTTTTCCAAGAGCGTCCTGGCCAAGATTATCAGCACACAACTCACGTGGGTTTAACAAATAACATACATCCATACATGTATAGAGAAAACAAAATTTAAAAAATAAAATGGGTAAATCAATACATAAGTCAGGCAAAGCGTCTACAAACAGATTTCTTTTAAAAATCACTTTAAAAATGTCCCATGAAACCGGAATCACAAAAATGATTCAATGAGATTCAATTTATTTTGCAGATTATTCCAGGCAGAAGGAGCTGCCAATTTAAATGCCCAGTTCAGTCCGCAGCACTCTGTCTGAGACACAGACTCAATCTCCGAACCTTGGGAAGAAGTGATTGAAAGAAGATTGAGCAATGAATTTTGTTTTAGAAACTAACATATGTTTTGTTTTATCAGCATTTAAGACCAGTTTTAGTTCAAATAAACAATACTGAACAATATTAAAAGCAAGCTGCAAGTGAGTTAGAGCCAAATAGGGTGTGGATGCTGTACTATATTTCCATCATTATGAACCGTATTATATGATATTTGTCTGGTGTTGCACACTCTTCCACTGCGTAAATAGCTATAGATATACTGCTCTCTTTATTACCAATGCTTAACATTTGCCAAATAGTGATTTTAATTGAATTACGGGTCAAAAGCATGAAAAATTAATTAATCTAGATGTCAGCTGTTTTGTGATGATTACCAGGATATATCAAACGTGCTGGAAAGGATGTGTTCTTGGAACGAGCCCAATGTCAGATATTATGCTGAGTCACAGAAAATGACTTTTAATATTGATCGACTGACATACTGACAGCTTTTCTGACTCTGCTGGAGACAGTCTTTCTGCCTTCACTTGAAATCCTTGTTACGGTGCTGTATTGATTCGGCAATCTGTCCAAACATGGTTGTAGAACAGTGTTCTTGTTTCTGTCAGTCTTTCTTTTCTCAGTTTACACTTAAAATAATAAAAGTTTAAAAATACAGTAGTAATTATGTCACGGGAAATTTGAATATGACCATTAGCAAAGGAAATTATTTTGGTTGAATGCCAAAAACTGGTTATTTTGTACTTTTCTAAGATTTCCTTTTGTAATTTCAATATATTCATGCTTATATTTCAACCACCCTTGTGAAGGCAAACACTATATCTTTAGTCTTAGAAAGCAATGCACAGACACTGAATGTCAATATTTGTTGCTCAAGTGATCAGGATTGATCGATGACCTGAAAGAATCAGTCCATTCTAAAGTCTGACCAGAGCCTGATTCTAATGGGATCTGACGTATAATACGGCAGAGGGACACTGGAAATTTGGAAATTCTGCAGTTCTTAGTCAGTTATTGTGTTTATTGTATTATTTAGTAGGCTATAATAATAAAAAACTTTATCTGCGCTGATTAAATATCTTCAATATTTACTGTTGAAACAGGAAGTTGGGGTGGGACAAAGGTCTTATTTTTTATAATGACGTGAAAGCTAAGAATAAAAGCCAGTTTTTATTGCCTTCAACGTAAAGAAGGAATTATTGAGATAACGTAACTTGATGCGTTCAGATTTTTCGATTCTCTCAACTATTGTTTTAAATTATCACATAACTTTTTGTCAATTTAAATGTATTCATTCACTGTATGCAAACTGCCCTACAAAGCAAAAAGGCAGTAACTGCATTTTTGGTCAAAAATGAGTTATTATCATTTTCATGACATTCAAGGCATCCTTTGTTATGTGACAAAACATCTTATCTCAAATGTGTGTCGTTTTGGAGAAAAATGGTAGTCGTTTGTACAGTAACTGCAAAAAGCCCTAGTAAAACAAAGCAAGAGTACAGTAACATCCATTACTGTATTCTTGTTATGTTTTACCCGACAAAAAAATCACCGTGTTACTGCGCAGTGTAGTTACTGTTGCCATGGTGAACACACGGGACGGTTTTAACATTTGCGATTTCACCCTTCTAACTTCACACAAATTTTGTTTGAGATGCAGTGTTTTCCCTAATTGTTCCCTACCAATCTAGATCCGCTCTTAAAGTCACTTTGTGAGCATTTAACCGCTTCATTTGAGAAAAACTATCGTCATGTCATACAGAAACTCAAGGTCTTCACGGCAACCCGTCAAAATAAAAGTTCGGTTTAACTTGACAGAAATATATTACTGTTGTACAGTATAATTTATAAATGTCTCAATGTAATAAAACTTCTAACACTAAAACAAATAAATTAAGATTAAAACTTATTTTTTAAAGGAATAATCACAATTTTTCTTCAATGTTTTAATTATAAAAGTAGGCTAAAGCTCATTGTGCAGCATGTTATTTGACCAAAAATGTTTGTTTAATTTCATATGATTAAAATAAATGTAATTAATATATTAGAATTTCGTATAGTATAAAATATTGTATAAGTTTAATAATAGTTTATAATAAAAGTTTCATGATTTCAATGAATTAGACATGATTTTTGATTACTAAAAATGTACACCACGTATCCGTAACACGCCTGCTCCGCAACACTATTTCGCAACACAAAAATATTTTCCAAATGGTTCCAATTATTTCAAATACAGTCTAACACACCCAGAGCAAGTTTTGGCAAAATTGTTTTTGGAGAATCTGTAGTTACTGCCTTTTTCCTTGGTAGGGTGCCACATTTTTGGTAAGTAATACAATGCAAGAATACAGTAACTGCAAAATAGGGGTAAAATATCAAATTAAATATGAGGATTGATATGTACAAAGAATAAGCTAATACAAAGTGACAAAACAGCCACATGTCCAATAATCTATCTACAACTACTTAGGCTGGATGACAGGATAACTTTAAAGTCATTTTTCTCTGTTCTGCACTCTGCGTAGTTACTGCCTTTTTGCTTTGTAGGGCAGCAAAATGCCTCATTCAGCCATAAATTCATCGAGGCAACTACAGATTTCTTGTTCATCAAATTAATACATTAAATTATTGATCTATCATTTTGGTAGCCATTTATTTGACACTAAATATGCGAAGTGAGCTATGCTATCTTTGCTTTGCAAGATGAATGCACCTTCAGAAACAAAATATCTGGAATACAGTTTTAAAAGGTTGTACATAGACCTTAGTCTCAGCCTCAGAAGTCACAAACCACGGTCACAAAATTGTAAACGCTTTCAAAGTCGTCATGTGAATGGGTGAATTCTAAAACCGTGAAACATGACGCTGAACAAAACGTACTGTGATTGGTTGCTTTCTACCAACAGTCTGAAGGTGTGGCTATGTGAGACTACATAGACACAATGCATAACTAATAATAATGACAAAACAACAATGACAAAAGTCAGCAAACAGTAAAACAACAAATCTATGACAGTAACTGCATAATTTAATCATGCTACAATGCATGCTAGCAACTCACAAACCCTCAACATTTTAGCAATATTGTTTGTTCAGACAACTCTGTTTGACTAGTTCTAGTAATTCACATTTCTCAGTATTTGTGACTCCAAGATCCAGTGAACTGGAAAATATGTAGTTGCTTTTTAATTTTTTTTTACCGTGTAGTGTCCTTAAAAATGTCTTCTCCTTTCTTTATAGTCCACTGTCTTGATTAAATATCATAAAGAAAATAAAATCCTTGTTTTATCTCACCAGCAATATAACACCTCTTGCTATTTCAATGCTGTAAATGACATTGAACAACCTATTACATTGTGTACCGTAATGTTCAAATGTCCCACAGAAAGGACAGTGCGAGCTGCATATTTCTTCAGGCTTTTGGACCCTGAAGACTGTGAATTGAATGGCTGATTTTCAAGCTACGTGGAGCAAGAGGGCTGTGTCCATCTATTTGTCATATCGTGGCCTCGCTCTTACCGCCTAAACGCTTGAAATCTCTCTCTTGTGAACAAATGACATTTGCCTTTTTGTTTCCCCCCAGTTTATTGCTTTCTGCTGTCACACGCGTCCACCGCTGCAATGTATCATCCATTTGTAGGGAACCGGTTGAAATACTTGGCACAGGATCTGGAACAACGTCTGCTTTTTGTCTTTGAGGAAAAAGAGACGAAAATGGCCTTCATGTTTCTAATCTTGCCTGAGAGCATCTGTAGAACTTTCTCTTCTGCTTTATCACGTTTTATTTCTCACGCAAACCTCTCAGGTGCACATAGACATTTTTAGCATGCAGCAAAGTAGATGGTTATAGATTTCAAGTGATTTGATTAGGTTTGTCAATGCAATTTGCGGAGGTCTCACAAGGCCCAAACCCTTCAACCCGTTGACATTATGCTCTCTCTTTGAGTATGAGAGAGTATCAAATGCTCTTACCGGTCATAATTCTAGTTTCCATTTCTTTTTGTCTGTTTACTTGCTAAACTGTGTGTCTTCGCTTAAAGGGGGGGTGAAATACTCAGTTTCACTCAATCTCATGTTAATCTTGAGTACCTATAGAGTAGTATTGCATCCTTCATATCTCCAAAAAGTCTTTAGTTTTATTATATTTATAAAAGAAAAATAGGCTGTACCGAGTCTTTCCGGAAAAAACCCGAGCGGGTGGAGGCGTGCCGTGTGGGCGGGAGCGCGCGAAGCTTTTGCGTGTGTTGTAAACAGACAGACTCGTGGTTTATGAGGACATGATTTAGTTTTACAATAAACAAAACTGACACATACAGTGGCCAGCTAAACAACTGTATTTAAACACACAAACACACACACACCATACATCGCATGCTCCATCGATACATTAACTGTACGTGATCATGTTGTTTACTTGCTGTGCTTACACGCCGATAGTTAACAACATACAGACATTTGAAGCAGTTTTACTCACCACCTGCTGTTCCGTGAACCATTATCGTTGGGACTGCTCCATCTTTAAGTATTAGGCGATCTGCAAATCGTCGAACTGTGCCTTGTTTACAAAACTATTAGCAGCTGCCGCCGAAATGAAGGGAACAAACAAGAACACTTGCGCAACTCCGTTGCTGCTCTGGAAAAACAAAATCCATCCACAGGTCCCTTAACTCTGGATTCTTTGGACATTAGTGCAGTGTTGTCTTGCCCTGGCAACCAAAAACACACTTTTTGGTGCCATTATTTTGATTGCAACGCGGCAGAGCACAGCGGTCTGATGGACGCTCTCGTACGCTCTAGGCTACAGCTGCGCGCGCCCTTCCGTAAGAAGTGCCCTTAAGACACGTATAAGGAAATTCCGCCCACTCTGACGTCATGTAGTTACGTATTCAAAAAAAACTTTCCGAAACTTGTGACAAACCGGAAGGAGTATTTTTGGAACAGAAATACTCCATCAAACTTACAACTTCATTTTTGAAACTTTGTCCATGTTTACCATGGTAATCCAACTATTTAACAGTGTAAAAAACTCACTATGCATGAAACAGCATTTCACCCCCCCCTTTAAGGAAACGATATTGTATTGTGTGAAGGCTGAGCCTGTAGTCATGTCAGTCTGGTGTGTTTATTTAGACAATCTCTGCGACATGAGTCGTGTAGGTTTCGTCTCTTTGGTTTCTCGACAGCTATTACCAGGTCATGTTCCAGCTATCCTCTGAGATGCCGTTCCAGGAGCCCACATAATCCTTGACCAAACACTGAATATTTAACCAAGATGCCAGCTCATTGTGGCTTAATATGCCCTATCACTTCAGTTTGATAGACAGACTGAGCTGCTATTAAACAGCCTTGTATGTGTGATCAGGAATAGCTTACCTTGGATAGGGGTGCAGTACTTACTAGTTATTAGCATAGGTTTGTGATCTGAGCATGCATTTCCATTAAAAAAATGTGACATAGTTCACCCCAAATGATAATCCTCTCATTTACTCGCCCTCAAGCGTGCGTCTCAGAACACTGACTGTTTCTATAGCAGCCGGAGTTTCTTACGGCAGCTGCAGTGATGCAGTGATGCAATCGTCAATTAGCTCTTTTATTTAGAAGGCGGGGCTTATTCCACAATATAGAAGGTATGTGCATGATGTCACCGTCGGCCGTAGTGACTGCGGTTATGCCCACTAAGTGGCAAAAAGACTGAGCGGGAGCATTGGTTTTCAGCGTGAATGCCGCGAAAAACACACAAAACGCATCTAAAACGGGAAAGAGCTTTGCGATTGACTGTACAACTAGATTTGACAAGAAATTGTCAGAGGTATATTTTTACAGACTGCCGAAAGCTACAGAACAGAGAAGCAAATGGATCACTGCAATTCATAGAAACAACTGGATTAAAGACAGTAAAATGTGGATTTGCAGTTATCATTTTGTCAATATGGTGAATTTAGGGGTAAAATCATATACCTATAATTATGTTGTATTGACAACTCATCAATTAAATATTTACCATTGTATATTCTCCATAATTGGATGTTTTTAAATGAACACTGACAAAAAACGATAAAGTTTTAAGGCTGGACGATATGACGATATATACCGTATCTAACATTAATAAAAGTGATCACATGGATTTAGACCTACCTATATTGCATTTATATAAAGCGTTCACAGGCAAATTTACTTTATGTATTTCCCTGGTGACGAAATCAGGCACAGGAATCGTGTTTCCTGACTGCATGTCAGTATCCATGGATCGCTGGATCTTTGGTAAGTTGTAAGGAACATTTATATAGTTTAAACAGTTAGTTTAAACTGATAATCGTTTGTTTTACTCACATTTTCGCAGTTTCCCCTATTAAATCCAGTCACACAGCAGCTCTTTTGCTACTCAGTCCGGCTGAGGGGGGCGTATTCCGGTACACTTTCTCTCATTCATAGTAATATTAGTGCACCGTCTTTCTATATATAATGTATTTGGTATAAGTAAGCACACTCTTTTTCATAACGACAGGGCTGTGGCAAGAAAAACTTAAAGGAGTAGTTCACTTTAAAAAAAACTTTTGCTGATAATTTACTCACCCCCATGTCATCCAAGATGTCCACATCTTTCTTTCTTCAGTCGAAAAGAAAGTAAGGTTTTTGATGAAAACATTCCAGGATTTTCTCCATATAATGGACTTCATTGGGAGCCAAACGGTTCAAGGTCCAAAAGACAGTTTCAGTGCAGCTTCAAAGGCCTTTAAACGACTCCAGACAATGAATAAGGGTCTTATCTAGGACCCTTCGAGTCATGACTGGAAAAAAGATTTGTTAATTTTGATGAACGAGTTCGAACAGGACAGTCACGAACGCTCATCACAGAACAGAGCAAGGCGAGCATTTGTGCTTATAAAACTTAAACTTTGTTATTTATTTTTTAAATGACAGATGGTTTCGCTAGATAAGACCCTCATTCATCGTCTGGTATCGTTTAAAGCCCTTTGAAGCTGCACTGAAACTGTCTTTTGGACCTTGAACCGTTTGGCTCCCAATGAAGTCCATTATATGGAGAAAATCCTGGAATGTTTTCATCAAAAACCTTAATTTCTTTTCGACTGAAGAAAGAAAGACATGGACATCTTGGATGACATGGG
This sequence comes from Chrosomus eos, assembly GCA_036326025.1. Lineage (NCBI taxonomy): Eukaryota > Metazoa > Chordata > Actinopteri > Cypriniformes > Leuciscidae > Chrosomus > Chrosomus eos. The sequence goes on from CM070818.1 coordinate 55,288,694, forward strand.
GGTGAGTAAATTATCAGCAAAAGTTTTTTTAAAAGTGAACTACTCCTTTAACATTACAACAGATAGACCCTGAATGTGCATGAAAATGGTAGTTCCCAAAGTATTTTAAATGATGTTGGGGTTCAAACAACTTTTGACCCCACTGACTTTCATTGTATGGAGAGAAAAAAAAAACACTGTTTATGTTTCACAAAAGTAAGACAAGTTATACAGGTTTGGATTGAATGGAGGTGATTAAACGATGACAGAATTTTACGGAACTACAGTATCCCTTAAAGAGTTAAGATATTTGATTTCATTTTTACATTTTAAAGTAAACAGAATCATTATTTGATGAAAATAACACACTTGTATGACTAATTATATATTTAATATATCCGCTAGGTTCTGTTCTCTGAAGGTTTTATTTATTGTCTGTGGTTAGCGGCAATCACTTGTCAAAATGTCTGTCATCACTGAAACCACACTGCACATTACAATGAAACCGTGTCTTTGCTTTTAAACTCAACAGACACTTTAAATAAACCTCAGGCTCTAAATTCCAGCCGCTCGATATCTGTCTCCCAGACAATGCAGAGGAAGTAGGGCAGCTTCTACGTATCATATTCTCATTACACCCTTTCTCACTTCCACAACATAGAAAATCATCTTCCTTGACCAATGGCTCACAAACATTGTTCCACAATGCTTGGAGAAAGAAGCTGGATGAAAACCAAATGCAATCTCATTGGTTTAATTCATTTATTCAGAGACTCTTCGTCTTTCCTGCTATCTTTTGTCTGCGTTGGGGAAAAGTCATTGTTGTTTTTGTTCATTTTTACTTTCCATTACTTACAATTTCATTTAGACCTGAAGAGTATAGAGTCATCGGTGGTTTCGTAGGTCATCATGGCATTTTGGAGTGCGTCTTACAGCCCTTGTGAAGAGACTTTTCTTCTGGCACCACAACATCGATTCTTTGTCCTAAAGAAATGTGTGTTAATTATAAGATATAAATGAAGCTGAAGATGGCCTGCCCTGTAAAAAAATATTTTAGATTTTAGTAAACTAGACTTAAAGGTTTAGTTCACCCAAAAATGAAAATTCTGTCATTAATTATTATTTTCGTTCATCTTCGGAACACAAATGAAGATCTTTTTAAGGAAATCTGAGAGCTTTATGTCCTTTCTTTGACAGCTACGCAACTACCAATTTCAAGCCCCAGACAGGTTGTGGATATCATTGAAGTAATCCATGTGACTAAACATCTTAAAGCGGTCTAAAATTGTTTGCTGGTTTTAGCTGATTTAAGCTGGCCTCAGATGATTTAAGTTGGCTAGCTTAAAACCAGTAAACAGACCATTTTGGTTTGGCTGGATGACTGGTTTAAGCATTTATTTTTTTAATCATAGAAGTTGTCTTTGTATTGGTAGTGTGCATTCTGTACTATAAAGCCTCCATAGCCAGCTCACAAGGTTTTAGATCCAAGCAATAAAATAGACTCTTTCTTTTATTTATTTTTTTTAGTATAATTTGTCTCAATGCTGTGTGATCTCTGCATCCCCTACTACTGCTGTACACTTCTATGCAATTACTGATTATAATCGCCCAGCTGCAAGCCGACAATCCCATCACATGCCTTTTTCCCATACAGCATCACTGCTTGTATACTCCCACATGAACTTTTGGTAATGAGTTCGGTTACGTTTTGCCTAGTTTATTTGAGCAAGAGCCTATGGCCTCCAGCCTGTGTCTCATTAGTATCACACTTTAAATGGCATCAGTCACTAGTGATGTGAGCACTAGCACACTGACCTTAACCTGTGGCCCTTGTGCTGGAGTTCACTGACCTTTAAATCCAGAGCCACAGGAGTCTGAAAACAAGCACATGTTGTACTTTTGGTGTTCTTAAAGATAAAAAACATTTAAAGACAGTGTTATGCAGTCAGACGTATCGAACGATGACGCTATAAGTTTCAAAACTTAAAATTTGGTCATGTTCCAATTAATGGTTGGTTGGTCCGTTGGTTGGTTAATTGATTGGTTGATTAATTATGTGGTCACTTATGTTGTGTATATAAAGCTATTCTTTAAATATGTCTACTTTTGTGTTCTATTTCAAAAATGTACATTTTCAAAGTGTGGAGAACTATTAGAAAAGGGTAAGAAAAAATTTCTTGGCCATCCAGAGCGCCTTTTCCCATTTTAATTTCACTTGCATGCGTGTAACCCACATTGCTGTTTCAAAATAGACATTAAACGTAACCTAATTAAACGCTGCATAATTAATAGGATGTACAGTGAATGATTAGAGGATGATGTTGTCATAATAATGTCAGCCTTGGATTACTTTAAACCCTCTCATGAGTCTCGTTATGTATAGTACTTCCTGTACTGTATTTGAGGTTATGGACACTATGAAAGATACAATTAAATAACTTCTTAACTCTTGTTACATCTTCTACATGTTTAAAATGTTACATTTTTCAAAATTATTTTCAAACAGGCATAGCAATATCTGAGTATTACGCTCCTGGTCTGGGTGTAAAAACAAAACAAATCCCCAAAAACAAATCACTCCGGTCGATAATCATACAGATACACAAGAACTAAGCAGAGAGAACTGTAATATTTATATAACAAGTAGGTAGTGGAATAAGGAGTAAGTCCTTCAGTGTTAACTAAGGCCAAAGTAAAAAACCAAATGAATACTAAAAGAAAAGTGATAAATTAAATAACCTAATCAAATATCAAACTACAAAATACAACTGGCTTACTTAACTCCCTATCAAAAACAAAGCACAAACAAGTTCACCAAAATAAAGAGGCAGGAGATCCCTATGCTCCAAGATCTTTTAACATGTTTGTAACATAATTGAACATGATCCACTTGTGTAACAATCAGAACAACTTTCACTGGGACTACACAGGTTTGACACAGAGCTAATTTCTCATCGAGTTGAGCGATGTCGAGTGCCAGCGGCGTCTTTATAAAGAGCTGAACAGCCAATGATGGTTGTACAGCCCCTCACTGGACAACAAGTCAAAGATAGTGCAACAACACATATACAAGTAAGGCAGGTCTTAATAATATTGCTGTTTCTTACACAGAATGTGATCTTGTTCAATATGTATGAAGAATGTTGCTTGCCATATCCTCAAGGTTTTATCTCAGCCAAATAACATTCATTCTTGATGTTACATGCTCTTAGGCTTATCTCAGAAATTCTTGCCGTCTTGGCCACAATGCAATCATCTGAGCCTTTCCCCAGAGCTTTATTGTTTCTCTGCCATTTGATTCAGACCGCAGCTTCCAGTCAGCCCATTTCAGCCGCTTCCTTTCCAGCCACTTCAGTTACTGTAATCAGTTTTCTCATTTGCACTAATGTTTGTAAATGAAAATCCCTTCAGTCCACAGAATGGAGAGGTATTTTTAGAAGCACCCATGCTTTCTGGACTTCATATGAATCCTTACATTGAATAGATTAACCACTTTTACCACCCATATGTGCAGAAATTGTTCTGTGATGGTGGATTCAGGAGACTAAACTGAAAGAAAAAACTCTTAACCTTAACCCAGCGCTTAATGGCGTTCTGAACGCCAAGGCCACTGGTCTGTCAGCAATAGAGGTGGTGTGTTCAGTCAGCTCATAAATTGAGTGCACTTTATATGTCTGTGAGCACTTGGTCCTTTTCATTTCTTTCAATCATTTTATTACTCATCCACAAGACTTGTGTCATTTGTCACATCTGCCCACCGCATACATTGGAAAATGGTTTGCGACAATCTCTTTAAAATCATCCGGTTTCTGTTTCTTGTTCCTTTAATTGCCCTTTCCATCCTGCTCTCAGGGCGGGGGCGGGACAACCGGTTACTCACATGAGATCGACCAATAGCAAACCAGAATCAGGTATACAACCCCAGGTATACAAATGTCCCCACAAAGATGGCAATATCATTGTTCTCGTGGGGTTATTTTTCGTCCCCATTAAGAAAACCGCTTGTGTATCATAATAAGTGATGTTTTTATTTAAAAAATGCAGAAAGTTTTCTGTGATGGGAAGGTTTAGGAGTAGGGTTAGTGTTAGAGAATAGTATCCATATGTCTATGGAAAGTCCCCATAAAAAGTGTGCGTGCTGTTTCTAGAGCACACATAGTTAAATCTTGCATATGTGGTTAAAAGCTAATCTCAGAAACAATTATGAAATTCTCATAATCATTGAAGAGAGAATCACTATGCATACTTTTTTTCTCCCACCCCTAATTCAGTGCTTCAGATATTATAAACTATAATAGTTGCACATTTATTTTGCTGCCTGCTTCATCAATAGAACTGTGTTCTGAAGAGTTTTTTTAAAGAAAGTATTATGCATATTTCAGTTTCTATTGTACTTTCATTTCACTTTCATCTATTTTCAAAGGTATCCTCTGTCTCTTCTCAGGGTGAACATTCAGCTTCCATGAATACATATTCAAGCCGCGTCAAATGCAATTTAATGCAGTAAGGATCTTACACAAGATGTGTTTAAATCAGTTGTGTTAGTCAGTGTTGTTTAATGTTAATGGATCTTTATTTTGCTATCTTTTGTGTTTCTTTCTTTTTGTTAAAAATAATCATCAACCCTTCTATGGTAGGCTATGGTAAGCCTGTTATATTTCTTTATATTTTAGACCTGTCGGGATGTTTTTCGTGGGAAATTGTGTACATGTCACTTGCCCGTGCGTGTTGCGCCATATCCGTAAATTGTGTATGGTGTGGGAGTGGCATAGTTGTCAAATGAGCGAGAAAGGTTGACATATCCTAACCTCAAACCTCTGGGGAATCACCTGTTTTAAAAATGAAACGCTGAACAGAGGAGAGTCTGCTGGCAAAGAGAACACGAAAGAGCTCGTAATAAAACAAGAATCAATATTAACTTGGCTTTTCGGAGATGGCGAGAACTGAGAGATTTGAAATGCTGTAAAAGCGATGCGGAGATCGTGTTTTTATTACTCGACAGGAGAGTAAGGTATCTTATTGAACAGAGATCACTGTAAAGCGTTATCTATTGTGAAGGGTCATTTCATTATGGTTGTAGCGCTGTGCTGGAATTTAAGGAAGTACCGTGTCTACGGTATTAATGGGTAAAGTTACAGTAACGTTTTCAGCTTGAGATTCTTTCCATCTAAACAACAAGTTATATCTCTTAAGCCTAGGGGAATGTATTATGAGCAGTAGGAGAACCATATTCATCCTCAGTCAAGCACAACCAAAATAATGTTCTTCCGCCAAATACATGCAGGTTTTGTTTTCTTAACCACTTTGTAACCAAAAGTTACATGGTGTATATTTAACCTTTTTTTTCCAAGTAAATATTTGTTTTATTGTTTTAGCTTGTTTTAATTTTAGTTATCTAAAATAAATTTGAATTGTATTCTATAGATTGTCAAAGTTTGAGCTGCAATACATAGACTGATATACAGTTCTGAATGATATTTTACAGAATTGCTACATTTTACTGAAGTCAAGTAAAGAGACTTTTATTTAATAGCAATTTTCACAATGCAGATTGTTTCAAGGCAGCTTTACAGTGAGAATTGGAATTTAATAAACAGATTTGTGAAAGTAGAAAGACTAATGCAATTTGAGTGAAGGAATTGTAAGTATATTAATTTTATGGTTATAGCGGATAACCAGGACACTTCATGTCAGGGTCTTGATTATTATTTTGCAATAATGTCGAGCTGACTGTAATTTATCCCTTACATAGAATGTACCCTATTTCAACTACTATCAGTCCACTGAAAATGAGTATTTCAAAAACAATTAGAACACGTTTTTCACAGCTGAAACATCCAATTGAGGTCAGAAATGTGAACTCTGTGAGACTCTCGGAAGCCATCTATTTTACAGTAATGACTCGCCTCGGCAAGGTCAGCTGATTTTCAGGCCACAACTGCATCCCTAAGATGTCCATTGACCTTAGTTTTGCAGTAAAATATATGCTTAATACAGATTTATCAATAAAAGGACATATTAAATAATATAGCCTCCCATAGACCATGAATCTGAAATAGAGCACATGATCTGAGCCATCCAGCGGCTGTATTAATGAACTAATGCAATTTGCAGATTCAATTTAAATGCAAAGTAATGCCAATAATATCTATATAGTCGTCTCACAGCATTAGAGACTCAAGGCTTATGGTCGTCTTCTGCTGAAACACTCAATAACAACGCCAGTGCATGTTCCTGTAGTGAGATTGGAGCATTGACTTTAAATTAGTATTCAGTTTGGAGGTAGTGTGTTGGTTTTATTTGTATTTTATATCCCCTGTGTGCTGATTTTAGCTTTAAGGTGAAATCACAATTGATTTCCTTGTCAGCCATCAAGAGTATCCGTTTTTAATCTTGTTCATTTACCACAAAATGGCTTATTTTATGCAAACCTTTAAGTCTGATTATGTTTGAGTGAAGTTAACAAGCCTCCTTTAACACCACTAGATAATTTAATTAAGCCCCACACATTCACAACAAGACTCAATGAACAAGGGAACACAGTGGCACCTGCATCCACACTGATTTTGAAACAAGGGCAGATACATCACCAATAAAGACATCAGAGGTCGGAGATCGATGCGCAAAACCTCATTACATGAGGCCAAATTGCTGATTACATTTTTGACATTGACGCGCCACCTTTGGTCACTGTGGTTTGTGGGGTATACATCTTCATTGTGACTATACAGAGCCACACTAGCTAGCAAGGAATTCACAGCTTTGCTTGACTGCTTAATAATGAGAATTATAGCCATAGATCTCCATGACAGATGCACTGCACCATAAAGACTGCAGGAATAGAATCTCTCTCCCCCATATTTCTTATTAGCAAAGAAATATTCTCAAAGGAGCCGGGCAGCCGTTGTAAAACACAGCAATGCTGGTGACAAGGACTAGGACCAAGGATACTTTTAACTGTGAGTAACTTGTGCCTCAGAGGCCTAAATGCTCCTGCATTTCAGTCATTTCTGGCTACTAGTTGCTTTACCATAGTCTACCATAATAGCCCTGTTAATTACTAATGAATGACCGTCACAGGCTATACTGTGAACGGGACCATGAAAATACTGCAATATGGAATCACTATGATCCGCTGTGTCTGTACAACAGTCATCTCTGGTATATTTCCATATGAATTGTAATAGTATTGCAGCCCTATAGCCAGATTAGAGCAAACTAAAGACTCCCACATGGGAATAATAGGATTAATTCCTACAAAGCTCATTGTGTGTAATGGAAGCCTGTTTCAGCCCGTTTTTGCCTTTTTATCTAACAATTGAGTTTTCATAATTTACATTTTATGTCTTTATGACTTTATACAGTTTCTTACTAAATGACTTTAAATCTTGTAATTAAGACTATTTGGAGACACAGGCACAGTTATGATAAATAATGATTTTATCTACGCAGTGTATCTTTATATCTCACATTGTGACTTGATAGCCCCTTTCACATAGTAATCCAATAAAATTACTAGAATGACTTTATTGGTAAATACACAAATATGCTGGTCACACAAGCAATGGCATTCTGGGTTTTGTCTGAAGTATAAAATCATTGGTTACCCGTAAGCCAATCACATAACGTTTGGTTATGCGACAGCTCAGCCGCATCGAACTTCCACTAAAGTCAAGTCACCTTTATTTATATAGCGCTTTTTACAATACAAATTGTTTCAAAGCAGCTTTACAGAAATAACAGGAAAATAAACATATATGATGCGGAAACGAAACCATCGAGCGAAATACCTGTGTGTACATGGCTGTGAACGACTTTTGCAGATTATGTGAAGTAAATCTAATGTTACACATCCACGGTACAATCAGGGCCCCTATTTGACAGTAGAGAGAAACAAGAAAATATTTGCAGCCAATTGTCAAAGTTAGGATTAGTTCTGTTAAACAGCTCTTTGTTCATCTCGAGTCTGTCGGAAATGCTGCAACTTAATTGCAAGATTACAGCATGACATGGACTATTATATTTAAGAACTGGAAAAGAAAGGAGACACTGACCTGTCAAAAGGCTCCCCAGTTTCTCGCTGACGATCGGTAATAGTTGATAAATTAAACTTTTCCAAAAGGGAGTATGGCCACAACATCACCTCCATTCAAAATGTTTAACAAACACTCTTCTTGTTCGGGCTTCAGTTTGCAAACGGCGGGAATATTCTCCAAAACAGAGCGAATTGCATCCCGTGTCTCCATATCCAACTCGGCGCGTAGCGTCTACGTCATGGCTCTCAGCCCGCCCTCTGTTCGTTGATTAGCCGGCTGTTTTCAGGCCGGAGGAAAACTGAGAGATAGGTCGCTATCTCAGACTGAGTACAGAAGCAAACTGAAATTGAGCGGAAGTATGAATTCTGACGTAGTCAGGCTATCCATTGACATCCATTATAAAAAACTGCCTCTTGTCTCTTTTTTTGGCTAAGGTTGCAGGCTTGCCTTCACAGAATTTACCGGTATTTCGGTCAAAACCACTTGATGGCGTGTTTGAAGATAATTTCCGATGACTGACGCTTAAAGCGCCATTGAGCTTTAGTTACACTATCTGTTCAATTTGACACTTTTTTTTACTTCTGAGTGACAGGTGTTAGGGGATGATCACACAGAACGTGTTTTTTCTCTTAAAAACAAGATGTGCATAATAGTATCCAACTACAGTGTCGTCTTCATTTTCATCTCGCTCCGGGTCCGACTCTGGCTCGAACATGTAAGGCTTGATGGACAAGTCTTCCGTTGTTGACATTTTGTTAATAACGTGTGAATAAAAAGTTTCTGTGCCGCTAGATAATCGTATCTCTGCTATCCAACTACAAAAATGGCCGAACGGGGTGGAGTTGAACAGAGTGTCACCTCTGCAACCTGGAGAGGGGGCGGGGTATGAAGTGTCTCATTTGCATTTAAAGAGACCGCACCAAAACGAGTTGCTCTCAGACGTACATCAGAAAAGGGGTAGAAAGGGGGCCTGTGGAGCTCCTATAATGAGGAATTCAGACCCAAGCATTGCAGTTCCGCTCTATTTGGACCACAAATGTATGATTTATATGTAAAAAGGAACGATTTAAAAGCATGATATGTCCCCTTTAATATCTTATAACTGAGACTTTATTTCTTGTAATTGCGACTTTTTCATATTTTGACTGTTACCCTTAGAAATGTTGGCCCATATTGATACGATAGCATCTTGCAGTTGATGGAGATTTGTGGGATACACATCTAGGGCACAAAGCTCCCGTTCCACCACATCCCAAAGATGCTCTATTGGGTTGAGATCTGGTGACTGTGGGGGCCATTTTAGTACAGTGAACTCATTGTCATGTTCAAGAAATCAATTTGAAATGATTCAAGCTTTGTGACATGGTGCATTATCCTGCTGGAAGTAGCCATCAGAGGATGGATACATGGTGGCCATAAAGGGATGGACATGGTCAGAAACAATGCTCAGGTAGGCCGTGGCATTTAAACGATGCCCAATTGGCACTAAGGGGCCTAAAGTGTGACAAGAAAACATCCCCCACACCATTACACCACCACCACCAGCCTGCACAGTGGTAACAAGCCATGATGGATCCATGTTCTCATTCTGTTTACGCCAAATTCTGACTCTACCATCTGAATGTCTCAACAGAAATTGAGTCTTCAACTGTCCAATTTTGGTGAGCTCTTGCAAATTGTAGCCTCTTTTTCCTATTTTTAGATGAGTGGTACCCGGTGGGGTCTAACGCTGTTGTAGCCCATCCGCTTCAAGGTTGTGCATGTTGTGGCTTCACAAATGCTTTGCTGCATACCTCGGTTGTAATGAGTGGTTATTTCAGTCAAAGTTTCTCTTCTATCAGCTTGAATCAGTCGGCCCATTCTCCTCTGACCTCTAGCATCAACAAGGCATTTTCGCCCACAGGACTGCCGCATACTGGACGTTTTTCCCTTTTCACACCATCCTTTGTAAACCCTAGAAATGGTTGTGCGTGAAAATCCCAGTAACTGAGCAGATTGTGAAATACTCAGACCGGCCCGTCTGGCACCAACAACCATGCCACGCTCAAAATTGCTTAAATCACCTTTCTTTCCCATTCTGACATTCAGTTTGGAGATCAGGAGATTGTCTTGACCAGGACCACACCCCTAAATGCATTGAAGCAACTGCCATGTGATTGGTTGATTAGATAATTGCATTAATGATAAATTGAACAGGTGTTCCTAATAATCCTTTTAGGTGAGTGTATATCGCACATTTGCAACTTAATATATCACAATTTGAATGTATTTATTATTTTATGCTTTTTGATTTTTAATACTCTGAAAAACAGACGTCCATAGTGTGAGAACATACAGTATGTGCTATGGAGCTTATTAGTATTCCCCCAGTATACTCACAGTGGAACATATGTTCATTTTCAGTGAATTTAATTATATTAGTAAAAAAAAAAAAAAAAAAACTGATTATAAATGAACAGGGTCCAAGTTAATCTCCATAATGATATTTCAAATCAAACCCAACTATTTACAAAAGAATTACATCAACAGCACTACCCACAGCTCTATTAATTCTAAATAACATCTATTTATAAATCCTCCCCATGCTTTGCCCAAACATATCTAATTAAATTATTTCAGTGCAAGTGCTAATGGGATTCCACAATGCATTTTATTGTCATTTGCTTTGAAGAAAAAATGTACCTAGCCTGCATCGATTTAAAGTATTGTGACTGAGAAAAATGTCTATGATTTATCTGACTATAATATGAATATGAACAAGATCTACTGAGCATATAAAGTGAATGCTTTTATCAGCATTAATGGTCTCATTGATTCTCTTACTTCTCGAAGAGCTGAGCTGCATCTACTTCACTAATTACACACTCTACTTGCTTTTTTCCAATTACTGCATTTTCATTGTCTCAGTGATAATGACACGTGTATTTTAATGCTCTCTGGAATAAAAAAATAGAACGATTGTCACTTTTTTACTTTTTTTGTCGTTTTGATCCATTGCTCTTTTACTTGAGTGCAAGTCTGGCGCACTTGTTAAAAAGCTTAAAAACACGCTACTGTTTAGCTGGAAGCAACACATCTAAACAAGCTCACCCTGTGTTAATTGCTACCCAGATAATAGCAGCTCTTATATTGCTTTGGCAGAGAGAGGTATTTCAGTAAAGACATTTTTTACTTACCAAAACAATGATAAAACAACAGATGACCGGGTGAGATGCTTCTATTAAAATAGGAGAAACTGCATGCTAGTTAGTTCAGTCAAATTAATGTTCATGCTTCCGTCACCAATTATAGAGAAATGACTATGGAATTGGTATGATGGAAGCATAAGTGAACATTTAAATTGTCTTCACAGATGTTGGACTGAACTGGGTGAACTGACATGTTATAGCTAAAAATATTTCTTCCTTTGGCCTCACTGAACTCTCAAGTGCTCTCAAGTCATAGATTCGGTCTCATTTACTAATAAAGGTCTATGATGTCATTGGCACAAAACGTTTTTTTTTTCCTTTTTTCCTTTTTTTTCTTCACATTGCCAGGCCTCGTGAATAAATGTGGCTGAAGGATATCTAAGTCTTCTACCTCTTTAGTGACAGTGAATGCTTGGAGGCAAATAAAAGCCAATCAAATATTTTAAATGTAACATATTTTCTCTTAAACTTTTCTTATATATTTAGGGGCCTGTGATTCATTTTGAGATTCAGTTTTACAATGACAGTTAGTCCTCTCATCACTCAAGTCAATTTTCATTTTACATGCTGATAAAGCTCTTGACCTTGCCAAGGGTTTTCTGTTCAAATGCTTATCATTGTGAAGTGTTTCAGCACTAACCTTTAATCCATGAGGTAAAACATCAGTCTCAGGAGATATTCATAGTCAGCTTTGCCCTGTGCACAATGGAGCTCAACTGCACCTCCCACAGCTCCATGCTTAATGTAGGAAGCTATTTGAATTGAAAAATAGGCCTCCCATGATGATTTGCAAAACCAAACCAGCGTTTCACAGTGGGCTATAAAAACATCATCACGTTGCAAAAAAAAGGCATTAGGAGAATAGATAATGGCAATAATCATATTAGTCGTTTACCCTGTGAGGCGTAGTGTTGAAAATTATTTCACATCAAGTGTCGAGCAGCAGGAAACGCATTAACAAACTGTCAATTCTGACGGAAGTACGTTGCGTAAGATCATTTTTTCTACACGACTCCATGATGAATCCCTCACTGAATCGCTGAATGGAGTCATTTAAAGAAAAGAAACATGAATGACTCTGATGCTGTTTTACTAACCAATGATGTTGCCATTCGCTTAATATGATGCAATATACTGTACATTAACTTGCTGTGAAAAGTTGAATATTCCACAAAATTGGTTGATCACAAAATATCTATGATTTATCTGTGGTTAATCATTTATCAGCTGTTTACAGTAATGAACTGTAGATTTAAATACTCTGACAAATATAATTATATTTTTATCCTCATTGTTTCATTTAAAAACAACCATACCAATCATATTTTTCTATCCCCAGAAATACTCTACAAGTTTAAATAATGCTCTTTTCTTGGGTTCGGAACCAGATTCTCCACTTTGATCAAAATGTCTTTCATGTTAAATGAGATTTCCGTTTCCCTCATTTAATCCAAGAGACACTGCACATTCAAAAAGCCTTTCATCAATGCAATCAGCATTGGTTTCTTTGCTCAGAACAGGCAGAATAGACCGATATTCCCACTATCATTTGAAGTGTTCACATTTCCTTTGGGACCCTCAAGCCCCCAGACATGTGATGCTTTGACAAATTGTACTTGATTTAGCTTCTAGGCAATTTAAAAGCCTAAGTCACCAACAATTACTTTTTTTTTTTTTTTTTTACCAAGCAATCAATGTGCTCAGCCAGTGAGAAAATGTAGCACTGTTGAGAATTAGACAGTAGATACAGTTTTTTTTTTTTTTTTGGAGAGATTACCAAACCAAGAAAAATGTTTATAGAGTCAGGGGTTTCCCTGGAGGTCTATGGACATTTTTTTTTAAATATTGCCGAAAGTTCATCTGCATATACATGTACATGAAATCTAATGACATCCCATTCCTGATCCATAGGGTTTAATGTGGAGTTGGCCCACCCTTTGCAGCTATAACAGCTTCAACTCTTCTGGGAAGGCATTCCACAAGGTTTAGGATTAAACCATTTTTCTAGAAGCGCATTTGTAAGGTCAGGATGTTGGACGGAAAGGCCTGGCTCGCAGTCTGCTCTAATTCATCCCAAAGGAGTTCTGTCGGGTTGAGGTCAGGGCTCTGTGCAGGCCAGTCAAGTTCCTCCACACCAAACTCGCTCATCCATGTCTTTATGGACCTTGCTTTGTGCACTGGTGCCCAGTCATGTTGGAACAGAATGGGGGTCATCCCCAAACTTTTCCCACAAAGTTGGGAGCATGAAGTTGTCCAAAATGTATTGGTATGCTGAAGCATTAGAAGTTCCTTTTACTGGAACTAATGGCGCTTTTCCACTGCATGGTACGGCTCAGTACGGTTCAGCTTGGCGCGGCACGGTTCGGCTCGCTTGCTTTTCCACTGCGTGGTACGACTCGGCACGGCTCGCTTTAGCTCGGTTTGCTTTTCCACTGCAGTAAGTACCGCTTCAAAGTGGGTGGGACCGAACCGTGCCGTACCATGCAGCGCCATAAGGGGCCAAGCCCAACCCCTGAAAAACAACCCCACACCATAATCCCCCCGCCATCAAACTTTACACTCGGCAACTTGGAATATTTAGTCATGAGGAATTTAATGAATTAATTTATTGCACAGGTGGCAACCTATCACGTTACCACGCTTGAATTCACTGAGCTCCTGAGAGCGACCCATTCTTTCACAAATGTTTGTAGTAGCAGTCTGCAATGCCCTAGGTGTTTGCTTTTATACACCTGTGTGATTGGAACACCTGAATTCAATGATTTGGAGGGATGTCCCAATACTTTTGGCAATATAGTGTATCTGTATTTCTATTTTCAAGCCAACCAAGGCTCATTGGAAAAATATGCCTGTGGCAACATTTCTGCAAAACGATATTACGTTGCTGCTTACACATTTTGCTACACTCCCAAAGTGAAATGTCCTGTGAGTGACGTTACAAGTGCATTCCGTTTATCTGAAGCAGAACTGACAATGCGTAATTACGTTGGTTGTTGTACTGAAATGAAATGTCCATTGAGTGCCGCTTAAAGATTATAGGTTAGAAACTCTGTCAGTTGATGATATTGTCACTTCATGGGTCCGCAGATGAAGGACACATAACCACCTCTGTATAGGGAAACGCAGAAAAATAAGTCTTTATTAATTGATAATCTGCCTGATAATCATAATCTGCATGAAAATGAATAAAAGTTGTTAGTGTTTTACTGCCACTAGTGTTAATTTCAACTGGAAACTGCAGTGAATTGTCTATTTGTCAGTGATCCTATGTTGTTTTAAGAATTACAGATTGCGAAAATGTTAGATAATAACTTTTTATTAATTAACATTTTATATATGAAAATTATTATTAATAATAATGTATTATATAGTGAAAAAAGGAAATGTTTGCTTTGACTAGAAACACGACACTAAATTCACTAAGACTATGGACAAAATATTTAGTAGTTTCACCTGTTATACGAAACGTTTACATTGCATGCATTCTGTTAATATGTGCTTTTTCTTTTGTCTCATATTAAGTCAATAAGTGTCCTTCCATTTTACGTGGGTTTCTTAAGAGGCCACGAGTTTGACTCTGAAGTGTCTATATGTCGTAATTCTACTGATTGCCTGCTTTCACTTTATATTGCAGTACTTGTGTAACCGATGCTGAAGATGCCACTCCAGGGTTTAGTGAGTCTATTGAATCACGTGATGTAATGGCTAGTGAAAGTCATTGTGACAGGACACTGTGTCCCTGCTGATGTCCAATACAGTTCAAAAGAGAAGAGTGGAGGATTATAAAGTGGTTCATTTATAATGTTTAATGTGCAAAGAATGTTTTTTTTTTCTACTTATCAATTATAAAAGGAGTATGACAGCTTTTCAATGTTTCTATCAACTGACAGAGTTTCTAACCTTTTAACCACTTTATATAGCAGTGTTATTACATTTTTCATGTTTGAATGTTCTGCACATTTTTAACCATGAAAGCACAAATTATGCTTTAAGGCAAAGCTTGCATTTTCAGTTTGTAATTCTGTGGTTTGTACAGAATTTTATTTAGTATTTTAGAAAATTTAGAAAAAGCTGCATGATGTATGGTTTCATTTGCATTGCCTGTTGTCTATTTAGTTTCCCTTTTTCTTAGTTTCCCGCCACTAGCTTGTAACCATAGTTATTCATTAATAAGATCACACTTGTATTCTGTTTGTTATCTTGTGTATAAGCTCTCCTTTGGGTCATCGTCTGGTGTTTGTGTGTTGGCACAGTGTTTTGTTGGTTTTGTACCTTTTTGTACCTTTCTTTTTTTATTTGATTTAATAAACAATATCTGATCTCCTTCATTATCCTTCATCTGCAGACCCATGAAGTGAGAATATAATTTGTGTCTGTAGAATAAATGTGCATCAGTTTTGGGTGGGAGCATAATATGTACAGTTTGAGCAATAATAATAGTGATGCTTGCCATAATAAGCATTTTTTTTCTAGCAAATTGCACCTGTTTATTTGGGATTGGTTCCCTTATTTTGAAAATAATTTTTAACCTCATTTTAGTCCAGCCACAGACGCAGGATATAAACTCCATTGATCTGATCACAGAATGACTCACTCCCCATCTGACCTGTGCACTGCATGATAACACACACATGCATATTACAGCACATCTTTTGTTTGAATAATGGACAATCCTGTGTACATGGATGAATTATTTAGAGGCTATAATGTACAAATAAGATACTATAAATAAGCAGTGCGCATAATTTATGAACTGTGATCCTTGTTTTATTAAAATAGAAGCTGAAGAAGCAGGATCTGCAGTATATTGGCTTTCATATTTTTTTGCACAGTTTTGAGAGTTTAAGTTTGGAGGTTAAGTCATTTATTATTGTCTATCAGATGGCACTTAAGCACCTTTAACACCCTCTTAACACCCCGGATGTTTCTTCAGCTCTTGTTTTCACATCACTGCTGACCCAAGGCCCCCAGCTAGATTCCACTGACTTCCATTGAACAGCAACACGAAATATTACAGTGCTTATCACTCAAGGTCCTGGGAGATCACGATTTAAAGAGCCAGTAAACTGAATATAGCCGTGCATTTATCATTTCTGAAAGGCTCTCCTTTGGGTCCAGGTTCTGTAGAACAGACTTTCTCAGTGTCATGGTTCTGCCATCATGTTATTGATTATTCCTAGTCTTGTGGCAGGACCATGACAGAACCAATGTTTTGTGTACAAGCGCATGGCCTGTTTGGGCCATGTGCTTGTGTTGTCTCGTCTTGTAACCACGCCCCCTTGTTATCCTCGTCTCGTCATTATTGTCTAGTCAGTTTCACCTGTCCTCGTCATTAGTGTTCCCTTTATAATCCCTGTGTGTTTGCTGTCCTGGGTCGGTTCATTCTGTTATGTGGAGGTCGGCGGATGAACCCAGGCGCAGACAGAGTACACTTAACACACGATTTATTGACAAAAAGGGGAAAATAATGCCCACGATGGGGTAAAACAAGACAAGGCAGAGGATGACTAACTATACTAACACTTGACAAGACTAGACTAAACACTAACAACAGAAACAGGTACACTGACAAAATTCTCACAGGTATACGTACTCACAGGTAAGATTATCACTCAGATAAGACTCACAGTATCTCACAATAGCAAACAGCAAACAATGAACCGACCCAGGACAGCAAACACACAGGGATTATAAAGGGAACACTAATGACGAGGACAGGTGAAACTGACTAGACAATAATGACGAGACGAGGATAACAAGGGGGCGTGGTTACAAGACGAGACAACACAAGCACATGGCCCAAACAGGCCATGCGCTTGTACACAAAACATTGGTTCTGTCATGGTCCTGCCACAAGACTAGGAATAATCAATAACATGATGGCAGAACCATGACACTCAGAGCTTTTTAAATCAGACTTTTTAAAAGCCGGTGTAAATTCAGCTTAATTATTCAAATAAATTGATCAATTCAATGAAATTATTAATTATTAAAAAGAAGTCAAATTCACAGTGAAGTACTACAACCCACCATTCAGAAAAGAATTCCACCAATCAGAACACTGTACTTCAATAGAATAAAACTGTACAGTAGCCTATTATTACTTATCGCTATAGTGACTTAAAGTCCCTGTAAAGGCAATTTCAAAAAAAAATTCTAAACACATTATAAATGTTAGAAATGTATTGCTAAAACATATTACAACGACTGTGAACTGTGAAGTACTGAATTGTGGAGTTAGACCGTTAAACAGTTTTTCACCGTTGCTATTTTCCGGATTTTCTGGGCGGGGCTAAAACGGGGGCTCGATGACGCACTGGAGTCCCTGAGCTCCTGGACACGCCCCTACTTGATGACGCACTGGAGCCGGTGAGGCTGGTCGCTCCTAACAATAATAATAATAATAATAGAGCACATTCACATCAGTTTGCCGCTCAATCGCGAGTTACTGTCAGTACTATTATTAGTAACAGCCTACAGATTGCTAGCTAGCTATGCCTTCGTCATGGAAATGCGTACTACCTGGATGCGATCCCCTTATCACGTACAAAACAGATTGGTGACCTTATTTAAATTTCCGAAATACGATTACATCAATAAGAAGTGGATTATTTTTGTGAAGAGCCACCTTGATGGAGAGCTGAGGATCACCGCCAAATCCCACCTCTGTAAGTGATCATTTTACACGGGATAGTTTTATAAACTTTCGTCGGAGACAACTGGGAATCACTGATAAATGATAATCCGCTGTTACTGCTGAATGGGGCTGAACCGACTATCTCCCGCCTCGGCCTTCTGCTTGCGTCCCGTGTGAAATGTCTTCATCACAGGTACAGTGGCATATATTTCAGCATGTCATATGAATATCAGGTTTTTATTTATTTTTTTCAAAGACAAATAATGATCGCGATGCTCACGTTTACAAGCCAGCGTCATTATAGTATAGTCTTTGGTTACCGTTTTCTGAATCTATATGATACTTCAATGCAATGTTTGAGTGGTAGATAATAACCATATATTGTCAATATTATAATATCAAGCTATATTATTATATCAATAATGCGCGCACGTGCATATTAGTGCGTAGGCTACTCTAGCACACACACACGCAAGGTCTCTCGCGCTCTCCATCTCTCTGTCGTGCGCGCGTGTAATTAATGCGTACTCTACACACACGCAAGGTCTCTCGCTCTCCCTCTCTGTCGTGCGCGTATTTAACGAAACCTATAATATATAAAAATATATATTAATGATGAAATACTGGACAAAACATGATTTTTTCATAATAAGTCGGGACACTAAAATTAGAGTTGAAATACGGGACTGTCCCGGGAAAAAACGGGACGTCTGGCCAGGTCACCCTAGATAGTATGCAGGCAATATACTTACTAGTACAAAAGCATTACAGCCAAGTCCGCATCGGTCGGGAACCCCTCCTCTTCCTGTGTGTAAAACTTTTGTTAGATGTGATTAATCGATTTGACAGCATTATATTTATATATAGTTTCTTTTTAAATCTGTGCTTCGGTTAAGTTTTTTTTTTAGATTTTTGTTATTTGTATTTAGGTTCATTTATTTTTATTTGAGTTTAAGTAATATTAGTGCCTCAACTTTTTATTTTTTTTTAAATCAACTCATATTTAACATTTTTAACTTGGTTTACTTCAGTTAGCTGCCAAGTTAGATGTGATTACACTGTAAAAAGTGAACAGTTGGATCAACTTAAAAAAATTGCTTTACACGTTTAACGTGATAATTTAAGTTGAGAGAACTTAATTTTTTTTTAGGTGTTACCAATTGAAGTAATTTTTTTAAGTTGATCCAACTGTTCACTTTTTACAGTGTAATCACGACACACACACACACACACACACACACACACACACACACACACACACACACACACACACACACACACACACTATGATAGATAGATAGATAGATAGATAGATAGATAGATAGATAGATAGATAGATATGATAGATAGATTAGATAGATAGATAGAAAGAATAGTGTTTAAAGTGTAAATAATACTAACGTTTCAGTGAGATTGTTCATTTTGAGGTGGAGAAATCCTGCTGTAGAAGAGGGATGATGACAAATATATCCCTATTATAATGCGTCCACGTTCCCCCAGGAATCTGACACAGTCAGAGAGGTGTGTTTTGGAATGTCAGATGTTGCATGTTCTTTATCATGAAGACGTATTAACCTGTTAGCACGTACTACCCTGAATCGCTTCATCAAAAATAAATAAATAAAACATTCTCATCCCCTCCAAAAAAATGTTCAAACACGTGTAAAGTTGACAGATTCACCCTTACTGGGTGATAAAATGAAACACCGCATCACTTGAAATCAATATTAATAAGCTTGATGCATAATTCAGGTATGCATTTCTGCCAGTCAGGTTAGCCTCATGATTAATTCATGGCTGGCTTTAAATCCCCCCCCCCCCCCCCCCCCCGCCTCATTCTGGGATCCCACAACTTTACTGTCCATCATCATCTGTGTGTGCAGTGCATTCACACACTGCATTCAGCTTTATTAGTCCAGATAACAGCAGAACAGCACTCTTCTCCACACTGTTTGCACCATTAATCATCAATATGTGTCAACATGTCCATCATGGACGCTTGTAAATAAATTAAGGTTGTGTCCTTCTGGAACACACTGTCAATGCATGGGCTGGAAACGCTCTGTTGTGCCTGTCATCTTTTGAGCGTGTCCTGAAGAAGAAGAAAGGACAGAACACAGGCACATAACACATCAACATCTGCAGGATGATTCATTTAGTGCTCATAAACCAAGGTTTGAGTACAGTAGATGTTTGGATGTAATTAGGGAACATAATATTAATAAGATGAATAGACTTTGGAAATGAAATGGTGCATAAATGTGCAAATTAGGAGGTGTTTGGTTTGTAATAATAGAACTATGGAGGGAGTTCAACTGGACCAATAAGGGATAACCAGAGGGTAAACCACTATTCGAGATCAATAGCTGGCTCTTTGCTAAGTCTCGACCCAGACAGCAACATAGTGTCACATCTTGTGGATTGCACAGGGCCCAGAAGTGGACCGGATCTGGGCCGACACTATGTTGCCGCTGGGAATCCCCTTGTTTACCGTTGTTAGATCTGACAAGCTTTCTATCTAGCGTTTCTTCAACTGTTGTCAAATGTGGAGATGGTGTTGACTATATGAATGGAATTTCCTGAGGAATATAAGCCAATATGAAATCGAAACTGATCCTTTACAACTGTTTTGATCAAAGTGTTATTTTAACATAAAAATAATTATCCACTAAGTACTACAAATAATAATAATAATGTTGTTTTTGTTGTTATTTTTATTGTATTAATAGCAATAATTTAATATTATTACTATTACTATTATTTAATTATTATTTGTTGATCAATGCCAATAATTATGATTTATATTATTATTATTATTATTATTATTATTTACTTATTAATGATTAATATATATATACAATTTAGAATGGTATTATAATAATTATTCTTATTTACAACTATCCACAGGACTTTCACAGAGTTAGACAACAACGGCTTGTCAGACATTATGATGGATATATACTTAAATACATATAATAATAATTATAGTAATAATAATGTGATTATTATTTTAGTTGTAGTTGTTCTTGTTGTTATATTATTAACAATTACATTTTATTACTATTATTATTTAATTATTAATGGTTGATTATTGGCAATAATTAAATATTATTATTATTATTATTATTAATAGAGATACAATTAGTGGTGTTGTTATTGTTCGAAAAAATCGATTTACAACTATCCAAACACACATTTTATAGACTTATGTTAGAAAACAACATATCTTGTCAGACAAAATGATGGATATATAATAATAATAATAATAATAATAATAATAATACTAATAATGTTGTATTAATAACAATAATTCAATATTACTATTATTATTTTATTATTAATTGTTGAATAGAAATAATTCCTTATTTTATATTATTATTATTGTTATTAATAAAAAATCGATTTACAACTATCAAACACACTGGACATTCATCAAATTATGTTAGACAAGAACATCTTGTCAGCCAATATGATGGATATATGCTTATATATGTATAATAATAATACAAATAATGTTGTTGTTGTTCTAAATATTAAATGCGTTAAAAACAATATTAAGTCATTCAATTTTGAAGAAATCTATTTACAACTATCCAAACACAGGACTTATGTTAGACGTTAGACTGTTAGATGTTAGACAACAAGAATATGTTGGGTTGGACAATACGATGGATATTTGCTTATATATGTATAATTATAATAATGTTGTTATTCTTAAATATTTAATAAGTTTAAAACAATATATTGTCAGACAATATGATGGAAATATGCTTATATATGTATAATAATAATAATAATGTTGTTGAAATAAAGTTAAAAACAATAAGTCATTAAATTTTGATCATATCTTGTCAGAAAATATGATGGATATATGCTTATATATGTATAATAATAATAATAATAATGTTGTTGTTGTTAAATATTTAATAAGTTAAAAACGATAATAAGTCATTAAAATTAAGAAATCTATTTACAACTATCCAAAAACAGGACTCCCCTAG
The DNA here is from genome assembly GCA_036326025.1 of Chrosomus eos. Classification (NCBI taxonomy): domain Eukaryota; kingdom Metazoa; phylum Chordata; class Actinopteri; order Cypriniformes; family Leuciscidae; genus Chrosomus; species Chrosomus eos. The sequence continues at coordinate 55,310,535 of CM070818.1, forward strand.
ACTTATGTTAGACAGCAATATGGTGAATGAAGGTGTGATTGGTCAGTAACAATCGTAAGGCATTGATTAAAATGTTGACTAACATACTAAATCCCATGTAAAGTACTTGGTTATAATTGCTATTGTAGTTTGTTCCTCGACATACACAAGTTAATATCCTTAAATCTAAATTGCACCTTTCATTACAAATGTGAAATTACAAATATATTTAAATGCATGACATACAAGTTTAAATATAAATTATATTAAAATATATTTTAGTTTATACAAAGCTTTTCAGTATATTCAGAAGTACACATTAACTATCTCAAAGTCAATAGAAGTATAAATTATGAATTCCACATAAAGATGTTAAGTTCTACTTAAGTGGGTCAAAAATCACTCTGAAGTACAAACTAATTGCATTTAATATAAATTTAAAACTATAATACATTTTCAATAATTGGCAATTAACAGGTAATGCCCAAAACATCACATTCAAACACACTTATATATTTGTTAAAATATTTGTTAAAAGTATATTGTCATACTAATATCATGTTACATAAAATATCTCAGCATTATGTTTTCCTTAAAAATGAGTAATACATAAATTGCACTTCACAGTTACCCGCTCAATAAATGTGCCACTGCTTGATTAATTGATGGAGTGATTCATGTAAAAGCTGTTTGTATGAGGAAGTGTCTGCTGTACAGCAAGAGCACCCACAGCCCCAGTAGGCCGTGTCATGCAGCTCCACTGTGAGGACCACTGGAGGGCCTCTTGCTGCAGGTGCACAAGACGCTCTCTGCAAGACACATTTGGGCATCTGTCCTGATAAACAACTAGAAAATGAAATGCCTTTGCACAGTGGATTATTTAAATGTCCTTCGACTGCTGTGACTATGGCTCTGTGGTTCTACAGTTGGTTGAGTACAGCGGTTACATGGTTCAGGGATGAGCTTTCAGAATATAAATTTAAACTATGCTACATTTTCCTTTTATTGCACTTAGCATGCAGTTAACGGTCTGAAAACATTAGTTTACACGTAAATATATTATTTGAACGCACAATTTCTGTAATAAGTATGCTAAGCGGTACTTATTTTCCCCTTACTCTTGAATTAAACAAATACATGAATATTTATATATTTATAATAGTACGATCTTCCTCTTCATTGTGTCACTGTATCAAGTTGCCGAAAACCATATTTGGCTGGACATGTACTATATTGATCAGTTGGACATCAGAAAGTTGTGGAGGAAAAAATCCAGCATACTGTAGTTTCAATAAATAAACAGGAAGGATGTTTTTAGCTTTGAAATTTACTTTATTTTTACATTGAACATTAAACTTATTTCAAAGTATCAAAATGTTGACATGTCTCCTTTAAAGCACAATGTGTTATTTTGTATAAGTTATATAATAATACAGTATTTATCCATATTTTTAATACATTTTTATTTTTATGTTTTTAGTGTTTATCAGTAAATATTTATATTTACCTTTTATCTTGTTTTATTTCAGTTTTAGTTTACTGCAAGTCATTTCAATTTAAATGTATTGTATTTACAATCAAACTTTTAGTTTGTTGCCAAGGCAAAATGTTCATTTTTCACTTATTTTTTTTTAAAAATCTAATATGTATATTTGATTTAATTTCAGCTTTAGTTGTCACAGTTATTGTTAGTTTGTGTTTGTGTTTCGTTTTCCAGGACTTTTAGTATGTTTCTCTTTGTTTCCTGTTTTCTTTGTTTCTTCCCACTAGTCATAGTTACCATGGTTGTTCATTACATGATTCATTAGAGCACACCAGTTTGTTATCCTGTGTATTTTGTTTTAAAGCCCTTCAGGTTCATTAGTCCATGGTCTGATGTTGTTTGTGTTTAGAGCACACTGTTCCTCTTTAAAATGCTTGCTTTTCTTCAGTTTATTAAAGTTATGCTGCTAATTGAACTGCTATGCCTCGCTTCATCATCTTTGTGGACCTAACCAGTGATAATTCAGTCGTCGTCAACAACAACAACAAAAGTTACTTGTTAACTCTGCCTATATAATCCCTGTGTGTTCTTGTAGGTCTTTGCAAAATCTTGTGTTTTGTTACCCTGCATTTGTGAGAATGCAAAGAAACATTGCAAAGAATAGCCTCTGTGCACAAGCGTAGTGACGAACTTCCGCTGTCGCCAGAAGTCGGCATATCTGTTTCCGGTTTACTTTCGCGTCGCCCAAAATGTCTATTTTGTGCAGCCACTACCCACGAAGGTTGGTGTTTTTTTGTGACATGCAAGATCTATTGTATTAATTTAAATGCAAAAGAAAAGGCATGTGAGTCGGCTGTTTTTGTCAATTTTAAGATTTAATTTTAAATATTTGCGATTTTAATATAGTAAATATTTGACCACTTGCTTGTAGCCCTAACTTACGTTGTTTAAATTGTGTTTAAACGTGCATACGTCCACTAAAAAGTGTATGTGTACAAAGAGAATTCCAATGCTGACAACTTTTTTTAATATAAAAGTTGCAGCATAACTTCTACATTTTAAATAAAAATAGTAAGTAAGTGTTTGTGGTACAGCCGCGGATCAGTTATTCACTGCTTATTACACGTTGCTTCTGCACCGCAACACACACTGCAAACGGACTATGTGTGAAACGGGCGTTAGATCCACAGTTCTTAGAAACATAGATGTGTTTAAGAAGTCTTTTTTCCGTACAACAGCAGCACTCATCTTGTTTGTTTATTAGCGGATGCGGATGAACAGTCGTAAACCGGAAACTGATATGCCGACTTCTGACAATAGCGGAAGTTCGTCACTACGCTTGTGCACACGTAGCCTATAGACAGAACACACAGGGCGTATAGGCAGAGTTAAAGGACAACTCCGGCGCAAAATGAACCTTTGGTCTAATTACACATTGGTACATAGTCAACCGTTCTCTGAGATTTGTTTTTATGATTATCGAATGTAAAGAGTTTTATCTCTAAAAACTGTTTAGCTTATAAAGCTAGTCGAACCACGACTGGCTCGTTCACATCTCACCAGTGCACTTAGCTCGGCGTTCGTGGTTCGACTGCTCGAGACTGTTTTCCAAAGATGGCTCTTGCCTGTTTTTGCTAAGTGGACTGTCTTTATAAAATATCTTCGTATTAAACGGTCTGTACACTTACAACATTCTCAATGCTTCGGTTTGCATGTAGGGACCCTGATTATGCTACCGTGTTAGTGTTGGGCTATTTTGAGCCTTGTTAGTGGTATTAACTAGCGATTTTTATTTTCATTACTCTATGCCCCATATACTAGCGTTATAAGCTAAACAGTTTTTAGAGATAAAACTCTTTACATTCGATAATCATGAAAACAAATCTCGGTTTTTGAGATTGAATATGTACCAAACGGTTGACTATGTACCAATGTGTAATTAGACCAAAGGTTCATTTTGCGCCGGAGTTGTCCTTTAAGGTAATGAGACACAGCAGAATGTAATGTAATCAAGCATAAGGAGTTCAGGCAGTGGGTTATGGGAAATGTAGTCCATGAGAGCACAGGAGATGGAAGGAAAATAATCTGTTATTTAATTAAATTATATATAGAAAGCGATCAAAGAACGCTCCCTTTATAGTCGCTGCAGCTGTCAATCAAACAGTGTAAGTTTATCACTGACTGAGTTCTGGGAAAAGCCTGAACAAGCTATGTCTAATATCAAATGCTAATGCGTTTATAATTTATACATAATTCTCTTGCAGCTAAATAATCCACAGCAATATTAGTTCAGAAGTCAATTCAGCGTTATTGTTCATCACGGAAAGCTTCGCACTAAGCAATAAATGAAATCTCCATTCCTATTTCTCTTCGCAAACGCTTTAATCCTGTTTCTCCAATTTTATTACACCATCTTGCACCTTTTACACTTTGTTTCTGACTAATAAATCTGAGAGACCAGGCATTTGATTACAAAAAAGAAGTCTCATTTAAAATTCTCCGATGTAAAAAAAGATCTACGGTTTCATTTGATTCAAAACTGAAGCACAACAACGCCTGACAGCCACATCCATCATGTGGAATATCCAGAGACATGATGATGTATGTTGCAGTATAATACGGCATCAGCCGCAGCACTGCTCATGGTTTACCGTGTTACAGAGCCACTCACACTGGTGACAGTTTCTTCATGGGTGTAATTCACTGGGTTTGACAGTAAGTGGCTGTGGCCCTTGTAGATTTTGAGCTGTCACAAAGCAAAGCTGCACTGATAAGTGTCGTCTGCAGTGTGAAACTGTTGCGTGCGAGTGTGTGTGTGTGTGAGAGAGAGTCTAAATACCCAAGAGGTGGTCAAACGCTTTAAGGTTTAATGGAAGAAGTCAAATGAACCTAAAGACAGACACTAAATACCATCAGTAAAAGGGTAACAGCTACCATCAGGCACAGCTGAGCCTCTTTCAGGAAAATTAACACAAATTCCACAGGTACTTTTAGACTTCACGGGCTACATTAGCCTTTTTACCTATTTATAGCACAGTGAAATTCAAGCTCACTTGGGAAACCTTTCCTCTGGAGATAACTTACTGACTGAAACCAATATCCCTGCCTGTAGCTCAACCCTGTAACAGAGCACTTAGCCTGGGTATGCTCCTGCCGCATGCTATTTACACACCACTGCCATGCCACGCTAATGCCACTGCCGTATGCTCTGCCACAGATCATAACATATTTGCAGGAGTTCCTTTGAAAAGTTGGTTACGGTATGATAAGTGCAGATACTTTTTATCTGCTTGTGTAAAAATGACTCCAAGCATAACAAAAGATTATTAAAACAATTATTTAAAATGTACATTAACTTTAAATTTGACATTAAAAGTGTACTCTTTAAGTACACTTAGGTGGCCTTTTACAGTGTGTGTGTGTGTGTTTTTTTTAAATATATACTTTTAAGATTTAAAGTACACTATAAGTGCACATTCAATAATATACAATTTTCCGCACTTCTTTTTTCCATTAGGAGCAGTTGTGAACCTAAACAAAAGATAATGTGTAAAGCACCTGCTTCTGAGTGTGTGAAGTCCCTAAATGTGTGTCCTTTGAAGGCCACTGTCTTAATTTGGCTGTAATTAGAAACAGCAGGTCATTATTCTCATTAGCCAAAGAGTCATCTGTGTGATGGCATAACAGTGTCTGCCTGCCCAGGGCACATGCTGCTGAGAGCTGTTGGCAGGTAATACTAACAGCACGAACACCAGCTTGTGTTAGTCTTCTCCGAGCCTGGATTTACACATTGCACTAGCCAGTATGCTAATCATTTCAGAACTTTTCTGCTTGTCCTGTTGGGCCAAGCTCTGTTTGCTGTAAATTCATATTGTATGCTAACAGGTTTCAGCATTTTGCGGAGGTTCCACAAAACAGATTTTATGACATAAATATTAAGTGATGTTGTATGCCTTTAGTTGTGTTTACCATTATGTACACTGATGAGCCAGAACATTAAAACCAGTCACAGGCAAAGTAATAATCGTTGAGCATCTCCCAGTAACAAGCCCATGTAATTGTCACGGCGTGGTGCAGGCAGAAGAAGAGAACAAGACGAGAACTCCAATGTAAATACTTTTACTAATAAAGAAACTTCAGGTAGATACAAACAGGCAGGAATTCACGCAACATAAGACTAACAACCGACAAAGACTGACTGAACAGAACAAACTAAATACAGACACTGATGAACATAACCAGGTGATACAGATGAAGATAATTAACTAGAAACAGGTGAATTAACTGAGGGATGACGAGGAGCGGGAAAACTGAACAAGACTAAACCAAAATACAAGGAAAAAGGGGGAAACAAAGAGTCAAACTGTGACAGTACGCCCCCTCCAAAAAGGCGCGACTTCGCGCCGTATAACACCCAAAGGGGTGGGAGGGTGGGCAGGCTGTGGGCGTGGCCAGGGCGGAGCAGGCTGTGGGCGTGGCCATGGCGGAGCAGGCTGTGGGCGTGGCCAGGGCGGAGCAGGCTGTGGGCGTGGCCAGGGCGGAGCAGGCTGTGGGCGTGGCCAGGGTGGAGCAGGCTGTGGGCGTGGCCAGGGCGGAGCAGGCTGTGGGCGTGGCCAGGGCGGTGAGACCCCTTCGGGTGGCCATGGCGGTGAGACCCCTTCGGGTGGCCACGGCGGTGAGACCCCTTCGGGTGGCCACGGCGGTGAGACCCCTTCGGGTGGCCACGGCGGTGAGGCCCCTTCGGGTGGCCGTGGGTCCTTCGGCGTCCACGGCGAGGGCCTATGGCCCCCCCCCAAAAAATTAATGGGGAGAGTGACTGGATGCGGGACAGGCTCTGGGACAGGCTCTGGGACAGGCTGGGCAGACGTGACGTGACTGACGTGGACCAGTGGTGAGGGCTCGGCAGGGCTGGACGGGACCAGCGGTGAGGGCTCGGCAGGGCTGGACGGGACCAGCGGGGAAGAAGTCTCTGGCAGGACGGTCTCTGGCAGGACGGTCTCTGGCAGGACGGTCTCTGGCAGGACGGTCTCTGGCAGGACGGTCTCTGGCAGGACGGTCTCTGGCAGGACGGTCTCTGGCAGGACGGTCTCTGGCAGGACGGTCTCTGGCAGGACGGTCTCTGGCTGGACGGTCTCTGGCTGGACGGTCTCTGGCTGGACGGTCTCTTCCTGGCAGCACGTGCTGATATCAGCGGGGTTTCGGCTACACAGGAAACCAATCCAGGACGTCCATATACCGACCCTGTGGCTGGTTTGGTGTGGCGTTTCTAGGCGTGGTAGAAATGGCTGGAGATGGTGGTTGAGTGGCGATGTCATCAGCCTCACCTACGACCTACCACATGGTCCAGGTACTGGGCAAATGAGCCTGCGATTTCCGCAGCTGGAGCTTGCTGGTATAGGATATCATCCAACCCACACCAAAACACCAGTCTTTTGGACATCATCTCCCCAGCTTACCCCGTCAGAGAGCTCTAGGAATTCGGTCACATATTCCTCAATGTGACGACCATCCTGGAAACAGGTCATAAGAGGGTTGGTGGAGTCTGAAGCAGTGATGAAAATGTCCATCTTAACCTGTAGTTGGTGGTCGGTTGTTCTGTCACGGCGTGGTGCAGGCAGAAGAAGAGAACAAGACGAGAACTCCAATGTAAATACTTTTACTAATAAAGAAACTTCAGGTAGATACAAACAGGCAGGAATTCACGCAACATAAGACTAACAACCGACAAAGACTGACTGAACAGAACAAACTAAATACAGACACTGATGAACATAACCAGGTGATACAGATGAAGATAATTAACTAGAAACAGGTGAATTAACTGAGGGATGATGAGGAGCGGGAAAACTGAACAAGACTAAACCAAAATACAAGGAAAAAGGGGGAAACAAAGAGTCAAACTGTGACAGTAATAAAGATCTGATGACGTTTTCTTTGTTTATTTATTTAAAAGGGACAATGCATATTAATGAACATAAGGACAATGTAAATGAGCCAGATTTAGCCATACAGACTAATTTTCATCCAGAGTCCCTGGCAGGTTGTTATTATAAAAACTGTAAAAACTTTGCGTACAGACAACATTAAAAACATAAACAGATTACATAGATACATTCAACCTCAAGCAAGCACAAATAATGACGCATAGAATATATCAACCTGTGAATACATGGATGCACTACTGCTGATTATGGCAACATATTTGATTGTCCAGCAACCACTATTTTATAAGTTTTGAAAAGGTGGTGAGAGTAGTAATGCTTCTGTAGGTATTGTGTTCCAGGTACGCGCTGCTCTGTAGGAAAAGGCTTACTTTTCCTATATGGTATTTTACGGTCACCTCTAGAAGTAGCTCTGGTGGATGAGTAAAGATTTCGTTTAACAAATTCATTGAGTGGAGGGGGGCTAAACATGGAACATTTTATACACAAGCAAGATATATTTGACCATATTTTCCCAATTTAAAAAAACATGTTTCTTTAAAATATTACAATGATGAAATGAATTTAACTTATTATCCATTATTTTCAAAGCCCGTTTATAGACTGTTTCTACTGACTGTAATGCAGTCCTTCCTGTCTGCGTCCAGCTGGTCATACAGTAGTTCATATGTGACAATATCATGGCATCGATGTACAACTTTGAGGCCTTTATAGTGAAATTACTTCTGATATACCTAAAATTTACCTAATTTAATTCTGTTTACAACTTTTTTAACTTGTGATTTAAATGTCAGTTGTGTGTCTAATATTATACCTAAATATTTAAACTCCTGTACAACTGACAGCGTTCTTCCGCTACAGTAACCTCTGGGTCGGGATCTTTATTTGCCGATTTCGAAAAGACATGCCTACAGATTTACTGGTATTAAGATGTAAACAAGAGTTTGTTAGCCAATTTGAAATATTGACCATAGAATCTGATAGTTCCTTAGCAGCTTGCTTCTTGTTTTTTGCATGTACATATATGACTGTGTCATCAGCATCAGCACGTCTGATGACATCTTCACTGATGACGTGTCCAATAGTGATGTGGGTCGGCTTTTTTTTCCAACCCGCGGGTCCCGCTTTTATGAAATTATTTGGCCCGCCCCAGCCTGCACCGCACCACTGTATCTATTTTTACAACCCGCCCGCACCCGCGACCGTTAAATTGACATACTAGGCATTGTAATGTAAATGAAAACAGCCTTTATTTCAGCCTGAAAGTGCTTGGAAACATTGCCCTGTAAACTGCAACAACAGACGATTATGAATATAAACCATAAATCAGGTCATATTAATAAGATACTAATAAACATTTTCAACATTTACAAAGCAGCGTTTGTATTCATCTAATAGGCTAAACCATCTTTTATTTCTTAGACCCCCCACAAATATGTCTTGACATGCTGGAAGTGCCCGTTTTGTGGCGCTACTGTTTGTATATTTTTCACACGAGTTGCACTTCAGGTAGCCGATACAGCTGTTGTCTCCTGCTGCAACTATTTCTGAGAACAGCTCCCAAACATTAGATTTAGCATAAGCCTAACCTTATTTTTCTTTTCAATTTAATCATGTAAATTCCCGACCTCAATTTATCCCACACCTCGTCTTCCATCTTCACTTTTATTTCTCCATTGTTGTTGTTGTCGTGGCTGGCGGCGGGAGCTGCGGAGCTGCTTGGCGCGCCGCTTTCGTGACGTGTCACGTGACGCCAAAGGTTTGGGGACCTCACGCAAGTTACGTTGCTACGGCATTCGTATTGTAACCTTATAAAATAACCTAATAAAATACGAAAATAGATATTCCCAAATATTTAATATAGGCTGGAAATTGCAAGCAACATACATGGATTAAGAATAATAATAATGACCCGCCCCGCAAATAAAGTGACAATTTCTTTACCCGACCCGCGGGTTACACGCGGGGTCCATGGGTTACGAGTCGGCCCCGCATCACCTAGTGTCCAAGTAGCACCAGTAGTTGTATGTTAGAACTTTCACTTCTGGCTCAGCCAGTGACTTCTGGGAAAGACCTGTTGAAGTCCATGAATAGTATGGCAACGGCGGATCGACAATGACAGCGCGAAAACTGCATCCGGGGCAGTAGGGGTTAGCAGCACCCAAGCAGTTACGAAAAACCTTCGAAAAATAACCCAGGATTCCCAGAGGCAATCAAAACAAGAGTCAGTTTTTCAGAAGGTGGTTGGGCTCCCACAGTCTCTAAGTAACATCGCCCTCTATGGCCATTCCACCAAGCTGCAGCTTTCCATCAGCAGCTTGTCCGAGGACTTCAAGGTCACACACGTAGGCGGTCTTGATGTACCGAGATTCCTCTGATGCCAAAGTCTCCTCAGCTGGAATCTGCGTTAAGACAGGAAGGAAGTGGCAGGCTCAGGAAGTGGTGGACAGAGCGGAGGCACGGCTGAGGGATGGCGTCTTGGTTGGCAGCGTGGCGGTGGAGCGTGCAGGCCTGGGCAGTTTCCCTAAGCCACGCTATAACAAAGTAAGAGGAAGGGAGAAGCGTCAGTTGGTGCAGGACGAGGTGCGGAGGAAAACCGCCTGATCAAGATGGTTGGTATGAAACGGCAAGGTGCCTGGACTAGGTGGGAGAACGCAGAGCAGCGCAAGATCACCTGGGCAGAGTTGTGGAGCTCTGAACCACTGTGCATCAAGTTCCTCATCAGTTCGGTGTACGATCTTCTACCTAGCCCATCCAACCTACACTGCTGTGGCTTGGTAGATTCACCAGCATGCCAACTATCCCAAAGGAGTGGCACACTGGAGCATATCCTTAGCTGCTGTCCAAAGACTTTGGGGGATGGGCAGTATCGCTGCCGACATGACCAGGTCCTCAGGGCTCTGGCAGATACAATCACTGCAGTGATTCAAAGCAGTAAGAGTCAGCATCCCTCTAAGCATACCATCTCCTTTGTCAGAGCTGGGGAGAAGGCACAACAGCAGCAACACTCCCCAGATGGGCTCCTCGCCAATGCAAGAGACTGGCACCTTCAAGTGGACCTGGGAAGGAAGCTTAAATTCCCGAATCACATCACAGCCTCTTCCCTCCGCCCAGACGTGGTGATAACATCGGAATCGACCAGGCAGGTGGTCATAGTGGAGCTTACTGTGCTTCCCTGTCATTCGTTCAAACATTATTCTGTTGCGCTTCTGTATAAACAGACATCCACTCTTGGATTGCATGTGTAACGGAGGACAGCTAGTGAAAGTTACGCTGACGACTGCTGTAGAATGTGATGTTTAGCATCATTGTTAGCACACTCAACTCGCTTGCAGGGGGATCGGGGTTCGAGACCGACACAGAGCAGGGCTGTTAGGATTGGATTGTGATGTTTTGGAGGCGGAACAATGAAGAAGTGCGTTTGGGTTGATTTCAAATATCAACATTGGCCAACAGCAAATTTCAAAAACTACTGATCCCACCTTTAAGGTCTGGGTAGATTAGATGGGAAGCAAACAATCAGTTCTAGTAATCAACGTGTTGAATGCAGGAGAAATGGGCAGGAATAAAGATCTAAGCGAATTTGACAAGGGCCAAATTATTAAGGCAAGTCAGCAGGATCAGAGATCTCCCGGTCAGCAGTGATGAGAATTTACCAACAGTGGTCCGAGGAGGGAAAAACCACAAACCAGCGGCAGGGTGCCCAGGGCAGATTGATGCACGAGGGCAATGAAGGCTATCCTGTCTAGTCTGAGCCAACAGAAGGTCTGCTGTGGCACAAGTCACACAAAACTTTAATGATGGTTTCAGGAGGAATGTGTCACAACACATAGTGCAGGGGTGGCGAACTCCGGCCCTGTTGAGCAACAGTCTTGCAGAGTTCAGCACCAACCCTGATAAAAACTCATCTTCATGCAGTGTTGGGGGTAACTCATTACAAGTAACTTAAGTTACGTAATCAGATTACTTTTTTAAGTAACTAGTAAATAAATGCATTACTTTTTCAATGCACAACAAAATATCTATGTTACGTAAGTAACGCTAATTACTTTTTTTCTTCACATTTATTGACTGACAGCTCTCCTGTCCTCATGTTGAGAGAAATAAAGTGAGAACACAGAACTTTTCAGAATTAACTATAGAAATTACACAAATTTACTTTATGTATTTAATCTCACTTTATAAACCAATGTATGTGCTGCTGACCTTGAGACAATGATCTATTTCAACCATACTAATAAGCAAAAATTACTTTAGATTAGATTTAGAAATAAGAGTGATGTACTTCCTTCTCCTGTATCCTATTGTTGAATCTAGAATGGCAGCACAGTTAAAAGGTTGATTTCAGTGATGTCCTCTACTGTACAGTCGTAAATATGCATTTCCTTCAGCCAGAGTCTTATTCATTTCACTTTCGGTGTGAAAGGGCCTTAACATTTGCCACAAAATATAACCTTTTTTGTTGTTATAATTTTTTTTAAAAAAAATCAAGCACAGCACAGGTGAGAACAAGTAATGCAAAAGTAATGTAAGGCATTACTTTTCATAAAAAGTAACGCAATTAGTTACTTATTTCGGGAGTAACGCAATATTGCAATATTGCGTTACTTTTGTAATAAGTAATTTTTTCCAACCTTTTCCTGTAGTGTTTTAGTAACCAGTCAGACCTTCATTAGTTTGTTCAGGTGTGTTTAATTAGGGTTGAAGCGAAACTCTGCAGGACTGTGGCTCTCCAGTACCGACATTCTCCACCCCTGACATAATGCATTGCACTCTGCTGCGTATGGGCCTGCGTCGCTGCAGACCATTCAGAGTGCCTATGATGACCCCTGACCAACGTCGAAAGCACCTACAATGGGCATATGAGTGTCTGAGCTGGACCTAGGAGCAGTGGAAGAAGTTCGCCTGGTACGATGAATCCTGTTCACTTTTACATTCATCTGGACATAAATTTGACATATCTCCTACTTAAACATTGTTGTAGACCAGGTAGACTCCTTCATGACAACGTGTTCCCTGGTGGAAGTGATGTGCTGGAATCTATAGGACCTGAAGGAACTGTTAAGTATTGGTACCGTATACCACAGGACACCTTCAGGGCTCTTGTAGAGTGCATGCCTCGGTGGGTTGGCGCTGTTGCACGTGGAGGACCAACAGCATATTAGGCAGGTGGTCATAATGTATTGGCTCATCGTAGCTAAACCCTCAATTATTCTTCTAATACAACATGAAAGGCAGTTAAAAAGATAGTAATACACAATAAATGTTGGAGATAGTGAAGGAGGTTTTATATACAGTTTGTATGTTACATATAGAGTAATTAAACCGTTTTCATAAAGATTTAGATTAAAAAACAGAAATACAGGGGGAGAAACGGGTTTTAAATGCCTGCATTTGTGTTACAAGACCGCCCTCTGTTGTTTAAATTGAGCCATGCAGTGATATAGAAAGTGCAGTGCTTTGTTCACCATCATGAAATGGGTTTTTAACAATGAAACAAATGCTACTTTAGAAATGTAGGTTTAACATGATGTACACAGACAGTCCACATCAGTTATCTAATAAAAGCTGTTTTATTTAAATAAACAGGTGCAGGTCTCCTCGTGGACCCTGAAGTTCTTCGGCTAATACCTCATGCAGAGTTGAGCATATTGATAATAATATAGTTGTATTATTTTAAGCAGCATGTTCTACTCAATTTATCACTGTAACCCTTCCATTACTACACTGTCGTCTGCACATTTCTACAATGGCATCAGTAAATCATGTGGGGGAAACATTACCATTTTGTTGTTCCACTGCTTCAACACTAGAACACAACCGATTTTTTTAAAATGGAATTATGAATGTGGAGTTTTTAATAATATTATAACAAAAAGACAGTTGTTGTTAACACAGTCAATAATAATTTATAGAGCTGTGCTTATGTTTTTGGAATACAACATGGATTTTCTCAAATTTACCACATCTTGTCTCATACTGCCACTGTGTGGCCATATAGTTTAGTTCTTTTCAGCTGTTAGACAATTCCTTGTTGAAATAAAGTAAATTTATTCAATCAGCATTCATTCTTTTTATTTTACGTTTGACAAAATAACAGAGTTACAGATTTGAATATTGTGTTTTTCCTTTATCCTGTGAGTCTTCGTGTTTGATAGAAGCTAACTTTAATACTGGGTTTATTTATTTTTTTATTCGTTCATTCATTTATATAATCAGCTTATTAAAAACAGTCTATTTTATGAGGAAAAACATATTGGTAAAAACAGTGTCAGAAAACACTTCTCACTTCACAGACTGACTGTACATTATCCTACACAGCCATGTTTTCATTTGTGAAAAATGAAGCATGGCATGTACCTTGACTAAAGTAGATGGAGAAACATGTCTTTTGGTAATGCTAACCAACATTGACCGTCTGCTGGTCATGTGCAATAACTATTGTGCAGCTGTCCGTGGTGCTGAAAAAACTAATTCTGCCTCCACCACATATGAATTTCTCTGTACACAGGATTAGCTATTTTATCGCATGTTGATTACCATCTCTGTGACTGTGGTTACTTGAAGTAAGAGGATACAACCCAACCAGCACCATACAGCACCACAGATTTGATAGTAGTAGCGGTTTCCATCCAAAGGTGTAAACTTATGCTACTGTATGTGCAAAATTGGAATATTACTTATATTTACGAACAAAGCACTGTTTCCATCCCATGTGTTCCATCCCATCTCCAGAGACCAAAATTGCCACTTCCTGTAAGAAAAATGGAAGTTGCTGCAATCAGGGAAGGCTCTTTTCATACATCATATAGATGACTTTCGCCTCAGAGCGCGAGAGGTGGAAAGTAACTAATTACAAATACTTTCGTTACAGTACTTGAGTGCTTTTTTTTTTTAAACTACTTTCTAGAGTATAATTATGTTGTTGTACCTGTCCTTTTACTTCACTGCATTTATTTTTTTAACAAAAGTACAAAGTACTTTGACAAAGGTGAGCTGGCATCTGACAGGCGCTTTTCAAACTAGTGCACTTCAGCCAATAACAGACGGGTGACTCGGGTGCAAAACCAATCAAAACTTCCAGTTCAGCTGGGGGCGGGGCGTTCAAACTGCGCTTCAACATTCAATCACTGGCGCTCGCATTGAATCAGTATCGCTAACGTTTCATATTTTAGTGAATATAAGTGAGGTGAGCTATGCTCATATTCTGATTTTAAATTTTGGCTGCTCCTGAAATGGGTCATACCATTGATATTACAGAGCACTGAGAGCAGTTGAAGTAAATAGAAAACTCGGCTCATACAAGGACACAGTTATTGCATGGACGGAGAAAGAACAATTTAATGGCGCTTTTCCATTACCAGTACCAGCTCAACTCGACTCGGCTCGCTTTTCGCTCCATTTTCCATTACAGATAGTACCTCCGCAATAGTACCAGGTCGTCATAGCGACGAGGAAACTGCCGTGACACAATCTTCTACGCGACACACCCGCTACCCACACACACACACACAGGATAATGGAGGAAATCGAGTGTATGCTGTTTTAATATTAGTAATGGTTATATCACCCAATCTCTAGCCAAACTATTTAAAAATGGCGGGGTTATTCAGGATACTTCATCTGGCGCGTGCAATGATGACGCAATGACGATTCTCTCTGACCAATCAGCAGTCTGCATTGTTTCACGTCACATTTTAGTATCGCCTCAGCTCGCCTCAGCTCGCTTAGAACCTCGCCGGAGGTGATACGAAAAAAAAGTACCCGAAAGCAGGTACAGGTACAACTTTTACACAGTGGAAAACCAAACAAAGGTGAGCCGAGTCGAACTGGTACTGTGTAGTGGAAAAGAGCCATAAGTGCCTAAAATGCACTCAGTTCAGTTTAATGGTAAAGCTTGTTGCACTTAAACATGCAGTTAAACTAAATGTACGAAGTAAACTTTGTACGAAGCTGAAACAACCTCAAAATTAGCGATAAGATTGCATGATTTATCGGTCAATCAGATGCACGTATAAGTGTATTTCATTACTATAGCAACAGTGGGCTCTCGGCACATTTTCGGTAGAACGAAAAACATACTCGGTTACTGACGTAACCTCGGTTCCCTGAGAGTAGGGAACAAGTATTGCGTAGCTATACGCAGTGGGAAAACTCCTTTTCTCAAGAATATTGAAGCCATTATTTTAAAACGCAATGCAGCTGCACAGTGAGCACAGAGCAGAGCATCTAGCTCAGTCATTGGCTGTGCTACAATTGGGTCGCTTCGTGCACAGGGTGTGTCAGAACCCGCCAGAATGGGTCTGCCTCTCTGTGCCTGTGGTCTGCCTATATAAGCAGAGCATTTCGCCATAGAATCAGGTTAAATCGACTGAAGCGACAGCACCTGAGCCAAGCGTAATAGCACGGCAGACTTTGCAATACTCGTTCCCTACTTTTAGGGAACCGAGGTTACGTCAGTAATTGAGTATGTTCCCTTTCAAGAACGTTCACTTCGTATTGCTTAGCTATACGCAGTGGGAACCCATTTTAAAATGCCATGCTATTAGCTAGCGACTTCGCCCTGAACCATTACCTGGGGCTGGGTGGCCCGAGGTCAACAGTAAAGTTTGAAAATTCACAATTCCCCCCAGGACCAATCAAAGGTCGGGCCCTTTATTAAGGTATAATGTTGCAGAGGCTTGGGGCCCTCTGGACCGAGGCCTTTAGATAGAAAGTACCTATGCCTGCAGAGCAGGACCTCTAGGTTATAGAATCTCACAAATGTGAACGGTGAGGATCAGCCTGTCGCCGCACATATGTCTTTGATTGGTATACCACTGGACCAAGCCCATGAGGAGGCTGTGCCTCTGTTGGAATGAGCTCTAACACCTATGGGGCATTGAAGACCCATGGAGGTGTAGGCTAGAGAGAGAGCATCTACTGTTCATCTAGAAAGTCTCTGTTTTGTGAGCAGCAGACCTTTAGTGCGGCCACCGAAACACACAAAGAGCTGTTCCGACTGTCTGAATGTGGAAGAGCGCTCCAGATAGATTCTGAGAGCCCTGACAGGGCAGACAAGATTCAAATTATTATCATCTTCCGACGGGGAAAGACCTGATAGTGATATCACCTGGGCTTTGAATGGTGTTTAGAGCACCTTAGGAACATAGCCGTGCCTCTGTCTGAGCACGACTCTGGAGTCGCAAGCCCCAAACTCAAGGCATGCAGCGCTTATGGAAAGCGCTTGCAGGTCGCTTACTCTTTTGACTGTCGCCATCTCTAGCTGGAGTGCGGTTTTGAGTGAAAGTGGTCAGCCGTCTTGAGCGGCTCAAACGGGAGTCCCCTAAGGGCCCTGAGGACTGTAGATAGGTCCCAAAAAGTCGAAAGGAAAGTCGTAGAGGTAATTCACATATGTGTGTCTCTACATTTGGTGCTACACACCAGCTTTTGAACACTGAACTCTTGAGGGCATAGAGGCATCTGGTAGACTGTGCTCTAGCTTCCCTTTTCTTTGAAAAGAATATTGGGCAAAGAGGTCGACCTCTGCCTTGCCGAAGGTGCTCCAGATCATGTGAACCGTCTGAGGGTGGAGAGACCATTCCACTGGGGGGAAATTGTCTCTGGATAATATATCCGCGCCCTGGTTCAGAATACCTGGTACGTGCACTGCAATTAGCGAGCTCAGGTTGGTATGTGCCCAGAGGAGGAGGAGTCTGGCCATAGAGCCCAGGCTGGCTGATCTGAGGCCGCCCTGGCAATTTATATAGGACACCACTGATATGTTGTCCATGCGGACCAGGACGTGGTGTCCCGCCATATCTGGGAGGAAGGTTTTCAGGGCTAAATGAACCGCTCTCATTTCGAGGCAGTCGATATATGGGCACTTCTCTGTGCTCGACCAGAGATCGGAGATTTGCCTGCCCTCTGACAGTGCCCGTCAACCCAGGTTGGAGGCATCTGTTGAAACCACTTTCCTTTTCAAGATTTTCTTAAATTTCTATGGTGGTGGGCTATTTGCACAAGGGGCGGGTCACCATCCAAAAGGAGAGCTAGCCGCGAGCGCAGGATGGAGATGGGCAGGCTCTCGCAGTGCGGGCAGCCACCATTGTTGAGTGCAGTCTCTGCGTGGGCGAGTCCCAGGCGTGGGGCGCACTCTCTGTGTCCGTCAGTTTCATGCAGAATGGCTCTGCATGAAGTACATCTGGAACGAGGCATTTGAAACAATGGCGTAGAAATTTGCTCTTTTCAGCTTCTAGAGTGTCGCGATGGCGAACACACAGAAGTAGCAAAAAGGATATAAGGTTTCTCTCGCCGGATAGCCGCAGGTTAACGGCGATTCAGGGGAAGGCGGCGCCGAGTTAAAGATGCTGCGTCCGCTGATTCAGGTCACTCGTTCAGCTGCAGGGGCTCGGCAATGGCGAAGGCTCTGAGATCAGTGAAGAAGGTGTTCGCTGAAGGAGATTAAATCTGATTGTATGGCGAAATGGTCTGCTTAAATAGGCATAAGCTACGCCCATTCTGGCGGGTTCTGAGGCGCCCTGGGCGTGAAGCGACCCGATTGGTTCACGCGTCTCAGCCGCCTCGCCATAGGTTTGTGCAGTTTGCTGCAGTACAGCCAATGAGCGAGCTAGACGTATCTGATATATATACATACATACATAATTCACTGATAATAACTGATATATACATACATAATTCTTATGAAAATACATGAGATGACTTGAGAACACAGATAAACACAGATATATCATCGCAGTTGTGTGTTTGTTTTCTTCATGTTTCTTCAGTCAAAACCTCTATCTGCGGGCCTTTCCAAATACCCACACTTGCGGTCTTTGCACTTGGCCACTTGTCTACTTACATGACGCATTTAGAGTTTACAGAGCTTTATTTTGATTTTCAATACTTTGCATTTTAAAATAAACTTCTGAATGTCTGGTCAGGTGTCTATGTAAACAGAAGACAAAAATTTTAATTTCCAAAACCTAATGAATGATGGGATACGCTTAGCCACAAATACCACTCCAATGCGGTATTCAAGATATGTGCATTTAGCGCGCGTTTAGGGCACTGCACTTTGGCATTTTTTTAGACAAGGGACACTTACTTACTTGCGCACTTACTTCCAGTCATGTGCACACACGTTCAAGACCGCATGTTTTTCAGCTGTGGTGATATCTGATGTCCATATTAGGGATTTCCTGGAGCGTCATAAGTTTGATACTTTTCTGAATCTCACTGGACTTTCATGAGTGCGCCCTCTGGCTTCCCGAAACAGAAATTACATGAGTGTTTAGCGCTACATATTGCTAACATCACCTTGTTTTTGGTAAAAATAGAAAAATAGTACAATAGTACTTTGTAACATAGTAACTTGAGTAGTTTTTCAGCAAACTTCTTATTTTCTCTTACTTGAGTCATATTATTTTTTCCGTACTTCTACTCTAAACTATTTCTTAAGTAGTAACAAATTTTTTTGTACTCTTTCCGCCACAATGCAATAAATGTTGTCATGTTCTCTTGCATTCGTATTCCTGATGTTATTCAAACCAATAATGTGAGATGATTCTGGGAGGTCTTTATACCACAAAATTTTGATGACAGACTTTGGCTCAGGCATTTCAGAATGACAACATTCAAGATGTTGCTGTGCAATGCGATTGGTCCGCCTGTTAGTCGAGTTATCCAATCACATGCTCTGTTGATGCAAAGTCATATGAGTTGTTTTGTTGCACATCCAGGTATTTATTTGGTAAATGTGTTTCCATCGTAGTTCATACGCATGTCGTCTTATAGGATAAAAAAAATATCAGACTAAAATGAGCGCATTTAGAGTTTATGAGCATCTTGGCGTTTCCATCCAGCTTTTTTTTAATGCAGTACACCAAAATTCACAAAAAAATTAGGTGGATAGAAACATGACTAGTGATTGCTTTATCATTTGGGACTACAGAAAGCTGTTTTTTTTTAAATGCTTTCAACCTATGGAATGAAGGTTGTTAAATATGAAGACGTTCCTGTGTTATTGTACTCAGTTTTATTGAAATCTGTCATAAATCTCAATCAATTTTATACATATGGGCACTGAAAGAAGATCAAAGCAAGCAGAGTGAGAAAGGTGCCTATATTCTGTTTTGCAGGGACCATGAGATTTCCACACACTGAGCTTGCCAAAGTGGTCATTGACACGCTCAGAAAATGGCCTTTAATGACGGTTCTCTGTATTGAAATGGCACAGGGTTGCTGGGTTCATGGATGAATGGAGGTGTGGGTGGAAGAGAAGGGCGGTTTGAGTTGTGTATATGCGTGGGATTTACCGTGTTTAGAGGTTAGCTGAACTCTCTGTGCTTCAGGTGAAGCTCATTGTGTTTGGTTGTGTTGACAGAAGCTTGTGATGGAGCTTTATATGAAGTTTTGTGGCACTTTTATCACTTTTGATAGGCATTGAGATACAGAAACTCAAATATGATAAATATAAATAAATAAGCCAGTGAATGGTGATAAGCCAGTGAACCCATAAAATGGGTCCCGGTTCTGCTCTGATAGGGTTAGAGGGAAAATGCTGAATAAAAATAAGAAAAAGTAATTGAATATGGCAAAATAAATAAAAAAAATAAAGAGGAGAAAAAGCATCCCGTATTTATTTTTGTAGTTTTTGCTGTTGTTGACTTCAAAGGCAACAAGCGTCGTGATATTTGGAGCCAAATTAGGCAGACGCCAACATGGACAGCTTGTGTTGTAACATGAACAAACTACTGTAAGAGAAGATACAATCTGGTTACATTAAAAACAGATTCACTTACAAAATAAAGGTTGCACCAACCATGCTAATCTTAATAATCTTGCATGCTTGCTTATTCACTTTATATTTTAACTTTAAACTTATTTTTATTTATTTTTTACTAATTTAGATTAGTAATAATTAATCTTAACTAATTACGGAGTCCCTAAAGGGACATGGTGATGGAAAAAATATGAGATGGGAGTAAAAAAATCAATGCTTTTGCGTTCTCTCATAAAAGTTTTGCATTCCCCCCTGAAACTTTGCGTTCGCTCAAAAAGAACTCTAAATGTTTGCAAACAAACACAAAGTTCCTTGGGGAATGCAAAGGTTTTGTTAAAGAACGCAGTGTCGCGGGTGAAAACAAAAGTTTTTACGAGGGAGCGCAAATATTCTCAGGGGAATGTGAACATTTAGGTAGAGAATGCAAAAGCTTTGAAATAAAAATAAAAAATTCCCATCTGATTTTTTTCCCACGACCATGTCCCTTTAAGGACTTTGTAACTAATAATAATTTATTATTAGTTAAGATTTTTTTAATGTTTTTGAAAGAAGTCTCTTATTCTTACCAAGGCTATTTGATCAAAATACAGTACAAACCGTAATATCGTGAAATATTACTACAATTTCAAAAAACAGTTTTCTATTAAAATATTTTTATTATATCTATTATGAATATATTTTAAAATGAAATATACTTTCTTTCAAAAATCATTGATTTGAATGAAAATCATCAAAACTACAATAAAAAGAAAACCATCAGGTTACATTAAAAACCAATTCACTTGAAGTATAAGATTTCGCACCAACCACAATAATCTTGATAATATATATTATTCTTTTATTTTCTTTTATTTTTTTTTGGATGATAAACAATTTTGGTACTGTTTTTAATTACTACTTGATGTCCAATAAGGATATCCAGTCCTAAAACTGGGTCTCAAAGCAAAACCAGTTGAGAACCACTAAAAGAGACCAGCAGATATAAAATGTAAGTACTTTAGGCTATAGAAAAAGAACTGAATAATGTTTAAAATGTACATAGCAGATTTCCTTTTGTCAGAAATTAGCTGTCATCTGTCAAATGCAAGAATGAGTAGGAAACGGCTTGAACTGTGTCTCAAAGCAAAGGCTCTTTACGTTTGCAATTTGCACACCCACACATTCATGGGCAATCATTTCAGCCTACTTGGTGTCGGCTAGTCTCTCATCTTAAAGCTACTGATTAGCAAGACATTCTCATGTGAAACCTAGTGTTCTACATGAATTTCCTTGATGCTCGAGAGTCTTTCTTTGTGTTCTCCAGCCCCCGGTTTGAGTTTCCATGGAAGTCAGTGTTTACTTCCCGCAGCGTTACTTTCTGAGAAAACCCCTCGTGACACTGGCTCTTCCCGGATTCATGATTAAGCGCACCCTCCGATGCGCACTACTCTTAAATTACACCTCTTGTGATTGCAAGAAAGCAATTACCACGCCAATACGCCTTTTTTGATTAAGATCAAAGTGTTGTTCACACCGATTAATGGTGTTTTTCGGAGAAGTCACTCCAATTTAGCAGCAGCCCACCAATTTTCTAGTCGCTGTGCTTTTTTGCATTTCTCACAGGAGAAATATGAGTTCTACCGAAGGGTTTGTGCCGTTGAGAAGACGTATTATTATGCATTGGTCTCTGTCGTTTTAATGAGCGCCGGCTTCGCTTGCTCCAGCACCAGCCAGCGAACAGAACTCAGAATTGACAACAACACTCAGTCGTTCTCGGGCAGCAACAGCTAGTGCTCAGTTCACACTGTGCCCTTTTCCCCTCCTCCTTTTGCTGCTCCCCTCCCTCCTCTTCCTCGTTGCCTGTGAAGAAGTGTCTGTTGAAAGAGAGGGGGCACGGCAGCGGAGCAAACGACGAGAACTCGCTGAAAGCACAGAGAGCTTAATTAAACTGCTGTTCAACTGTGCCAAAGTGAAGCAGCTCGGAGGCATTGGTTTGAAAGACTCACGATCTCCACCGGTTCATCTGAAACTGGTGAGGCTGCTGGAGACGTCTTTGAGAATCTCTACGTCCAAGACTGAATTATAAAGCAGGACTCAAACTGCACTTGAGGAGAGCCACAGTTGTTCCAGGAGAACTCTGAAGAGAAACATCTAGGACAGGATTTCTGAAGCGCTGAGAGAGGGCAACATGGGCGCTTTGATGGTGGTGTTTTCACTTCAAACCAAACAAAGGAGAAAAAGGGCAGGTAGGCAGTAAAGAGCACTTTTATTATGTGGCAATAAGTCACAAATGCTGAATGTTTTGCAACAGATACTTGTTAAATTAGACAGATAGATGCTGTAAAGCGGGGTTCAAATGTCTAAGGATTTTAAATTAGTTTAAACCCGGAAAAGAGAAAGTTTCTAGATTTTGGAAAATGCAATTAATCAGACTTCCATTGAAGCTCAAGATGCTCTTTGGATCATCTTAAAGGGATCGTTTTTTACCAAACCTGTAAGACTTTTTAAACCGTCAAAGTGGTAGTTGCGTAGCTGTCAATGGAGGGACAGAAAGCTCTCAGATTTCCTCAAAAAGATCTTCATTTGTGTTCCGAAGATGAACAAAAGTCTTACGGGTTGGAACGACACGAGGGTGAGTAATTAATGACATAATTTTCATTTGATCAAAAACCACATGATCATCAGGTTTTACACACTTGTGCATCTGCTGCCATTCAATTATTACCAAATAATACACTGTCTGGTCAGTTTTTCAATAAAATGTAACATTTAACAACACTTTGTAATAAGGTCCCATTAGTTAATGTAAGATAAAGCATTAATTAACTAACATTGAGCAATACATTTATGAATCTTTGTTAACGTTAGATAATAAAAATACAATGTTAATAGTTTGTTCAGCTCAGGTCTATTAACAAATATTAACAGATACAACTTTTGATTTTAACTATGTATTAGTAAAAGGTGAGATTGATCGATGCTTTAGAAGTATATTTCTAGTTCATGTTCACTTACAACAAATGTTAACAAGGGCAACCTTACTGTAAAGTGTTACCTATTATTCTGATTGTATTATTTAGAAACAAATGTATTACATTTTCAAAATAATTTTCACTAGTCCTCTAAGAACCTTTAACCCTTACTGTGAATAGTATTTCAAATATCTTATATATATATATATATAATATATATATATATATATATATATATATATATATATATATATATAATATATATATATATACATATATATATATATATATAATATATATATACATATATAGCCTACGTATTCGTCCTCTGGGTGTTTTTTGTCTTTCGCCTTGAGAAAGAGTACTCTGCCACAGTGATGATTCATGGTTTATGCTTCCAAATGGAGGGTTTCTCAGAAATGGTGAACAAGGGCTTTTACGAAGAAGAACAGAGGATACCTTACGGGGAAGAGATAATAAACAAAAAGAGGAAATATAACCTAATTACTGAAGGCTTCTCTTTATTTCTGCAGTTTACTCTATATTTGGTGTATATTATATAAATTATAAATTTCACTTGGCTAGTAAATTTCACAAATAATTACAAAGAGATGACATTACACATATCTTTTTGTTTACTTACAAATTTTCTTTATTTTTTTTTTTTACAGTGTATTCTTTTATTTTTCAATGTGTATAAGCACCTTCAAAATTCACAGGCATGAGGACAAACGCTCTCCTGTATTAACTTAGTGAATGGACCATTAGTGATGTGGTGCTTGATTTTATAGGAACTCTTTATGGAATATCTACCAGGCCATCAGGCTGTGAAATTAAATCTCATTCACCTTCCACATAATCCACATAAATCTGACACCACACACTCCTTCATGCACTGGTCTCATTTCAGTGGAGTTTAGGATTGTGCTTTTACCCCCAAAAAAGATCACTTTCACTCTCTGTTAAATCTGGTTCATCCCTGTGATGATTAAGGTTAGTCGTTCGTACATTTACATAATGCAAAGTAGTAAAAAGGGTGAAAATAGCTGCTATCTCTACAAAGTGTCTAAAATGTACACCGTCCCGATTACCTTATTTACAGCATCCCAGCTAATCGGGCAGATATTTCGTTTTGTTTGATATCTCTTGCCTGAAACTGCATGTGTGCCTTAGAACGGTCCTGATTAATGTGTACCGGAACCATATAGTTCCAGTGCAACTGTATCATAACATTTCATCATTGTAGAGAGAGAACACAAATAGAAGTGCACTACATGCCGGTTTTACATTGTTGCGTATGTTACATGAGACCAACTGTACCGATTGTTTCTGTACAGTGGGTGTAGTAGTTTTGGCAAAAATAATTTTCTTTAAATTTAAAATTAATTTAAATATACATATTTTCCGCAACTCAGGTATCACTCTTAGAAGAAAAGGTTCTAGAACCTTAAAGTGTTCTGTCTGGCACTTCATATATTGAACCTTTAGGGATTTCAATCATGGGATCATTAATGGATTTCACAAATTCACTCTTAGATATAAATAAATAGAATAAAGGTTATGCATTTTTGGCGTGCTGTCCGACGGGAGGGCTCCGAGCTCAGAATTTGGCCCGAACCCAGAGTACTCTGCTATCCCAGGCTGGGATAGGAATAGTTAGAAGTGAAGAAATGGGGTGGGGGAATGCTGTAAAACTGTCATGGAACAGAGGTAAGTCTGCTGTATTTATACCTCTTATCTCTTTAATTGAGTTGATTAACTGAATGTGCTCCTCCTGTGTTAATCAAGTTCATTTTCTACTTAGCAACTCCTAGAAGAAAAGGTTCTAACATAGAACCTTAAAGGGTTTGGTCTGGCTCTTCATATATTGAACCTTTCGGGGTTTCCATCATGGGATCATTTTATGGATTTAGTTTTAATTAATTTTGTTTCAATTTTTAATTTTAATAACATTTTATGATTTAACACATTATCGGTGGAATTAACCCATTAAACATTTAAGTATTATGCAATCATTTAAGACATTTCTCCTTATATAGAACATTTTTGGCTTAAAGTACCACTAGGTAACTTTTCAACCTTCATAATATATTTCCAAGTCTCTTGTGATGGTACATCGACTTACAATAGGTTGAATGACACGTCTGCCATAGCCTTACGGGGTCTGTAGCGTTTTTAATCGTACTTTTAAACTTCATGGTTCGGGTAGTAACCCGAGCACAAAAAGAACTACAAAATTCGACTGCTTTACGGCATAGGCTACCTCACTTCCCCCAACACGTCCTCACATGCTTGGACTTGTAAGTATATTGCTTATATTGTATATCACTCGGACAAACTTTCACTCGTTGATGTGAGCTAAAAAGCATCTGGCGTTCTTGTTGATGAACAAGTCAACTTGCCTCAAGTTACCTCAGTAACTTAAACATCTTCGGAGGCTAGCTGTGCTTGTTCGATGTCGTCGATTTGTACCGCGTTGTGTTTATTCCCCAATCGAACTCGTGTATCTGTCTGTCACACGTTCTACCGTCCACAGCATTACTTGATAGACAAAAATCAATATACATACAATACAGACTGCCGACAGTTATTAACGCAGCTCTTAAAGGGGACACACCTTATTTCCACTCGTTACAACTTCCACCCAACTGAACAGGGACCGGTATACAGGGTGGAGGGGATCAGGCCGTGAGTGAAGAGACTGCTCTGCGTGAGTGGTATTTACGACAGTAACGTTAAATAAAGTAGTCCACAGCGACTCTAGGGGTCGTGTTTGACCAAAACGGAAATCCTACCTAGTGGGGCTTTAAGTGTTCTTTAAAGCGGTCTGACAGAACAAAACAAATTTGCCTTTGTTTTGTTTTTTGCAAGTTACACCATAGTTACTCATTAAGAGAATAGGGACAACCTTTTTTTACCATGCGCGACAACCATTTTTCCCGTTGATAAACTAGCAAAAGTGGATTCGGACACGCCCTAAGTGCACTTGCACCGTATGCTTTACCATGCGCTTAGATCGTTAAAATAGGACCCAAGAGGTCTTTTTTCTATTAAAACATGGCAAGTGTTTTAGCTTAAAACGTCTTCCTCGTTATAAACAGAGCATTTATTATTAAGCTCCAAAAATTGATATTGTGGGATCTGTGACATCACACTGCAAATATATTTGCATATGACCATCTCCATAGCAAGACACTGACCCACCACAGGCCCCGCCCACTGCATTCAGTCACTTAACAGCTGGGATTTACCTACACTGGATGTAAGCCTCATGTCAAAAGCAAATAGAACTCATAATCACTCCACACACTTGGATCTGTCAACAACAGGACAAAAGGAAGAGTAAAAAAAGAAAGTTTGCTTTGAAGTTTGCATCACTGTACAGACTTCAGAAAGATCTCAGTGGTGGATGGTTTTATTTTCAATGGCGTCACATCAGATGATTTTGTTCTGTGAACGAGGCATAGTGTGTAATAGAGAGTTTTGTTGAAAGGTAAAGCAGTCAGCTGTATTGGATCTGACAACAGCTGCATCACTAACCATTAGTAATTGATTAATAATGATTTGTCTGTAAATGACGGTTTTATATGGATAATGTTTTCAAAACACTGACTCTTGTGCAATAGCAAATGAGCGTTGATAATGTTTCCTACGCAATGATGTTATCCAATCATAACAGTGGCCGTTTACTGACACGCCTTAAAGAGCTACCCCTTAAAAACAGATCATTTCAGACAGATGATCTGAATAAGGGCTGAAAATAAGAGTTTTTCTGCATATATAATTTTATTAACATATAAGTGAACCTCAAGGAACATATTAAAATAATAGAAATGATGACCCCAGAAGTGTTATAAAAATCCAACGCTATCACACGACTCACGAGTGATTTAAAAGGTGGCTAATTCGTATGAATTCGTACGACCTCACTCGTACGAATTTGTACATTTTGTCTAAACCCACGTGATGGTTGGGTTTAAGGGCGGGGTCAGGGTTAGATCATTCGTATGAATTCATACGAATCGGGCAACTCGTAAAATATGTACGATTTAGCAAAATCACTACTAATTCGTACGAGTGAGGCGTATGAATTCGTACGAATTAGCCACCTTGTAAAATTCGTACAAATTGCCGTGAGATCGGGTTGGAAAATCAGAACAACACAGCACCACTACTGCTGACCATTGAAATGATTTTGCTGTTATGATTTTGCAGGTCCAAATGTTTTATTTGGATGTCCAGGTAAAATTCTGAAACGCTGTTTTGAAATTCCTACAGTGAAAAGGAATTTTTCTGCGTAGTTTGAGCTGCTTGGACTTAGGTTGACGACTTTAATCTTAAGTTTTCTAGTCTATCCCATCATAGACATACAGATGTAAACATAGGACAACATCTACTGGAATTTATCATAATAGTTAAAAATGAAAAATGTCCGTAATTGAATGTACTTGTAACACAATATAGTTACAGCATTAAACTGACGATTGTTTTCTAAGTACACCACTGCTTAGAGTTCTCTCCAGCTTTGGATATGAAGGTTGAAGTGCAACTTCGCAGCAGCTATATCTATGGAGAAAGTTATATTTAGTGTCTCATTCCCAACCTATATTTTATGGATGGTTTGTGGAACAGGTTGGGAATAAAATGAATGGGCAGCCGTGGTCCTTCTAGTGGGCAATATATCATAAAGAAGACAGTTTTGTGCATTGTAAGCAGAAATTAGAGGAACCCAGATTCCCACACTGGGAGCTGAGCAGTCTCTTTGGACTAAGTTTATTTAAACTGTGTCTAGCTTGTTATTGTGGAGGAATTTGAATGTTAGGAGTATGATTTATGATTTATTACACGAACAACAAAATACTAAAAGCTACCATGCTTTTAGTATAATCTATACATTGCAAAAGGAGGTGCATCTAAGGTGACATATACCACAAAGAGGTTCATTTACAAATGTTCGACATGAAAACATTATGCCCTTGAGGAAAAGAAATGCACTTAATTGTATTGAATGTGCCCTTGTAGTGTACTTAAAAAATTAGAAGTATATAAAAAAAACTGTACTTGCAGATCATATAATAAAATAAGAGAATGAAATAACAGTTTGCTTAGGGTTAGGGTTATCACTTTAGGGTTAGGGTTATCACTTTCATGATACTTTAATTTTGATCACTACAGTCCAGCTCCACTCCAGGATTTCCATGTCCCTCTCACCACTCTCTACACACTCTCTGGTGAGAGAAATCCTACGTAGTGAAGGTTTTTTCTTTGGTTGGCATGGCCTTAATAGACCCTTCTCTAGATGCTGCAAAACGATTATTTTATTTTTTGTAATCAATATTTAAATGACAAAAAAATCTCTTATTTTAGTAGATTTTTCACCAGTAATGACGTAATTTTCCAGCAACTCCAGAGTGGGTATAATGTGGCATCTACCTATAAATATCTACAGTATTGACTATCGTCAAAAGATATGTATGCGTAGATGCCACATTTGACCGCTGCAGACACGTCTGCGTGCTCGTCATCTTGGAACAGTCAAATTGTTGTTACTCACAGTAATCAATAATGCTACAATATTGCACAGCTTCTGCTTGTAAAACCGGCAATTTAATTCCAGAAGAAATGGGATAACCTTTCTCAGGTGAGAATGTGTTGGTGTGCGATTTTATGTATTAACAAAATTTTACAGATTTTAACTGGTACCGTTTTTACGTTTACTATGGTAACTTTTTTATTTCGTGTTAGCTGACGCCTATATGTCTTGTTGTGTTTAGCAAAATAATCTGCTAAAGTAGACATCCATATATATATATATATATACGTATATATATTATATATATATATATATATATATATATATATATATATATATATATATATATATATATATATATATATATACATACATGTGTCTAACTCAATTGTAAGTCAACTTGCTCGAATGGCGACGACTTACAAATTGCGGCAAAAATATATATATACATGACCTGAACAAACTGAACTGTTATATAATTTAGCATTAAAGCCTAGCGGGGCAGCATTAAATTAACTTCCCTTATGCTTCTCTGAAATCTTAAGTGTCTATAAACTTTGTTACATAATTATATGTAAAAGCATGCCAATTATTTGAGACCAGACTTTATGAAAGAGTGATGAAATTTTCTCTTATTTACCCTTATTATCTTTTTCAGCCCTTCATTTTACCATTCTTTTTGTCCCCGTTTGTTTGAAACAAAATGGCAGCGGTCCCCTGTGACATTTTCCACAGCAAAGTTTTAATATTTTAGACTATTATTCAGTTTCAGAATGGCTTTTGTGTGCGTGCTTCTATGAGAGTGACTCATGAGCATGAAGTGCGTGTGACGAGTGTGTATGCATGTGTCCACTTGTGAAGAGTATTTCAGATAGTCCTCAGTGTCCCGGTGTAAGTGTGCATCCAGAGGGCTTTGATGATTGTGCCTGCTTTCTTTCAGAGGCATTGAACAGACGGCTTTCCAGCCACTCCAGTCCCACTCAAATGCCTGCCATTTATTTAGCAGCCTGCCAGTCCGCCATCACAAGAGCTTCTATTTAACCAGCGCCGCTCTGACAGAAGCCTTCTGCACCATCCCAATACATTGGGGGGAATATACTTGTGCTTTTGAAGTGCACTGAGAGGACACAGCCCTACTTCATCCTGATCAAACGCTGGAAAATTCTTTGATTATGAAGTCCACTCCAGAAGAGCTTGTGTGTTTGTGTGCCATCATACATTGCAGAAGGATCCGGTCTCAGCTTCATCAGGGGACACGGGCTGTTCTCGCACTGTGTTTGCTAATTGATTTTGTGTTTTCTTGTTGTCTGTGGGGGAGTGAATGTGTTGTGCTTCTCGCTCCTTCAGTTTTGGCCCTTCTGGTGTTTACACATATAAACAGGGCAAACAGAAGGAACACGACTCCAAGCTCACCGCCGCGAGAGCAGCTGTCACGAGGAGCAGGCGGTGGTGCTACACATGACTCTCCATATTCACGCAGACGTACGCAGTCAAACATTTTACCAAGGATCAAATTAACATGGTGTAAGCAACGATGACCTGTGGAAAATATGTAACCACATCCTGTTTACAACCACACCTAATCCATAAAGAAAATACTAAAAGGGATAGTTTAATGCCCAAGCCCATGGGCTACCCCCACAATTTAGTTTTGATCCCCACTGAATTGCATTGTATAGACAAAAACAGTTGAAATGTTTTTAAAGGGTACCTATCATGGAATTTTGAAAATTACCTTTCATGTAGTGTGTAACATACTGCCCTGCAAAGCAAAAAGGCAGTAACTACGCAGAGTGCAGAACAGAGAAAAATGACTTTAAAGTTATCCTGTCATCCAGCCTAAGTATAGTTGTAGGTAGATTATTGGACATGTGGCTGTTTTGTTACTTTATATTAGCTTATTCTTTGTACATATCAATCCTCATATTTAATTTGATATTTTACCCCTATTTTGCAGTTACTTTATTCTTGCTTTGTATTACTTAACAAAAATGTGGCACCATACCAAGGAAAAAGGCAGTAACTACAGATTCTCCAAAAACTATTTTGCCAAAACTTGCTCTGGGTGTGTTAGATAGACTGTTTTAGATAGATAGATTATTTGAAATAATTGGAACCATTTGGACAACATTTTTGTGTTGCGAAATAGTGTTGTGGAGCGGGCGTGTTACGGATACGTGGTGTTCATTTTTAGTAATCAAAAATCATGTCTAATTAATGGAAATCATGAAACTTTTATTGTAAACTATTATTAAACTTATACAATTTTATACTATACAAAATTCTAATATATTATTAATTACATTTATTTTAATCATATGAAATTAAACAAACATTTTTGGTCAAACAACATGCTGCACAATGAGCTTTACTGTTAAAATTAAAACATTGAAGAAAAATTGTGATTATTCCTTTAAAAATTAAGTTTTAATCTTAATTTATTTCTATTAGTGTAAGAAGTTTTATTACATTGAGACGTTTCTAAATTCTACTGTACAACATTAATATATTTCTGTCAAGTTAAACCGAACTTTTATTTTGACGGGTTGCGTGAAGACCTTTGAGTTTCTGTGTTTATGATATGACAATAGTTTTTCTCAAATGAAGCGGTTAAATGCTCAAAAAGTGACTTTAAGAGCGGATCTAGTTTGGTAGGGGAACAATTAGGGAAAACACTGCATTTCAAACAAAATTTGTGTGAAGTTAGAAGGGTGAAATCGCAAATGGTAAAATCGTCCCGTGAGGATGCCGCGAAATCAGCTGTGTGTTCACCATGGCAACAGTAACTACACTGCGCAGCAACACGGTGATTTTTTGTTAGGTAAAACATAACAAGAATACAGTAATGGATGTTACTGTACTCTTGCTTTGTTTCACTAGGGCTTTTTGCAGTTACTGTACAAACGACTACCATTTTTCTCCAAAACGACACACATTTGAGATCAGATATTTTGTCACATAATAAAGGATGCCTTGAATGTCATGAAAATGATAATAACTCATTTTTGACCAAAAATGCAGTTACTGCCTTTTTGCTTTGTAGGGCAGCATAGATCTAAGTGAACAAAAACACCCTGCAAAGTTTTAAATATGAAAGTTCACCGTATACAAAGTTATTGTCTCTCAAAAGTAAGAGTCGACTCTGAGTCGCTGATATGAATCGATAGACGAACGATGCATTTTCGTACCTCACTTGTACAAGTTATTTGAATTCTACACGCCCACTCAGTGCGCGCGCCGAGCAGACAGAGAAACCTGACAACATCATGTCGACGAGACTCTGTTCTGAAGTGCGAATCAAAAGCAAACTTTTTTTTTCACTGCCCAGGGACAAGCATGTGAAGACTCAGTGGCTAGAGTTTATATTTACAACTATACCACACAAGTATAGCCACCTTGAGCTGTGTTCGCGTTATTTTAATGACGATCGCTTCACAAACACAAATGCTTTCAAGTGTGGATTCGCGAGTCGCCTGATACTGAAGGAACGTTCAATACCAAGTTTATTTGGATCAGCTTCCTCCCCCGAATCACAACCTGTAAGTACTATTAATAATTGTTGCTTTTGTGTGTGTGTGTGTGTGTGTGTGTGCGTGTGTGCGTGCGTGTGTGTGTGTGAGAGAGTGAGAGTTACGCTCAGCAGCTTCTAGGTCTCCAATGTCATTTTTTTTGTTTTTTGAAATATGTGAAATTATGTGAAGCGTATTGTAGTACTGCAGTGCTTTATCAATATGTTTAAGCTTTGGGCTAACGGAAAATATAACTGACTGGGTCATCTGACCAATCACCGCCGATTAGCGTCACGCAAAGGAGGGGTTTGGACAAATGAGTCGTCAAACGAATCATTAGGGAGTCGGTGAGCAAATCAGGTAAAAATAAATGCATATTATAAGACAACAAAAGTGTTTTTTGTCATTGCATGCATGTAAAACTGTTGTTGGGGACTCCCAGAACATTATTAGGAACATTTTAAATGCCATAATAGGTACCCTTTAAAAGATCTATTGTGGAGAAGAAATTCATACAGGATTTGGAACGACATGGTGTGTAAATGGTGACAGATTTTTGTATTTTTTTGTGAACTATCCATTTAACTACAAGTGCAATAAGTATAACTAAGTAACTTTGCAACTAGAGTTAAAGGATTAGTTCACTTTTTAAAAAACTTTTGCTGATAATTTACTCACCCCCATGTCATCCAAGATGTCCATGTCTTTCTTTCTTCAGTCGAAAAGAAATGAATGATTTTGATGAAAACATTCCAGGATTTTTCTCCATATAATGGACTTCAATAGTAGCCAAAACGGTTCAAGGTTCAAATGATAGTTTCAGTGAAGCTTCAAAGGACTTTAAACATACCAGACGATAAATAAGGGTCTTATCTAGCGAAACGATGCGTCATTTCGAAAATAAATAAAACAGGTTTTTAATTATTATTAGCACAAATGCTCGCCTTGCTCTGTCCTGAGATGCACGTTCGTGAATCTCCTGTTCGAACTCGTTCATCAAAATGAACAAATCTTATTCATTCAACGAACGAAATGACTCGGAAAAAGATTTGTTCATTTTGAACGAGTCTTTTTTCGAGTCAATTTGTTCATTCAACGAACGAAATGACTCGAAAAAAGATTTGTTCATTTTGATGAACGAGTTCGAACAGGAGAACAGAGCAAGGCGAGCATTTGTGCTAATAATACTTAAACGGTTTTATTTATTTTCTAAATGACGCATCGTTTCGCTAGATAAGACCCTTATTCATCGTCTGGTATGTTTAAAGCCCTTTGAAGCTGCACTGAAACTGTCATTTGGACCTTGAACCGTTTTGGCTACTATTGAAGTCCATAATATGGAGAAAAATCCTGGAATGTTTTCATCAAAATCATTCATTTCTTTTCGACTGAAGAAAGACAGACATGGACATCTTGGATGACATGGGGTTGAGTAAATTATCAGCAAAAGTTTTTTAAAAAGTGAACTAATCCTTTAACTGTATACAGTTAACTGTGGACAGTATAACTGTTCAGTATATGACCAGTGATTTCTTAATGGCCTGCACATGTCAAAACTCAGCACACCCTTAGACTGGCCACACACTTGAAGATTTTAAGTCAGATTTGCAACCCCCAACGATCTGGGGTGTATGGCCCGATTCGAGACTTTGCGCAGCCGACTTTTTGTCCAAAAAATCCTCAATTGTGTGGTGTCATTATTACGATTATTTTACTGCTCCCGATCGCGTCAGATCCATAAAAAGATCCATAATTCAGCTTAATGCTTTGCGTCATCAATAGAAGCCTTTTTTATTGTAAGAGGTTAGCGACCCCTGGTGGTGAAAAATCCTACATATTGTACCTTTAACCAATTTTAAAACTGTGGGAGACCACAGACATAAGGGCAGTTTTTAACTGGCAGTTTCCACGGAAGTGGAGTATTGAGAAAGAAGTTCACCTATATTCTTTTTCTCCTTTGTTTTTATTCCCGTAAAACAAAACTGAGTTGTTGACAATGTTGACAAAACATCTGACAGTCAATCGTCCTCCATTTGTTTTTCTTATCAAGTCTCGTGTAATCTTGTGAGTTTCTGTGAAATCTCTCTGAACTACTCTGCTCTACTCTGAAAATGTTACTACAATCGACAGGTGTGTGGTCTCGCGTTACGGATGAATCTTCTAGTGTGTGCATTCAGAGGATTATAATTGTTAAAATTGGTTGAAACTGCTCTTATGTCTGTGGTCTCCCACAGTTTTAAAATTGGTTAAAGGTACAATATGTAGGATTTTTCACCACCAGGGGTCGCTAACCTCTTACAATAAAAAAGGCTTATATTGATGACGCAAAGCAATAAGCTGAATTATGGATCTTTTCGTCAAGCTGATGGATATTTTATGGATAAGTGAATACAAATACATTGATGTTTTTAACATGACTGTGGTATGAAGCATGGCGCGATTGCTAATGAGAAACGTACACCAGCACCACACGCAACACGAGTCCCGAGGATATAAAATAATTGGGACATTTCATTCTACCGAACTACACGCAAGTGCTGAATTAATACTCACACAGGTCAGTTTATTAGATTAATTAAACTTGAGGTAACGCAGCGCTGTTTCACTTGCTCTAACAGTTACACTATTACACTAAACGGCATTTGAATGTGTTGAATGTTGTTAGTTAGGTTGTTTGTTGGCTGTATGAGACTAAGTAAGCTAGATCAACATTAGAATAACATGCAAATCATATTCTTCTAACATTTCATCATGTTGAACTAAATAACATTGATTAGTTGTATGTACATTTGCTCACCTGTCTATTAAAGTACATGCAACACTCGCGTCTCTGTCAAGTCGAAGTTAGTCGCGGACGTGGAGCTCTCGGCATCTCGAAAGATGTTGATCTGTGTTTTAGTCCTCTTTTTGTCTCAAAGTCTGCTTGCCATGGTCCATAATGTTTAAACAAAACAACAACAGCGTGAGCGTCCTGCTAGCCATAGCCCAGTTGTCCATGTCTGTCGCCATGGTTACTAGCGGAAACTGAAGGTAATGCGGATATGATGCCATTGACTGGCGACTCCTCACCCCTGCTCACACGTCCCGTTTCCTTGGTTAAAATCGCAATTTTCTCACGATTTACAAATAGTTTGAAAAATTTGAGATATTGTAGGTTATCAACTAAACAAAATATATAACATTGGCCTAGTGGTTTTTGTATATTTTACAGCAAAAATCCTACATATTGTACCTTTAAAGGGATAGTTCACCCAAAAATGAAAATTAAGTCATTAATTACTCACCCCCATGCTGTACCAACCCCGCAAGACCTTCGTTCATCTTCGGAACACAAATTAAGATATTTTTGATTAAATTTGAGAGCTTGATCACTCCTCCATAGGCTTCCTAAGGGATTGAAACTTGACGGCCCAGAAAGTCATTGAAGAAAATGTTTAAATATTCCATGTGACTACAGTGGCTCAACTATAAGTTTATCAAGCGGCGAGAATACTTTTTGTGCGGAAAAAAAACTAAAATAACGACTTTATTCGACTATTCCTTTTCTTCCTTGTGGGCACTCACAACACAGGAACTAACCCTTACTGCTGATTGGCTACAAGTGTGTTTTTGTGCTCGGTCTGATCCACTTTCAACAGTATTTCTCAGAAATCGCTTACTGCTACTTTAATTACCAATATCAACACATTTCATTCATTACTTTAAGAACAATATCAGTTAAATGTATTCTGACATGGTAAAATGAATGAATGGCAGCTCAGTAAAAGTGTCATATTAATTGAGAAACTGTTCTAAGTGACTTGCAAGTTCTACTAAAAAAAAACTGATAAACGTCTTTTGCTAAGGGATCAAACCTCAGTGGTTGCACTGTTTTTGATTATTATTATTTTTTAAACCTGATCAGTCACTCAGGAATTGGACTTCACTGGTCACACTTTGTTTTTGATTCCATACTAAATAAATAAATAAATAAAATGTTTGGTGTCAGACATTGAGCTATATGTTTTTGAATCACTAAAAGAAAAGGCTTATAAGAGTCATTAGCTTTAGAATCAGGGACTTTATTGATGATTCAACATGACATCATGACTTTGCGTAAACATACATGCCACTTTCAAGTCAAGAAACGAACCGTCATTTACGCCGTTAAATGTCCGAGTGATTCCGCATGTATGTACACGGCGTTAAATGTCCGAGCGAAAACAAAATGTAGATCTACATCTGGGGAGCAATATTTTTTTTGGTAGGGGAAGATTCATACATGGTATTAACCCCAGTGACGGGTAGGTTTAGGGACGGGGTTGGGGTAGGTCATATATTTATATATACAGTAATGTAACGTTAAGTCAACGGCGTTGATAAACACGCTGAAAAGCGATTATGCGTGTTGATAGCACGCCAAAAATGGAAATACGAATTGGCGTGTCATACATAAGCCATTTCATGAGATCAGTCTGGATGATTTCAAGTGAATATTGATGTAGCCGTAGTGAACACTTTCAGATTGCTGTTGTTTTGCATGTTCCATCCACATCGGTGGAAAACTGCACATGCGAGCGCCATTAACGGAACCAAATATCATGAAAATTATTCTATTCTGGTATTTTTTTAAATGGTTCACGGTTTCCTTGTCATGATCCCCCTTTACCTTCTAACAGTATTTTTTTCTAGCTTGCATAACTCTGAAGGTATTGACTTAATATATCTTAAACGTACCCCATGTATATATGTTAATGAAGTGGATTAAGAATGTTGTGGTCTAGAGAAGTGATTAAATTAGCATTTAAATTGGGTTGTACTTACAGACAAAAGCCATTTGAGTGCTTTGGTTGAAAGCCTGTGTTAATTCAATCTTTCCTTTCCCATGTGACTTTCAAATGTTTTTTGTTTTAGAATGAATCATGGCTATTCATAGAGTTCAGATAGAGGCCTTTTGGCTCTGGATTAACGACTGTAATCTCGCTAAAGCGTCCGATCATGTACATATAGAGGGACTTGGGGAGCTTTCACACACATTTGCTGCAGTCCGAGTCCAAGCGCGATTGTTCACGGTGGTCTGATTTCACACTAAACTTGAGTGCATGTGTACTCGTATTACATCATCACAAACGTGCACAGTGCATGATAGAGAACAGGACGCATGCAGGTCAATATATTGTCTTTTATTAATTTGGTGATGATATACTCAGCAGAGTGACCGACACTTGGTTTTACTGTATGCATCACGTGAAAGTGGATTTCTGCTGCTTGCAAACGGATGCTTTTGATTGCGAGCCATTTTCTGCGTCCCAATTCAGACTTTGAAGGGTGCATTCGCAACAGTTTTTACAAGCATGAAATGACAAAAAACACTTTTGTTGTCTTATAATATGCATTTATTTTTACCTGATTTGCTCACCGACTCCCATATGAATCGTTTAGCGAGTCATTTTTCCAAACTCCGCCTTTGCGTGACGCTAATCTGCAGTGATATGTTAGCTACCATAGCCCAAAGGAGTGACACCGAGCCGACGGGGTGTAATTGGTTGTTGCGTTAAATCTTACCCAGATACAATAGTGCTATTTTCTGATTGGCTAACAACACCAGACGAACAACACCAGAGGAGACGCGCTTGATTCCTGCCGGTTCCACAGTGAGAGTTTTGGGCGCTGCTGCGGCATATTAAATATATTACAAATAGTTTTTCAGCGTGAGAAATACAATGTGTGGCGGGAGAGTGTGACAGTCACTCATTTCGATCTTTTGTCACGCTCTCCCGCCACACATTGTATTTCTCAATGCGTGACACTTGAGAGCCCTGCACTTCACATATTTCAATACAATTGACATTGAAGACCTAGAAGCTGTGCTGTGCGTACACAACACACAAAATAATTATTGAGCATGATACATAGAACATAAAAGCAACAATAATATTAATAATACTTACAGGTTGTGATTCGGAGAAGGAAGCTGATCCAAATAAACTAGGTACTGAACCTTCCTTGAGTATCAGCCGGCTCGCAAATCCATACTTTATAGCATTTAGGTTTGTGAAGCAATCATCTTCAAAATGACGCGAACACAGAACAAGCTTGGGCTATACTTCTGTGGTATAGTTGTATATATGAACTGTAGCCACTTAGTCTTCAAATGCTCCTCACTGGGCAGATGAAAAAAGTTTGCTTTTGCGTCGCACTTCAAAACCAACGCAGTCTCATGAAAGTGCGTATGAATACCACGAATGTTATTTTTCGTGGCATTTATACGCCAAAAATGTTTTTTTGGGTAGGATGTCAATCCCTTGGGTAGGATTAGGGGAGGGGGTGGGGGTGCGTGCGTGCGTATTACACGCCATAAAGTGCGTATCATATGCACAAGAAAACTGCGTATTATATACACGGCAAAACTGATTTTGGCGTATAAATGCCACGAGAAATAACATTCGTGGTATTCATACGCACTTTCATGAGATCGGGCTGTTCAAAACACAGCGTCTCGTCGACATGATGTTAGTGTTCCCTGGTGTCTCCGAACACAATAAGTGGGCGTATCTTATTCAAATAACTTGTCAAGTTGACGTCATCTAGACAAAGGAAAAGCATCGCTCGTCAAACGATTCATATCAGCGACTCAGAGTCGACTCTTGCTTTTGAGAGACAATAACTTTGTATACGGTGAACTTTCATGTTTAAAACTTTGCAGGATGTTTTTGTTCACTTAGATCTATGTTACACACTACATGAAGGGCAATTTTCAAAAATCCATAATAGGTAACATTTTAAATTATATATATTTGATACAATTTTTTATACCACAGGGAAAATGACTATATATGCTAATACCAAACGCCAATATCTCCAATATACTGTTGCACAACGTTATCTTTCTCAACTATGTATGTTCCAAAACGTACTATTACTATCAACTTACTAAATATTAGATATCTAATGATACAAATGTATAAAAACTTTAAAGAGTTTCAAATGTTGACATATCTTACTAAGATGCGATTACATGTAGTTTATACTATTTATTATAGTAGTACAGCCTTTGAATTGGGACACACGGCCATTAATTTGCATTAATTTTAGGATGGATTGGGACGCAGCTCAAGACTTTGTTTTTTTCTTGTGACAATAGACACATAAAACTGGTCTGGTGGGTGCAGAATGTTCTAAAGTGATGCTTGTATCTAGGTTTAAATAAGCCCTGGATCAGTACATTCTTTCTAAAAATGAACAGAGACAGAAGCTTGCAAACACTGCATCTAGACCACATCACAGCTGTGACTTTGCACTGGTTGTTGTTTGAGTGCAGGATTAAGACCTTTTTACACCACTAAATGCTTGAAAACCTTTCTAAACCACCAACAGCAGAGATGCTCAAGTAAAGCTGCTTTTAGCGTCTTCCCCCTATGTAATCTTTACAGAGCTGACGGTTTCTCAATGACTGATCGTATGCTGTGTTATCTAAAATGATTTTTATTATCAAATGATCTGGCTCTTCCCTGTATTTGTCACTCGGGGGCAGCAAAGTCCCGTTGCACCAAATCTGAATCAATTCAAGAACTGTGATGCTCAATATACAGTTCATATGTATTTGACTGTTTAAACTCACCTTTCATTCACCTTTATTCATATTTGTGTCGTTATTTGTTATATCGTTTTAACACATTTCCAAGTACTGGATTCCAATAAAATAACTTAAAAAGTTAAAACAACTGTATTATTGTAAGTTGTTATATGACTCATAGTCTCTTAGAATATTATTTAAGATATTCATCACTTTCTACAGCCAGCAGACTTTCTGGTTGCTGGCACATTCATCAACTGTTAAGAATCCATTGCTAAGCTGATTAGGGACCACAGAGCAAGAATACATCATTTTTGTCTCGGCCGTTTAGGTGCTACTATATATGCCTGTAAAGTATATTTGACAAATAAATAGTAGCCTCACACAAATTTTATTTTTTCATTTCCCAGAATGTTTTCAGAATGGCCACGTGTGTGTGTGTGTGTGTGTGTGTGTGTGTGTGTGTGTGTGTGTGTGTGTGTGTGTGTGTGTGTGTGTGTGTGTGTGTGTGTGTGTGTGTGTGTGTGTGTGTGTGTGTGTGTGTGTGTGTGTGTGTGTGTGTGTGTGTGTGTGTGTGTGTGTGTGTGTGTGTGTGTGTGTGTGTGTGTGGTTCACAAGTTCACAAGCATTCTAATTTTGAGGGTTTTTTTTTCTTCAAAAATGTGTATATATAATAATAATAATTCGTTACATTTATATAGCGCTTTTCTAGGTACTCAAAGAGCTTTACATGGAAGGGGGAATCTCCTCAACCACCACCAATATACAAATATATATTAGAATGTAAAATTAGAATCCTAAAAGCACATGTAAACTGAAATAATTTCCCTCTTCCTTCTCAATAACCGATGTTTCTTGCTGAAAAACATGCGATACAGTTCTTGAAACATCTGGAATCAAAAACTGAATCTAAATATATAAATACTCCCCTTTCTGTTAATGGGAAAGCATTTGAAAACAAGCACCTTTGTCATAATTACAGAAGAAATATTTTGAGTTAAAAAGGTGAACTTGACGTTCAGCCTCCATATTCTGGTCAAACGATCTCCTCTTAAAGTGGGTGCTGAGTGAATTATGTCTATATTAAATGATTCTGCCAATCCAGATTCAGGCTAAACGTGTTATTCACTTAGCGAGCTTCTGATGACGTTTACATCCATTTGTCAATCTTCAGCTTTTTTTCATGATGAAAAAAAAATGTAATCATGTGCTGTTCATAGCAATGACCTCTGTGTAGTGTGCTTGCGGCCGCTGCCATTAGGGTCCTATCTGTTACCATTTTATTTGTAGCAGCTGAGCTCCCTCTAAATATAGCTCAGGGCACTGATGGCAGCCTTTGTGCAGCTCGCTAAAGTAATCATTCAGACAAGAAAGCCTGTGTGTGTGTGTTATCTGTTTCTTTCTTTCTCACCTGTGTAGTGAAAGGGGAGTGTGAATGAAGGATTCACACATGAGCCTATTGTGTGTATGAAGACACCCCCATCTCCGTACTTGTTTATGGATCCTTTTGTTTTCGGTGTTTCTATAGATACCAGAACAACTTGATTTGTAGATGCGTATTTCATGACCTCAGAAAGCCGTCTAAATAAGATCAAATGGCACTGTACGTGTTCTTTCATGAATGCATATCCAGTATGCACATGATGTAGCGTGCTTCAGCACAATAGGAGAAATAATTAAATGCATTGCTTGTGGAGCAATCAGAATCTGGTCGTGCTAATCTTTAGTCTCAGCTTGAACCATTTGCTAAAAAATGATTGGCTATGTTGGAAATTATTATATGAGTGAAAAATGTTTCATATTTATAGTGTCTTGTGCATTTTTGACTTGTGAACCAGTTCGAGTGATTCATTGGAAATAATATATATTAACTCTTGAGTACATTGAGTACACACATGTAATGTAAAGTCTGTTGCATTCATACTGGAAGCCAGAGGACGCCCCTACACAGAAAGTTAACAAGTGAGACTCATAAAACTTATGACGTTTCAGGAAATCCCTTATATGGACAAAGTCATCCAGATATCGCTCTAGCAGAAGCCGAATAAAAGGCAGATAAAGACGTTAAGACCAGTGAAACATGAAGACAATAAACATACGATTGCTATAAAATGGTTTAATGTGTTCAAGGCATCTCAGGTATTTTATAAGAATAAAGTATATTTATACTTTCTGTGATAGGAAGTCACACAATGTTGCCAAGTCTGCGGTTTTCCCATGGAATTGGGCTACTTTTAAACTGATGCCACAAGTTGTTCTTTCAGTCCTTGGGTTGAAGCGACAACCCATAGGAACTCGATTTCTTTTTAATCCCCGGAACAAAATATGTACCGGGAACCCTTTTGCTGAATGTGATTGTGCTGGTTATGAATAGCAATTGGACTGGTTTTGTTACGCAAACCTGGCAACCCTAAAGCCACAGATCACAAAAGAAAGTTATTTAAAAAAAAATTAAACTCAGCTGATGTTATAAAGTGTGTGGAGTAAAAAAAAAAGAAATGCATATTGTAAGTGACTCAAACCAAACAAAGACGGTTCACCCATATTACTGAATGGGGAAACTGCAACATGCAATATGGCGGAATAAGTCCCACCTTCTAAATATAAGAGCCAATCAGCAGTTGGTAAAATCATCCCCTATATAGTGCACTATGTACCATTCACCATGTAGAAAATAGTAAATGTGTGAACAAATGACAGATTTGATGTCGTCAACATCATTTATCTATATTGGCGGAAGTGAGAGACTGAAATTTGGAATGCTTCTAAATGTGAATTGTGTTATTGTTTTAGAACACATTATAGCTTAAAGATAACAGTATGGCTAACATATTCATTCTAAAAGCCAAAAAACTCCAATTTTGATTTAATGGGGAGAACCTGAGACTCGCTCTTAGGACTGCACATGTGCATTGGGTGGACCAATCTGAAATAAACATGTTTTTTAACGCCATTTGAGGAACATTTATACAACACCTATGCACTTTGATTTCTCTCAACATAAGGACAGGAGATCTGTCAGTCAATAAATGTGAAAACAAAGTAACTTGTTTTACTTATTTGAAAAAGTATCTCGGATGTTTTGTTGTAAATTTTAAAAGTAATGTGCTACTTGACTAGTTACTTGAAAAAGTAATCTGATTACGTAACTCAAGTTACTTATGAGTTGCCCCCAACACTTGCTATAAGTTTTAGTATTTATAGTGTTTTGTACTATATTTCTATTTCAGATTTAGTAATTTTATTACTTAAACTTTCAATTAATTTTTTTTTAAGTTTTAATCCAAAAAGTTTTAGTTAAAGGTGCTCTAAGCGATGTCATGCATTTTTTAGGCCAAAACTTTTTTTGTCACATACAGCAAACATCTCCTCACTATCCGCTAGCTGCTGTCCCCTGAACACACTGTAAAAAAACACGGTCTCTGCAGACAACCCAGGCTCCACAAACGGCAACAAAAACAAACTGGGCTAACCCGCACCACGAAACATAACAAACTGTTCCAGCCAATAACCGACCAGAAGGATTTGGGGGTGTGGTTTGGGGGGTTAGTGCGCGGATGAGGAGGAGTGAGGGTCTAGCAAGCCTCCGTTTTGTTTGACACTTCGAACGTCAACAAGAAGTGACTTAACCCAACATCGCTTAGAGCACCTTTAACAATAACAAAACTGGATGAAACTTTCAATTATTTCATGAATTTTTCATGAATCCTATAGAAATATGAATATATGATGAGTATAATATAACAGTATGTTTATATTATTTTCTGTCATTGTGTAATTGAGGTGGAGAGTTTCAATGCGGTTGGAGATCCGTGAGCACAGGAAAGTTAATCGCAAGAAATCGTGACTTTAAAATTACCCTTTGATGCTTAGTTGGGTTA
Source organism: Chrosomus eos (assembly GCA_036326025.1). Taxonomy (NCBI): domain Eukaryota; kingdom Metazoa; phylum Chordata; class Actinopteri; order Cypriniformes; family Leuciscidae; genus Chrosomus; species Chrosomus eos. The sequence continues at coordinate 55,354,134 of CM070818.1, forward strand.
AGAGATACCAAATCCAGGTAATTCCATCATTCTCTCCCATAAACGCAATCTTCTATCTGGCACGTATTCCAGGTTCTCACTTGTAAAGGAACATTGTGTTCACCTTGTGTTTTTAAAATTGGACAGTTCGTTTTAAAGAGTTAAGGGAGTACATTTTTATTCATAATTCACAGATGACCATATTCAACATTCTCTTTTTGCCATAGAATTAAAGATTTGCTGTGCATTTAAAACATCCAATAACTCTTTTTTCACTAGACATCGTTTAGATTAAGACAGGATTAGGCCTTAGTTCAATTAGGACATTTAAGTAGCTTTTAAACGTGCCTTAGAAAAAAAGAACATTACTGGTGTGCATCTTAAGACAAAACAATGGCAGTGACATATTTATTTCATACATGAGTTTTAGTCTGGGACTAGGCTTAAGTCGCCTTGTCTGTGAAACCTAGGGTTTAGTGTGCAAACCAATCTTACTGGCTTTTAATTCACACCATTCGGTGCATCATGGGTCAGAATGTAGATATTTCAACATGGCAAGATGTTGAAAATAGCATTCAAATGACCGTTTTAAATTAAATATTTCAGCCGTTTAAAGTTCTGGTTAATGTTTCCAGCCTTTTGTTCAGGAAGTGATGTGCAAAAGAAAAAAGATGAATAAATCACAGTTTACCGACATTGTGACCTTGCCATTTCTGGCAATTATGTGCTAGGCGGCAAGCCTGATTTAATAGAAACAATACACCTTCATTAGCAGGCGAATCAAAAGGCCTCTTGTTTTAATCAAATCCTCCCTGATAATTTGATTAGGACCATTCTAAAGAAGAAAAAAGAAGCCATTCACAACAATCACTTACCCACTAGAGCCAGTGGCTCAAATAATTCATTTGGATAAGGGGATACCTGTAAAGTTAGAAAGCAACGCCTAAACAATAGAAACGTTTTGTAGTTTTGAAAAGGCCGTATGGTAATCTGATGACTGACATCTCCGCACTAATAATCAGCTCGATGAATGATGAATGACACTACAAAAACATGCTGTATAAAGCTTTGCTTAACAATGTTTTTGACAAAATTAATAATTTAAGAATCGGTTCACTTTCAGTTCATTTGTTGGGAAATGAATTGGAGTAGTGGCAGGAAAAAGATTTATTGCAACTGCATTTTAAAGAATTTCAACTGTCACAGAACATGTACCATAACGGTTTTAATATTAATTAATACTTACCTAAATGTATTATTAAAAAGAACAGCTCTTATATTAAATTATTAGGATTTATTTCCTTTTAAATTCTACCTCTTTAAATTAAAATATGAAGCTCTGTGTGTCTAAATTCAATTTCCTGAATTTAATTGTTATTTACCAACACTGGCAATGGCAATTCATAACTATTTTACGTTTTGACCAGTTGTTGGCTAATGTTGTTAATTAGTACAATTTGTAGTAATCTGTACAATCTTATTTGTTCATTTTCATATGATCTGATGGTTTGGTTCAAATTTACCATACAATGTATTTAATCTTACCTTCTTAACCAATGTCTTTGCTGTTGACCTTCGATGATCTACGGAAGCGTATATTGCAGTCACTTGAGGAAAAAAAATCGACTCTGTTTTTCTGAATTAACAAGTTAAATATCTCAGAATTACAAGATAATTTTTCATGGAAAAAAAAGTTTTTGCTCTGTTTTTCTGAATTAACGAGTTAATTACCGTAAAACTTCAAATAATAGCCGAGTCTCGAATAGACGCCTGTCTCTTTTACACGCCTGGTGTGGCTACAGGTTTGGGTAAATAAAGGCCGGTCTCAAATAGAGGCCGGGTCTGTTTTTTAGTTTCGGGTTGTATAATCTTCTAAAACCCGTCAGATCGTCCGCTTTTTGGCGGCCGCCAAAGCAAATTTGTGTCCCGCCAAAGCCAAGTGAATGCAATACGCTTCCGTAATGATACAATTCAACCATACTATTAGGCAAAAATGAATTTATATAAACATTTTTTTAAGTTTTATTTCTATTCTTCTGTGATTCCGAATGGCAGCCCAACTGAAAGGTTTGTTTGAGCTGCGCCCTCTACTGTATAGGAGTGAATTTACAGTTTCTTCATGCTGAGGCTTATTTTTTTCACTGAGAGAACCTTTACATTTGCCGACAATAGATGATTAAAAAACAATCAAGCTCAGCCCAGGTGAGAAAAAGTAACGCAAAAGTAACAATGCATTACTTTCCATAAAAAGTAACTAACACAATTTTTAATGAGCAACACAATGTAACACATTATCAAGTAACTTCCCCCAACACTTTCCCGTGAGATCGGGTTGGATTTAACAAGGTTTTGATGCCGTTCTGAACGGCGCACAATTCTTTCCGCACACACTTGCTTTTTTTGCCAGCAATACAGTCATTGTGTCCTTTTGGGTTTGTTCTTCATGATTTGATATTTAAAAAAAAGTTTCCATTCCTTGACAACATATGGTCTACGTGGCAGAGCCTGGAGGTGTTGCCTCTGACGGACACATGCTGTTTCTGTGTGAAGATGAGTTTCACAGGCCCGGCTATGACAGTTCTCTACACGCGTCAGGTGTTATCAGCACAGTGTCTGTCTGTAGGAGGAAGATAACTGGAGAGTGATGTTTCAGGGAGATCTACTGTGGATTTCACCTGCATTCAGGGCTTAAGATCAGGCTTTGCTTCTCTTCAGATCTTCCTCAATGTCTTTCCTACCCCCATGTTTTCTTTTTATTGCCATCATTCATTGATTCCCCTCGTGGTCCCTCCTTCTGCTCGGTTTTCCCCCTCTGTCTTTAATTCGTCTCTCCGCCCCCTCTGCTCTCCTCTCATCTGTTCTCAGTTAGAAGATGCAGACACTTTGAATGATGTTCGAGGCAGAGCTCTCGGTCCAGTGCAGCGGTCAGAACATGACCTGACCCAGTCAGCATGATGAACTTGGAGGGACTAGAGATGATTGCGGTCCTGGTTGTGGTTGTTGTCTTTGTTAAGGTTCTGGAGAAGTTTGGATTTATAGAAGCAAGCTATGATGGTAAGCACATAGAAGCTTTCTTTATGCTTGATTTTTTTTCTCTTGAAGAATTTCACAGTACTACAGATATTTTGTCTGAATCATTTGTGGTTTCTGAAACATGTTCAGTTTTATGAAGATCTGGTGCTTATTGGTTCTCTTGAATTTGCACTCTGAATGTAAGTTCAAGAAACTTGCAGGATTCTAAACAGTTTTATCCTGCATTTTTGTCCATATGGTTTTCCTTCCTTCCTTGCTTCCTTCCTTCTTCCTTCCTTCCTTCCTTCCTTCCTTCCTTCCTTCCTTCCTTCCTTCCTTCCTTTCCTTCCTTCCTTCCTTCCTTCCTTCCTTCCTTCCTTCCTTCCTTCCTTCCTTCCTTCCTCCTCCCTCCCTCCCTCCCTCCCTCCCTCCCTCCCTCCCTCCCTCCTTTTTTTACAGTGTCTTTGTTGAACATGTTACATATAGTCTCAATAGTAATAGCAACTTACCCTAAACCTAATCATAAACCTATAGTAATTGTATAGTCGTCTCAGTACTTAAATGTGTAATTACATGTAACAAGGACACCATAAAATAAAGTTTAACATTTTATTTTAAGGTGTCTTTGTTACACTGGAATTATACATTTAAGTACTTATACATGTAATATTATACATGTATAACATTATACATGTAACATATGTAACAATGACACTGTAAAATAAAATGTAACCTAAACTTACTTATTTGGTGCTCCTGTGAGTTTGTGTGAAAAAAAAAAAGTTTACATCTGTGAAAAAGTACAGTTATTATGGAAATAGTATACTTAAACAAATATACTTAAGTGTGAACTGAATGTAATGTTTTTAGATATTTAATTGCATATTAATTGCAAATAAATGAAAATATATTTACCTGAAAATACAATTTGCTGAACTTGAGTAGGAATTAAGAACATTTATATGTAATTTCAGAATTACTTCTATTGACTTTGAAATATTGTTAAACTGTTGAATAAATGTACTGACAAGCATTGATGTTAACTGAAATATACTTTAATGTAAACTCAAAATGTAGTTTACCGTACAAATATTAATTTAAAATTATTACAAAAGCACTTTTTAAATGTGTGTTAAGAAACAGTCATGAAAGTGTACATTTTAAGAACACTTAAGTGGCCTTTTATTTAATTAATATTAAGATATTTTAAGATTTAAAGTACATTAGTGTATTGAATGTACACTTAAGTACACAAGTTCATATTAAATAATTAAGTCCACTTTTTTATAAAAAGTAAGAAAGTTTTGTGTACTGAAGTCAAGTTAGTGTTATAGATAAATGATGCATCATTTATCTAATTGATGATGTAAGATGTATGTATTTATTTATTTAAAATTTAAGAATTGTTATAAGTTTACTGATTTTTAATCAAATTAATAATGGCATAGTGGAATAGTGTTTAATATCACTTAAAGATGAATAAATGTTCTGATAATGTGCAACAAATAAAGTATCACCTTCTTGATTTGAAAACCTGTTGTAAGTATAATTTTCATGTTCAGCAAAATCCTACCAAAATAAAAGGCAGCTTGTTCTCTGTCATTCTAAAAGTCTGCGGAGACTACAGACTTTCTACTTTCCTTTTCACAGGTGAGCATTGTGTTATTTTGGCATATATTGCCATTATAAACCTTAGGGAAGTGCTAGATTCAATTTTTGACAGGAATGAAAACAGGAGTGTGATGAATAGAATACAACACATTCAATGGATTGTACTGTTGTTTAACAATTTGATTTTTCAGCTGATGAAATGACTTTCCGAATAAAAAAATTCAATATGGCACGTGACTCTAGGTCTTTGTCATGGACTGTGGCAGGGCTCATTTGTAACCTGTATTTGGATGCTATCACTTTTTGTGGGATTCAGTTTGTTTGTTTCTTCCATAAATAGTTTTTAAACAGAATATTCGATCAGTCTGTTAACTCGATGTCTGTCTTTGCTCTGAGCTTGTAGCATGCTTTATTTCCACAATCATTCTCTTGTAAGTTGTTAGGAGATGCTGCACTCAGAGCACATGTTTGTTTCTCATCACCTCTATTATTAATGTGAATATCAGTTATGAGTGGACTTATGGTTTGATAGAAAAATGGTAACACTGCTTCATAATAGATGACAAATATACTTCAAAGAAGTTTAATCCCTCCCTATAAAGAGATTTTTATAAAATCTCTATATTTGTAAGATAAAGTTTATGTCATGCACACACCAGGCATTATAAATCAAATGACATCACATTACTAATAATCAGTTTAAAAAGTGTGTTGAAACAGTTTGAACAATGGCTGCTTATGCTAACATTAGCATTAATACTTTGATTTATAGTCTGTATAGTGTAGATCAAGCTAATTGAATGGTTGCAGTTGCAGTGCATTATTCAAATGAATGTAATGATGGCAGATTTCCCAAGCCGAATGCATCAGGCTGCCAAAGCCACTAGCATTTCCGCTGATTTATCATTAATAGTTATTACAATTTTGAAATCGCATTTTCTCTTCCTCTCAAAGTCGTGGTGTTTGGTTGCATGGTGTTTGTAAAGATTGGATTTATTATGTCTTATTTATTTTAGATCAGATCAGATCATTGTGAACACCAATTTGAGACATGGCCCTTAATGTTCAATGCAATTATATATATATATATATATATATATATATATATATATATATATATATATATATATATATATATATATATATATATATATATTAGAGGTGGGCATAGATTAATTTTTTTAATCTAGATTAATCTAGATTAATTTTAAAATTAATATAGATTAATCTAGATTAAAATGGCTCATTTGAATTCTCCTGAAGGCATTCAGAATATGTGTGCTACCCAAATAATGACTAAAAGTAAGTCTTTGAGAATAGTTCGCCTCGCAAAGGGATGTGAATTTCTGCCAAAAATGCCATTCGACAATCGAGGAGCAAAAGTCGAATATCGTTAAAAAAAAAAAAAAAAAAAAAAAAAAACGCAATGACAGAAAGGGAGGCCAATTTCATCTTTAGCAATTTGTCATCAAACAAACTGTTTATTAATTGAACAAGTAACATGTTTTCTTCAGGTTTTTTTAACATAGTAATTGGAAGAAGAAAAAAAACAATGCGCACGACAGTCCGTTTTTTGCATCGCCAATGCTCGTTAGATCAAAAAATAATGTCATCATATGTCATAATGATTTTATGTGAACCTGCCTTGTTACTGCAATAGCCTCCTTTTTAAACAAATTAGTTTCAATCAATGTAAACTATTCGTGTGATTATGCCACTGCGCAATGCACACACATTACCGCGGGATGGCGGGTGTTCAATTTCATAAACTGTGGACAATGGTAGCTTATTTAAACCTGTTAACCAGTGCACCGACGCTCTGAAGTGTTTTTTTTTTTGTAGCCTATAAATTAATGTAACTGTTATGTCCAAAAACCGGAAAATGTCATACTTTTTAGTGGTGCTATCGTGGCGTAATAATCTGTTTGGTTGTAAAATGTATTACCTGAATGAAATGAACTCGAATGTATCGTCCTGTGGAATCATTCATTCACAGACAGCATACGAAGATGTTCAACTAATAAAGATCTTCATCGCTGGCAAAGATATGATGCATTTGCAGATTTGCTTTCACTAGACTAAACTGTAGATCCATGGCCACTTCATCCAACGCTCTTGATGTTCTTAAATCTTCCTGTTACTTACGACTCCTCGAGTGTGAATTGAAAGCGCTTCAGAGTTCAGACGATTCAGTGCCTGAGGAACTGAACAGATCAACTGATTCGCGAAACGATTTAACAGATCTGACAACTTGTTTGATGAAGTCTATGAACAGAACCGACTCAAAAGAGTGATTCATTTGTAAATGAGCATCGCTCATGCCCATACAAAGGATACAGCGCGCTTGGAATGAAAAGTACACCTTGTGTCCCTGACAGGAAAATACCCTGCTGCGTGATCTGTGACAGTAGGTGCGGCGTCAAGTATGTATGTCATACTACACACTAGAATTGCGCGAAAATAACGATATTCGAAAATGCTATTTATGATCCCAACCCAACTTAGATTAACGGCGATATTTTTTTTATCGCGCGATAAGAGTCTCACGTTAACGCAGCACGTTAACGCCGATAACGGCCCAGCACTAATATATATATGTAGCGCCCCCTACCCTTGACCATTAATAGGGCGGAGCACCCAGGTTCTGAAAATGTCTCTCGACTTTATAATAATGTCTCTCCTATTACCCTAGTTGACCACTGTACTCAGATTAAATATATTTATATTCTTTTAGTAGTAGGCTTATTTTTAATGTCAATTAACCCACCAGAGAAAACCCTAAATCAACACAAAAGGTAGGTTTAAAGAAGTTAACAATAGGATTTATTAAACAGAAAAGGAAAAAATCAAATATCAAATAATAAGACTAGTGTATTAATAACCCTGGATTGGATTGAATTATCAAAAGACAGAAGTGTATATCACTTTTGATAAATACCTCTCAAAATACCAGTTGAGTACCTCACAAAGTCTCAGTAAATATATCTCTAATGTAAATTAAATTAATTTCACCCTAAAATATATTCAATTACCCATGGAAAATAACAGCAGATACAGATAAATGTGATGGGGAAAATCCTTATCCCATAGTACACTTGGTTCGTATCAAAACCACAAACCAAAGTATAAAACACAAAAAACGAATATCACAACAGTAAATTTACAAGCGTGGGCCCACACACACACACACACCAGTCAAAACAACCCACCCCGTTGCAGGCCTGTTACGTTGCTGGGGAGCGTTGTGGCCTAGAAAACAGCAAATGGCCTCTTCACTCGAATGAGCCAAAATAAATCAACAGATCACCTGAGCGCTGATGAACTCCGCGATTTTCCTCCTTAGAAACGGCTGATCGTCCTGTGGTCTCCCGAGTCCCGGGCAGTCAGTAGCAGGGCGGCGCGGTTCTCTCCACTATGTCAGCGGGGATGAGAGTGCGGCCTGGTCCGGACCCCGGAGCTTTAACTCAGTCACAACAATCAGTCCTTGAAGTTCACTAAACTCAGACCACTATGTGCAGGCAAACGGCAGTTAGTCGTCTGCTTTCTCACGCTCAGTCTCAATAATGAACGAAGCTTCGTGCTGCGCTGGGAAGCAATCTTAGATAACACTTAACTCTTACTATAACTCTTGTGCATAGTATAATACACAAGCAAAGAAATAAAAGTCTTCACAACACTTGATGTAAGCTTAACACTCCTATTTTCCCGTCCCTTTTTTTTCCGTCTTAAACTCACAACTCCCCAAACTCTCTCTCTCCATTCCCCCAAAAAAACTCTCTCCTCCCTCCTATCAGACCTTCACCTCTCTTAACAGAGGCGGGAATAAGTCCCAAAATAACCAATCACCAATAAATGAACAAACATGCTGGGCAAAGACACGTTTTAGCATCTACATCCCAATCAAACTTTAAAGTTTAGCGCAACTCTTAAAGGGGCAGTACATATATATCAAATGAACACACTATATGATAATATCTGAATCATAAAACTTATTAATACCTATTTAATCAGTAAATAGCGGTTAAGGTATTTTAATAATAACCCTCACTGGGTTACACTCTCCCCCTTCTTTATGACTCATGTCCCCATGAGACGAGTCAACTACATTAGTATCATGGCTCTAGATTTTAATTGTTTACTCACTCTATAACATTGAGGGCACAGTGCCATAGGGTGGCACCACAATGTTTTGCAAACATTTTTCTTTCTTGGGAAATCTTCAATTTGCACCACCATACCCCTATATACTAGGGTTAAGGGTCTGTCCGTAGATTGCCCCAGTTCATCATAACTCAGTTTTTTCACTGGTTTTACTTGTCTCTTTGGGCGAAGTTCAACTCTTTCAGTTTCTGCGTTTTTTGTGGAATTCATGAACTGCCCGTCTCCCCCTTCTGATTCCAGATCCTCTATCCGATCAGGAGTCGGCAGAGAGGTCCATTCGGCTTCACAATCTGGTAGATCTCCTATCACTTCCATTTGATTAGGAACTCTTTCATGACTGTTATGCATCTCTACGTTTTCTGCATTTAATGAGGGGGTGTGCATCTGTCTGACCGGTCTCCTATGTTGAACTGGGAAGTAATCACACAGGCTAGTTTCATCACTATCAGAGTGATCTATTGGATCACAACGATCTTGGGCTGATTGCTCTCTTTGTGTTCTCTCCACCATTTTTGCTCGGGTCACCACTGGACGCTGGACCTCCATCCTCTCATCAGGTAAGTACAACCTCACTCTATCTCCAATAGATAACAACTGGTCTCGATGCAGGGTCCTGACACTCCCTGTGCCAGTCTCTGGCTTTACCCTGTATACAGGTAAGTTTGGCAGTTTCTCCATAACGAGGTAGGGTAAGGAGTTCCAGCGATCCTGTAACTTATGCTTTCCTGTAATGGCCAGGTTCTTAATAAGCACTCGATCTCCTTTCTCCAAAGTCTGATGTTTCACTTTACGGTCGTACAGTCTCTTGTTCCTTTGCTGTGTCTTTAAAGAACTCTCAGAGGCTAAGTGGTAGGCATTCTGCAGCTCTTCTTTCATTCTCTCGACATACTGCTGATGTTTCATCCCACTGTCACCAGCCCCGAAGTCCCAAAGCATACATCCACCGGAAGACGAGCCTCTCTCCCGAACAACAGATAATAAGGCGAGTAACCAGTTGCTTCATTTTTACTACAGTTGTACGCATGCACCAACTGACTGATACTTTGGCTCCACCTGTTCTTCTGGGCAGGATCCAGGGTACCCAGCATGGACAGAAGAGTTCGATTGAAACGCTCTGGCTGCGGGTCTCCTTGAGGGTGGTAAGGTGATGTCCGGGACTTGCGAATTCCCAGGATTCCAAGGAGTTCTTTGATGAGCCTACTTTCAAAGTCCCGCCCCTGGTCGGAGTGAATGCGTGCAGGCAAACCATAATGTATGAAAAACTTTTCAACAAGGATCTTGGCCACTGTTAATGCCTTTTGGTCTCTTGCAGGATATGCCTGGGCATAGCGGGTAAAATGATCTGTGATGACCAGCACGTTGGAGATTCCCTTCAGGTCAGGTTCAATAGACAGGAAATCAATGCAGACAAGCTCTAGTGGGCCACTACTCGTTATGCTATTCATGTAAGCCGATCTTTGAGGTAAAGTCTTCCTAGCAATACATCGTCCACATTCCTTCACATACTGCTCCACTTCTTTGTTCATGCGTGGCCAGTAGAAACGATCTTTGCAAAGTTCTGTGGTTCTCTCAATTCCAAGGTGACCTGACTCGTCATGAAGAGACTGTAGCACCTGGGCCCGGTATTTTTCTGGTAAAACTAGCTGCTGTCTCTCTCTCCCGCTGGTACTGGACGTAATCCGGTACAAGAGGTTGTGGCGAATGTTCAACTTTAAACCCTGTTGCCGTAAGAGAGTCTCCATGACGTTAGAACTTTTTGTAGTGGTGAGAATATGCCCTGTCTCCACTGCCTGTTTCACCGGTCCGATGATGGGGTCTTGCTCTTGTGCTAGTTTCAATTCAGAGTTGGACAACTGCTCCTTGTGTCCCATTTCCAACTGCATTGGACAAGCATACACAGAGGGAATGACTTCTGGAGTAGCACCCAACTGATCCACCAGCCTATTGTATGATTCATCGGAGGGGTGAGTATCAGCCAGCTGACAGATGGCCCTTACTCCTGACCTTGGTAAGTCCACATATTCTTGCGACAGTTCAGTGTGTGAGGGATAGCGTGACAGTACGTCCGCATCAATGTTGTGACGCCCTGGTTTGTACTTAAGGCTAAAGTCATATGTGGCTAAGGCTGCCAGCCACCGATGTCCAGTAGCACTAAGCTTAGCGGTGGTCAGGACGTAGGTCAGGGGGTTGTTATCCGTCCTAACTGTGAACTTGGCTCCGTACAGGTAATCGTGGAATTTATCCACAACAGCCCACTTGAGTGCCAGGAATTCCAACTGATGAATGGGATAGTTGCGTTCAGCCGCACTCAGTTTACGGCTGGCATAAGCGACCGGTCTCAGTCCATCTGGGTGTTCCTGATTTAACACTGCACCTAAACCACTCAGGCTTGCATCAACATGTAGGACATACGGCTTAACAGAATCTGCATAGGCCAGAACTGGAGCATGTGTAAGACAATAGATGATGTTTTGAAAGGCCTCTGTGCACCTTGGGTCCCAGCGCTCACCAAATGGCTCTGACTCATGGTAGTACTTGCCTTTCTGTACAGCTGTGTATTTACCTCTAACAGGGAGATAACCTTGGGTTAAGTCAGTCAGGGGTCTCACGATGGCAGAGTAGTTCTTGATAAAGCGGCGATAGAAGCCACAAAATCCTAGAAAGGACCTCAGGGACTTCAAATCATGCGGCATCTTCCAGTGAGACACAGCGTTCACCTTCTCAGGATCAGGAGCTATCCCGTCGGCCGAAACAATATGTCCCACATACTTGACTTTTGGCTGACAAAACTGGCACTTGTCTATAGATACTTTGAGCCCATATTCTTCCAGCCGGTCCAACACTTTCAGCAGCCTTTCCTCATGCTCTTCTAATGTACGACCGAACACAATAAGGTCGTCCAGATACACAATGACCTGGAGAAGATGCATATCTCCAACAGCTCTCTCCATTAGCCGCTGAAATGTGGCGGGCGCTCCTGTGATCCCCTGTGGCATACGTTCAAACTGGTAAAAACCCAGAGGACAGATGAATGCTGTTTTTTCCTTGTCCTCGTCAGCCATCTCAATCTGATAATAGCCACTACGCAAGTCCAAGACAGAGAACCATTTACTTCCTGACAGACAGTCTAAAGCATCATCTATCCTAGGAGTGGTGTATTGGTCAGGAGTTGTTCTAGAATTCAAAGTGCGGTAGTCTATGCACATACGGATGGTTCCATTTTTCTTTCGTGCAATAACTATTGGCGAGGCATAAGGACTTCTGGATTCAGTTATGATGCCTGCAGCCAACAGGTCTTTAAGGTGGCGCCTCACGTCGTCAATGTCTGCAGGTGTGACACGCCTGGATCGTTCCCTAAAGGGTCTGTTGTCACTGAGTCTGATATTGTGTTTCACACCTTTGGCTCTGCCCACATCCCACTCCTCAAGGGAAAACACGTTTCCGTGTTCAGCTAACTTTTCTCTAAGCCTTTTCTCCCAACCAGCAGGAATAGGAGAATCGCCAAACTTGAACACGCTGGGATCTATCCTCTTTGGATCTATCGGAGCGTCGGGCGTAACTGTGACCGTGTCAGTGGCAAAGACTTTAGCAATTACTGTGCCCGTTGGAATGCTGATGTCTTTAGAGGTCTCATTGCAGACCAGGACTCTGAAGTGGTTCACATCAATGGCAGAAGAAGCCATAACCGTTGGAGGGATAAACAGTCCAGCTGGAAGTTGACTGTCCATCGGTGTTTCCACAAGAAAAATGTCTTTTCTCAGTGGCTTCTCACACTCCACTTTACACCTAGCATAGGTTTCACTTCTTGAAGGGATAGTAAGGGCTCCTGGTCCTTTCCATTTGACCTGTCCATCATCTGACTCTGGGATTTCCTCTTTTCCCTGCACCCGCAGTAAACATGGTTCGAGGAGCGACGACTGAATTCTCAGGGTGTGTGCTTGGTTTGGTACACCAGAGTCCTGACTGAGCATGGTTAGACGTTGAAAGAAGCTTGCGTTGGTGCCGATTATTACGGGAACTTGCTGGGGACCTTGAGGTTCAGGGCAGACCAAAGCAAGAAAGGAAACTGACTCTTTAACCCCAGTGAGGGAAACAGGAAGCAAAACATCCACTATGATGTATCCCTTGTATGGATAACTAGAAGAGCTCAGACCCCAAATGGACAATCCAGTGAGCGGATGGATCGGTATCTGTGGTAAGTATTTGGAATACCACTGGTCAAATACAATGGTGACCTGGGACCCACTATCCAGTAAAGCTTGACAAGGACATCCATTCAGCTCCACAGGAATGGTTGAGGCAGGACCCACTAACCCTCTAGGAAGTTGACTTACTCCACAGACCAGCGTTTGACTCTTTTTAGAGAAACAGTCTAGGCTGTTAGAAGTGGCACTGTTTCCAGTCACAGGGTTCTTTTCAGACTTAGCTTTTCGGAGAGCACGTAACAACTTCTGTATTACTTGAGAGGTGTTTTCAGGTGACTGACACTTGGTAGCGATGTGTCCATCCTCTCCACACCGATAACAGAAGAAATCATCTTTGGGTTTAACTGGCCTTTCTCTATATGATACTGGAACAGACCTGGGGCTTGACTGAGTAGTGGAACTAAAACTCATTACTGCCAGCTGTTGTTGCAGTTGTTGAACTTGCTTCTTTAACGCTTGTACTTCAGACTCTCCATGGGAATCAGCTCTTTTCTTTTCCTGATTGTCTTTTGGATCCACCCTCATGGCAGAAACAGACACGGTGTTTGGATTCTCCATGAATTTGGATCTTAGCTCATGAATTTCTTCTTGGAGTTGTTTGATCACAGAGGAGTCTATTTTACCATCCTGTCTCAGCTGTATGGGCTTCACGGATACCTTGAGTTTATGGCGAGCGGTTTCATTCTCCTCAGCTCCTTTGATTTCATTTAGTAGGGCTAAGAAAGTTGGTGGCTGTTCTCTTCTCTCCCTCAGTCTTAATTGCAGAAGCATCAGATCCGACTCTACCGCACCTCTAATCAGCTGTTCAACCCTTGTTCTGTCCATCATCGGGGGACTCAACCCTCCTCTTTGCACAACTTTAGTTAAGGATTTCTCCATCCTACGTAAAAAGTCAGACAAAGCTTCCCCAGGGAATTGACGTAATAGACGAAAAGCAAAGTATAGATCCTCCCCTGACTCAAAGGTTCCAAATGTGTTTTCTAACGCTTCCAAATATTGAGAAGCACTGGCCTCAGGACATGAAAATCGAACAGCTTTGATAATGTCAAGGGCGGGCCCTTTCACACTCTCCATTATTCTTCGCCGTTTTTCCTTTTCAGAGCACTCACATTCCTCAGTCATTAATCTCGCCTGTTCTATCCAGTTTTCTAGACTTTCCTCTCCAATCGGTATTGGAACAATGCCAGAAAAGATACGTAGTTGTCGATAAGCATTAATTTCACCTGATGGTTTTGTTGCCTTCTCCAGAAGTTCACCCACCGCACGTATGATGGACTCAGGGGAACTGGAACTGTGTGGAGAGAACAAGGCCTGTATGTCAGTCATAGATTTTCCTTCATCTGTTAAGAACTTTGACAATTTCTTGGAAAACTCGGAGGTTGAAACATTAAGAGGTGCCACTACCACTTTCCACGACTCTTCTCCATCCGGCCGCAGTAGTTCAGCTGGAATGCGGGCAGGGTCTATGACTTCACGACACTCACATAGCACCATGACGGTATCAGGACTTGGCCCCACTTTTGAGTCTCTAACTCGCACTCTTCCAAAAAGTTTCACAGTTTGAACAGCATCTTCAATACTTGCTACTTCGGTAGTTGCAGGTACGCCAATCAACAGTATTGCATGAGCCTCCTCAATCTCTGCCTCCTTACACCATTTGGAGAGTTCAGCGAGCAGGAGTGGGCTACTTCCAAAGGCCATGCTGAAACTTCAGGCAGATAATTATCAGTCAACTTATTTAAGCTTAAAATATAACTCGGCTCTGGTGTTCAGTGTCTCTTTTGTCTTCATCAGGGTAACAGGAAGTAAAGATCCCGGACGAGCCCCCAAATTATGTAGCGCCCCCTACCCTTGACCATTAATAGGGCGGAGCACCCAGGTTCTGAAAATGTCTCTCGACTTTATAATAATGTCTCTCCTATTACCCTAGTTGACCACTGTACTCAGATTAAATATATTTATATTCTTTTAGTAGTAGGCTTATTTTTAATGTCAATTAACCCACCAGAGAAAACCCTAAATCAACACAAAAGGTAGGTTTAAAGAAGTTAACAATAGGATTTATTAAACAGAAAAGGAAAAAATCAAATATCAAATAATAAGACTAGTGTATTAATAACCCTGGATTGGATTGAATTATCAAAAGACAGAAGTGTATATCACTTTTGATAAATACCTCTCAAAATACCAGTTGAGTACCTCACAAAGTCTCAGTAAATATATCTCTAATGTAAATTAAATTAATTTCACCCTAAAATATATTCAATTACCCATGGAAAATAACAGCAGATACAGATAAATGTGATGGGGAAAATCCTTATCCCATAGTACACTTGGTTCGTATCAAAACCACAAACCAAAGTATAAAACACAAAAAACGAATATCACAACAGTAAATTTACAAGCGTGGGCCCACACACACACACACACCAGTCAAAACAACCCACCCCGTTGCAGGCCTGTTACGTTGCTGGGGAGCGTTGTGGCCTAGAAAACAGCAAATGGCCTCTTCACTCGAATGAGCCAAAATAAATCAACAGATCACCTGAGCGCTGATGAACTCCGCGATTTTCCTCCTTAGAAACGGCTGATCGTCCTGTGGTCTCCCGAGTCCCGGGCAGTCAGTAGCAGGGCGGCGCGGTTCTCTCCACTATGTCAGCGGGGATGAGAGTGCGGCCTGGTCCGGACCCCGGAGCTTTAACTCAGTCACAACAATCAGTCCTTGAAGTTCACTAAACTCAGACCACTATGTGCAGGCAAACGGCAGTTAGTCGTCTGCTTTCTCACGCTCAGTCTCAATAATGAACGAAGCTTCGTGCTGCGCTGGGAAGCAATCTTAGATAACACTTAACTCTTACTATAACTCTTGTGCATAGTATAATACACAAGCAAAGAAATAAAAGTCTTCACAACACTTGATGTAAGCTTAACACTCCTATTTTCCCGTCCCTTTTTTTTCCGTCTTAAACTCACAACTCCCCCAAACTCTCTCTCTCCATTCCCCCAAAAAAACTCTCTCCTCCCTCCTATCAGACCTTCACCTCTCTTAACAGAGGCGGGAATAAGTCCCAAAATAACCAATCACCAATAAATGAACAAACATGCTGGGCAAAGACACGTTTTAGCATCTACATCCCAATCAAACTTTAAAGTTTAGCGCAACTCTTAAAGGGGCAGTACATATATATCAAATGAACACACTATATGATAATATCTGAATCATAAAACTTATTAATACCTATTTAATCAGTAAATAGCGGTTAAGGTATTTTAATAATAACCCTCACTGGGTTACATATATATATATATATATATATATATATATATATATATATATATATATATATATATATATATATATATATATATATATATATATATATATATATATATATATATATATATATATATATATATATATATATGTGTGTATATGTGTGTATATGTATGTATATATATATATATATATATATATATATATATATATATATATGTATGTGTGTTTTGTTATATTGTCATAACTTATTGATTATATATTTTTTACAGTACAGTATACATCTATATTGCATCTTTTGTAGAATAAAAGAATAAAACTTTTAACTAAATAACAAAACATACACAAAATCTCCAGAAAATTAGTCCAAGTCTTCTAAAATGAACAGATCATAACTTTGTTATTCAATAAAAATATATATATTAATCTTTTCACTGTAAACACGAGTAAGTTGGCAAAACTCAAAAAATGTAAGGCAATCAATTGACACAATTTTAAGTTTAAGTAGTTTAAGTTTAAGTAAGCAGAACTGGCCAATTTTTATTTTGTACTTATACATTTTAATTGTTCTTAACTTGAAATGTTGAGTACTAATTCATACATTTAACTTAAAGTAACACCAAGTAAATTTTCCTCTTCGGTCGCCCTACTGGTTGGAAACGAAATTGTCCATTGCCGCTGTCGTAAATAATTTAGCCTACCGTCGCACGCACGCTCGCTGTTTATCCAGCACCGGCTTTAGAATGAACGATGTCCACAGACAAGGTAAAGTATGTTACATGATTTCATGAAAGGATGATGTATTGCGACATCAGAAACGAAGAAAAACGAAATAATGACTATTGTAGCGCTTGACGTAAAGCAGTCGAGTTTTGTAGTTCTTTTTGTGCACGGGTTCCTACCCGAAACCCGAAGTTACATAGTGCAAGTAAAAGCGATACAGACCACGTCAGGCTATGGCAGACGTGTCATTTAACTTATTTTAAGTCGATGTACCATCACAAGGGTCTTGGAAATATATTATGAAGGTTGAAAAACTACATAGTGTTACTTTAAAATTTCATGTAATCTCAATGTGAACACATTTATTCGTATAAACTTGGCTAGCTTTAACAAGCTAGTTTGTTAACATACTAAATTGTTAACATGTTGACAACAGTATGTTATACAGTACCACTTGCAGCAATAAAAATGTTTTACTTGCTCTCAAATCAAGCTGCATGCACCACTTGTCACCATGATGGTAACTATCCTAAAACCAACATTAACAGAAATTCTTCTAAATTAGCATAACAAAACATGAATCATTACTAAATCGCCCACTTAACATTAATATTGCACAAAAATATTACACTTAATTTTAGCATTAGCATTTACTCTCCCTTTCGAGTGCCAAAACTCAAAACAATGAAACAGAATGGATAGCTATATTTTAAGTAAACTTAACTGTGAACTTGAAAGAAAAAATACTCCTAAAATGTAATTTGACTTAACTAATTAGTTCAATTTAAAGGAACACTCCACCGTTTTTTGAAATAGGGCTTATTCACATTATTTCCTACATTTAGATAGGTGTGCAAATGCATTTTTGTCTCAGTGCATGCATTGTTTTAGTTTGACAGGGTCGGCGCTAGCTTAGCTTAGCACAATGAATGGAATCCTTTGTTGCCAGCTAGCATGTCCTAAGTAAAAGTGATCATTTTTTTAAAAATTGGGATTGGGATTTCATGTGTTGAGTGATATCTCTGCACCCACGTAGCAGTGCTTCGCCTGTGCTTCCCCTAATATAGTCCCAAGTCAATATCTGCAAAGGATTCCATTCAACTATATTAGGGGGAAGCACAGGCGAAGCACTGCTGCTTAGGCGAAGCACTGCTACGTGGGTGCAGAGATATCACTCAACACATGAAATCCCAATCCCAATTTTTAAAAAAATGATCACTTTTACTTAGGACATGCTAGCTGGCAACAAAGGATTCCATTCATTGTGCTAAGCTAAGCTAGCACAGACCCTGTCAAACTAAAACAATGAATGCACTGAGACAAAAATGCATTTGCACACCTATCTAAATGTAAGAAAGAATGTGAATAAGCCCTATTTCAAAAAACGGTGGAGTGTTCATTTAAGTTTGTCCTACTCAAACCAATTCATTATTTTGAGCGTTAGGGTTTACAGTGTAATAACAGTAATTGAGAGAAATGACGATGTCTGATTAGTGAACGCAGAGTCAGATCTTCTCAGTGAATCAAGTTATCCAGTTTGCAAATCAGACTGAATCGATTCAACTCAATGACTCTCAGTGGTTAATAGTTCACTGGAAGGAAAGATTATCAGTAAATGACTTAAATTTCGTTCTTTTTTGTCCATTTATGGTCCATGAGAGAACTAAAATTGACATGAGGTTGAGTAAATAATGACCAAATCTTTCAGGCGTGGGCAAGCTGTCCCTTTAAGAGACGGTGTTTTGGACACAGTTGTGGCTGTCTTAACTGGCCAAGAGATTTTAGACTGCATTACACTTTAATTTGACAGTCCCCTTTAGATATTCTGTTGATGAAACGTTGCACCTACAACTAACTCTCATTAGAGTATTAGTTGAGTATTAGTAGACTGTTAGGGGTAGGATTAGGGTTAGTAAATAAGTTGACATGTACTTGCAAAGTTACTTATAGACAACAGAATGTCTAAAGGGGACCATCAAGACATTTGGTTCATCTGATTCTGAATCTTGTGTTGTAGTTAAAAATAGATACTTTGCACAGTCAGATGCAAATGGCTTCTTTCACCCAAGTCACCTCGTCTCTGCTGGAGTGACAGTGAGTGAAGGCAGTGTGCCACCAAATGACACATGATATCAGATGACATGAGAGTAGAGATGACTGCTCTGACAGGATCTGAAACAGAAGCTAGATTCACTTGTGGGATTGCAGCAGATTCAAGTAGAAAGTGAACTCCCATTGTGCATGCAGTACAAGCTTTGATAACCCTTGTGAAAAGGAAGCTTGTGCACCTAATTGTTTTGATTGTGCACTTGTAGAGTCCTTCAAGTTTATAATTTTTTTAAAAAACTGTACTTGCAAGTTTAAAGGCCACTTAACTGTACTTAAACACACTTGAGTACACTTTTAAAGTGCTTCTTGTACTGATGTTAAATTAAAGGTTTTACTTCTAAGAACATTTTAAATCAGTTTTTAATAATCGCTTTCCATGCTTCATATTTTCATGTGTTGACTATTGCAAATGTGTAATTGACATACAAGTTTCAACAGAAATTACTTTAAAGTATATTTTCGATTACCATAAATGCTTGTCAGTACAATCGACAGTACAAATTAACCATATTTCGATGACAATAAAAGTAAATAGAAATTAAATATAAAGATGTACTTAAGTCCTACTTAAGTGGGTCAAAATAAGCACTCTAAACTTCAGCTAATTGCATGTAATATTAATTTAAACTATAAAACATATTCATTCAATTTACATGCTATTTCATGCCCAGAAACATTAGTCAGTTCACACTTAAGTTCTTTTAAAGTACATTATTTCAGTAATACGTACTCATTTTAAACGTATGTAAAGTGTCCGTTTTCCAGAGGTAAAGTAAGGAAAAACAAATGTGTATTTACAGCCATCACTCGAATCTTAATCATTGAAAACAGATTCTATCAGATGGATTCTGTGACGCTCTTTCAAAAGGGATGATCAAACAAGTCAGTTCACGGTGAAGTGAAGGATTCATGCAGGAGTGTGTTGAGAAGGGTCTTACGTCTTAGTCTATGTGTAAATCAGTGTGAAACCAAATGCTCACACACTGTCACCTGTCAGTCACCCGTCAGGCCCAAGACCAGCGCTCTCATGGCCATCTGCTGTCCTTCTGTGTGTACTGTGTACATTATGCTTTCAGAAGTAGGCCTACATTGTTTTGGCTATGGCTGATCTGCTATGTTTGTGATTGAAAATGAAGATAATATTATCTGATATTATATCTGCACACATTTTTTATATAGTTATATAATACAGTGCAACTGTTGTTGTTTAGGAGACTTGTTTGAACATTTGTTTTGGATCGAGATTTGTTTATGAATGGTCTTGCAGTAATTCATTTCTGCCACTTGGTGGCAATACAAGTTTTGTTAAAATATTGATTTAATGCATTTTAAGATTATCATCATGGCAGTCACTCCCCATCTATTTTCATAAAGCCTGACAATACACGAATTAAGGAAAATAGAAGATGATGTCTTGGCATATATAATTTGTTAGCATAAACTACAATTTCACAGCAATAAATTGCATTTTAGACTTCCAGACTAGGATTTAAATTAGGTAGCTAATCGGTTTTTCAACCACAATGCCAAAAAAGTAAAACAAACTACTTATACACAAAACATACTTATCCTATTCTATTCTTTTGTTCTCAAAAATGTTCTGTCTCAATAATAAAGTGTGTGTGTGTGTGTGTGTGTGTGTGTGTGTGTGTGTGTGTGTGTGTGTGTGTGTGTGTGTGTGTGTGTGTGTGTGTGTGTGTGTGTGTGTGTGTGTGTGTGTGTGTGTGTGTGTGTGTGTGTGTGTGTGTGTGTGTGTACTTGTACAACTATCTTTGTGAGGACCAGTTTGAGTTTTAGACCATTGGAGTGAGGACAAAGAGAGTAAAGTGAGGACATTTTGGCCGGTCCTCACTTTCTGAGACCCCTTTAAAGGCCTTTTTGAGGGTCAAGACTTGGTTTTAGGGATAAGGTTATAATTAGGTTAAGGGTAGGTTTAGGGTAAGGGTTCGAGTTAAGCACTTAGTTGTGATGAGTAAGGTTAGGGTAAGCGGCTAGAGATTGCATTGTGTCATGAATGAAGAAAGATGGTGTGTGTGTGTGTGTGGTGTGTGTGTGTGTGTGTGTGTGTGTGTGTGTGTGTGTGTGTGTGTGTGTGGTGTGTGTGTGTGTGTGTGTGTGTGTGTGTGTGTGTGTGTGTGTGTGTGTGTGTGTGTGTGTGTGTGTGTGTGTGTGTGTGTGTGTGTGTGTGTGTGTGTGTGTGTGTGTGTGTGTTGGTGAGTGAGTGAGAATATGGTCGCAGGTGTGCTTTTCCGCCCAGGTTGGATGCTGTGACTGAAAGCGAGATAACTGAAATGAGAAAAAATAATCCTGTTAACAGAAGGCAGTTTAAAATATTGAGCATAATTGCAGTTTTAAATGCAAAGCTATGGAAATGTGCTTTTATCAGTCATGTTTTAACTATTTAGTCAATTTTTTATTTTATTTGTCCAATTAATAGCATGAGTGACAATGCTGCCATGCACTCGAATTGTCGGCACAAACATTTAGTTTCCAGTCCTGTGGTCACTAATACCTTCGGCAAGGCATTTAACCTCAGGTCGATCCTGGATGACTGTCCTTTCCATAAATAATAATGAATTGCCCTAAATCTGTGGTTAAACTGACAGCCCTAGTTTTTGTATCTTCTTATTATTTAAAATCCCCAGTGGTGAAAATGTCTATGTGGTGTTTTTAATATGCTTCAAGACAAACCATGTGCAAATTCATAAGTCAGTATTTTCTCCTAAAACTGCAGTGAACCAAAGACAGTCTCTAAACCTCAATTTGAAATCTCTGCTGTTTCTGACGTCACAAACTACCTTGTAACCAATCACGTCAACGTGTGATCATCAACGGGTGGATCTCTGAGCTGGTGTGAGTGAGTGGAGGCGGAGCTAATTTGCATATTCATAGAACTGCGTATACTAAATGAGGCAAGGGTGTAGAGTTACATGCAAACTATTTTAATGCATAAAGAATTTTGAAAAAGAAAAAAAATGAAGAAGAAAAAAAAAGTTTTAATTTGTAATTTTGGTGATCAAAAATGAGTTTTAAAGGGGGGGTGAAATGCTGTTTCATGTATAGTGAGTTTTTTACACTGTTAAAGAGTTGGATTCCCATGCTAAACATGGACAAAGTTTCACAAATGAAGTTGTAAGTTTGATGGAGTATTTCTGTTCCAAAAATACTCTTCCGGTTTGTCACAAGTTTCGGAAAGTTTTTTCGAATACGTTCGTGTGTGACGTCAGAGGCGCTGGAATTTCCTTATACGGGTCTTAAGGGCACTTCTTCCGGAAGGGCGCGCGCGCATCTGTAGCCTAGTGCGTGTGAGAGTCAATGCCCATCAGAGCGCGCTGGGCTCGGCTGCGCTGCAATGAAAAAAATGGCACCAAAAAAGTGTTTTTGGTTGCCAGGGCAAGACAACACTGCACAAATTTCCAAAGAACCCAGCGTTAAGGGACTGTGGATGGATTTTGTTTTTCCAGAGCAGCAACGGAGTTGTGCAAGTGTTCTTGTTTGTTCCCTTCATTTCGACGGTTATAGTTATAGGCCCAGTTCGACGCCGGATTTGCAGATCGCCTAATACTTAAAGATGGAGCAGTCCCAACGATAAATGTTCACGGTCGTGCGTTGGAACCGCAGGCGGTGAGTAAAACTGCTTCAAATGTCTGTGTGTTGTTAACTATCGGCGTGTAAGCTAAGCACAGCAAGTAAACAACATGATCACGTACAGTTAATGTATCGATGTGTGTGTTTGTGTGTTTAAATACAGTTGTTTAGCTGGGCACTGTAGGTGTCAGTTTGTTTATTGTAAAAATAAATCATGTCCTCATTAACCACGAGTCTGTCTGTTTACAACACAAGCAAAAGCTTCGCGCGCTCCCGCCCACACGGCACGCCTCCACCCGCTCGGGTTTTCCGAAAAGACTCAGTACAGCCTATTCTTTTATAAATATAATAAAACTAAAGACTTTTTGGAGATATGAAGGATGCAATACTACTCTATAGGTACTCAAGATTAACTTGAGATTGAGTGAAACTGAGTGTTTCACCCCCTCCTTTAAGGGATAAAATTGACTACAGGGGGACTTTAAGATTTGCAAAGTTTCTGTAACTGTTTGTACGACCCGTATACTAACCATGTGGATCATGCATCGACATTGTCAAGTAATCTGTATAGTTACATTGAGAGTCTGAAGCAGCAGCCACAAAAACACACAATCATTATCTGTTGTCATTTTGACTGATAAAACATTACCATCGGGCAGCATTTCCATCCAGAAAACTGTCAAACTGATCATCCTTCTCAATCTTTGTTTGAGTTTCATAATTAGTTCATCTTTTTCAATCCTTTTGTCTAAAAGCATGCCTTTTTTATTCCGACCTGCACTAGGTAGTTTTTTTTTTTTGTTACTTTTTCTACTAAAATTATAGGAATTTGATAGGTCATTCATCTTCAGTCCAGAGTATTTTTGACCAATTATTTTTCACAGGTGATGGAACATAAATGCTCTTGACATTTAAAAGCTACCCATATATCTGTGCTGACAACATGACAATGAAATGCCATGCAATTTTCTTCAAATGTTCCTGTCTTAGAAATGTCAAAAACGCAGCGTCCTAACCAGTTGCAACACGAAAAAGTTTCCAGTGACAAGTAATTTGTGTGCCAATCAGAACATATTTTGTTTAATAAATCTCTTTCTAAAAGTTGGCAAAGTGAACGATTAGCAAATATATACTAAGTTCTGTGATGGAACTCTAGATGGCGCTGTCTGATATGTCCTTAACTCAATTGGTAGTGATCACATCATCATCTACATAGCACAGCTGATGCCCAAACTCTCCTCCTTCCCCAGCTCCACCTGTATAGATCTGCTATGGGGTTAATTCAGGGATATGTCTGTGAATTATTTGGCAGTAGCAAGTCTCTGTACTTTCTCTGCAGCAGAGTAGCATATCTATTCCTCCAAATACATTAACATTGCCATATCCATTTCCATGCCAATCTCTCTGAGAGTTGTCATGATAGAAATACATTTAATATTTGCAGTCTTTCTTTTCTGGTAAAATAAACAAAAAAAGTTGAAATTCTTATTTGTTGATATTAATATGTTGAGTGAAATATGTTAGACTATTCTTGAAAGGTCCTTCTTATAGTGCACTATTTTTTTTAATTCCTGACTTCTAAGACAATCCTTCAGATTTACACTGTAAATCTACAACGTATAAAGCAAGTAAACTGCCATGTTCTTTTGTTCTTGACAGATAGATGGAAGTGTTTCCAGACAAACGTCGTGTTCCTTGAGCCAGCTGTGAGCCGTCTGTCTCAGGCAATTGCCAGCAATATAAATCTTTCCGACCACATTAACTGGCTTTCCTGGACAAAGGCCACAGACTCTCATTATCAAACATCAGTTTAAGCAACATTGCTTATCTTACTGAATATTGCATCATTTCCATTGCATCAAATAACATGGCGGCAGCTTGATATTTGGTCCTCCAGTGTCCTGCTTGAATTAAACCTCAATTTGAACCATTAAAAAATATTGCAGTGAATGTAATAAACACTTTGGATATCAGGTATAGAGCTAGACACCTGACAACTTTTCTCATGCTTTGTGGTCTGTGAGCATAAACTGTTATTTCACCCTCAATTGTGTATTCAGCACTGCTCAGCCACGCTTCACAAGCTTTAATTACTTACATTTCACACTCAGTGCTTTAGGGGATTTAAGGATATGATGGGCTAATTTTACTGCTTTTTACATATTGGAAACAAACATTGGTTCCTGTGGTAGTGGATATTGCTATAACGCATGATTATAGCTTACCTGAGGCATTACACGGCTGTTTCAAACACCTTTATCACCTTTATACACACACACACACACATATGTTCCATTAATCTAAAATCTCTGAAGCACTGCCAGTGGGACATTATATAGGAAGCTCACAACAGGTTTTGCGAGGGAACGCAAAAGATTTGAGGGAAAAAAAGCTTCCATCCTAAATTTTTCCACCACCACGTCCCTCTGTAACTAATAGATAATCATAGTGCCTATTTTACAATCTGTTTAGGCGTTTCAACTTATCAGACATTTTGTAAATATATTGTGTGTGTGTGTGTGTGTGTGTGTGTGTGTGTGTGTGTGTGTGTGTGTGTGTGTGTGTGTTGTGTGTATATATATATATATATATATATATATACAGGGTTTTTCCTGGCTCAAAATGAGGCGGAGGTGGTAAATTGTAACACTAGGGGGGTCTGGGGGCATGCCCCCCCGTGAGAAAATTTTATACATTTTAAAGATAAATTCATTAATCTGGTGCACTTTGAGTCACTCAAATCTTTTGTTAAAAATAAATAATAATCCACCCGCCAACCACCCATATTCTTTGATTTAGATATCTGCATCTGATCATCACATTACAATTATTCAATTAAGCATGATAATATGGTAACATATCACACAATTAACATTTATTTAAATTAAAAGTTCTTCTTTTGGCAAAATTAAATTTTATTTATAGCCTAGACAGAGGCTTTACTCCCTTTAAACTTATTGTCAATGTTTCATTTTTGAAAACGCTCTTATCGGAATAATTTTTTGTACCTTTATAAAGGGCATTTTCCCCCTAATTTTATTTAATGTATGCTCTAAATTTCATTTAGAATTCTTACATTTTATCAATACATTAAATTAAAATAATAAGACACTAGGCTGTTACCAATCAAATTAAATAATTTACATTGAAAAATTATAACTTTATTAAATGAGATTATTTTGAATACTTTTTGAATATACAAGGAATGTTGAAAAGAATGATACTTTGAAACTAAACCGCCAGTAGGAGGGGGCAGGCGGCCGTCTTAATGAGCGAGTCATTGAGTCATTAATGTAAACGATTCGTTCAAACGGCTGATTGATTCAGATTGAGGCGGTTTAATAATGGGCAATTGAATCTTTGACTCAAGCGATTAGTTCAAAACGCTGAATGATTCAGTAATGAATCATGGATGAGTGTTGCTGTGAGACGCGATATGGTCCTGTTGTTTGGAACTATTTTCGCTGCTAAAACAGAACAAAAACAGTCTAAAATGTAAGTAACTTAATTTTAACTATTTGTTTATTGAACTGTTATGAAATTAATATATCGGTTTCAATCGTGATGGCATTCAGAGAAACAGCACTCTGGTCGTGTGTAGCCTATATATTGTTTCTTAACTATAATTAATGTTTTAAATAACTGCGCGAGACTCAACAGCGCAACTTTGTTACCGTCCGTACATTAGGTACCATGATGGGAGTTCCGTGTCTTTATTACACTCATTTAGCTGTCATCCACCCTCGATTGAATGGAATGTTTTTATTACTCGACCCGCGGATTATGATCCGTGCAGCACTATCGGCAAACTACACGGTTAGAGAATGGACACAAGCGGGAATCGCGACAGAACTGTCACGGTGGATAAAGTGTATATGAGCGCATGTCGTGACTGTCTGTCCGAGTTTTGTCGAGAGGCGGAGGCGGCACGAAATTTGATGGAGGCGGCCGCCTCATAATTGTCTATGCAGGAAAAACCCTGTATATATATATATATTTGTGTATGTTTACAAACTTTTATGTTTTTGTGCGATTAATCGTGATTAATCAATTTGATAGCAATGATTTTTATTTAATAATTATTACCATGAAAGTCGAATTCAATGGCTCAAAAACAGTGGCCGAAAATAAATCCCTTTCCTTAATTTGGAAAGAGATTTTCACTATGGTTACTGAAAGAAAGGTTTGAGTTGCTCTGATGGACCCAAAAAAAAAATATCTAAAATTTCAAGCAATGACTCCTGAGTTCCTCCTTTATTATTCATAAGGCGTTGTCTTATCTTTAGGCAGGTATTTCTGCACATGATGTTTGTCATCTAAGCAACGATCACAAATGTAAATGTGTGACGGACTTGTGTGACAGAGTCTTTAGCTAAAGGTCACAGTCGCTCCTCTGACACTTTAAATAAGGATATTTGTAAAAAGCTAAATTTTGAGCAGTGTTTGTGTTGCTGTGTGAATCAGGACAGGCTTTCCTCACATAACCCTCCGTTGGACAGGCTTGATAAGAGTCCCCACAGGACAGGGAGCGTTTGACCATGAAAAGAAATATGTAATCTCTCGCCAAAATCGATTTCATAACCAGCAGAAATCGAAGAACAAAGCGCGTTCACATCTGAGGCACATTGACTGAGATAAGAAATCGACCCCACTTAGGGCTCTCCATCAACACTCTCTGACATTTTACGTCACCTTTAAGATTTCACAGAAAGACAACACCGGACAGGAGGCGACTGCCATTATGACACTTGCTGTAGCTGTCGATGGAGTGAATGTCTGTAGCTTCCTTCGATTTATGTTTGTGGTTTACTGCGATTTTTGATACTATATGCAATTTGTGTAACCTTTTGGGTAGAAATTATGAGTCGATTATTCCCTCTGATTCCCTAAAGGCTAGTGTCATAGTTTTATTAAAACCATGCTATTATAGGCAGATGGAGGGGGGAAAACACAATGAGCAAAATTAAAAATGGCTGAAGGCATAATCTGAATAATTACATGAGCCACATTAATAACCCTACACTAAATTATTTGCTCCAAAAAAGGAATAAAATAATTTGGGTACGAGACCTTTAAGCAGTTAGGGATATGGGGAATTGCTATATTAACTGTAATACATGCAAATGGCACTGTTTATGAATTATGCTGTATAATTAATGGTGCTTGCTGAAAGCAAGGCAACATTAGTGTTATTGTGCATACTTATTAATGGTGCTTGCCTATGGCAAAGCAACATTACTGTTATTGTGCATACTTATTAATGGTGCTTGCCTATGGCAAAGCAACATTAGTGTTATTGCTCATACTTATTATTCTTCTTCTTCTTCTTCTTCTTCTTCCACTTTTTTTTCGGCGCGTAACTAGTCCCGCATTTTTTGTCACAGACCCATGAATGAGGTGTCAAATCGTGCGGATTATTCGGGAATGGTGTGCTATGACTTTTATAAGCGATCGGGGGTACGATGTTCGCCCCAGGGGCGAAAAACGGCCCAAAAAAAACGCATAGACTTAACATGGGGAAAAACTTTGACGAATCATAGCTCAGAGATCAGATTTCACAGAAACGTGTGATTTGCCACATTTGAAGAGGCTGACAGGCTCTTTAAGAACTTACCCCTAAATGGGGTAAAAGTTGCACCCCTGGGGGGCAGGAGCTGCCCAAAGTTGCCCAAAAAAACCCCATTGACTTAACATGGTGAAAAACTTTGAAGAGTCATAGCTCAGAGTTCAGATTTCACAGAAATGTGTGATTTGCCACATTTGAAGAGGCTTACAGGCTCTGTAAGAACATACCTCACAGTGGGGTAAAAGTTGCACCCCTGAGGGGCAGGAGCTGCCCAAAGTTGCCCCCATAGACTTACTATGGTGTAGGACGGCCCATGAAATGGGCCGTCCTACACCATAGAAACCGCTTTTATATTGAACATAACTCTGGATCCCAGTGTCGTAGAGACAAAGGGGCGGGCTCATTTTACTCAGACGGCCAATCAGTGTCTCAAGATCATTGTGAAGCTATCAAGCCACGCCCTAGCAACCATTTAGAGCTCCTTAGCAACAAGTTCCATAGACTTCCATTAAAAGAGATCAAAGGGATATCTCAGGATATAAGTGTCATAGAAACATGAGGGTGGGCTCGTTTGACTCAGGCCAGCAAACAGCCAATCCTGAATCACCTCAACACTTACTGGCCACGCCCTAGCAACCATTATCGAGCACCTTAGCAACCAAAATCCAAAGAGGGATATCTTCCATTCTGAATGTCACAGAGGCATGGGAGTTGGTTTATATCATTCATACTGACAAGCAGCCTTTGGAGTTTCATGATTGGCAGCTGCCAAGCCACTCCCTAGCAACCAAACAGAGTACCCTAGCAACCATTTTGCAAGACCTATATCTCTACATGTAAACAGCGTATAGAGATGGGGGTTGGTTTATACATTCACATTGACTTTGGAGCTTCATGATTGGCAGCTGCCAAGCCACTCCCTAGCAACCAAACATAGTACCCTAGCAACCGTTTTGCAAGACCAATATCTCTAAATCAGAACATCGTATAGAGATGGGGGTTGGCTCTTTTGACTCATGCTAGCAAACAGGTCTTGCTACATGCTACACATGCTAGCAGTGAATAGCTACATGCTAATATTGATTAGCTAAGTATTAAATCATGCCAAGAAAATGCTACAAATTCCATAGTAACCATCTGTGACATCTACCAACCACCTAGTAACACCATAGCAACCACCCAGAATACCCTAGCAACCGCCTAGCAACCACCCAGAATACCCTAGCAACCGCCTAGCAACGCCCTAGCAACTACCCAGAATACCCTAGCAACCGCCTAGCAACCACCCAGAACACCCTAGCAACCCCCTAGCAACCAACCAGAATACCATAGCAACCGCCTAGCAACCGCCTAGCAACCATCCAGAATACCCTAGCAACCGCCTAGCAACGCCCTAGCAACCACCCAGAACACCCTAGCAACCGCCTAGCAACCACCCAGAACACCCTAGCAACCGCCTAGCAACCACCCAGAACACCCTAGCAACCGCCTAGCAACGCCCTAGCAACCACCCAGAATACCCTAGCAACCGCCTAGCAACCACCCAGAACACCCTAGCAACCGCCTAGCAACCATCCAGAATACCCTAGCAACCGCCTAGCAACGCCCTAGCAACCGCCTAGCAACCATCCAGAATACCCTAGCAACCGCCTAGCAACGCCCTAGCAACCACCCAGAACACTCTAGCAACCGCCTAGCAACCACCCAGAATACCCTAGCAACCACCTAGCAACGCCATAGCAACCACCCAGAATACCCTAGCAACCGCCTAGCAACCACCCAGAACACCCTAGCAACCGCCTAGCAACCATCCAGAATACCCTAGCAACCATTCAGAACACCCTAGCAACGCCCTAGTAACCACCCAGAATACCCTAGCAACCGCCTAGCAACCGCCCAGAACACCCTAGCAACCGCCTAGCAACCGCCTAGCAATGCCCTAGCAACCACCCAGAACACCCTAGCAACCAACCAAAACACCCTAGCAACCGCCTAGCAACCACCCAGAATACCCTAGCAACCGCCTAGCAACGCCCTAGCAACAACCCAGAATACCCCAGCAACCGCCTAGCAACCAACCAGAACACCCTAGCAACCGCCTAGAAACAGTATAGCAACCATCCAGAATACATTAGCAACCACCTAGTAATGCCCTAGCAACCACCCAGAATACCCTAGCAACCACCTAGCAACCACCCAGAACACCCTAGCAACCACCTAGCAACACCATAGCAACCACCCAGAATACCCTAGCAACCGTCTAGCAATGCCCTAGCAACCACCCAGAATACCCTAGCAACCACCTAGCAACCACCTGAACACATGAATAAGCCATATCTCAGCACCAGAACATCGTACAGACATGTTTGTTGGCTCGTATGCAATCATGTACCACACCCTAGCAACCGAGCGGCGAGTTTTGCCACTGCAAGCACCATTTCACATTTTCTTCTGGAAATGTACATTCTAGTTTTTATTCTTATTCTTTTTCTTCTGGCCAAAGTTTGACGCGCTACTCCTCCCGCAGTTTTTGTCACAGACCCATGAATGAGGTGTCAAAACGTGCGGCCTGTTCGGGAATGGTGTGCTATGACTTTTATAAGCGATCGGGGGTACGATGTTCGCCCCAGGGGCGAAAAACGGCCCAAAAAAAACGCATAGACTTAACATGGGGAAAAACTTTGACGAATCATAGCTCAGAGATCAGATTTCACAGAAACGTGTGATTTGCCACATTTGTAGAGGCTGACAGGCTCTTTAAGAACATACCCCTAAATGGGGTAAAAGTTGCACCCCTGGGGGCAGGAGCGGCCCAAAGTTGCCCAAAAAACCCCATTGACTTAACATGGTGAAAAACTTTGAAGAGTCATAGCTCAGAGCTCAGATTTCACAGAAATGTGTGATTTGCCACATTTGAAGAGGCTTACAGGCTCTGTAAGAACATACCTCACAGTGGGGTAAAAGTTGCACCCCTGAGGGGCAGGAGCTGCCCAAAGTTGCCCCCATAGACTTACTATGGTGTAGGACGGCCCATGAAATGGGCCGTCCTACACCATAGAAACCGCTTTTATATTGAACATAACTCTGGATCACAGTATCGTAGAGACAAAGGGGCGGGCTCATTTTACTCAGACGGCCAATCAGTGTCTCAAGATCATTGTGAAGCTATCAAGCCACGCCCTAGCAACCATTTAGAGCTCCTTAGCAACAAGTTCCATAGACTTCCATTAAAAGAGATCAAAGGGATATCTCAGGATATAAGTGTCATAGAAACATGAGGGTGGGCTCGTTTGACTCGGGCCAGCAAACAGCCAATCCTGAATCACCTCAACACTTACTGGCCACGCCCTAGCAACCATTATCGAGCATCTTAGCAACCAAAATCCAAAGAGGGATATCTTCCATTCTGAATGTCACAGAGGCATGGGAGTTGGTTTATATCATTCATACTGACAAGCAGCCTTTGGAGTTTCATGATTGGCAGCTGCCAAGCCACTCCCTAGCAACCAAACAGAGTACCCTAGCAACCATTTTGCAAGACCTATATCTCTACATGTAAACGTCGTATATAGATGGGGGTTGGTTCATACATTCACATTGACTTTGGAGCTTCATGATTGGCAGCTGCCAAGCCACTCCCTAGCAACCAAACATACTACCCTAGCAACCGTTTTGCAAGACCAATATCTCTAAATCAGAACATCGTATAGAGATGGGGGTTGGCTCTTTTGACTCATGCTAGCAAACAGGAACAGGCCTTGCTACATGCTACACATGCTAGCAGTGAATAGCTACATGCTAATATTGATTAGCTAAGTGTTAAATCATGCCAAGAAAATGCTACAAACTCCATACTAACCATCTGTGACATCTACCAACCACCTAGTAACACCATAGCAACCACCCAGAATACCCTAGCAACCGCCTAGCAACCACCCAGAATACCCTAGCAACCGCCTAGCAACGCCCTAGCAACCACCCAGAACACCCTAGCAACCGCCTGGCAACCATCCAGAATACCCTAGCAACCGCCTAGCAACCACCCAGAATACCCTAGCAACCGCCTAGCAACGCCCTAGCAACCACCCAGAACACCCTAGCAACCGCCTAGCAACCACCCAGAATACCCTAGCAACCGCCTAGCAACCACCCAGAATACCCTAGCAACCACCTAGCAACCCCCTAACAACCACCCAGAATACCCTAGCAACCACCTAGCAACCACCCAGAACACCCTAGCAACCGCCTAGCAACGCCCTAGCAACCACCCAGAATACCCTAGCAACCGCCTAGCAACGCCCTAGCAACCACCCAGAACACCCTAGCAACCGCCTAGCAACCACCCAGAATACCCTAGCAACCACCTAGCAACCCCCTAGCAACCACCCAGAATACCCTAGCAACCACCCAGATCACCCTAGCAACCGCCTAGCAACGCCCTAGCAACCACCCAGAATACCCTAGCAACCGCCTAGCAACCATCCAGAATACCCTAGCAACCGCCTAGCAACCATCCAGAATACCCTAGCAACCGCCTAGCAACTCCCTAGCAACCACCCAGAACACCCTAGCAACCGCCTAGCAACCACCCAGAATACCCTAGCAACCGCCTAGCAACCACCCAGAATACCATAGCAACCACCTAGCAACGCCCTAGCAACCACCCAGAATACCCTAGCAACCGCCTAGTAACCACCAATAACACCCTAGCCACCGCCTAGCAACCATCCAGAATACCCTAGCAACCGCCTAGCAACGCCCTAGCAACCACCCAGAACACCCTAGCAACCACCTAGCAACACCCTAGCAACCATTCAGAACACCCTAGCAATGCCCTATTAACCACCCAGAATACCCTAGCAACCGCCTAGCAACCACCCAGAACACCCTACCAACCGCCTAGAAACACTATAGCAACAATCCAGAATACCCTAGCAACCACCTAGCAACCACCTAGCAACCACCCAGAATACCCTAGCAACCGCCTAGCAACCACCCAGAACACCCTAGCAACCAACCAAAACACCCTCGCAACCACCTAGCAACCACCCAGAATACCCTAGCAACTGCCTAGCAACGCCCTAGCAACAACCCAGAATACCCTAGCAACCGCCTAGCAACCGCATAGAAACACTTTAGCAACCATCCAGAATACATTAGCAACCCTAGCAACCGTCTAGCAATGCCCTAGCAACCACCCAGAATACCCTAGCAACCACCTAGCAACCACCTAAACACATGAATAAGCCATATCTCAGCACCAGAACATCGTACAGACATGTTTGTTGGCTCGTATGTAATCATGTTCCACACCCTAGCAACCGAGCGGCGAGTTTTGCCACTGCAAGCACCATTTCACATTTTCTCCTGGAAATGTAGATTCTAGTTATTATTATATTATTCCACACAAAAGTTTGGCGCGCTACTCCTCCCACAAAGTTTGTCACAGACCCATGAATGAGGTGTCAAAACGTGCAGCTTATTCGGGAATGGTGTGCTATGACTTTTCTAAGAGATCGGGTGTACGATGTTCGCACAGCGGACGAAAAAGCGGCCAAAAAAGTCCCATTGACTTAACATTGCGGAACTTTCAAAAATTCAAATCCAAACTGCCACTTTCACACACACCCACAGAAAAGGGCCTGACAGCCCTGCTGTCAGGCCCTCTCTCTCTCCCTCAGAGGATTTATTTTATCAAGCAGCCAATAAGTAATGGCCTAAAATCTTCATAGCCACACCATAGCAACCAGTTACAGCACCCTAGCAACCGTGGGCGATAGGCACGAGGCCGCAGGCCTCGTGCCATACTAAATAACTCTATAAAAACTCTATAAAAACTCCTTTTAAAAACTCCATAGTAATCATCTGTTAAAAAATACACGCCGACATCACAGACCCCTGATTGAGGCGTCAAATTATGCGGATTATTGAGGAGAGGTGTGCTGTGACTTTTCTTAGCGATGGGGGGTATGGTGTTCGCCCCAGGGGCAAATCATTGGGTAAAAAAAATCCCATAGACTTAACATTGCCACAAACTTTGATGACTAGTAGCACTGACCAATGATTTCTCAGAAACTTGTAATTTACCACATTTGACGAGGCTGGCAGGCTCTGTAAGAACATACCTCACAATGGGGTAAAAGTTGCACCCCTGGGGGCAGGAGCTGCCCAAAGTTGCCCCATTGACTTACTATGGTGCATAGCACATTGCATAGGGATTTTGTATTGAACATAGCTCTGGATCACAGTGTCATAGAGACAAAGGGGCGGGCTCATTTTACTCAGACGGCCAATCAGTGTCTCAAGATCATTGTGAAGCTATCAAGCCACGCCCTAGCAACCATTTAGAGCTCCTTAGCAACAAGTTCCATAGACCTCCATTAAAAGAGATCGAAGGGATATCTCAGGATATAAGTGTCATAGAAACATGAGGGTGGGCTCGTTTGACTCGGGCCAGCAAACAGCCAATCCTGAATCACCTCAACACTTACTGGCCACGCCCTAGCAACCATTATCGAGCACCTTAGCAACCAAAATCCAAAGAGGGATATCTTCCATTCTGAATGTCACAGAGGCATGGGAGTTGGTTTATATCATTTATACTGACAAGCAGCCTTTGGAGTTTCATGATTGGCAGCTGCCAAGCCACTCCCTAGCAACTAAACAGAGTACCCTAGCAACCATTTTGCAAGACCTATATCTCTGCATCAAAACATCGTATAGAGATGGGGGTTGGTTTATACATTCACATTGACTTTGGAGCTTAATGATTGGCAGCTGCCAAGCCACTCCCTAGCAACCAAACAGAGTACCCTAGCAACCGTTTTGCAATACCTATATCTCACCACCAGAACATCGTATAGAGATAGGGGTTGGCTCTTTTGACTCATGCTAGCAAACAGGACTTGCTACATGCTACATATGCTAGCAGTGAATAGCTACATGCTAATATTGATTAGCTAAGTGTTAAATCATGCCAAGAAAATGCTACAAACTCCATAGTAACCATCTGTGACATCTACCAACCACCTAGTAACACCATAGCAACCACCCAGAATATCCTAGCAACCGCCTAGCAACCACCCAGAATACCCTAGCAACTGCCTAGCAACGCCCTAGCAACCATCCAGAATACCCTAGCAACCGCCTAGCAACCATCCAGAATACCCTAGCAACCGCCTAGCAACCATCCAGAATACCCTAGCAACCGCCTAGCAACGCCCTAGCAACCACCCACAACACCCTAGCAACCGCCTAGCAACCACCCAGAATACCCTAGCAACCACCTAGCAACGCCCTAGTAACCACCCAGAACACCCTAGCAACCACCTAGCAACCATCCAGAATACCCTAGCAACCACCCAGAACACCCTAGTCACCGCCTAGCAACCACCCAGAACACTCTAGCAACCACCTAGCAACACCCTAGCAACCATTCATAATACCTTAGCAACCACCTAGCAACGCCCTAGCAACCACCCAGAATACCCTAGCAACCGCCTAGCAACCACCCAGAACACCCTAGCAACCGCCTAGCAACCATCCAGAATACCCTAGCAACCGCCTAGCAACGCCCTAGCAACCACCCAGAACACCCTAGCAACCACGTAGCAACCAACCAAAACACCCTAGCAACCGCCTAGCAACCACCCAGAACACCCTAGCAACCACCTAGCAACCATTCAGAATACCTTAGCAACCACCTAGCAACGCCCTAGCAACCACCCAGAATACCTTAGCAACCGCCTAGCAACGCCCTAGCAACAACCCAGAATACCCTAGCAACCAACCAGAACACCCTAGCAACCGCCTAGCAACCACCTAGCAACACCAAAGCAACCACCCAGAATACCCTAGCAACCGTCTAGAAATGCCCTAGCAACCACCCAGAATACCCTAGCAACCGCCTAGCAACCACCTGAACACATGAATAAGCCATATCTCAGCACCAGAACATCGTACAGACATGGTTGTTGGCTCATATGCAATCATGTACCACACCCTAGCAACCGAGTGGCAAGATTTGCCACTGCAAGCACCATTTCACATTTTCTTCTGGAAATGTACATTCTAGTGAATCTTGTAAGAGTGTGAAATCAGTGAGTTAGTGTAATGTTACAATCTCTCAACTGTATATTATGGGCCAGAAGGTGGCAGTAGTCATGCATTTTGAGGGAGAAAGCATTCGTAGTAGTTTTAAGGATGCTATATTGTAGTAAATCCACAGTCTCTTTGAGTCAATGTAAGTAGTTCTTAGCTATAATGAGTTTAATTTTGTTTGCTTAAAGGGACAACTGGAATGATGAGTTATCATCTCATCAAGCCCTTATGCTGTTGATTTTGTAATCGTATAGGATTTTCACAGGCCTTTCCATACTTTA
Source organism: Chrosomus eos (assembly GCA_036326025.1). Taxonomy (NCBI): domain Eukaryota; kingdom Metazoa; phylum Chordata; class Actinopteri; order Cypriniformes; family Leuciscidae; genus Chrosomus; species Chrosomus eos. Next base: position 55,390,743 of record CM070818.1, read on the forward strand.
AAAGAATGTAATAAGTGCACCTGAATGTAATGTTTTCGGACATTTAATATAACGTAAACTGCAATTAAATGAATGTGTTCGTTTAAGTTTGTTAAATTCAGTCAGCTGAACTTTAGAGTGATTTAGATTCATTTCTATTGAAACTACTACTGTACATGTGCTTTTAGTCAACACATCAAAATAAGTGTACTTCTTTAAAGCACAACAAAAGATTATAAAGCATAACGATTTAAAATATTTTTAAAGTAAACCTTTCAATTTGACATTTTTACAAAGTGCATTGTTTTAAATGTGCTAAGTGTTTGATTTCATTAAAATTACATTGTCCGCAAATACACTTTTTTTAAATATACGTTTAAGATTTGAAAATACACTACAAATGCATTCAATACAATTAAGCACACTTCTTTTTTAAGGGTATGTATGAATGGTGAATGAATGGTGAAAAGTATTCCCATGGTGCTTTTTTAGCCTGTGGTCACTGGGGAAAAAACAGCGTATTGATTCTTCACAATTTACCTTTTGTGTTTATCCTAAAAACCATAAAAGCAGTGTGGATGAATTAATAAATAATGACATATTTTTAATATGGGGGTGAACTGTCCCTTTAAGGGTTATATAGTGAGTACACTTTATTGAACAAGACAGACTTTCCTCTTCAGTCATGTAATCAATTGTGTCCTTAGAGTATAGACATTGTGCAAATAAATGCACAGCCAAATTGTTTAAAGGATGAGTTCATTATGCATTGATTTTTTTTCCCACAGCATGTTGTGTGTTGAATTACAGGTCATATTTCATGCAATATCCATAGGAAATGATGCAAATTATGTAATAATGAGATTAAACTAGTTTTAAGTGAAGGAAGTGAGGACATGAAGAGAGAGCATACTTTTCTCATCACTTTTCCTCTATGATTTCTCTCTCTCTCTCTCTCTCTCTCTCTCTCTCTCTCTCTCTCTCTCTCTCTCTCTCTCCTCTCTCTCTCTCTCTCTCTCTCTCTCTCTCCCTCCTCTCTCTCCTCTCCCCACACCACACACTCTCTCGAAACCTCTCGCACGTCGGCACACATTTCAAACTCACGCTCTGGTCTCTGACTCTTCTGTGTTGGGAGACTCGGATCCTGAGAGTTGAATCCTCCCAGGCTGGATTTTGAGCAGGAGTGGAGCGCTGCACCACGGGGGTGCCTGGGGCGTCCCGGCCAGTGCATGCTGGGGGCTGGACGGAACTGGAGCGAGGAGTTTGGCACGGGGTCAGGAGAGTCAGGCAGGTGGCATGAGCAGGAGCAGGGGGTCGCGGTGAACGCCATGTGGGAAACGGAGGGTCTGCAGACGCTCGGCATTGTGTTGATCGTGTGCGCTTCGCTCAAGCTGCTTCATCTGCTCGGGCTTATCAACTTCTCAGAGGGTAAGAGAGAGACTGGGGAGATGAAGAGTTGATGCATCCGAGATCTTTTTTTTTTTTTTTGAGGTCCTGTCAGAATGACCTTGATGACAAATATGCTTCTAGGACTATAAAGCAACTGTTAACAATTTTTGGAAATATGTGAGAATGTGCATTTAAAGATATGAAATGGCAAATAGTCTGCTAGGTTTGTGAAGTTGTAAGACTTACAAGTTGTAAGTGTTTATGTTAATACGTCAGGAGTAGTGCGTCTTTTGAGAGACAGGTGGACACGCATTTGGTTTTCCTAATGTATTGCTTGGTGATAGTTAATGCTTTAACTAATGGGACCTTATTGTAAAGTGTTACCAAATATGAAATTCAACAATTAACAAAAACCATAACAAAACAAAATTATCAACATTTTAACAAATGTACCTGCTCAGAAATCCTTGATCAGTTTTTCCCTGATGCTTTCTGCATTTTTATATAGCATTATTTTTGTAATAATATTTGATATTATTTGCTTGCCGTCACCATAAAAGATGCAGAGATTTCTTCTCTTTTAATTCTGGGTTCAGTCACTAAAAACAACATAGTTTCATGTCAAACATGAATTTCACATGCATTTCTTCCAATTTTTTAATTCTAAATAATGTATTTAGAATGACATAGTTATAGTTCTCAAGAAATGAAAATTATGTCATAATTTACTCTTTTACATAAAAAACAGAACTGAGGTGTTCATGCTCCAAATGTAAAACAAGAGTAACCCATCTATATATCTCTATATATTCATCTGAGTCTGAAGTCAATAGCATTCACATGCAGCAATATCTTGCACATTCAAATCTGACTCATTTATGACACAAGACTGAACTTGCAGAGAACCCCTGGAAAACAAAAATATGTACATGAACTTTACCAAAACAGGACATTTGAATGATTAAACTGAAATATGGAAAAAGGGATAAAGAGTTTTGTCTAGTATTGGATAGCAAGCTATAGCTGTACATCAAATTGGTTTGTCTTAATGAAAGTAAAATTGTTTGTTTTGTACAGAGGTTTGTCATCCTTGCTGAAATTTTCATCATGAATTCCAGGCTGGTTTGTGCTGGGTAGAGGTAGAGCTGATATAGTGGTGTTCAAGCTGGTGGACCAGCGTAGTCATGCTGTTCTCAAGCAAAACTGAGCTGGTATAGTCGTCCACCAGCAGCACTCCTTCTGCTTCCCATGCTGGTGGTGACCAGTAAACCAGCAACCTGCATCCCATACTGGTTCCAGCATCCAAAACATACCTTATGCTGGTGACCAGCAATTAGGAGTATGCTGGGTGCATCCACACATGGAGATTTAGGACACGTAAACACTGTAAAGTTCCATCTTGTTTATTTGTAACCCTTTTTTTGACCAAATAATAATACAGCAACTAAAGACTCATAATGTTCTGCAGTTTTACCTAAACTGCTGTCTACAGGGGCATTGCATTTTGTGTTTGCTTTGCAGAGCGTGCACTTGAATTGTTGCCATGTCCACTTATTAGAAGTGTTTTTGGGCTTGTTGTTTGAGCGATCCAATTTTTGGAGTTGATAAAGTAGGCAGGTGCGGGTTGCAATTTTGGTCCTTTTTTCAATATAAAGCATTTGGATTTATCTCGGTTTATTGTGGCCTTGTTCGCTGTTTTTTTCTAGGATGATCTGACAACAAAAATGAGTTGAATTGCCTTATTTTGAATAAGTAGTTCATGTCCACTAAAAAAACTATGTTCTATATAGTATTAATGTGTGTGGAATGAATGTAATATGGCCGTACTACATTCATCATGTTGTCATTATCACGTGACCGACCAGTGTCATTTGCGTTGCTTCACCACCATTCATAAATCCTCTTCCTTGGCCTCATGGATAGTAAAGTGTCCATATGCGCACTTCAAAATCTCGCCAGAAGAAATAGGTCATCCAGGTATTTTTGCCTTTTGAGTACTGGGAATTCAGACTTCTTTTGTCACATACCAGTACTATTTTTCACCTAGTAGGGAAGTATGCAGCCGATGACTCGTACCTCTTTCAGAGATGGTTTTGCCTCTATATCCTGTGATTTTCTTGCACCACACACACTTAGAAGTGAGGTACATCTTTGATGCGTGTTAAAATACGTCATTAACAACTAGTTGCTCAGTTCAGTTCCATACACACTGCAGGGACATTTTTGGGGGAGATCATGTGAACTGAAAAGGTTCAGTGTGTGTACACCGCCTTACAGTGTCACCTTCCACACTCTCATATCATATCTGTTCCATTACTATGGGATGCTTTAGACATCACATCAGAGGCCTGAGATCATTGCTTTCTGTGCTTGCTTGCTCTGGTGATTATATGCACTTCTGCGATCACATACTCTGTCCAACAATTGTACGCCTTGCAATCCACCCATTTTGCTTTTAAAATGCTTTATTTTCCAGGTTGTGTTTTTCCACATCTCTGTGGGTTCATTTCAATGGCTCATTTACTGTCAGTGTTAGAGCTAATAGGATGTCGGCTGAACAATGGATCTTATTGCCAAAGTGTTTCTTTAAGTTTATGAAATGTCAAACACTACAAGCGTTTTAGGATTATATCACGCTGCCTATCTAATGCCACTCTAAATGCCAACATCTTTTCCCAGCTTAGTTTGAGCTTCCATCCCTCTTTAACATGGATGATATCTGCCATGAACCCCAGTCACAGACGGCTACTCTCAGTAAATGTTTAGCCCTGATCTCAGTAATGAGCTCATAGGTGTTACTGACCCTAGATTAGGGGTCATTTAATCATTAAGGCTGTAAGCAGTGTGGAACAAAAGCCCAGACAACAAGAGGTTGCACCCAATCAGTGTGTCAGTGAAGATAAATAATGTCCAGGTGACCTGCACTCACACAGGTGCACATGCACTCGACGAGTGTGACTCAGGGACTCATAAAGTTCCAGTGTCAAATTAACAGCGGCGCCAACCATTAACACAGAGAACATAACAGTCACAACGGTGCGGTTCCCTCACTTCTGGCCTTTGTCTTTGACATGTATTTGTACGAGATTTAGACATTTATAAAAGGTCTGAGGATGAAATTTAGTTCAGAAGGACAGGGCTGAGATTCTATGATAATAATCTGTCTGGTTTGATTTTTTTAAAGAGGTGGTATAATGCCCCTTTTTATCGATGTAAAATAAGTCTCTGATGTCCCAAAATGTGTATGTGAAGTTTTAGCTCAAAATACCCTGATAATTTTGTATAGCATGTTAAAATTGTCCCTTTTTGAGGGTGACCAAAAACACATAGTTTTGTGTGTGTCCCTTTAAATGTAAATGAGCTGCTGCTCCTAGCACATAGGGTGGAGCTACAACAGCTTGCTTGTGTGTGTGTGTGTGTGTGTGTGTTGTGTGTGTGTGTGTGTGTGTGTGTGTGTGTGTGTGTGTGTGTGTGTGTGTGTGTGTGTGTGTGTGTGTGTGTGGTGTGTGTGTGTGTGTGTGTGTGTGTGTGTGTGTGTGTGTGTGTGTGTTAGCAGCTCCGCTTACCTCACACAAACACACACTAAGATGTCAGAAACTGTTCTGCCTTTTAGTTCAACGAAGTCGGAGAATGATGAGAGACTCAAGAAGAAGTGACAACATGTAGATGCATTACATGCAACAGGACGTTTCTGTAGGGTTTTTTTTTTAATTTTTTTTTATTAAGATATAACAAAAACATTTCAGTCTTTCCAGGTCACATTCGTTATAATAGTAACAATACAATACGTTACGTTTCTTAATGGTTAGTTGATTAATTTTAGGGTTTGTGATGTCACTTACCCGGGAGGAAGCTCATGTAGTCCCTACAGCCATTTGTTGTAGTCCTTAAAAAGTGATTTTTGTAAAAGAAAATCTCCCTTTGCTTTAAACTTTGAGCGTCGTAACTTTGCAGATGTTGTTTATACTCAAACAGCAACATTACACACTAACTAAAGCTAGAAAAGTGAAATCATAATCACCCACGCCTTTAAATAATTATTTTTAAAGTGTTTGTTTGTTTGTTTGTTTGTTTTGGCCCCTTAGTAATCAAAGACTAGACACCTACACCGTTGCACAATCAATTTTATTTGTTTGTTTGTTTGTTTGTTTGTTTGTTTGTTTGTTTTGCTAAATGCTGCTTTTATATAATGATGAAAAACAGGAGAGCTTACCCACTCAGTAATCAAAGACTAACAAACCACCTACATAGTTGCAAACACACACACACACACGTTTGTTTGTTTGTTTGTTTGTTTGTTTGTTTGTTTGTTTGTTTGTTTGTTTGTTGCTAAATGCTGCTTTTATATAATGATGAAAAACAGGAGAGCTTACCCACTCAGTAATCAAAGACTAAAAAACCACCTACATAGTTGCAAACACACACACATATTCGTTTGTTTGTTTGTTTGTTTGTTTGTTTGTTTGTTTTTGTTTGTTGTTTGTTTGTTTTGCTCAATGCTGCTTTTATTTAATGAGGAAAAACAGGAGAGCTTACCCACTCACAAATCGTAGACTACAAACCACCTACATGGTTGCACACACGTTTGTTTGTTTGTTTGTTTGTTTGTTTGTTTGTTTGTTTTGTTTTGCTAAACACTGCTTTCATATAATGATGAAAACATGAGTGCCTACCGTCTCAGTAATCAAAGACTACCATTCATTCATTATTTATTAATTCATTAATGTTTATTTAAACATTTATTTATCAATTTTGCGAAATAATGCTTTCATTAAATCATGGAAAAACAGGAGTTGGTACCACGCTTACCCCAAAAAAATCTCGAGTGGCAGCCCTTCAATTTCGATTTATTTTGCTGCAGACAGCGAAAGTCAAATAAAAGTGCAGTGATCTTCAAATATCACTGAACTCTTAAACTTCAGAATGTGCCTTATCTCTCTTTTACTCTCCCCGTTGAGAGTTGGATAAAATCAGAAGGTTATGACTCTGTTTTAGTGTCTGTGTTCGCAGAGTTTGAATGTCGGACAATTTATTTGCTCATGTTTGTGAATGTACAGTATACACGTTCTCTATTGTGGCTACAGATACTGTACTGAACATGTTTGTTTGTTTGTTTTTTAAGTCCCAATTAAGATGCAAGACAAAATGATAATGTTCATTTGACTATTGTTAGGTCTATGATCAATGCTACTGCTACTGGCTTCACAAGCTTTATGTTGTATGATTTCAGTGTGTTCTGATCCCAGTGCAGGGAGTTTCTGTCAGTCAGTGGCTCTGATTCAGCACATATAATATTGAAACTTGGATCCAATATGTTGTTTTTCAAGTCAGTCAAACCTCAAGTCATGATCAAAATTTATTTGCGCCTCAGGTTACATGGTTGCAGTTGATCCAAGACATAAGACTCCAGAGGGCTTTATGCATTAATCTCATCAAAATATATCATGCTGGTGAGAAATGTGTTTTGGTATAATAAATAGACAATACAGCAAGCATGGGCCATATTCCAGCTGGTCATATTCCAGTCATCCTGCAGTTTAGTCCCTGTCTGTCCTCATGAAGGCCTTGCATCCTTTGAATATGTGTGTGTATTAGTGTTGTCACAATACTGGAATTTCCATCTTCGATACGTTAATACGAAAATATCGATATTCGATACCACAGGGAAAACTGCCATGTATACCTGACATTTTGACATAATTGTGAATGTATTTGCTCGTTTAAGCGCAATAAGCCACAAAAGTATTCGGCATCTGAGAACGTGCAGCTGGCATCGTATTGGTGTATCGATACTGCAGAAAAGGAGTATTGGAACCGTTTCAGATATTTTAGTATCAATATATATATCGTAATATCAATACTTTTGACAAAACTAATGTGTACACTTCATCTGTGTGTTTGTGAGAGTACAAGAAAGAATAACATGCTGTTAGAAACATTAGCTTATTAACGTGCTTGAGTAACGGAGCAACAGAGACATGCTTACCAATAGACAAGTTTTTCAATTAATCATTTGCAGACTTCTACAACTGTCTAATAAAGAATAAAACAGTGCAGCAATTAATGGAGTCAAGTGTGTATGGTTACATTTTTAATGGTTTTGTGTTTCTTGGTTTTAATATATGGACTTTTATTTTGAAGTGTATTTTCGGTTTCTTGTTCCAGTGTTTCACTTCCTGTGTTTAGTTCCTGTTTAGTTCCTGTTTGCCTTTGTTTCTTTAGCTTCATTAGTTTCCATAGTTTTCATTGTTCACATTTGTTCCTTGTTAGCCCCTTATTTTCCTGTGAATTTATACCCGTGTTTCAGTAGTCTGTTGTGGTCAGCCATTTTTGTTGTCGGCCATTTTCATTGCATGTCTCTGCATATTTTGTAAAGCTGTTGTCACCTCCACCTCACGGCACAAAACACGAACACAAAACCAGGGAACATGTAACAGTATGTGTGTGTATGAACGACAGAATAAATATGGGTAAGGTAGGTTACTGGTTTGGTGGTATGGGTAGGTTTAAAGGAAGACTCCGACTTTTTTGGACCTTATTCACTGTATCCCCAGAGTTAGATAAGTCCATACATACCTTTTTCATCTGTAACTCTGTTTGATGCACCCACCGCTAGCTTAGCTTAGCACAAACACTGGATGTAAATGGCTACAGCTAGCATACTAATCCCAATAAGAGACAAAATAACGCAAACATTTTCCTATTTACATGTTGTGATTTGTATAGTCACAGAGTGTACAAATAACAAGGTCATATATGAGACACATACATCTTTTAACCATATAAATATTGGGAACTATATTCTTAGAAGGCGAAGCACTGCTACTTGGGCGGAGTGATAACCGCAGCACCTGAGACGCACCGTTGTTTCTTCTTGTTTACCTCTAGCTCCGCTCATTTGTTACTGGGGCGATAGAGCGCGTTCGTGACAACACAATACTAACATTACCGGGGATACATGTAGCCCGGGAACAACTGCAATAGTAGTTACCCTCCTATTCATATAATAGTATCACTAACGTTACATTAGATCCAGCTAATGGCACTGTTACAGTAGGCTAGTCATCTAAAAACATAACGGAACACTTACCACCGCAGCCGCTCCACTTTGTCCTGTCTGTGCTATCGCTGGGATGGCCTTATCCTTCAGCACACGTTTTCATGGTCCGTGTGGCAAATTAAATTTTTTTCAAAATAGTCGTCCTCAGTGAAATGTACTGAGCAAACACGATGGTCCTTGATGATCTCTTCAGGTGTGTTTGTATCGATATCCAGAGCAAGTAACTTAGCCATTGATTCATCAGGTCAGCGTTTTTGGTTGGAATTCTATCATGGTATTACGTGGTCTCCCGTTTATTGTCGCAGCTCTTTACAATACAGCGAACACCTATGATTGTAAACTATGCTTTTACTATCTAGTAATTGTTGACTATTACTCCAACTCTGAACGAACTCTCTGCTCCTCTCCACGGCGCGTCTCAGGTACTGCGGTTATCACTCCGCCCAAGTAGCAGTGCTTCGCCTTCTGAGAATATAGTTCCCAATATTTATACGGTTAGAATGTGTACGGTCTGTGTCTCATTTGACCTTGTTATTTGTACACTCTGTGACTATACAAATCACAACATGTAAATAGGAAAATATTTGCGTTATTTTGTCTCTTATTGGGATTAGTATGCTAGCTGTAGCCATTTACATCCAGTCTTTGTGCTAAGCTAGGCTAGCGGTGGGTGCGTCTGACAGAGTTGTAGCACGCACGGAGATAAAAAAGGTATGTGTGGATTTATCTAACTTTGGGGATACAGTGAATAAGCTAAAGTCCAAAAAAGTCGGAGTGTTCCTTTAAGGCTGGGTTAAGGGTAATGGAAGGGTCAACTGTGTAATTATTGATGATAGAATTATTTTCAAATTATAAAATGTTTATTTCAGATAACTTATTTACTATTTATGCGATATTAAGTCAAACCGAAAGTAGGCAGAAGATGCTCGCACCTGCAGAGGTTTGGATGGTCTGAGAATCTCAGTTCACAGTTTTGACCTTGTATACGTATGTCTGAGCTGCCTACTTACTCATTTTCCAAGGTCACACAGCAAAAAGGACTAAAAGCTTTTACCAGCTTCTATTTCAAGAGGACAGCTATAAGTCTGACCTTTTCTTTTAAGTGCCCATAGTGCTCACAGAGAAGGAGGATATTTCATGATATACATGATTTTCTTTCTTCCTCTAACTCTGTCAAGAAGTCTTGAAAATGCATTACTTTGATCAACAGATTTGCATTGTAATCTTATTGGGGTTTGGGGTGAAAGGAAACATATCATAAGGTCACATTCAATCCCTTGTGAAAAAAGTGGACATAATTGTATTGAATGTGCACCTATGTGCTTGCAGATAATTTAATAATAATGATTAAATATTTTCCATTCGAGTATGCATTTTAAATCACTGTGATGTCGTACTTTTAAAAAGCACACTTATTTTAATAATGAAGAAGCACATGTAAAGGCTACTTGATTATAATGTCAGCTTCATTCATTATTACATTTAAAGTTAATATTATATTTTAAATGTTTCTCTAATATATATATTTTTAATTCACTTTGCACTAAAGTACATTCTTTAAAGGGGAACTTGGCAACTCTAGCTATTTCTTTGCTGATTTTCACTTTTGTTGTCGCATATTTTCTGAACGAGCTCCCCTACAGCTGTCGTAAAAAAAGATTACTTGTGGCACCCTCCTCCCCCTTTCTACCGCTGCTCATGTGCATTTGTTATTATCGGAGCCGGCAAACTTTATCGTGTGGAGCTATGTCTACCGAGGTGGGTTATACATCATACACAATGAGTGTGGCATGTGTGTTTATTGTCGAATTGCCGTAAAGCAGTTCTTATTTCTCGCTCGTTCTCATTCTCACGAGACTTCCTATTTCAAACTTACCGGGACATTAGTCCCCATGTTGCAAGGTTGGTTTTCCGCCTGGGAACCATTTTCGATTTTATTAAGTTAAAATAGTTGCCAAGTTCCCCAATAAAGGGTAACTCAACCCCTTGTCAGAGCTGGACTCCACCCACTCGCAATATTTGAAAAATGCTGGAGAAAATGCTGGCCCAGTGGAGGGGGGGGCGTGCACCTGAGACCCACGTATCTCTGTTAGCAAGGGCGTGGTGAGCTGGTGCCTGCTTACGTCACGCAGTACCACAACATCCAATAGGAAAATTCAACTGCAGTAGCCACCGTTCAACCTGAAGAGGGCAGCACCTCAAGATGTTTTTACACCATATATTGTAGAATTAAAACACTTTTATACCCAAATGTCAAAAAAATTACTCGAATCAATGAACAAAATTAATAAAACCCCAGTCTTACAGATCATTAACTAAAAAAGTTGTTTTAGGGTTTAGTTACCCTTTTAAAGGGCACCTATCATGAAAAAATTCACTTTTACTTGAACATAAATGTGTGTTGGCAATGTGTGTACACAACTACCCTATAATGATAAAAATCCACCCAGTGCTTCTTTTTTTTTTATCCCCATAAATCATAAGCACTGTTTTAGAACAAGCCGTTTTCAGACTTGGGGCAATGTGATGTCCTTTTGCACAAGCCCCGCCCACAACTGTTAACTGACACTGCAGTTTTATCATAGACCCGCCTTGAGTGAGCTGTACAGTCTGCCATTGTTATTATTTCAACGCCAGACCAGCTGTAGACAAGAATGTCTCCTAAGCGATTGAGGGGTTTTGTTGTTGGATGTCAGAATGAACATAGCAGTCTCCATTTACTTTCGTTGTTACTCGAGGATGGTTCTCTTACGAGAGGTTCTCTCGTATTGCGTAAGCTAGCTTACGCTACGGGAAAGATTCATCTTTTCTGAGATATTGAAGCCAAAAAATTATCCTTAATTTTTGTATCCATTGTCAACGCAGTGCAGCAGCTGCAGACCTTGAGCGGGCTAGCTAGTGAGCTCATTGGTTGCTCTGCGGCAACTGCTGCAGCCTATAGACGAACTTGAGTGAACTCGCGTCCAATGAGAGGCGCTCGCGCGCCGTCATTGTATCAAAGCCCGCCAGAATGGGCGTGGCTAGAGTGTATATAAGCGAAGTTCGTAGGCTGGATCCCTGATTTTCATCTCTTCAGCGAAGCTCTTCGCATCTCTGAACTGCAGAAGCCGCGTCGCCGTTCGAGGGGCATCTAGCAAGCTTGGACAGCGCTTGAAGAAGCCGGCCGTCTTCGCCACCTTCAGCCCTCCGGCGAGCTACGCCATCTGGCGACATATCCTTTTTTAGAGCAAGCTAGTTCCTCAGCGAACTTCACAAAAGAGCAACGAGCGTCTTTGTAAAGATGGCTTGCACCACCTGCGGCTCATGCCGCACCCCTCTCAGCGCCGGAGACCGCCACCTCATCTGCGCTCTCTGCCTGGGACTAGAGCATGCAGAGCTCGACCTCGCTGACGGCAGATGCGACCTCTGCGAGGAGCTTCCGATGTCGACCCTGCGGGCTCGACTCAAAGCATTCAAGACCGAAGCCGCCGCGCCGCGCAAGAAGAAGCGCCGCTCCCAAAGGCTGCCAGAACCGGTGTTGGAAGCGACTGTCTCGCCGGAGCCTCTCCCTCGAGCCTCGCTTTCACCCTCCCCGCCCCCCCCGGGACGCACAGTTGCCGCCGAGCGGCCGCACTGCTGCCATGTCGGAGGATGAGGCGGAGGAAAAGGGCTGCTGTTCCATCATGGCTTCGGACAGCGAGGAGTGGTCAGGCTCCCAAGCCGCCTCCTCGGCCCAGGAATCCAGCAGGACCCGCGCCGGAGTTGAAGAGGAACTAATGTGCCTCCTCACACAGGCCATCGACCGTCTCGGGCTTGAGTGGTCACCGCCCCCTGAGCAGGCTCCCAACAGACTCGACGGTTGCTTTTTTCAGAGCCGTCGCCGCCACCCCCTTCCTGCCGGAACTCCACGTCGAGCTCTCTAAATCGTGGAACGTGCCTCTCTTGGCCAGGGCCCGGTCCCATGTCTCCACCTCTCTCTCTTCGGTGGACAGCGCCGCCGAGAAGGGCTCGATCTGGTATCCCCACCCAGAGCGCTGGGCGCTGCACGCGTGGGTCAAGTCAAGTCATCCTCATTTATATAGCGCTTTTTACAATGTAGATTGTTTCAAAGCAGCTTTTACAGAAACAAACAACATTTAAGGTAACAAAGAATGGTTTGGTTTTATAGCGGTTCTTGAATATGTTGTTTCCCGCTAAAGTTAGTTTTGATTGATTCACTTCCCTCGAAATGATCATTTGTTATTAAATTAGGGGCCGCTTAGACAACGCCGTTCTCTCTAAATAGACTTTAAATGCAAACCTGTGATAAACGCTGATGCGCGTTAAGAATTGATTCTATAGTTATGTGCGTTTGAATATATGTGCACAGGTTTGTAATTCACTGCAAACCATGGCTAAACAAACTACTTGTCTTGCCTATAAATTTTGATGCAGAATTTTATTTGCAGAATTCGGGGTAGGGACGCGAAACCGGAATTTCATAGCGCTTTATCTGTAGAGTGGATTAGGGACCCTCCATAGGGAGAGGCTAGTGCACTTCAGCACTGCGTTGTCATCGGGTCCAGGCGAAGGTCCTTCGTCAGATCTGGAAGCAGCCTGGATCCGGCAGGCTGCAGGAAAACCTAGGGATAAACAAAGACACCAATGCTAGCGTAGATGCCATTCTTCTTATGATGTAACGAGTACATCAGGATTTAAGGGAAGTGTTCCTGGTTCCGGCTGGCCTAATCTATGCAGCCTTTCGATTTTAGGTCCCCATCCACGCTCAAAGTATACGTGGCGGCCGTCGCGGCATTCGCTGAACCCCTGCACGGCCAGTCACGGGGAAAAAACGAGCTGGTCATCCGCTTCCTCAGGGGAGCTAGAAGGATGAACCCCCCGCGCCCCCCATCGGTTCCTATCTGGGATCTTTCTATAGTTCTCGAAGCTATGAAAGCCCTCCCTTTCGAACCACTTCAATCCGTGGATTTGAAATACCTTTCACTCAAAACCGTTTTTCTGACTGCCCTGTCATCAGTTAAACGTGTGGGAGACCTTCACACGCTGTCTGTCAGCGCTGCGTGTCTTGAGTTTGGACCAAATGACTCCAAGGTCATTTTAAAGCCTAGACACAGCTATGTCCCCAAGGTGATTGGTACTCCTTTCAGAGCACAGATCATTTCCCTATCGGCTCTGCCAGCATCCGATAGTGAATGCGACGCCAATCTCCTCTGCCCAGTTAGAGCACTGACCCCCAATTTCCTGCGGAATGGCTGCGGATCGCTCGGGAACGGCGGCGGAGTCAATAGGTTTCCATTGAAGTCAATGTGTGTATTTTCACTGACTGCGGAACGGCTGCGTTCCGTCTCCGTTCCAGCTCCGGCGGCCGCAGCCCTCCGGAGAAAATACGCAGAGTTTCTATTTTTGCCGGATGCCGGAGAGCGCCGCAGGAAGTCGAGCACAGAAACTAAATAAAACATCCGGTAATTTCCAAAATAAAAATATAGTTTTCCTTTTTCCAACAAGAACAATAGTTAATTTTATTTACACAGCCTACTACTTTCCCAATACATTCAAAAAGGAACACAAATGAACATTTAGCATGTTGTAAGTTGATTATATTTAATTATAAATATTGTATAGAATCACAATAATTTCCACAAAAAAAAGAGATCAGCAGGTCAGCACAGAGTTGTTTCCCCTGTACTCATCTGGATGGAAACAAACGGTTGCTGGTTTTCTGGTTCTGTTTAAAGAAACTGAATCCTGTTAAATAGCGCGATCAAACGTACATTCGCGAGATATCGTATGTCCTCGTGACTTCAGCTGTCAGTCATGGCCGCAGCCGTTCTGCAACAAATCCGGATCTGGTAGGTATTGAAGGACGGCGGAGCACGGATCCGTCACGCAGCGGAGCCGATCCACAGCCGTTCTGCAGTTGGTGGAAATCCGGGGTGAGATTGTATACTGCGCGCTCTGCCTCTGTCAGACGCTCTGAGCAGCTTTTCGTTTGTTCGGGGGCGCACCAAGGGTCTCGCCGCCTCGAAACAGACACTGTCTAGATGGATAGTAGACGCTATTGACGCTGCTGCGTACGTGTCAAAAGACCTGCCATGCCCGTTAGGCATTAGGGCTCACTCCACTAGAGGCATGGCCATTCACGACATATGTGTGTCAGTGGGCTGGGCTTCCCCCTCCACCTTTGTCAGATTTTACAATCTGGAAGTGCCAGCCCTGCAGACAAAACTACTAGCGGTTTAATACGCTACAGCTCCCCTGGTGAGCTGCACTGATGGGACACATTCCACACAGACCGGCACCGCCGCTCTGTCTTTCCCTTCCCACTATGTGCTTATGTATTACACTGGCACACTGGCCTGCACTCTTGCCGGGCAATTATTATTCCCCCCACTGATAAGGGCTCCCCGGGGTCCCCCCACCCCCCCTGGGGCTCATGCAGTGGATGCTTGGCACGCACGGCATTGACAATGGGTTCCCGTAGCGTAAGCTAGCTTACGCAATACGAGAGAACCTCTCATAAGAGAACGAATCGGTTACCTAACGTAAGCTCGGTTCTCTCTAGATGAGGGAACGAGTATTGCGTAGCCGGCCGTGCTCGCGCCTCGAGCAACTTTCGGGTCCAGGGATCCAGCCTACGAACTTCACTTATATACACTCTAGCCACGCCCATTCTGGCGGGCTTTGATACAATGACGGCGCGAGCGCCTCTCATTGGACGCGAGTTCACTCAAGTTCGTCTATAGGCTGCAGCAGTTGCCGCAGAGCAACAATGAGCTCGCTAGATAGCCCGCTCAAGGTCTGCAGCTGCTGCACTGCGTTGACAATGGATACAAAAATTAAGGATAATTTTTTGACTTCAATATCTCAGAAAAGATTAATCTTTCCCGTAGCGTAAGCTAGCTTACGCAATACTCATTCCCTCATCTATAGAGAACCGAGGTTACGTTAGGTAACCGATTGGATCTGTACCAACTGTTCGTGACCCAGTTACCTATCACGGCAGAAATGAAAGTTAGAGCGCGCACATTATGACAGCTCATCGAGTAGTTTTATGGATATAAAGTTTACCAGTTTTTTAAGCACCCACTGAAAAGGCGTGTATACATTTGTTTACTGTTAGTTGTAATGAGTGTTTTGTGTGCTTCGCTGTGTATGTTGTTGATGATAATGAAAGGGAGAGAGAGAGTTTATGGATAAGACTTTAATGCACACTTCTTATACTGTGTTTATTTAGCTCTTACAGTGATTATCTGGAGTAAAAATGACACTTCATCTTTTGTGTGATGTACAATAAACTTCATTAAACTCATCAGTAGATTTTTGGCTATCATCTGGACGCGGTCCGCTACAACAGGTTTGTATGAATAGTGTGGAAGCAAGATGAAAAATAAGTTATAACCATATTTAACTTCTGGTTATATTTCCATACGGCATATTATCTGATTCTGTGGGCATTATTGTCCGACTCCGGGAAGAAATGAACACTGCTTCTGAGAGTTTCTGTTCTGAAATGATCATTCTGTGAGATGAGATTGTCTTGACTGATCGAGCTTGTGAGGCTCCGCCCTCTGGGCAGGCCGCAACAGCTCATTTGCATTCAAATGGATACACACTAAAACTGCACTTTTTTCTCAGCCCCAAAAAGTGACAATTTAAACTTCCTGTAAAAAATTATCTGTAGTGAATTTTCAGCTAAAACTTCACATACACACTCTGGGAACATCAGATAGTTATTTTACATCTTGTGAAAAGGGGCATAATAGGTGCCTTTTTAAACTATATTATTTCTGTAATAAGTGCAATTCTAAAGTGTTCTTTTTGGGATGTGCTACGTGTATTTGTAAATCTCTAAGTCTCTGGTTATATATAGAGTTTCTGTATTCAAATATCTACAGATTATGTATATAGAGCTCATAATTTTTCTTCAGTATGAGTGCATAAATGGCTCATATTTACAACATTAAATTGCGTGTACATGTTTTTTAAAATATGAGGATTTCTTTGTAGATGTAAACTTCTGGATCTGGTTGATGTGACTAAATCTCTCATTTGGTAAATAATTTGTTTTTTTTAGCAAACCCCAAACACTTATGATGTGGGAAGCTTTGTTAAAAGACTTTGTAATTAGTGATACTGTTTCTCAAACTTTTTTTCTCTCTATTTAAATCCCATTTTCACTTCATTGCTTTGAAGATGATGTGGTGCATGCAGATGAATACAGACGCTAGGCTCTTTAATTCATTATTTTTCATCAAAACAATGCAGGCAAATATCCTCCATCAGCATTTTCATGACTTTATTTAATTAACTGAATGTTGGGAAATCATACCAACTAATCCTGCACCAGCATACTGTATGATTATTCATAAGTCAAGTCAAGTCAAGTCACCTTTATTTATATAGCGCTTTTTACAATACAAATTGTTTCAAAGCAGCTTTACAGAGATAACAGGAAAACAATGTTGTAATAGTATTGTTCAATTGAAAATTAAATGTCCCCAACTAAGCAAGCCAAAAGGCGAAGGCAACAGTGGCAAGGAACCAAAACTCCATCAGGTGACAGAATGGAGAAAAAAACCTTGGGAGAACCCAGGCTCAGTCGGGGGGCCAGTCCTCCTTTGGCCAACGAATGAACAGTGTATGATTATGAGTTAGGCAGCATAATGCCAGGAGTCAGATGGGATCAGAACTTTCACGATATTATCCAGTTCATCTGGTTGGGTTGGGTCATCCGGCCGGTGAGGAGATGAGTGGTGAGTTGTCCATGGGCCTTCACAGCCCTGATAATGCGTGTCGACGTGTCCATGTGATGGTCCTTCATCAGATCTGGATATGCCCTGGATCCGGCGGTCTGCGGTAAACCTCGGGATAAACAGAGAGACTAATATTAGCGTAGACGCCATCCTTCTTATGATGTACAAAGTACATCAGGAATTATGGGAAGTGTTCCCGGTTCCGGCTGATCTAATCTATGCAGCCTAACATTGAATTATAGAAATCTATAATGTGTTATGTGTATGCTAAGCCAAAGAGATGTGTTTTTAGTCTAGATTTAAACTGACAGACTGTATCTGCTTCCCGGACCGTGTTAGGAAGATTGTTCCAAAGTTTTGGTGCTAAATAGGAAAAGGATCTACCGCCAGCAGTCGATTTTGATATTTTAGGTATTATCAACTGGCCAGAATTTTGAGATCGCAATAGACGTGAAGGACTATAATGCGTTAAGAGCTCGCTCAAGTACTGGGGAGCTAAACCATTTAGTGCTTTGTAAGTAATCAGCAATATTTTAAAATTTATACGATGTTTAATAGGCAGCCAATGCAGTGTTGACAGAACCGGGCTAATATGGTCATACTTCCTGGTTCTGGTAAGAACTCTAGCGGCTGCGTTTTGAACTAGCTGTAGTTTGTTTAATAAGCGTGCAGGGCAACCACCCAGTAGAGCATTACAATAATCTAGCCTTGAGGTCATGAACGCATGAACTAATTGTTCCGCATTTGTCAGTGAGAGCATATGACGTAATTTAGATATATTTTTAAGATGGAAAAATGCGGTTTTACAAATACTAGACACGTGACTTTCAAATGAAAGATTGGTATCAAAGAGCACACCCAGGTTCCTAACTAACGTCGAAGACTTAACAGAGCAGCCATCAAGTGTTAGACAGTATTCTAGGTTATTAGGTGAGGAAGTTTTTTGTCCAATGATTAGAATCTCTGTTTTTTCAGAATTTAGTAATAGGAAATTACTGGTCATCCAATTTTTTATATCAGCTATGCATTCCGTTAATTTTGTGAATTGGTAAGTTTCGTTAGGTTTTGAAGAAATATACAGCTGAGTATCATCAGCATAACAGTGAAAGCTAATTCCATATTTCCTAATTATATCTCCTAATGGTAGCATGTACAGAGTGAAGAGCAGCGGTCCTAGTACTGAGCCTTGTGGTACGCCATACTGAACTTGTGATCGATAAGACATCTCTTCATTTACTGCTACAAACTGATATCGGTCAGATAAGTATGATTTAAACCATGCTAGTGCAATTCCGCTAATGCCAACATAGTTTTCTAGTCTATTTAAAAGAATGTTGTGGTCGATAGTATCAAATGCCGCACTAAGATCAAGTAACACTAATAGAGAGATACAACCACGATCGGATGATAGGAGCAAATCATTTGTGACTTTAATGAGAGCAGTCTCAGTACTATGGTACGGTCTAAATCCGGACTGAAAATCCTCGCAGATATTATTTCTTTCTAAAAAGGAACACAGTTGTGAGGATACTGCTTTTTCTAGTATCTTTGACAGAAAAGGCAGATTCGAGATCGGCCTGTAATTGACTAATTCTGTAGGATCAAGTTGCGGTTTTTTAACAAGCGGTTTAATCATAGCCAACTTAAAGGTTTTTGGTACGTATCCTAATGACAAAGATGAATTAATGATATCTAGAAGAGGATCTATGACCTCTGGAAGCATCTCTTTCAGTAGCTTAGTCGGTATAGGGTCTAGCATACAAGTTGTCGATTTAGATGAATTAACAATTTTGCAAAATTCTTCCTCTCCTATAGCAACAAATGAATCAAAATGCTCCTCACGGAGACTACAATATACTCCCTGATGCGATACTGTAGTAGACGGTTGCATAGTTATAATTTTGTCCCTGATATTATCAATCTTATAAGTGAAGAAGTTCATAAAGTCATTACTGCTGTGTTTCTTATAAACTTCTGGGCTTGAAGCTTTCTTTTTCGTTAGTTTAGTCACTTGTTCAAATAAATACCTAGGATTATGTTTATTTTCTTCTAATAGGGTTGAAAAATAATTAGTTCTAGCATCTTTTAAGGCCTCTCTGTAAGCAATCGAGCTCTCCTTCCATGAAATCCGAAATACCTCTAGTTTTGTTTTCTTCCAGTTTCGCTCCATTTTTCTGGCTGCTCTCTTAAGGGCCCGGGTGTGCTCATTGTACCACGGCGTTGGACTATTTTCTTTGATTTTCTTTAAGCGCAGCGGAGCAACTGTGTCTAAAGTGCTGGAAAAGAGAGAGTTAAAAGTTTCTGTTGCAATATCAAGTTCTTCTAAGCTATCTGGGATGCTGAGATTATGAAACTGATTTGGAAGATTATTGATAAAGCAATCTTTAGTGGCAGAAGTGATAGGTCTAACATATTTATAACATGGAGTCGGCTTTGCAGCCTTGGCTAAATGTAATTTACACGAGACTAGATAGTGATCGGAGATGTCGTCGCTCTGCTGTAGAATTTCAACGCCATCAACATCTATTCCATGTGATAATATTAGATCAAGAGTATGATTACGACAATGAGTAGGTCCTGACACGTGCTGTCTCACTCCAATTGAGTTTATAATGTCTTTAAATGCCAATCCCAATGCATCTTTTTCATTATCTACATGTATATTAAAATCACCAACAATTAGGACTTTATCTGCAGCCAATACTAATTCTGATAGAAAGTCAGCAAATTCTTTGATAAAATCTTTATGGTGCCCTGGTGGCCTGTATACAGTAGCCAGCAGAATTCTCAAACGTGATTTATTGTTTACACTATAAATTTTTACATTAAGCACCAACACTTCAAAAGAAGTATATTTAAAACTAGATTTCTTAGTGGTTTTCAGAATATTACTATAAATTACAGCAACACCTCCCCCTTTGCCTTTCGGACGAGGCTCATGTTTATAACAATAATCTTGCGGAGTGGACTCATTTAAAGTAATGTAATCGTTTGGTTTTAGCCAGGTTTCTGTCAAACACAGCACATCTAGGTTATAGTCTTTAATCTTATCATTAACTATGAGCGATTTTGAATTAAGGGATCGAATATTCAGCAACCCAAGCTTTATCGTTTGCTCATCTGTATTATATCTGTTTTTTATTTGTTGAACATCAATTAGATTTTTAACCTTAGAAAGGTTTGGCAGTTTTTTGGATTTCCAAATTCGGGGAACAGACACAGTCTCTATATGATGATATCTAGGTGAAAGAGTCTCTATGTGATGAGATTTATCTGACCTTGGTGACGTGAGGCCGCTAGCAGACGGTCGGTTTAGCCAGTCTGTCTGCTTCCTGACCTGAGCCCCAGATTGTCATGTTTTATCTCTAAGACTATGAGCCAAATTACTAGAGAGAAGAGCAGCACCATCCCAGGTGGGATGAATACCATCTCTTTTCAACAGGTCAGGCTTGCCCCAAAAACTTTTCCAATTGTCTATGAATTCTATATTATGTTGCGGACACCAATTAGACAACCAGCCATTGAGTGAACACAATCTACTAACTATCTCATCACTCCTTCGAACAGGAAGGGGGCCAGAGCAGATTACAGTGCCTGACATCGTACTTGCGAGTTCAAACACCTCTTTAATATTAATTTTGGTGATCTCCGACTGGCGAAGTCGAACATCATTAGTGCCGACGTGAATAACAATCTTAGAGAATTTACGATTAGCATTAGCCAGCACTTTTAAATTTGATTTGATGTCATAACACGAACATGCACAGCCTCCAATATTTATGAGCTCACATATTTGTACCATTTTTCTGCAATGTGGTTATCATTCTTAAACTTGCGTGTTTGTTTTGTTTAGCTGTAACAAATTCTCCATTTAAAGTTGCTTAGCTTAGCTTTGCAGGAGCTTCCCGTATCTGCCGGTGGAAGCTCGACAGTGCTGACCTCTTCTTGTTAGCAGCGGCTTCATTAAAGGGGGGTGTCACCAACGTCAGGCTTCCTATCTTAAATGATAGATGAGGTACATGGAGACTATCGGTGGCACAAAGACAGACTGATAATGTGTTTGATCACAAACAAAGAGATCAGTGAAAGTCAAGTGTACCTCATTCATCTGCTTCCCAACTGGCCTTAGCCTCAACACGACTTCAACAATTGTATCTGCCCAGAACTTACACAGACTAACCTTTTCCTTCATAATTGCTTATCAGCTTTTTACAGCGAGGAGCACATAAATCATATTGTCACACTTGAAGCGGTACCAAGAGAGCAAATTCTTTAATTAAAGCATGTTCACCATTATGTAGAGCTGGATGGGGAAATTGTGCTGGCGGTGTTTCAGATATCAGGGGATTGGCTGTAACTGTGGGGCCAATTGTAAGGCTAATTATCCACTCTAATAAATCAATACGGTTTCATTCAGGGTAACAAAATATCACTATAAACATTATATTCATTAATTAATGCCACAGGACAAGTCTAAAATAAAGTTACAGGAAGATAAAACCACAGCGACTTGGCATTCTTTAAATTACTAACAGTGTGCTTGGGTGTGACTGCTTGTTTATCACTTTTTTTTTTAACAATGGTAATCCAAAGTGCATAACCCAGGATTAAAAATCAAGTGTATTCTAAAAGCATTGTGAAACATTTTATGCCAAATCTGCTTCTTAATATCTGGTTATAGAATTATGTTTTGACCAAGCAGCAACCTTCAAGTCTCTCTTGAATCCAACACAGAAGTGACTTAAACTGCAATTCACCGACTGGCCACTAGAGACAGGCTTCAAAAGAGAGTCAATCCCATATACCCCAACCATGTTAAAACCATTTTTTACAGTCTATGGTAAAAACTTTACAGCAGAAAAAAATTATAGCCTGGTACAAAAAGTGGTTTTGGTCTATATAGCAAATTTTGCCCTTCATGACAACTGTGAGGAGGGTGATTTTTTTTTTTTTTTTTTTTTTTATAACTGATCCGTTTCAATTTTATTAAGACTTAAGTTCTGCATAAATAAGGGTGTGGCCACTTGACTGACAGGTGAATTTCCGCTGCTGTCACTACTAGCCGTTTGTCTGCTGTCTGTTAGCCGTCACGTCACCTCAGATAATCCCGCCTCTTTGCCCATTTTCTGTTATAGGCTGCGTTCCAGTCCAAAATTAGGCTTGTTTGAGATTAACAAAATCTGCGCAGAATCGATCACCGGTGATCAGCGCGTAATGCATGCTGGTTAGAAATGTGTCCGAGTGCGGTCCGCCTTGCTCTGATGTCATGCTGAGTGAGTCCCAATGTGAAGGCTGCATCCTCCGAAGGCCGCATTTGAAGGACGCTTGGCCGCATTTGAAGGCCGATTGCGTCACAGCGGCGCGACGAAGGCTGTCCCAATTCAAAGGCTGCATCTTTGAAGGCCGCATTTGAAGGCCGATTGCGTCACCGTGGCGTGATGAAGGCTGTCCCAATTCAATTCAGCATCCTTCGAAGGCCGTATTCGAAGGCCGGTTGCGTCATCGCGGCGCGACGAAGGCTACCCTGATTCAAAAGCGACGCCAAATGCACCCTTCGTTTCCCCGTGAAAGGAAGGATACATAAATGGATCCTTAGCGGCCTATCCTACCCTGATCTACCCCATAATTCATTGCGCACGCGTGACGACAGCATTTTTAGTGCAGCATTTGGTGTGTAGCCTACAGTTCAAATTCAAATGTTGGCGTTCACTTTGAGTTTTAAAAATACAAAAACCGTTCATTTTTCGTTTTTCAATTACGATTTAAAAAATGAAAAACGAATGGATGCAAATTTACATGGATTATCAAACTAAAGATAGTTTAGTGATAGTTAGGCTATCACTATTTTAGTTAGCCTATAGTTTTTAGATTAAAGTCTTTGATTTTACTAGTATTTTGATTGACTATCAAACTTTTCTCCAAATAGGCCTACATTATTTGAAATATTTAATAATAGGCTATATAATTGCGTCCATTCGTTTTTCTTTTTTTAACACCTAATTGAAAAACTAAAAATGAACGATTGTTGTATTTTTAAAAGGCAAAGTTGAACACCAACATTTGAACTGTAGGCTAAACAAATGCTGCACACAAAAAAAATTATGACTTTTTGCCCCTTTATTAAACATTTAAAATATTCACAAATTACTATGGAAAAAATGTCGATTAGACAGGCCAGATTAGAACCTGTAAATTATATTTTTTATGCAGTGCTGAATGAGAAGAGCCATGTTTCTGGAACCATGATTTATGATAATAAATGTGTCAGAATAAATTACGTGGCATTTTAATTGTTCGTTTAAGTCAACATTTCAAGCTTTAGGCTAGGTATATTTTGTTTAAGTTCCTTTTTGAGACGCGCTCGAGTTCAAGGAGATCATGAAAGCGTGATTGATTGCTTTATTTTCTTTTACAAAAGGACAACGTTTCTTGTTATGCGAGTTGGACAAATAAAAGTATAATTTCTGGTCATACCGAAAAGAATAATACATCATTCGCAATTAGAGTATTTTTCAAGTTGTTTCCACTGTTTATAATGCAAGTGTTCGCGGTCGCGCCTCCGTGCCATGCAGTGCGCGCTCCACACTCACTCCCACACACACTTGCGTCAAAATCTTGTTTATTTGTGATAATCTTAGCCCTGTATTATGACTTACATTTGACGAATTTCTTTGTTCCTTTTTTGGAAAAAAGCGCATTCTAAATGTGTAGCCTAAATGTAGGCTAATAATATTATTATCTTTTGCGTTGAGTTCACTGAAGACAGGCTAATATGTTAATCATAAAATAATTTATGAATGTTTTATTTTTATATAACCTAATCTTGTGTTTGTGTTATATTTCTTTTTTAAATGTGAAGTCTTTTTTGGCTTATAGGCTTATTCTATTATACTGAGCTTTTTTCTCCTATAAAATTTGACTTTAAAGACAAGTAGCCTAAATGTCGTTTTTTTTTTTTAGAAAATTCAAGAAATATTAAGTTAAACATAATTAAATGCATCCCGCATAAACAGGAGGCCAGGTTGGCACAGACTGGGGGAGAGGCCACAAATCAGTGAGTTTACAAACCCTTGAGAACGGATTGGAAAACCCGAGTAGGCCTACTGTAAATAAATTCACCATGGTCCATTTATGTACATAAAAAAAAGAATAGGCCTACAATAGCCTTGAACATATATATATATATATATATATATATATATATATATATATATATATATATATATATATATATATATATATATATATATATATATATATATATGCCTAATGTGTTTTCTTTTAAAGTGTTTAACAGTCTAAAGTGTAATCCGGCAATTCAGTCAGTAGGCTATGCAGCCTCTGAATTCGACGCAGTAAACCAGCATGGCCATAGTTTTGGCTAAACCGAAAATACATGAGTGAAACATCCTCACATGTCCTCCAGTAAAATATAAAACATAAAAATGACAATAGCCAATTCTGGCTCCATAGCTGTTTACTCAATTATAACAAATTAATGATCAGGAGGGCAGCTGTACTCTCGCACTGTTGCTAGGCGCCAGGGGCGGTAATCGGGAACACCTGGATGCGCAATTAGAAAATCCTACGAAGGCTACATGGTGCGTCCTTCGAAGGACGAATAGGCTGCATCCTCCGAAGTCCGCGGCCTTCGGAGGATGCAGCCTTCACATTGGGACATTAGCGCTGACGTGTGTCAAAAAGCTCTCGCGAGCGCAAGCCGCACGTGCCGGATTCTGCAGTCGCGCGCAGTTGCTCTCCACCGACTGCGCTGATCAAAAGCATGATGGGAAACGACTTACTGACGACACAGCTTAATGCTCATTGGTTTAAACAACCGTGATGTATTGTTCTCTATTAAAATATTTGATTTTAAAACTCGGATATCATGTTTTATGTGTATATGTTATGTGTGAATATTCCCAAACTCTCGGACAGTGCGATCTCTATGGGTTATGCAATGTCATTTTATTATTATATATAAAAAAACACATAGCCTATGTCTGGTTTAAAGAAAAAATGATTGATAAACACTCATTTGGAATGGAATTAAATAACAAGTACTTTGGGTGTCTTGTTCATTATATTTATTTTCATATAAAAGCAACAGAACTTAAATTACATCCAGTTTATTAGCAACACTGTGCACGAGCGTGAATCCCGTGAATCCCGCGATATCTGCCTTTGATCTCACAGGTGTCTGATGACTCAGATCCACTGCGAGAAGCGAGATCTGTCCGTCTTGCCTGCGCTTTTTTCACTCCTCCCCTCACTGCAGCCGCCTACTCTCGCCTACAATTCAGGCGAGGCAAGGCGCATCTCAAACAAGCCTATTGTCATGCCCTTCACTCGCGAAACTTCCCTCCATCTCGTTCACTCGGATGTACGTCATTGCTTACGTTGCACCCACTACTGGCGGATCCTTTGCAATAGGCTGAATTGGAACGTGCTAATGAAGTCAAGTATATTTTAGTATATTAATCCCTTAATCACTTAGAATCCGCTATGGGGTTGATTTATTATTTATTTTTTCCCCTTACGAAATTGTTTAATGCAGCATTCTATATGTATATAGGTGTGTTTGAGTTGATTGAATTAATATATCATAGAGTTGTTTGTGGTGGGGTAAATTAAACGCAATATGCGTTGCCGTCACAATCGTGTTGCATTGTGGCATATGGAGCTGCCTGAAGTGTACATATAAAGTAGAATGGGTCCTAGTGGGTCTGTCCATATAAACTTCCCTTGTCCACTTCACCAAGTGTAACGCACTTCAAAATGGGGGCAGGGATTCCCCCTGAGGGGAAGTGCTTAGGGAAGTTCGCAAGTGCGTGTCTAAAAGTGGACTGGAACGCAGCAATGGAGTGACGTGCAGTGACTTGCTGCCAAGATGGCGACGGCCGGCTCCACCCACTTTGGGCTTCAAAAATACTCTTCAGAAACCTACGGGTGACGTCAGGTCTACATCCATATTTTTTTTTAAGTCTATGGTTCTGAAAAAGTGTGCCACACGAGTCCTGAAGAGTGAAGCCAAAGCATTTCGGTCACCCCGGGAGGCTGGCTACTGTATAGGTATTAAACCCCCAACCAGGTTGCGAACTACGAGGAGCTAGGGGGAGCTCGGCTCCGCTTAATAAGACATGGGTTCCCCTGAAAACGTGATTCGTGATATTTTGGGGGGTCTCAAAAAATATTGACTGTTTTATTTTGACGTGCGATTTCAGTTTTGTGTAATGTCAATACAGATAACTATACATGCGATTCTTGTCATAAGCAAAAAAAATATGAACGTTGGAAGCCATTTATCTGCGCGCGAAGTCCTTGAAATCCATTCTGTGTTAAGGTAAGGCATGTTATTCCCAATCATGTGTTGTGGCTGGGTTGTTATAGGTCTGCGTGACTATCGATGTCTTGGGTCTAATTGAACAGTGAATTATTGAATTATGGTATTCTTCTGTAGCCTGATGAGTAATTTATTGAGTAATGAGTAATTTCTAGTGAACTCAAACAGCCTATTTAGACTATTTGTAGATGGCTATTTGCTGTTTGACTTATCAATTTGTGTTCAATAAAGTATAATATGGTGAATCCTGTATATAGCATAGTGCTTGCATAGTGCATACACATGTAGCTGTTATGTATCTTTGGAAGTTCTTGAATTGAATGGGTTTCATAGCGCAGCGCCGCACATTCCGTATCCCGCCAGTTCTTGGCACACGCAAGTGCACTAGCACCCCCCCCCCTTGGAAAAACAAACAAACAAGTGGGCTCCCCCAAAGGACACGGTATAAAAGTCGAACACTACCCCAACCCCTCTCCATGTAATCAAATGGGATGCATTTCAAATGCATGCGTAGATGTAGTTCAAGTGTTCGTTTTTCCAATAAGTTTGGTTTTAGTTAGTTAGGTACAAAATTTGATGCTATTAAAATGGGGTGTAACCGAGTACTGCGCAGATTCCGAACGACGTAATGACCGTTGGTAACGACTGATACTGGGATATTTTGGCTTAACTTTTCTACAGACGAGCTGTCCAACTTTTATTTTACAGTCTATGGTTGTGACACGTTCCATAACCATCATGAACATTTTGTGTGACTTGTGCCACAGTAGACCTTCTTTTGGCTAGGACTAGACGGGATAGCCTTTGTTGCCCTCATGCATCGATGAGCTTCGGCCGCCCGACACCCTGCCGCCGGTTTGTGGTTTGTCTCTGCTCGGTCCACTGTTGGTAAATTCTTACCACTGCTGACTATGATCAACCCACGAGTATTGCTGTTTCTGAGATACTCTGACCCAGTCACCTTGCCATGACAATTTGTTCTTTTATCAAAGTCGCTCAGATCTTTATTCCTGCCCGTTTCACCTGCATCCAACTGCATCCAAGTACTTTACATGTGTACTTTATCAAGTATGTTAGTCAACACATAAAAATAAGGGTATTTCTGTCATGACAACTCTCTGAGAGATTGGCATGGTAATGGATATGGCAATGTTAATATATTTGGTCTTGGTGTAGTTGATCTGCTACGCTTCCACAGCAACCAATCAGCTGCTCTATGTAGATGACAATGTGATTGGTAAACAATTGAGTCAGGGACATATTAGCCTGCGCCATCTAGAGTTTCATAACAGAACTTTGTATTTCTTTAAAGCATGATGAGATTATTAAAGCATAATGATGTAAAAGTAAAACATTTAATTTGACATTAATACAAAGTGCACTTTTAAGAAACAGTCATGAAAGTGTACTCCCTTTAAATAGCCTACACTTCAGTGTCCTTTTATTTCATTAATATTATATTAAAGTACTCTTTTAAAAAATCAAATAAAATAAAAGACAGCGCTCACATGAAGGCAGCTCACTGGGTTTTAGAGTTAAAAAAATGTTTAAATGTAAAAAAAATCTCCTTTCAGTTCAATTTAGCTTTAGCTCATTTTCTGTAGAGCAGCGGGAAACTACATTTTGGAGTAGCTATAGTCCATCACTAGGCTTGTTCCATTACAAAGAAAAAGCATCTCTTTAAGGCAGTCTCTTAGACAGCTCTCAGAGAAAAGCAGACTGAATAATGGCAAAAGGAGACATGTTTAGTCAGACTCTGCGATGGCTCTGCATAACAGCAGAATAGCCTGTGTCAGAATCCAGTCTTTTTAAGCACATGATTGCAAAGAATTGCTTTAGAGATCATCCATCTCCAGCTGAACTCTTCAAACAAAATGACCAGAAATGATCTGGACATAGATGAATGTATGTGTTGGCTTTTCGTTGTCATTATTTTTTTTTTAAAAAGGCTGTCGTTTCATGTCGTCTTTTCATGTCGTTGACCAAATCACAATAAAGGGCATTCAGGAGCTATTCACGGTTGTTTGAAGCAACTCTCTCTAGTAATGCTCTCTCATTGAGTGTGTTTGTGAGAGTATTGTTTGTCCCGTATAATGCTGAGGGAAGAAATACCTGTCCTTTGTGTCTACTGGCCATCTGTGCTTCATTAGTGTTTCCTATTTGGCTGCTCTTTCAACTTTTCAACTTGAAAAGCCTTTATAAAACCCCCTGAATATAAATGTGGAGAGGGAAAATCATTTATACTGGTGGGTGTACTGGGTTATTTATTGTGTATACCTCAATACACACGATATATCATATATTTATTCTGATGGTCGAACCTTATACTAAGTTTCACATTAGCTGTTTCCATCCAAATTTGCGGATATAACTTGTGCACAAAATCGGAATATCGCATAGAACATTTGTAAATAAAGCACCGTGTTCAAGAGAACAAAAACATCAATTCCTGGGAAACTGGCCCAAAATATCTTTATTATCCCCAAAGCAGTTCAATGGAAACGCCCCACAGCTGATTGTAAAGATTTCATTGGTTATGTCAATCACAGTGGTGATTGCCTACACACTAATCTCTAAGGGTTACATGACAACGATGCTTAAAACGGAGACGTTTTTCTTTTGAGTTTTCCACGTACACACGACACCATTGTCAAAACGATCCCCTTTCACACGGATCTGCGAAAACGACAAAAAACGCTGTATACATCATAGTTTGAACACGTAATAGGCATGTGCATGACATCATCATCTTCAGAGATTCGCGTTTTTGCTGTTTACACGGAGACCGTTTTCAAAAACGTTCACTTTGAAACCTGTTTTCAGGCACCAGAAACGCAGTTGACGTGTAAACGGACGGCATAAACGCATAAAGTTTTATGTTTTTAGTTGAAACAGTGTCGTATAAACAGCCCCTTACTCTACTTATCATCCTTAACCTTAACCAAAGAAATTAGCTGTAGGGAGGGAATTTTGCTGTACTGGTTTGGAATAAAAAAATCATACCAATGTGATTGGTTCACTGTTTAGGCAAAGTCATGTGAGTTGTTTGTTGCGCGGGATTTATGTGTTTCCGTCATAGTTTACACGCATGTCTTTTTTTTAATGCACATTTTTAGACTTTGTGTGTATCTGAATGCGTTTCCTTTCCATCCAGTGTTTTTTTTTTTTTATGTGATATCCTATTTAGAATAAAAATAGGTGATGGACATATTCATGCATTGGATAACTGTGGCTGCCTCATTCTGCCTGTAAACCAAGGAAAACAACACAAACCATTCATTCCAAATGTGGAATAGTATAAAATAAGTCACCAATTGTCTCGGGTAGATTCAACCAAACGGCAAGCAAGCGGTGTGCATGGTAAATGGTAAATGTGATGTCAGGTTTGGTTGGTGTTGATGCTTGAGCCGACGTTTCTGGCTGAAAAGCAGACAAAGAAGATATTCGAAGCTTCATTTTATTAGCATCTAAACATACGCCTCACAGCAGTGACCTATAATAGAGACCGAACGCCTCTGAAATAGGTATTGACGTTAATAGTTAGTGTCATTACAGATGAAAAGGGACAGCTATTTCCCCACAATGTTGCCATGTGCAAAATAAGAAAACAGAACAGCTGGATTGCTGATGGATCTAACAAGCATACAAATGGGTTTGGAGTATATGTAGATATTAGGGCTGTCAGTTAAAGTGATTGTTTATTCTGAAATGAAAATTCTGTAATTATTTAGTCACCCTCATGTCATTCCAAACTTTCTTTCTTCTTAAAAAAAGAAGATCTGTTCTGTTTTGCTGACCATTGACGTCCAAAGTATAGATGAAATATTGATACATTCCTTAAAATATCCTCTTATTTTATGTAACACAGTTGAAAGAAATACACTGTTTTTGAGTGACGTGAGGGTGAGTGAAGACTTTTATTTTTCATTTCTGAGTAAACTATCCCTTTAAAACAGACTAAACTCAGGATGTGCCTAGTGCCATATATGTTCTGTAAGTTCTTCTTTAAGTCAGCATGTCAAGTAGTCTGACATAATGTAAGCATGAGACCGGCTGTTAGCTGGTCTACTTATAGAATATTGTCATCATTGGACACGTCACATGAACTTTTCACTGTTAGTTTGAAATAAATCTTCTTTCAAGGTTTCATTTTCTTGTCTGATCATTTATTCATGAAAATATGTATTTATTCCTGTATAACCTATTCAATATGCAAATTAATTCTAAGGTCTCTAAATTATCAACATGATCAAAACGTTGCATTTGTACACAAACTACATGCCTTCTGTCCTCTCTTTGATAGTTTAAAGTTTTTATATAATATAGACAAATATATTTTTATAGACAGATTCGTAACATCTTTAGTTGATTGGAACTTCTTAATATTGCCCTGATGGTCAAAATGGGGATTTTCAATTCTTTAGCTATTTTCTTGCAGCCACTTTCTATTTTGTGATGCTCAACAATGTTTAGATGCACATCAGAACTATATTCTTTGGTTTTGCTCATTATGATGAATGATTAAGGGAATTTGGCCTTTGTGTTTCCTCATATTTAAACTGTCATGATTCTGCCATCATGTCTCTGATTTCTCTGGTCTTGTGGCAGGATCATGACAGACCCATGTTTCATGTGCAGCACATGGCCATTTGTTTGGGCCATGTGCTTGCGTTGTCTCGTCTCGTAACCCCGCCCCCTTGTTATCCTCGTCTTGTGATTATTGTCTAGTCAGTTTCACCTGTCCTCGTCATTAGTGTTCCCTATATTATCCTCTTGTGTTTGCTGTCCTGTGTCGGTACATTGTTCATCTTACCTTGTCTAACGTTGTGTGATCCTACTGTAAGTAATTCGTTGAGAAATCAGTTATTGAAGAAGTGTCTGTTCCTGTCATGGTTTTGTTTCTGTCTTAGTTTATAGTCTTAGTCTAGAGTCTTCCTGTTCCTGTCCTGTTTTGCCCCCTCGTGGGCTTTGTTTTCCTGGTTATTTGTTTAATAAATCGTGTTGCCTTGACTACTGTCTGCTATTGGGTTCATCCTTCCTCATCCACATAACAGAATGTACCGACCAATACAGAACCCAGCGGACAGTATGTCCTCGTCCGTCATGTGCCAGCCGGACCCAAGGGATTGGTGGTACCAGGCCATTGCTGATGCAAAGAGGGGCAGACTCCCGATTCCCGCTCAGGGACAGCGATCAGTAAGGGAGTATGCCCGGGTCGCGAATGAAAGGAGGTTTTTCTTACCGGAGTCCCTCCTAAACCGCTACCTAGTCGCAGGTCTAAACTCACCTCCACCCCTGGCTGAACGGGAGGAGCTGGTGACCCGTCCGTTCACGGAAATGGTGGATTGTTTATCGCGGAGAGAGTCACAGATACCCACGAGCTTACCATCCGCCAAGCTGCCCGTGATCCCGGAGGGTCTTATGATGGGTGTTGTGACACTTGGGGACCAGGCCCACGCCGCTTCAGTTCCTGAGACATCATCTCCGCCCACGAGTCTCTGCGGCAAACGAGGAAGACGTGTCTCGTGGGAGTCCGCTTCGGAGTCCTCCGCTACGGAGTCTACACTGTTTGAGACTGCCCTTCCTGCACCAGTAACTGTCCCCGTGGAGGTTCCCCAACCACTCTCTAGTCCACCAACGGCATCTGCACCTCGACCTAGGAAGAAGAGGAGGAGGAGGGGAGCTTCTCGTCCTTCACCCCTGCCTGTCCTAGAGCACGCGCCCGCTGCAGTCAGCGCCGTCACAGAGCCCGCTGCAGCAAGCGCCGTCACAGAGCCCGCTGCAGCAAGCGCCGTCCGTGAGCCCGCTCCAGCAAGCGCCGTCCATGAGCCCGCTCCAGCAAGCGCCGTCCATGAGCCCGCTCCAGCAAGCGCTGTCCATGAGCCCGCTCCAGCAAGCGCTGTCCATGAGCCCGCTCCAGCAAGCGCTGTCCATGAGCCCGCTCCAGCAAGCGCTGTCCATGAGCCCGCTCCAGCAATCGCCGTCCCAGGATCTGCAGAGAGAGTTGCGGCCGATCTAGCCGCTAAAGATGTCCTGCAAGCTGTTTCGGCGCGTCAGGAGATGCCTGTCATAATAGCGGCCAAGACCCTGTCGAAATACCTGTCCCGTCTTGTCGCTATCCTTGAACCCCCTGTCTTTCCTGTCTTGTCCTCTGCACCCACGCCTGTCACAGAGAGCGACGCACCCTCGCCAGCCGCTGAGAGCGCAGCACACACGCCTGCCGCTGAGAGCGCAGCACCCAGTCCTGTCCTGTCACCAGCCATGTCCCCTGTCAGAAGTTCCGTTGTCTCATCCTCCATGTCCTCTGTGTCCCCTGCGTTTGAGCCTGTGGCTGCTTCCTCTAAAGCAGTATCTCCATCTGTTTTCCCGGTCTCCCCCGTCTCCACTAGTCCCCGGACTGTTTCACCCTTTGTCCCTGTCTCCACGAGTCCCCGGACTGTTTCACCTTTCGTCCCTGTATCCATTTGTCCCCGGACTGTTTCCCCTGTCACCATTAAACCCCGGACTGTTTCGCCTAAGTCTTTTCCTCATGTGTCTCCAGCCAAGTCCCCCCGGATTCCCCGTCTTCAGCCCTCGTCCCGAAGACCCAAGACCCCCAGTCCTCCCATCCACCCTGGACCTCCCCTCATGAACTCTGTGTTTCCTCCACCCCCCTTACCCTATGTTGTATTTGATGTTTCACCCCAACCCTGTTGTTGTTTTTTCGTGTCTACCATTGTTAGTGTTTTCCATGTTTTGTTGGTTTTTATCTATGTCACAGTCTGTCTTGTCTTGTGTTTAGTTTCCCCTTGAGGAGCGTCTGGAAGCCGCTCCTTAAGGTGGGGGTTCTGTCATGATTCTGCCATCATGTCTCTGATTTCTCTGGTCTTGTGGCAGGATCATGACAGACCCATGTTTCATGTGCAGCACATGGCCATTTGTTTGGGCCATGTGCTTGCGTTGTCTCGTCTCGTAACCCCGCCCCCTTGTTATCCTCGTCTTGTGATTATTGTCTAGTCAGTTTCACCTGTCCTCGTCATTAGTGTTCCCTATATTATCCCCTTGTGTTTGCTGTCCTGTGTCGGTACATTGTTCATCTTACCTTGTCTAACGTTGTGTGATCCTACTGTGAGTAATTCGTTGAGAAATCAGTTATTGAAGAAGTGTCTGTTCCTGTCATGGTTTTGTTTCTGTCTTAGTTTATAGTCTTAGTCTAGAGTCTTCCTGTTCCTGTCCTGTTTTGCCCCCTCGTGGGCTTTGTTTTCCTGGTTATTTGTTTAATAAATCGTGTTGCCTTGACTACTGTCTGCTATTGGGTTCATCCTTCCTCATCCACATAACATAAACTCCTGTGAAGCAAGAAGTCACAGCTAGACAATTTCATGTTCCTAGTCAGCCTGGTATGGGGTAAATATTAATGGGAATATACTTCAGAGATATTATACTCATAAAACATTCTAGGGGTGCCAATAATTGTGGCCAACGTGTTTTGTAGAAAACATTTATTTCATAATGTGAATTTTACTTCAATGAAAGGTTAGATTTTTGCAAATATTTTGAATGAAAGATTCTTTACAGGGCTTTTTGATCATAATATGTACCATGGGTGCCATTAATTCTGACCACCTCTTTATTCATAAAATGCTTTTGGTTACAGTTGAATTGAAGCACTGAAATTGAACCTTAACTCAGTGTCGTTGTCCATCTATCACTATCATGTTTGCCATTTTCTGCACCATTACCTGCTAAGGTGTCTGATGTCATTTGTGTCGCTAAATGTGCAGAAAACATATTCAAGTCCATCTTTGATCAGCAGCAGATGTGTTTCTGAGTGGTTCATTACAGCACATCTGCACATGTGTCCATTACTGCCAGTGAAGTTCAGCAGGTGGATGTGATGGGAGGGGAAATGTGCTCGCATAACAGCTTTTAAATCAGCAATGCCAAAACCAATGAAATATGCTGCTGAACATTTCATTGGCCTTCAGAAGCATTTGTTGCCTGAGTCCTTTAAACTTTCTGATTTTCTGGTTGTCTGCATGCCAGGCATAATGAAAACATGAGCAAACGTCAACATTTTTAAAATTGAAAAAAAAAAAAAAATCCTTATCTAGTGTTTCAACTCTCTTAAACCTGTAAATCTTGCACAACACACACAAGGATTCCAGAAAAGGTGTACATGAAGAAAAATCCAATGGAATTACAATATTATTACAGTATTATATTATAACAGTAACACCGCTAAAAAGATAATTTAGACAACTTTACAGCTCAAATAACACACATTAAATAATATGAGCTTGCCGCATAGACTGATGTTGTAAGCGCCTGAAAATACAGTAAGCATGGTTTTATTTTGTTTCTGCAAACCGAGCGAGGAATCAGTTACTCCTTTCTGTGGTAATTGACAGCAACAGATGTTTTCAAATGAGTTTGGAATACTCCAGGTTCAACAGAAGTTAAAGTCTCCATGATATCAAAATTGACGCTCCAAAACAAAATCTTCGAATTTAGAAGATATTAACATTCAAAACAGTCTCTCACTTCTGCCAATATGGATAAATGATTTTGTAAAAATAAAGACGAGTTAATAATATTGAGAAGAGGCTCTTCCACTACAGGTAACACTTCTTTAAGTAGTTTAGTGGGTATTGGATCTAATAAACATGTTGTTGGTTTAGATGCAATGATAAGTTTATTTAGTTCTTCCTGTCCTATAGTTGTAAAGCGGTTTAGTTGTTCTAGAGGGGCCATAATTGAGGCTGAGTCATAAGACAGCATAGAGGATTGTACATTTACAATAGTGTTTCGGATGCTTTCTATTTTCTCATTGAAGTAATTCATAAAATCATTACTACTATATTGTAACGGAATATTTTGCTCTGGAGATGTCTGATTATTTGTTAGTCTGGCCACGGTGTTAAATAAAAACCTTGGATTATTTTGGTTATTTTCAATTAGTTTGCAGAGATGCTCAGCCCTGGCTGATTTTAGAGCCCTTTTATAACGTGACATTACTGTCTTTCCACGCGATTCTGAAGACCTCTAAATTAGTTCGTTTCCATTTACGCTGTAAGTTACGAGTTTCTCTCTTGATAGCATGCGTAGCACTGTTGTACCATGGTGCTTTAGTTTTCTCTCTAACTTTTTTTAATCTAATTGGTGCAACAATATCTAGTGTACTAGAGAAAATGTTGCTCATACTGCTAGTCATTTCCTCTAGTTCATCTGTTTGTTTGGGTTTACTGAGCAGCTGAGATAGATCAGGTAAGCTATTTGAGAATCTATCTATGGGGGTTGGAAGGATTGTTCTGCCTGGTCTATAACGTGGTGCAACATGACAAATTTCAGCAGTGCGTATTATGCATGTTACCATGTAATGATCAGTGAGATCGTCACTTTGCGGTATAATATCTATATCGGTTGGATCGGTTCCATATGATATAATTTACTGTCCAATCAAATACTCTCTAGAATCTAAAGCATCCCGCCCCTTTATTATAAATAGACGCTGAAGCTACGGCTGAAATTGGTCACTTGTTCACACATTTACATGGTGAATGACACATAGTGCACTATATAGGAGATAGAGAACGATTCAGGTGTAAATATGATTTCCATTGGGGCAAATGAAGTCTGGTTTACAATAGTGTCACGAGAACTGACGAGGAATTACGTCAACACACTGAATAATGCTGTTTCAAGGCACTTCAGTGGGCCTTTTAGCTCAATCCCCACAGTATTTATGGTGAATTGAATTGAATTGAATTAAATCTGATGAGAAGTTGAAGTGATTTTGATGACATCACTATCACTTCAACTTCTCATCAGATTTAATTCAATTCAATTCAATTCAAGTTTATTTGTATAGCGCTTTTCACAATACACATTGTCTCAAAGCAGCTTTACAGAAAGTGCATTTCAGAAATGTACAAAGAAAAATACAGTTAGTTAATCATGTATAAATTTAGGCATAACATATCGCCGGTTTTAGTCGTCTCTTCACAGGCGTCGAGTCGTCTCTCCACAGGCGTTGAGTCGTCTCTTCACAGGTGTCGAGTCGTCTCATCACAGGTGTTGGGGCATCTGAAGTCTCCGTGAGAGGCTTGATACAAACTGGAGCTGACGAACGCTATTTACCTCGGGACTAGCGTCCCGAGATAACAGCAGAAAGACAGATGGGAAATAATTAGCATAGCTGATGTTCATAATATTAATGCATTCGAACTGATTCAGAAGTAGTATAAAAGGTAAGCATTAAGTGAATGCTTGGTTAAAGAGATGCGTCTTTAATCTAGTTTTAAACTGGGACAGCGAGTCTGAGTCTCGAACAATATCAGGAAGGCTATTCCAGAGTTTAGGAGCTAAATGTGAGAACGCCCTCCCTCCTTTAGTAGACTTAGATATCCTAGGAACGACCAGAAGCCTCGAATTTTGTGATCTTAAAGAGCGCGATGGATTGTAGGGCGATAGAAGGTCTGTTAAATACACAGGAGCTAAACCATTTAGAGCTTTATAAGTCAATAGTAATACTTTGTAATTGATACGGAACTTAATAGGTAACCAGTGTAGAGATGATAAAATTGGTGTTATATGATCATATTTTCTTGATCTAGTAAGAACTCTAGCGGCTGCATTTTGGACTAACTGTAGCTTGTTTATTGAGGATGCAGGACAACCAGCTAATAAAGCATTACAGTAATCTAGTCTCGAGGTCATGAATGCATGAACTAACTTTTCTGCATCTGAAACAGATAGCATGTTACGTAGCTTAGCAATGTTTCTAAGGTGGAAAAAGGCTGTTCTTGTAACATATGAAATATGATTTTCGAAAGTCAAGTTGCGGTCTAGCATAACACCCAGGTCTTTTACTGTAGTGGATAGAGTAACAGGACATCCTTCTAAATTAAAGTTGTATTGTAAGGGATTTTGTGGGTAGTTTTTTAGACAATAAGTAATACCTCCGTTTTATCTGAATTTAATAGCAGGAAATTACACGTCATCCAGCATTTTATATCTTTTAGACACTCTGTCAAGTTAGATAAGTTAGTGTTTTCATCTGGTCGTGATGAGATATATAATTGAGTGTCATCAGCATAACAGTGAAAATTAATTCCATGTTTTCTTATAATATTACCAAGTGGCATCATATATATTGAGAATAGCAGAGGGCCTAGGACAGATCCTTGCGGCACTCCATAGTCTACTGATGTTATCTTTGATTTTTCCCCATTTAAACAGACGAAATGGTAACGGTCTGATAAGTACGATCTAAACCAGCTTAATGCCTGTCCCTGAACATCAGTGTAGTTTTGTAGTCGATCTAAGAGTATTTTATGATCTATAGTGTCGAACGCGGCGCTAAGATCAAGTAGAACTAGTATTGAGATACAGCCTTGGTCAGAGGCTAAGAGTAAATCATTTGTAATTTTAACTAGCGCAGTTTCTGTGCTATGATGCGGTCTGAATCCCGACTGAAATTTTTCATAGATATCCTTTTCTTGCAAGAAAGAGCACAATTGAGCGGACAAAATTTTTTCTAGTATTTTAGACATAAATGGAAGATTTGAAATGGGTCTGTAATTTGCTAGGTTATTTGGATCTAATTGCGGTTTCTTAATGAGAGGTTTTATTACTGCCAGCTTGAAAATTTTTGGAACGTGACCTAAAAATAAAGACGAGTTAATAATATTGAGAAGAGGCTCTTCCACTACAGGTAACACTTCTTTAAGTAGTTTAGTGGGTATTGGATCTAATAAACATGTTGTTGGTTTAGATGCAATGATAAGTTTATTTAGTTCTTCCTGTCCTATAGTTGTAAAGCGGTTTAGTTGTTCTAGAGGGGCCATAATTGAGGCTGAGTCATAAGACAGCATAGAGGATTGTACATTTACAATAGTGTTTCGGATGCTTTCTATTTTCTCATTGAAGTAATTCATAAAATCATTACTACTATATTGTAACGGAATATTTTGCTCTGGAGATGTCTGATTATTTGTTAGTCTGGCCACGGTGTTAAATAAAAACCTTGGATTATTTTGGTTATTTTCAATTAGTTTGCAGAGATGCTCAGCCCTGGCTGATTTTAGAGCCCTTTTATAACGTGACATACTGTCTTTCCACGCGATTCTGAAGACCTCTAAATTAGTTCGTTTCCATTTACGCTCTAAGTTACGAGTTTCTCTCTTGATAGCATGCGTAGCACTGTTGTACCATGGTGCTTTAGTTTTCTCTCTAACTTTTTTTAATCTAATTGGTGCAACAATATCTAGTGTACTAGAGAAAATGTTGCTCATACTGCTAGTCATTTCCTCTAGTTCATCTGTTTGTTTGGGTTTACTGAGCAGCTGAGATAGATCAGGTAAGCTATTTGAGAATCTATCTATGGTGGTTGGAAGGATTGTTCTGCCTGGTCTATAACGTGGTGCAACATGACAAATTTCAGCAGTGCGTATTATGCATGTTACCATGTAATGATCAGTGAGATCGTCACTTTGCGGTATAATATCTATATCGGTTGGATCGGTTCCATATGATATAATTTACTGTCCAATCAAATACTCTCTAGAATCTAAAGCATCCCGCCCCCTTTATTATAAATAGACGCTGAAGCTACGGCTGAAATTGGTCACTTGTTCACACATTTACATGGTGAATGACACATAGTGCACTATATAGGAGATAGAGAACGATTCAGGTGTAAATATGATTTCCATTGGGGCAAATGAAGTCTGGTTTACAATAGTGTCACGAGAACTGACAAGGAATTACGTCAACACACTGAATAATGCTGTTTCAAGGCACTTCAGTGGGCCTTTTAGCTCAATCCCCACAGTATTTATGGTTTGTAATGCTTATAATTTTTTTAAGAAAACGAGGGACAAGTCAAGGTCAACTGAGCTTAAC
The DNA here is from genome assembly GCA_036326025.1 of Chrosomus eos. Taxonomy (NCBI): domain Eukaryota; kingdom Metazoa; phylum Chordata; class Actinopteri; order Cypriniformes; family Leuciscidae; genus Chrosomus; species Chrosomus eos. The sequence goes on from CM070818.1 coordinate 55,430,131, forward strand.
TTGTACTGAACCCAAAATATTTCTCGATTTCATAATGTCACACCCATAGTGAACCAATGTGTACCATTTCAAAACTGTGCGAGTTTGAACCCAATCAGTAATTCCTGTGCAGTTAGTCAACATCCTTTTACGCTTTAGTAGCCACTTATATAGTAAGTAATACACCTTCAAGACAGATCATTTTATTCATGTCTCTGTTTGTTGGAGCTTGAATTGCCTCTACTCTTCTGACCTTGTCAAAATCCATAATAAAACAGATTTAAGCAGTGTCTAACGGAGCTCCTGGGTATGTTATTTTATGTGTAACTTAGAAAGCGTGCTTGTCGGTCTTGAGTTGTGGCCTCTTTGGACAATGACCTGTTTTTTTTCCTTTTTTTCTGAGGCTGCATTTTTGACGCCACGAGCGGGTGGTCATGTCTGGGAGCAGACTGGAAAGTAGTGAGGTGTTGACTATCTGACAAAGCTGTGAATTGCTGTGAAGCTGTGAAGTGTCCAGGCTCATAAAACCGCACTTGTCCGGGCTGAGGTGCATATACATTATAAATGTGGAGAAACAAAGAGAGATGTGATAGGTGGCAGCAGGAAGGAGGAAGTCATAAAATGAGTTGTAAAATCATGCAGGACTCTTAAGGGAAAATTTTGAAACAATGAAACTATCCAGACTTCATAATCAACCACATACATGTGCTGTATTTTAAGAAAATTGATATAGTGTTATATAATGCTTGACTTTTGTTGCACACGGGTGAAGTGCTGAAATGTTCGATTTTCATTAATAACGCTAACTACACTGTAAAAAAGTTATACATTTATTGGAGCACTGTATTTACAAGTAGTAATACTATTTCAGTCTTTCTAATTCCTTCCCGTTGTGACTTAAATTTGAGTGAAACGGCTTCTTGAACAAGAATGCGGGACTTGATTTTGTCCCTGGGGCATTGATTGGATGGTTATGGTTTGCTATTGGTCAATCTCATGTGAGTGACAGGTGGCCCCGCCCTCGCACCACACTCAAAAAAATTACTCTTTGAATGAACATAAAAAAATCATGGAAAGGATTTCCACATGATTAACTTGCTTTATTTCAGCATTATGCAATTCTGTTATTCCAATTTAATGTACTTGTGTTGGGTGAACTTAATTTATTAAGGTTGATTCAACTTATTTACTATGGTTGGGCACAGCTTAATTTAATAGTGTCAGCCCAACTAGTTTACAATGTTTTGGACCAACTAATTTACTTAATTTGCATTCAACTTATGCAATTTAAGTTAGCCTAACAAAAGTGCTTAATGCTGAAAGAAAGCCATTTAATCACGTGGAAATCCTTTCCATGATTTAATTACATTAATTCAAAGAATACCTTTTGTGTTAATAAATTAAAACCTTTTTAACAAACTCTAATGGTGGAAACAACACACAACAAATGAGAAAAGGTGCAATCAAATTGTATTTCCAAAATTATAATGTACATTGTTTTACACAGTGCAGTTGATTGTTGAAAAAACAAGGAAATATATCAAGTCTGTTATGAGAATAAATGGGCCCTCTCACTTGCATCCCACTTAATCTTTCACATTTGCACTTTGTACATCTTGCACCTGTGGTTTTATGTGATGGTGAACTCACACAGAAGTTAATTAAAAGTATTTACCAAAGTTATATATATATTTTAAATGTTTACATTGAAACGTCGCTAGGGACATTTTTTAAACAAGTTTCAACAATGTCTACAGTATGGTTGGCATCAAGGGTAAAAACAAGACAAATGGAGATCCATCAAGTGTAACTCCCGAAATATGTAAATGTTTAAACGTAAAAAAAAAACTTTTTTAGTAATGTTTTTAGTAAAGTTTTTAGACATACCCATGATAAAATGGTTGTTTAAAGAATGACAGATTAATAGCGCAAAAAAAAACGTTTTATTTATTTATACATCTGTATATAGTTACAAACAACAGTTTCTTAGTTATTAGCAATCAACACAGTGATAACATTTCTCAAAAAAAATGAATAAATAAATAAACAAATGTACTACTTACAAAGTTTTGCACAGTTTGGCAGTGCTGTTCTGTTGATGGTTTGTTTATTAGCCTTTCGCCGAGCCCCGCCCCCCTTAGTTACTGTTGCTACGTCCGTCAAACAAATAGTCGAACACGACCAGCGCGACAGATTGCCATGACGGGAATAGGTATACCCGTGCGTGTCAGTGACCGTTTTTGGAGCAATACCTCCGCGATATCCTCCAGATCGAGGCAAAAACGGATTACACTATGCAGTGAAGGGATATATTCAAGTTTATAAAAATACTCAATGAAGGAGACACGACTACTATCGAGGCTAATGCATACCGGTCTCAAGCGAATTCTGAAACCCATGACCTGTAAGTTAAGTTACCTCAAATGCAACCAGCACAGCCTTGAAGAAGATTTTATAAGCTGGTTCAGTGGCAAATTGTTTGGATTAAGAAATATATAACTCGCGCTGCATATTTAGTAATTTTGCCTCAGATACAGGATTAACGTTATACATTCGCTTTAACAAGCTTGTTCATTACCACCGCAACCGCTTGTGTGTCATAAGCTGAATGCGATTTTCGTGTTTAAAAAGTAACTATACATAAGAGACGGAAAGATACAGATGATTCTGTACATTATTTAATTCTATTCGTTACGATATTGATATATGAACTGATGTTGTCAAGTAAGTTAAGCTTCATGCGTTCCCCGTTGCGAGCGTGCACTCCTCTAAACTGTAGTCTACGGGTGCTGCACTGCTAGTGCTGCTCATTTCCCCCGAAAATTTAATCTTAACAACAACCCTTCAGAAAACGTAGCTAATTCCTTTGTGGATCCTCTTGATCTGCTTTATCCATGTTTCTTTGACTAATCTCAGTGTCTCAGTCTCACGCACGAGTTAACGATGTTCGACACATTTAACTGGGAGTGGGGCCGTCCACACTGTTTTATCCATTGTAGGCACCACTCACGATGTGTTTTCGGCTTTGGGAACGGAAAGAACACAACTCATCCAGACAATCTCTCGGGGTATCTAGTGTCCGATTTACAAACGCCGTCGGCGCACCGCTTCACCATCTTGCTTAGAGTCAATGTTTGACGGACCTGCTCACATAGTAACGGTTGCTATGATTTGTGATTGGACAATGGCCGTTTTGGGGGAGGGGCCGGCGAAAGGTCAATTAGCCGGTAGTTAGTTCACCCGGTGTCCAGCACACATAGAGGAGAGTTTTACCACAGGTTTGTCAAGCCCACTCGTCCACCCGATACATACTCGTCCACCCGATACATATACTCTCACAGTCCCTATTGCAAAATTGCTATCATTCTTTGGACTAAATATGAAGTCACACTAGGAGGTTGTTTTGTGCATGATACTTAGGGAGGTAGCAGAAAGCTGCATCACAGTTGTGACACTTCACAGGAGAATTCCGGTGGCACACCTTACATATGCGTCTACCTGCCCTGCTGCCGTTGGTGATGTGCACAGGACTGTGACACCCACAAAAAGTACGAGAAGGAGGGTCAAAAACCTTGCTGTTGGTGGGATGTCCTGCCAGCTTGTCTCTTTCTTTCGTTCTTTCCTCTTGAACTTCTGGAGGCAGCTGAAGATGTTGCAGCCACACATGGATGCTTTACATGTTGTCCAGAGGCCTCTGGTTCCCAGTCATCATCTGAAGTTGTCTCACTGTTAAATTACACAAAAAGTATTAGAAATACACCTAACATAACTGATTATCTTACACATGAATACATACATATTATTGCCTTTTCATATCAGAAATTCAAACAATCATTCACATACAGCAATCTTCCTCTACACCCACTCTATTGTTGCCCTGACTGCTAATTTGCACTACCAAGTAAGACAAATTCACTGTTTTAGGCCAAAACTATTCAGGTCTGGCAAAACTTACAAATAACTTGATGATGGCCGATGACCCCCTTCACCAGTACTCATGTGGTTGGATGGCAGACAAGTGATGTTCTGAAAGAGATCCGATAAATTTACATCCATTAAAATATTTAATTTACAACCATTAAAATATTTATGTATCTTGTATTCAAAACTAAAATATACATTTTATCATACGCATTTCAAAGTTAACGATTCATTAGTTTGAATAAAGCCTACATTGGAACCAACACTATAATAACATCTTAGATCTTAGTTGATGACTTTATTTTTGACAAAACATAATTATATATATATATATATATATATATTTAACATGAGCAAAAATTGGCGAACAACAGCTTATTTGATGTGGCAGTAGTCTATTTTAGAGTAAATAAAATTATAATCTATCCAAAACTAGTCAAACGAAATGTTGTCTTTCATATTTCGTCTGTAACATAGCGTGTGGTTTTTATAATATTTGAGGGCATATAAATGTTAATTTGCCGTTTAATACGTTGCTTATACAAAGAAATTTTATTTCAACATATTTCAGTCGATTTTTACTCATCTCAGTATAGCATTATAGTTTGGTAAAAGCTGTTCATCCATCGACACACAGACGCGATTCATAAAACAGTCTTTTAGCGTTTGCATACACTATTCCATATCGCGATTAGAACAAAGCACTTAGTGCTAATAATAAAAAACTTACTAGCAGTTGCTCCTCGAAAATTCATTTAAACCAGCACCTCGGAGGTACATTTCCCAGGAATACTATTCACTGCCTCGCAAGACGACATTAAGTACTGTAATCTGATTAAACTTGTGTTTTATCGAGTTGACGTGGGCATTGTTTGCATGGATCGCCTCAGATCATTTGTGTAGCGCGCGCTCTCCGTGGGCGTGGTCACAATCACATTAAAAGATAGAAGCTATAATGAGCTGAAATGAGAACGACATCTCTCTCTTTTCATACAGATTACATAAACAGATATATAAACAATGTTTTATTTAGATTGCAAGTGGACACATAAAAAGACATTTAACAGTTTATTTTTCATATTTCTTAAGTATGTATATGACCAAAAATGATGGCAATTTTAAGTATATTTTGCTGCTGTGAAAAAAAAAATCTAGCAAAACCCGCGGGCGCGTTTGCCGAACCCAGATGGGTTTAAGCCTAACAACATAAAATAATGTGTTGGACACCTACAAGCATATGGCTGGCAAAACGTGGCGCAAATGGTAGAGAAACGCCTTGATTAACTGCGAGCCAACTATCGTGTCACGTTAGCTAACATGAATATGCCAGCATGACATTAACGGCCTGAGTAGCCTACAAAAATAACAAACAAGCATGACCAAATATTGCTGAAAATAATGGACAGTCTGTTAATGGCTTTATACACATCGTTTTGTTTGCATTTAGATGGATGAAAACAGATTTTATCTTACCTTTTCCAAATGAACGTGATAGTCTCGTTATTTTCCTGGGCACGTGGTTTGTCATCTCGCGTGACCTCCCGTGATCTCGCTAGTCCATCTTCGGTGCAAGATCAGTCTTACTATATTGAATCACGTTATCTCAACATGACTGAATTTAACAAATGTTAATTTGTTGCATTTCATGCTTAACCTACATGATTTTATCACGTTCACCTTTGAAACATGAAATTATTTAGTTAAAATTACACATTATGCTTTTGTAAATGTAATAACCATCTAATTTCCTTTTTTTTGAGTGCAGTAAACATATCATCAGAGAAGATATGTCGCTGCAAGAGGAGATATTTTGGTTAAAGTATACGACGGCACATGAATTTTAAGAAATAATGATGGACATGGATATATCATTTATAATATGCCATAAAAAAAATAAGAATTGTCAATTTTGATATTATGGTGAATTTAATTCAGTGTGTTCTTTGTAGTTTTTTGTGAAATTTACTAGCCATTTCTGAAATTCTGAATAAAAAAACTATTTTAAAGTAAATCCTACACCAATTTCTTTTTCAGTGTAGAGTTTCTAAAGACTATAATTTTTGGCCTAAATGTACCGCCATATTGCTAAGGTGTAGTAGGTGGTTACTAGGGTGTTGCTATGCGGCAGTTAGGCAGTTTTGGGTCATTGCTAGGTGGTTGCTATGAGTTAAAAAAGTGAAAGTGACGTAAAGGCCTAGTATGGAAACCCATACTCGGAATTTGTCCTCTGCATTTAACCCAAGTGCACATACATTAGGAGCAGGGAGTAGTGAATACACACACACTGCAAACTGTGGACACACACACACACCCGGAGTAGTGGGCAGACATTCACGGCAGCGTCCAGGGAGTTGTTCATTCAACCCCCCATCAATTTACTGGTATTTGCGCCATTATTTACCACCCAAAAAAAGCACATCTTAAACCAGACGCTCATTTGCGCTGCTCTTGGTAGATTGTGTTGGTCATTATGGAAATGATCCGGCTGCGTCTGTGTGTTTTTTGCACGTCGCCAGTAGATCACGCGCAGAACTTTCCTGTACCATCTGCACTTTTTCAGAATTGCGCTCTCATGCTAATTTGCGCTGTTTTGTAAATCTGGCCCCAAAGCTGTAGATTAACCTTCAGTATGAGCAATAGTAATATTGGGAACCCTATAGTAGAGTGAGTAACTTTGGCCTTTCAGACAACAAAAACAAAAAGGCAGAATTTAGCTTGATGCAGTATACAGAATGAGCTTTGTAGACCCACATCTGTGCCAATAATCAATCTTCATCACTCTGATATGAACCAGTTCTGTATTGTACCATATGGTGAGCAGAAGTTCAAGCCGTGCATTAGAAACCTGGGAATATCCAGTTCATCTGGGAATTTACTGTGTGACCACTGCAGCATATGCCCTGTGTTTTACAGATTTTGTACAGAAACTGGATATTTGCCTCAATTTCTATTAAGCCGTTTTTATTTTTTATTTTTTGTTTGAGCCTTTTTTAATTGATCTATTTCTTTATTCAGTGATAATATAATTTAATATTTAATATTCAATGCTCTTTAATGTATGTCATAAATTAGCCTACACTACTGGTTAAACATTTGGAATAATTACAATATTTTATCTTCTGCTCACCAACGCTGAATTATAATTTTATCATAAAAATGCACTCAAATATTTCAATTAGTTTTCTATTTGAATATATTTAAAAATGTAATTTATTCCTGAATTTTTAGAATCATTACTCCAGTCTCATGATCCTTTTGAAATTATTCCAATATGCTGATTTGCTGCTCAGCTATTATCAATTATTGTTGGTGCGTATTGTACTGATCTGTTGAATTTCAGTTTTTATGAATGCCACAACTCAAGACTTAAAAAGGCGTATAGAAATCATGAGAATGACCCTCAAGCACAAGCGTGTTGTATTGGTTCATAAGTCTTGTTACTGTCTTTCCTGTGGTAATCGTGCTGAAACTTTTGTTGCACTCCAGAGACTCTACAGGCTTTATATGTGAAATGACTTGAAGCCATGTTTTCGGATAGACATAAATCTCACATTTGATGGATATATGAGCTCACTGTCACCCGCTGCACATATAAGAGTTGTGTTGATCTCAGCAAGAATTTTCCTGAGAATGGCAAAAATACATCATGACCGACTCGCCTTGTTCTTGCATTGATGGAATGATATCAGACATAAAGCATCCTTGTGTATTAATAATCTCACCTTAACATTGTTTTAAAGATGAACAGTTTGTCACATTACATCTGAATTTCTTGGGACTCCTGCATTTTCCCTGCATGGCATGTTTAATAGTTACACCTATATCCCATGTTAACCTACAGTATACATATATTAATAGTTAAGAATGAAATCCCAAGACTTTAAGAATGAGATCTGAGACATCATTGCATTTATTATGTGCATGCTGAATGATCATGCAACACTGCACATACTGTATTTTTCTCATGGCAGGGTCGACATGCAGCATGGTATCATGTGAAATAGCTACTTATGTTATTTTTGGGTGGATCTTTAATTTAAGCTGAGGTCTTTATTAAAAGTGCCATTACTACCCAGACAGTCCCATGGTGACCACTGCTGTTACCACCCATACACGGAGTCAAATACAGAGTGAATAATCCTGTGCTGCAGCTAGATAGAAACTCAAGGGCACCATCTTTCAAAAGAAGTGTTTTCTCCTTACAATCTTTTCCTCTCTTGCTGAGTATCAAGGCCTTCTTCTGAAATAACTGAAATAATTCTTCTGTTCATAAGTCAGCACCGATAATAGTCACCAAATAGTTTGAAGAACACTACCGATCAAAAGATTGGACAAAAAAAAAAGCAAAAAACGTACTTTTATTTTATCAACCAGCTTTGAGATGCATCCTGGGATGCTTCTTTTAACCATATTAAAAAGATTTTAAATGTATGTTAGACAATTTTTGGCTGCTTTTCCTTCACGGTCTGACCCAACATCCATTTAAAAAAAAAAAAAAAAAATTGCATTTTTTTTTTTTTTTAACCCTCTAATGCACGCATTATTATGCAATCATGGAAAAAAATGTTTGAGTGTTTTTTTATATATAAAATAGACTCAAATGAACATTTCTTTTTTTTTTTTGGGGGGGGGGGGGGGGGGGGTTGGGGGGGTACTTTTGGGTGCGTTGCCATATGGCAACATTGTGCAATGGAACAGTTTTCTCCCCCAAAATGACATGAAATTCATATATGATTACAGACATGTCTTATAGAAATTAAATTGTTTTTACTATTTAAAATGTTTTCAAGAGCTTTGTGTACAAAATATGAAACTAATTTTCGTTCATTATTTCAACAACATTTACAAAACATCTGGCGTAAACTCATAAGAACTGTTTTTGTGCCTTTGTGTGTGCATGTTTGTGTGCGTGTGTGTGCGTGTGTGTGTGCGTGTGTGTGTGTGTGTGTGTGTGTGTGTGTGTGTGTGTGTGTGTGTGTGTGTGTGTGTGTGTGTGTGTGTGTGTGTGTGTGTGTGTGTGTGTGTGCACATGTGCATGGGGACTGCACAGCGACTTGTGTATGTGGTTATTTTTTGTTCACCATACAGATTTTGGAATGACAAAAACTTCAAATCTACTTGATCTACTTTACACCTTTCCCAACATCATCTCAACACTGTGCACTGTGCATTTTCTAAACAAAATTTGCGTATACATATTTTACTTTTATTCTTTACTTTTACTTTACTTTATAAATATATACAAATATATATAAATTTATGAGTAGAATACAACCATCCAACTATTTCAGTGCATCCATACAAAGCTACTCTGCATTAGCATGGGCAAAATATTGTTCCATTACTGCACAATGTTGCCATATGGCAACATACCTTTTTTATTGAATAAAAAGGTAATAGTAGTATCAAAACAATGTGACAATGATTGAAAAAAGATTAGAACTTACCCCAGATGCTTGACATATTTTTTAAATTCTGAAGAAATATGAAAAATTGAGGAAAATATACACATATTCATGAGCACTTCTTCAGCAACTGGAGTCATCAAAAGTGTGTGAAAAAATGACAGTTTAAGGGTGTGTGTAGTGTCATGTGATGTCATCAAAGTATATCATTGGGTACCACCAGGTTCTACCATGAATTTAAGATTAATATGAGCTTATGTTTATTTTCAAATTTCAAGAAATGTCCAAAAAAAGGGTATGTTGCCATATGGCAACACTGTGCAGTAGAGGGTTAAGAAATGAATATAACACTATTATCTACAAAAGTATTTTCAAGCATTTAGAGTAAAAGATTTTTATCATATAATAACAATGTTTTATTTTACGTTTGTATTTTTTTTTCAAGAAATTAATACAAAGCTACAAAACATTGTCTACAAAACAATTTTCAAGAATTTATTTATAAACATTTAGATAAAAATATTTTTAAATATTTTTTTTATTGCTCAGATTTTTATAGTCTTGCACTACTAGTCAAAAGATTACTTATTTGCTTTCGATAAATGGATGGGATAATAATGATTTATAAACAAGTGCAAATAAGATAAAAGGTTGATGGTAAATATGGTTTAACCTTAAATTTATTTAGTTTATTTCATGATTGCTCCGTTTATCTCATTTATACGGTGGCCCAGTAGTGCACAGCACAACGGATTTTAAAAAGCAAACATAAGTTCACAACACAACTGTACAATACAACGGAAATAAAGCCGCAACACAACGGAAATGCTCCCAACCACTAGAGGGTTCTCGAGCGCGATAAAGTTAGTTTTCCTTTCCATTTTTCTCTAGAGTATGTAACTGTTGTATATCTACATAAATATTACTTCGTCAAATCACTTACATGAATTATAGCTGTTTATTTATACTCGTGAATGCTTTGACGCGCTACCAGGTTAAAACGTATAATTTATTATAATTTAATTTGATACATAAAAATAAAAACCATTCGTTTAATTGCAGAATTACAGGAAGGTATTGGCACAATTTCACCTGTAATAAGTCAGTCTAGTCACTTGGAATCTACCACAAGCTTTGGGACATGAAAAATAAAATAAAATAGTTTTATAAAAAACAAATTGTGTACTGTGCATACAGGGAGCAATTGGTACAATTGCACCTGTTGAAAGTCAGCCTGGTTAATAGGAACTACAACCTTTGAAACATGAAAAACTATTATTATATTACAGAAATTTCCTAAAAAAAAATTACATGTTTTCTGTAAATACATGAAGGGAGGTATTGGAAAAAAGTGACATGTAGCATTATCAAGCTTTGGTTTTGAACCTGTCTGTTTTTTAATGTTAAAAGTAATTTTAATTAATACAAATTATACGTTTTAACAACTTAGGAATTAGCAGATGTTCCCTTATGCGCTGTGGTAGCGCGTCAAATCAATCTAGAGTATAAATATGCAGCTATATTGCACATAGGTGATTTTGAATGAATTAATGTTGATATACAATGGTTAGCTACATACTGTTAAAACTAATCATGGTGTTGATACATTTTTTAGACTGCTGAGAGCCCTCTAGTGGTCTGGAGCATTTCTGTTGTGTTGTGTCTTTATTTTGTTGTGTTGTACATTTTCCGTTGTGTTGTGGATTAATTTCGCTGTGTTGTGAACTTGATGTTTGCTTTTTAAATTTCGTTGTGTTGTGCACTACTGGGCCACCGTACATTTATCATCATAAACAATGTAAATGGCTTTACACACCGTATCATTGTTGCCATTCATTTAAAGCAGAGAGTGTGTAGCCTTCATGGTCCTGATTTAAGATCAGATGCATTTACCTCATCTGCAGTCGTCGAGATCACCTCAGCGTCTTCCCACAGGAAATTCAATCTTGCTACGTAAGCGTACGTGTGTTGAAGGGAAGGCCACACTCATTATCTGTAGTGCAGCAATAGGCATGTTTTGTCCTTAATGAGAATACATGCCATAAGAAATCAGATTACTAATTGATTATTGGACCTTGAGATACTTTTTGAATGGCTGTTTTGTAAATTTTTGTCATACTGACAAGTGATTTTATTAATAAACATATTTAAAGAGTACCTATTATGCTTTTTTACATATTCAACTAACTTTAGTTTGTAATGTTGCTGTTTGAGCATGTCAAATGTCTGTAAAGTTATAAATCACAATGTCATTACAAAGGGAGTTATGCTCTATAACATTAAAGGGTAAAAGTTCACCCAAAAATGAAAATTCTTTCATACTCATACTCGCCTTCTTGTCTTTCTAAACCCGTAAGACTTCTGTTCATCTTCAGAGCTTTCTATCCCTGCAGTCTTTAGCCTCCTTGTTAGAGCGCCTGACTCTCATGCCGGAGACCCGGGTTCGATGCTCTCTCGGAGCGGTTCGAGTGGGATCCGGGTGGAGGGGTTACACATGCAAATTCCACTTGCCAATTTCATTGGCCGTTTTTCTAAAACTCATAGGCGATTGGGGCTCCCAAGTGAGACCCCTAATATTAGTCGGCATAACATCGACGTGACTGACAGAAAGGGAACCATAATTCCAAAGAACATTCGCAAACGTACATGGTTGGAACTACAGCTCTCGAGCTGTGATTAGAAGCATAGTTTCTTAAATGACATGTGGACTTACAGTAAATGGGTCATGCTCTTGGGCACAATAAGCAAGCCAACATTCAGTACATTCTATGTTCCCCATATTAACGATCGAAGTGCATGGTCTAAAGCGCAGGGTGCAAGCACACTTAGGGCGTGTCTAAATCGCCTTGCTAGTTTAAAGGCCATTGCACACTGAGTCCGAAATTTCCGTATGCGTTTTTTCGGATTCGTGATTCTGTGGCTCTGAATTGTCAAAACACCATTCAAACTGCTTGCTACAGATGCTAAAAATGCAGAAAATTGAACCCGATCTGATTTTTTTTATGACGGATGAAAGTTTCGGAGGCAGTGTGCAAGCGTGATTGACATAACATGAGGTCGTATTTATTTTTTGACGTGCGAAAATTTCGGATGCAAATTTCGTATTCAGTGTGCAATGGCTTTAACAGCTGGAAAAATGGTCTGTGCCTGATACATGGTCTAAAAGGGTTGTCCCTATTCTCTTAATGAGTAATGGGTGTGTTTTGGGTGTAACGTGCAATAAACCAATCAGAGTCTCATCTCCCATTCCCTTTAAAAGCCAGTTGCACTCACGCCATGGCGGAATTTGCAAGCGGAAAAAAGTGTAAGTGCGTTGTGGATCTGCTATAGGCGCACATTTCTAACGTACTCTTTAAATAACAAAAAAAATATTGACTTTAGACCAGGTTTTTGTTGGTCAATTGCGCAGTCTATTTCAGTTGTCTCAAAATAGCAACGCTCCAACAATGCGGCCGAACACACCTCTTTTTTCCACACACCTTTTCAGATCAGCACGCCTATGGACGTACAAATGGGCACAAATGCATTTGCTATTTAAACAACGTGGCACAGGACGTGAAAATTATAACTGCGTCGGGCTGAAACTATCAAAAAACACTTGTACAGTATGATAGGGCCCTATATCTTTCATTGTGTATATACATTTTAAAATATATTTTAGTGTGCCAACCGTTACTGCTTTTTTGAAGAGTGTGATTTTGCGTAAAATGCCCAAGGGAACTATGATGAATCAAACATCAAATAAAGCAAAATGATTCGGAACAAAAACAGTGAAGTAGTCATTAGGTGCCATGATCGTTACAGCAGCATCTTGGAGAAGTTATTACTCTTCCACCTACGTGTGACGTTATTAACGACAGTTCTATTGCCCAAACAATGTGTAAAACGACAGAGGAGCGACCATGTTACTACAATTTCGAGAAACAGTTGTGACTAGTTGGTTAGTTTCTCCAATGATGCATAATACTATTAATCAGCAAGTTACGTCGTTGTAGGGAAAACACACCCCAGAGCGTTACTCACAAGACCTCGTAAAAGGGCATAATAGGTCCTCTTTAAGGTCAGTGAACTGGTTTAATGTGGAGATAGGGCAGGTTTTGCCTACACTGCAGGCATCTAATGTCTCCACATAGACAGTAAAACCTCAAATCACCTACACTGTGAAGTGTACCCACAAGGATACCAGCTTAGTAAGCCAAGTCTTTATGAAAATCAAAGATGTAGAGAGATTTATGTGATGGTTGGGTCGAGGTTTAGGGAATAGAAAATATAATTCGCTCAGCAGCATAAAAAAGTTATTCTAACAGACTGACAACGCTAAAAAACTGATCCTGGATCTGCACGAAACTCAAACTGCACATCCATGCCTCCTTTGCTTCAGGAACTCATGTCAGCATGCCGCCGCCCGATGCCGAGCCGAGCATGGTTACTGTGTGTGTTGACACTCACGCTGTATCTCCTAGGTAACGCTTGCCTTCCGAACGGCAGCAGGCGTGGTGTTACGGCACGGCTCAAGAAGCTGTTCCTATGCTCTTCTACCAAAGCACCATCCACCATTACACAAAGCAAGTCCTCTTTCAACACAAGTCTCCAGTATCGTTCCTCAAACAGCTCTATTTCTATCAGCGTATTGTCCATACTCTTGTGAAAAAGAAGTGCACTTGATTTATGAAATGTGAACTTATGGTGTACTTCATATCCTAAAAGTATATATTTTAAAAAACTTTACTTGCAGATAATAACATATTATTGAAATAAAAGGCCACTTAAGTGTATTTAAAGAGAGCACACTTTCATGAGTTTAACACACTTTTAAAATGTGTACCTTGTAATATTGTCACATTGAAGGTTTTACTTGAAAGTATTTTAAATCATTAAATATTTTGTTGATTTAAATTAGTCAACTTATTTTGATTTGTTGAGTAAACATTATAAATCACATGTAAAGTACTTGTGTATAAGAACTGTGTATTTTTCAATATCACATTTAATATATTTGAAATGTACTAAATTACAACAAAATAAAGTATATTTTCAAATACATACATTTTCAATAGAAATGACATTAAAGAATAATTTGTTTATCGTAAATGCTTATCAGTACATTCAGCAGTACACTTTCACCATAATTCAAATATTATCGAATTATGAAATTGCATGTATAGATGTCCTGTTAAATTAATATAATGTTGAATTAATGAAAATGTATTATAATTTAAACTTATATTAAATGCAATTAGCTGAAGAGTGCTTTTTGACACAATTAAGTTGGCCTATATTCTTTTAAAGTGTAGGCCTATTATTTCCATAATAAGTACTCTTAAAAGCGTACTTGTTTTTCACAAGGGTAATGTCAGTCCTTTCATTTCTTTTTATATAACTTTTCTTAACTATTTCATGTTTGACCTCTCTGCATCTCTCACTCTTTTCATTATTTTTATGTAATTTAAACACATTCTGCTGAATATTATACTTGATATGTTATAACCGCTGAATACCCTCTGCAACATTGTAGCAAATTCTAAATATCAATTGTAATGAATTCTTGAAGTACACTAGCGAATGATGAAATGTCATATTAACTGCTGATTGTTAAATGCTCTATTTTGTGTTTTTAAATAACACATTTATATGCCAAAGAATGCTGTTATTGAAATACATATGCATCATGTTATGAAACAGGCTGTTTGCATGAAGTGGTAATGATGCTACAATTAGTCTGTCACATTTGATTGCTATACACCCAGAGGGCCGCTTCTGGGATGAGAAAATGATGTTTATAGATGTCAGTTCTGTTTGGCAAACGGTTGACGAGTCGTCTTCTGTGGATCACAGGGTCATATGTCTGCCATTTGTCTTCCACGCTTCCGGTGTCAAAAGTAATCACTGTTCCTTCCATAGCCACCATCACCTCCCATTGATTAATGTTTTATTGGCTCCTGCTCCACAGTGATTATTTTTAACGATTATTTAGCCTTTAGGGGTGTAAATAATGTGTAAATCTCAGGCACAGGTCATGCTAGATGATCTGAGCTAGAGAAACGCAATGTCCGAAAGGGCCGTTCAAGGTCCAAGAACGATAACCATAATGATAACTGTATTTGGTTCCACACCAATGAATGATAACGGTCTGTTTATTCAACCCGATCTCACGGCATTTCATACGAATTTTACGAGGTGGCTAATTCGTAACAATGCGTACGACCTTACTCGTATGAATTAGTAAGATTTTTGCTAAATCGTACATATTTTACGAGTTCCCAATTCGCATGAATTCGGACGAATGACCTACCCCTGACCCCACCCCTAAACCTACCCATCACGTGGGCTTAGACAAATCGTACAAATTCGTGAGTGAGGTCATACGAATTCTTACGAATTAGCCACCTTTTAAATCACTCGTACACATTCGCACGAATTGGTCGTGAGATAGTGTTGGGTAGGTTTAGGGGTGGGGTCAGGAGTAGGTCATTCGTACGAATTCATACGAATTGGGCAACTCGTAATTGGGAACTCACTCGTAAGAATTAGTACGATTTTTGCTAAATCGTACATGTTTTACGAGTTGCCCAATTCGTATGAATTCGTACGAATGACCTA
This sequence comes from Chrosomus eos, assembly GCA_036326025.1. Lineage (NCBI taxonomy): Eukaryota > Metazoa > Chordata > Actinopteri > Cypriniformes > Leuciscidae > Chrosomus > Chrosomus eos. Next base: position 55,446,036 of record CM070818.1, read on the forward strand.
CTCCTGACCCCGCCCCTAAACCTACCCATCATGTGGGCTTAGACAAATCGTACAAATTCGTGAGTGAGGTCATACGAATTCTTACGAATTAGCCACCTTTTAAATCACTCGTACACATTCGCACGAATTGGTCGTGAGATCGCGATGGTTTATTCTAAGCTTGTGTGCTGCGGTTTCAAAGTGTATGTACAACGTTATTGGACTTGTTTTTGCGGTTATTGTTGCATTTACACAGCTTTAACCAGCAGATGTCCTCAGAATGCTATGTTTTGAGTGAAGTTAGTGTAATTGATCTAATAATCTAACAGTGAATTCAAATAAGTTAGTCAATATAGTGGGATAAAAACAACACCTAGTCTTTTTCACTGCAACTTCAAAGGAAGCAAGACGATGTTGTTGAAACGAAACGAGACCCACTTCTACCATTTATTCAGAGAGTATGAACGATTGTTTTCCATATTCATTTTCTTGAAAAGGGTCAAACAGTGGACGAGTTTTCTGGACCTCTGCGATTAACTCCTCTGCAATGTTGTCTGCCATTTTAAATGCGCGAGCCCTTAAGTTAGAATGAATTCTGATTGGCTGTTAGTGTTTTATCGTTCAACAGCTGGAAAAAAATCTTTCCGAAAGTGACCCCAAAGATATTGTTTTTTTCTACATCGTTATCGTTATAGCTGTGGTGTGCTATTCTTTAATATTGAGAACTATTTTTAGAACTATATCTTTATCGTTATCGTCCTTGGTGTGAACGGGCTTAAATATGAGTTTTTTTTAGATTTAAGGCTAATAAGGTTGAGACACCAAGACCTGTTAAGATACTATGGACAGATGGAAAATCTTAGAACAGAGCTTTAAACATGCTTTGGATATTTGAGGTTTCATCTTGAACCTCTGAATGAATGGAACATATTTGAAATATTGAATGTGTGAGGATGATTTTATACAACAGTTCAACAAGTTAATATTGAGTAATGTACATTTTAGACACAATATATCCTCAGTTACTTCATGTATTTTTGCTTTGACTAGGAAAATAGTTTTAAAGGGATACTCCACTTTTTTTGGAAATAGGCTCATTTTACAACTCCCCCAGAGTTAAACAGTTGAGTTTTACCGTTTTCGAATGCATTCAGCCGATTTTCTGATATTTAGAAGAATATCAGTAACCAGACAGTTTCTGGTCTCATTGACTTCCATAGTAGGAAAAAATATATACTATGGGAGTCAATGAGACCAGAAACTGTCTGCTTACTGATATTCTTCTAAATATCAGAAAATCGGCTGAATGGATTCAAAAACGGTAAAACGCAACTGTTTAACTCTGGGGGAGTTGTAAAAAAGTGGAGTATCCCTTTAAACAAAGCCTAAGCATGTTACAAGTCACTGAGTAACACACAGAAGTGGTTTCTTTGTTCCTAAATTAATCCGTGCTTTTCAACAAATTGGTTGAGTGAATGCTTCAGTGACTCACTCATACAGACATTCACTTGTTTCAGTCATAAATGAATCAGTGTTTTTAAACAAATCGGTTGAAGTGATTCAGTGATTCACTACTATATAGGCAAAAAAAACATTATGTGAAAATAGTAACATGTCTAAAAATCACAGTATTTATGAAAGTGTGCAAAAAGTAGCACTAGCACAAAGATTTTAAAGTTTGCATCAAACTTTCACACTTTTCTATACCATGAGGCCATGGAAGAGGATTTGTGAATGCCTGTGTAGCCTATGACGAATGTAGTACGTCCAGATTACATTCATACTACACTCATTTATACTATATAGTACATACTTGCAAACAAACAGTTGCAAAGTAAGTACTTATTTATAAAAACTGACTCAGAGACTGAGAGTATGCAATTTTAGACATAGTCAGTCACTTGTTTTGTTAATGAATGAATCAGTGTTTTTTGAACAAATTGGTTGAAATGAATGATTCAATGACTTGTGGCTTTAACGATGTAACCATCATTTGTGTCAAAATTGTTTTATAAGTACTAATGTAGAAAAAATATATATATTAATTTGGATCTCATTAAGTGTTGTACATCAACACGTGAAATATAAAGTCATCAATCGTTTTGTCATTATTTGGTACACTAATTATTCATTAAAATACATTTGATTAATGCTGTTAATATGAGTAGTTGAATCATAACCCGGATGTTTTGTTTCTTTACAGATAGTGTTGAGGATGAGCTGGAGCTCTCTGCTGTACGCCATCGACCTGAAGCTTTGGAGCTGCTGGAGGCTCAAACGCGTTTCTCACGCAAAGAGCTTCAAATCCTCTACCGGGGCTTCAAGAATGTGAGTTAATGCTTCTAACATATCTGATATTAAAATAAAAAGGTTTTCTTATTTTGAATTCGATTGCATTTAGTTCAAAGTTTTCCTTTTGAATGTTGGTTTGATGTGGAACATGCCAAACTTAGCAGAAAATCTGTCACGCTTGCTACAATAATCAGGTCAGGAAAGGTCTATAGAGTGTCCCTGAGGCATAAATGTCCTTTGTTACCTCTGGTGCACAATGTAATGAGACAACACCGAATTAACTTGACCCAAATTGTCAGGTGACAGAGCATGAGAGTGGCACAATGGTCCTTTATTATCAGACTCTCAAGGGGGGGAATCAGAATTCTTCTTTAAGACCACACACACACCACTGACAGGTGATGACTACACAGTTTTGCTAGCACCCTGTCTTATAGTTATAGTGATGGCCACTTTCTAAACACTGCTTTGAGAATCTTTAAAACCTTTGCGAATCACATGATTTCAGTAAATGAGGCTTTACTATGTCATAAATGTTTCAAAATCTTTCAAAATTTCAATGGTTCGCCTCTAGGGGGCAATGATCTCTGCGAACTAGTTTCTATATCAGTGGGCTTTTAACCCTGGTCCTAAATAGTCTCGCATACCCAGACCTTCAGACTGACAGCAGAATAGCAGACTCCATAGCAGCTTTCATTGGCCAAGGACTGCACAGAGGCCGTCTGACTGACACTTAAAGCAACCAATCGCTGTTCGTTTTGTTCCACGTTATGTTTAGAGGTCTGAAAATGTAACGTCGATGTCCCTACAATAACAGATCGGTGTGTAAAACTCTTGGAAGTATTTTAAAGAGTCTATCCAGTGAACTTTACAGACTTGACATACATTTTTAAAACCAGCGTCTGTCCCCTCCAAGTCTGTTAATTTCATCAATCCACATTGCCGCTGAAAGCTTTAGGCTACAACCAGTCTTGAAATCTTTTCATCCAGAAATCAGAAGTTGCTAGTGAGAATGAAACTAGAATCTATTTTTGCTTCTGTTAGAGACCCATTACATTTCTATAGCCTTCCCAACACTATTCATTTTCCAATGTTGTGTCCTGTATTGTAAATGTTAAATCTCTTTGCTTTTTTTTATTATTGCACGTTTAATATCACCTGACATTTCCACTTCACGTTTTTACTTGTTTGATTTTTGACTGCGAAGCACTAAAATCCTTCAAAATAGATTTAATTAGTAAATCATTGTCAAGGGTCCTGTTCCAAATGCCGCCCCAAGGCCTCACGTTATTCCTCTGACTCCACACTTTGATGATGTAATTGTAGAGCTGAACAAAAGGGCATATCAGGGGCACATGAGCTCCTTCTGAAACATAAATTGTCCACCCTACAGTCTCGTGAAGTTCGCAGACACACACATGCAACAGCTACTGCATGTCTGCAACTCCTCAAGTGTGTCATGTGGGACAGGCCTGGTTCACTACAGCTTGTTATTCTTGTGTATGCTTTGCTTTGCTGGTACATGCTGGTTTCACTATCATCCTGATTACAAAGGAAAAACACACAAAGTAAATAAATAATTGGCACTTGTGTCCATGATAACAGTCTTCTGAACAGTTATCGTCAGACCCTTGCCATTTAGAAATCATTTTCTCTTCATCTATTAACATCTTTTTCTGTATTTGAAAGTATGCCAGTGTTAGTCAAAGAGAAATGATTTAATGTTTTGTTATTATTGGAAACAGACAGATAGCACTGCTTTTTATTACTGATCCTTAGTTCTCACTATTACTGGTACTTTTGTTTATATCAGACAGAAATATTAAACACTTATTGAGAGCATGGTTATTTGAGCTTTTGGGGAGAATCATTGTATTGACTTAACTCCTTAACTTGCTATACAATTAATTATTGGTATCTTTGCTAATAATGTTGCACAATTAAGTAAATAGCATTTGTTAAAGAACTGGCAGAAATCATCCATTCATACACTATGGTTCGAAAGTTTGGGGTCAGTAAGATTTTTATATATACACTACCAGTCAAAAGTTTTTGATCGGTAAGATTTTGATTGTTTTTAAAAGATGTCTCTTCTGCTCACCAAGGCTGCATTTATTTGATTAAAAATACAAAAAAAACAGTAATATTGTGAAATATGTTTACAATTTAAAAAGGCTGTTTTCTATGTGAATATATAGTAAAGTGTAATTTATTCCTGTGATCAAAGCTGAATTTTCAGCATCATCGCTCCAGTCTTCAATGCCACATGATTCTTCACATGATTTAAAATATATTAAAATAGAAAAGTTATTTTAACTTTTCATAATATTTAACAATATTACTGTTTTGTTTTTTTATCAAATAAATGCAGCCTTGGTGAGCCGAAGAGACTTATTTTAAAAACATTAAAAATCTTACCGATCCAAAACTTTGACTGGTAGTGTGTATTTATATATATATACTTTTATATGCAATAAATTATCACAAGTGATGGTAAATATATGAATAATGTTACAAAAGATTTATTTTTAAATAAACACTGTTCTTTTGAAATCTCCATTTATAAATAATTATTTATTTTTATAAAAAAAGAAAGAAAAAAAAATCCAAAACTAAATAGTGCTGAAACAGTTTGAGGCTGCTTGTTTGGGAGAATTTCACCTTGTAGATCATGCAAAATAATCTTTTCATAGTGGATTTTACAGATAAGGGGATGGTGGTCATACTTTTTTCTTACTAATTAACCTATTACACTGTACAAGTGACCGCGATCTAAATTAAACTTGATTATCTGTAAATAAGCTGTAGTATATTTTACTACAGACAAAGTATTTCACAATCTTCTCACCTCCATTATCCTGTGACTCCAATGAATTAGTGGTAAACTGAAACCCCAATATGCCACATAACCTGTCTCTGATCCTCTGTGTGCAGAATGAACATGGTTCAGTAAGCTGAAAAAATCGTTTAATTACTGCCTGTGTATCTTAACGGTGTTAATGAACCTTGCATTGCTCCTGGAGTTCTGATAATGTTGAGAAGACTTTGGCAGTGATGGTTTCTGATGAGAGCGGCGTGTCTCTTAAAAGGTAATTACACGGGGTCTCTCTCACGCTGCGTTCACAAGAGACAGTGGATGACAGCAACACAAAACAATCCCTTTTAATTAACCAGAGCTCACTGTAACAACATAGAGCTTTCGCAGACACAGCCTTTTATGTCAAAGATGTGATGTCAACTTCTTGTTGGACTTCTTTCATGTACCAGAGCCCAAGGTAATTGGTGGTGCAGAGGACACATTTCTTACTATTCTTATTTATTTGTAAAAAAAAATCTGGATGCAGAATGTTGGGTAAAACATGCATATTGTGACAATATACTGTAAGCATTAAGTTTATTTTTGGTCAGTCTAACCCCGTCACAAATAAAATAAAATAAAATCAGATCTTCAACATTTTAAAGGAATTTTATGTCAATATTTATTCACCTTTTTGTTTTCCATCAATGCAAAAGGAGATCAAAATGTTAAAGGATAATTCCGGTATTTAGCACTTTGAGTCTATTTTCTAGTTTGTTTTGGATGAACTAGAGTGGTGGACACGGACATTTTGAAGAGGGGTCCTGTCTGGACTTTTTGACTCTTTTAGAATCGCCTCTGACCGCTTCAGAGTGGCCGTCTATGGGCATGCACAAACATGTTCTTAAAACAACCCTTAATGTTCGTTTTCAAACCTGTGCAACTCACCGAGTGGTTAGTGGTGTTCGTTGATGATTAAAAACGTATATCGGCGCAATGTATGATTTCTATCTGTGTTATTTGCTAGCCTCGTGAGACCATCCTGATCTCGCGAGCTTTCAAGGTTTCACTCGCAGATCAGTCTGGATACTTTCCGTTTAAAGAAAATTTGGGAGCAGTTCACCAAACGAACGTCCAATCAGCGTTGGCTTTGAGGCGGGTTGAGGTGTGACGCAACGAGAAGCGCGACAGTTCAGTCTTAAGAACATGGCGGCTTCAGCGGATGAAACTAGCATCAGTGTGGCTATCGAGCAAGTTTTATCGGAATTACAGAGTTATTACGGAATTACAGAGCTAACGAGCCTTTACCTGCAGCAGCAAGAGTAGCCTGGCTTGTGGTTATGTTTTCGTCGTCGCTCTCATATGCTTCGTTGATCTGATTGGTTGATTTGGCCCGTCTATCACCAACATAGGCCAATCAGCTAACCAGTATTTTCGCCCCTTACCAAAACTACTTCAACGGAAGGTTTCCAGATGGATATGCGGAGCAAATCCATCTGGCGGAGTCATGTTAGTTATTTGCTATAGTGGAACAATTTTTTTAGATACCTCATAACCGCATATAAACTTCCGCTCGATATAAAATGGCAAATAAAACACGCTGCTTGTTTTGGAACATCAACGAACACCACTAACCATTGATGAACACGAACGTCAAGGGTTGTTTTAAGGACATGTTTGTGCATGTCAGCCTCTCCAAACCCCTCTTTTCTGTGAGCCTACTCTGCTCTGATTGGTCAGCCGGTCCAGTCTGTTGTGATTGGTCTACCGCTTGCGCATGTCAGAAACAAAACGCCTATTTAGGGGTGTTCGATTCCCGTTTTTTCAGAGTTGACTCTGACTCCCGACTGCCAGTGTAGGAGTCGATGGAATGTCAACAACACAAACCAAACTCTTCCTGTCTCAGTGTTTGAGGGTCAAAGTAGACACTGACTACGTTTACATGCAGCCAATTTTCGGGTTATGGTCGGGTTAAGGTCACTATTCGGGTTTCTGAAACATTAGGAATAACCCGTTTACATGCGTGAGCAGAGAGAGTTACTCCTGTATACATGGAATTGCAATATCCCGATGTAAACAGCGACGCACTGTTAGCGTCTGGACGTTACGGACAACCTTAAGACGCAATATGCGTCATTTCCAATTCTTCTTCCTGTATCCAAAGACAACAACAACAGCAGCATGCGGATAATGAATAGTTCGGGGCAGATAGCGATCGCCTTTGTTTGCGCTTTGATGCTGGTAACGTTACTGACCTCGCTCCAAAAGTATGATGTGCTGCGTCTCGCCATGTTTACTTCCGGTAAACTGCACGCGGGTTTTTGTATGCGCCGAGAAGTTTCTCTACTCAAAAGACCAAGATTCCTTGCGAATAGAACATGCACAGAACACAAATCACTATGGGGATATCCCAATACGTTTGGGATTACAAGACCAAAAATTCGGGTTAGAAAAGGGGTATCCCAGGTATATTATCCGGTTTTTAAAATCTGGGATATGAGCATATCCGGGTTTTTGACGGTGTTTACATGGCCGTTCACGACCAGGTTATTGCTAATATCCCGGTTTTGAACGGGTTATTGGCTGCATGTAAACGCAGCCATTGTCCGCGGGCAGCCAATGAAGACCATAGGCTGGCATTATGCAAATTGGTTACATTGTCATGTGGGTATATAACAGGAAATGAGACTGGAATTTCAGAAACGATTCTTTCTTTTAAAAGACAATGGCTGCTTCACTACTATAGTAGGCGAAATTCAGTATGTAACAAAAGAAGTATGTTCAGAATTTACAGTACTCATAAAAGAGTAGGCAAAAAGTACCCAGATGACCTACTATGTCCAGCGTGAATCTGAAGTCTGCATACGATGGACACTATCCCATAAATAGTAAATAAAAAGACCATTACACCCTCTCTAAAAAAATATGTTTATGGCCTTGCGGTAGATGTCTTTTAGAAAGAAAACTGACTATAAGTTCTCTTACGAGAGGTTCTCTCGTATTGCGTAAGTTTAGCTTACGCTACGGGAAAGATTTATCTTCTCGAGATATTGAAGCCAAAAATTATCCTAATTTTGTATTCATTGTCAACGCAGTGCAGCAGCTAGCAGACCTAGAGCAGGCAGTCTTGCGTGCTCATTGGCTGCCCTGCGGGCATCTGCTGCAGCCTACCAGTGAGCCCCGCGTGACGTCACGCCCAATGAAGGGCGCTCGCGCCTTCATAGCGTCATAGCCCGCCAGAATGGGCGTGGCTAAACGCATAAGTAGGGGCTGTAGGCTGAAATTCCCTGATTTTCGTCTGTTCAGCGAAGCCTTCGCATCGCTGGATCTGAGAGAAGCCGCGCCGCCATCGAACAGCGAACAGCCAGCTTAGGACAGCGCTGAGGAAGCCGGCCGTCTTCGCCACCTTCAGCCATCCGTGCGAGCTACGCTATCCGGCGACGTATCCTTTTTTGCATATTCCTGTATATTTTATTCCTTTGAATCCTAAAAGAGCGCGAGCGTCTTTTTCAAGATGCCTCGCATTTCCTGTGGGACGGCCGGGACCCGTGGCCACAGCGACGCGCTCGCCGGAGACCCTCCCTCGAGCCTCGCTCTTTGCTTCCCCGCCTGAGGATGCCGTCTGCCGTCGCGTCTGAGGATGAGGTTGAGGGACACGCCACAATGGACTGCTGTTCTACCGCGGCTAGCTTCCTTTACGTTACAAGGAAGCTCCCGCCCCCTCCGCAGCGACGCGCTCGCCGGAAAGCCTCCCTCGAGCCTCGCTTTTTCACCTTCACCGACGCGCAGCTGCCGCTCACGAGCCTCACTGCCGTCGCGTCTGAGGATGAGGTTGAGGGACACGCCGCGGCTAGCTTCCTTTACATTACAAGGAAGCTACCCTCCCCCGCGCGCTCTTTGTTATCTGCACGCGCTACTTAAGCTTACGTTGTTTCCCCCGTGGCTCAGTGGCTAAACTCTAAGCTTTCGCGCCAGAGACCCGTGTTCGATCCCGGCTCTCGCAGCAGATAAAATTTATGCAGCTCTCCTCTGAACTCGCGACCAGCTTTCTTACGTGGAGAAAGCGAGCGCGCGACCCGAGCGCACTGTGATGACGCTCTCTCTCTTATCTGCTCGCGCCAACTAAAGCTTACGTTGTTTCCCCCGTGGCTCAGTGGCTAAACTCTAAGCTTTCGCGCCAGAGACCCGTGTTCGATCCCGGCTCTCGCAGCAGATACAATTTATGCAGCTCTCCTCTGAGCTCGCGACCAGCTTTCTTACGTGGAGAAAGCGAGCGCGGCGACCCGAGCGCACTGTGATGACGCTCTCTCTCTTATCTGCTCGCGCCAACTAAAGCTTACGTTGTTTCCCCCGTGGCTCAGTGGCTAAACTCTAAGCTTTCGCGCCAGAGACCCGTGTTCGATCCCGGCTCTCGCAGCAGATACAATTTATGCAGCTCTCCTCTGAGCTTGCGACGAGCTTTCTTACGTGGAGAAAGCGAGCGCGCGACCCGAGCGCACTGTGATGACGCTCTCTCTCTTATCTGCTCGCGCCAACTAAAGCTTACGTTGTTTCCCCCGTGGCTCAGTGGCTAAACTCTAAGCTTTCGCGCCAGAGACCCGTGTTCGATCCCGGCTCCCGCAGCAGATCAAATTTGGCTCACGCCGATGGTGTTTTTAGTGTAGAAAGGTGCCCACATCTCAGTGTTCACCCCTACACACATGCACAACACTCCCCGTGTTATTCACAGAGCCCACTCCCTTAAAGTGGGAAACCGCTCGAGTGTTGAACGTAGGAAATGTGTCCGAGTTCGTGCCCACACCTATTTTTCTGCCCGCTCTGTCAATAAAGACTCATATCAAACTATGAGAAAGACCCGTGTGTCCCGCTGCGGCCGGACCACAGTCAAAGTTTATTTCCCTGTCAGTCCCCTTCAAACAGGCTACTGCAGTGGTCCATTTAGCAGCCAACGAGCCGGTTCATTTACCCTCTCGCCTGCACACATACGCCGTTCTCACGGCGACCCAGAGAAATCTCAAAAGAGTATACTGTCTGGTTATCCGGCTCACGCCGCTGGTGTTTTAAGTGTAGCGAAAGTGCCCACGCCCCAGTGTTCACCCCTACACACAAGCACATCAAAGCTCGTGTCACTCACAGAGTACACTCTCATAAAGCGCCGAAAAAGCCGCTCGAGTGTTGAATATAAGAAATGTGTCCACAGGTCTGTGCCCACTATCTGCCCGCTCTGTTACACGACCAATAAAACAGGTCGAAGAGAGCCGGAGAGCGCTCACGCTTACTAAAGCACACCTCCCCCCGGGCGCCGCCCGCGCGTTTAAATGTTATCACGAAACAGGGCATTGATAAGACGCTCCCCATCCGTTATGATCGGGGCGTCAAATACACTTGTAAGTCTCGTGCCCGCGCACTCGTGCTCACGCTTACAGAAAGCTTTTCCGCCCAAAGCACTGCTCGCGCGTCAAAAAGTGAGAATAAAATGCTCCCCATCCCTTATGATTGGGACACCTCACATAAATCAGCCGGTCTCGGCTTTCAGTGAGCAGCCATTGCCCAGAACCGAGAGCGCGCGCGCCGCGCTTTCGCCTCCGGTTCAGTTTCACAAGCCCGCAAATGGCGGCGATCTGAACCCGGAGGCCATTCGCCCCCTAGCGGCTCACATAGCTGTGTGGGAAACTATCCCAAGGATTTCAGAATGGGTTCTCAGCACAATAAAGCAGGGCTATACACTTCAATTAATTTGCCGTCCCCCGCGCTTTCGAGCCCGGACCGCGACGATAGTGAATGCGGAAGTAGCACACCTACTTCACGCGGAAATAGCGAAGCTGCTGTGCAAAGGGGCTATAGAAAGAGTGCCGCCTTCTCTGACCGAGTCAGGCTTTTACAGCCGATATTTTCTCGTACCCAAGAAGGACGGAGCTTTCAGACCCATCCTAGATCTGAGACATTTGAACAAAGTGCTTGCAAAGAGACCGTTCAAAATGCTTACGTCCAGGAAAATCCTCGCGCACGTTCGCCCGAGGGACTGGTTTATTTCTCTAGATCTGAAGGATGCCTATTTTCAGATTCAGATATTACCCCGTCACAGGCAATTTTTGAGATTCGCTTTCGACGGCCAGGTATATCAATACACCGTCCTGCCGTTCGGCCTGTCTCTAGCACCCCGTACATTTACGAAGTGCATGAACGCGGCGCTCGCCCCCCTGAGAACTCAGGGGTTGCGAATAATGAACTATCTGGACAATTGGCTGATATTAGCACAGTCAGAGACAGAACTGCTATCTCACAGAACAGTGCTTCTCAGTCACCTGGAAAGCTTGGGTCTCACAGTCAACTGGACCAAGAGCTCATTAATGCCCAGTCAGTCAATTTCCCTTTTAGGAACAGAGTTGAATTCTGTGGCTATGACGGCTCGTTTGTCGACACAGCGCACGCGCTGTTCGCCACCTAGCCGCGTCCTTCCAGGAGGGCAGCTTTCTCCCTTTGAAGACGTTTCAAAGGATGCTAGGCTGTATGGCTTCAGCAGCAGCGGTGCTCCAGCTGGGCCTACTGCGCATGCGCCCGCTCCAGCGCTGGTTGAATGCCCGCGCGTCTCGCCGAGCCTGGGTTTCTGGCGGCCAGAAAATCAGAGTGACTCAGACCTGCATAGCGGCTCTGCAGCCCTGGCTAGTGGCCGACTGGTACCAGCAGGGAGTGATGATGGGAACCATCTCTTACCGGAAAGTCATTTCGACAGACGCGTCCAACTCGGGTTGGGGTGCGCTGTTCGAGGGCAGACTGGCCTTTGGCCAGTGGTCAGACCGAGAGAAGTGTTTTCACATAAACTGTCTGGAAATGATAGCGGTCGAGAACGCGCTGAAGCGCTTCCTCCCATTCATACGGGACCAGCATGTTCTTGTCCGCTCAGACAACATGTCTGTGGTTTCCTATGTAAACCGTCAGCGGGGCGTCAGATCCAGAAACCTCTGCAATCTGGCGGAACGCATCCTTATTTGGTCCCAGATGCACCTGCACTCGCTGAGGGCAGCGCACGTGCCTGGCCATTTAAACGACGGCCCAGACAGACTGTCCAGGGACAACGTCCCCCCAGGGGAATGGTCCCTACACCCCCAAACAGTCCAGAAACTGTGGCGCCTATTCGGCAGAGCGGAAGTCGACCTATTTGCGTCAGAAGACAACGCTCATTGCCCGATGTTCTTTTCGAAGAACGAGGACGCGCTGGCCCAGGTATGGCCCAGCCTCCCACTGTATGCTTTCCCTCTGGTCTCTCTGTTACCGCAGGTAATCAAGAGAATCAGGGAAACGCGCCATTCAGTGCTCCTCATAGCTCCGCACTGGGAGAATCAGAATTGGTTCCCGGAACTAGCACGGCTGTCACAGGCAGCTCCGTGGCCTATTCCGGTGTGGCCAGATCTCCTCTCTCAGGCTCGCGGCTCGATCTGGCATCCCCATCCAGAGCGCTGGTCTCTGCACGCATGGTTAATCAACGGGTACTCGCTGCCCTGCCAGAAAGAGTGATGAACACGATCACACAGTCTAGAGCTCCTTCCACGAGAAGGCTCTACGCGTCTAAATGGTCGGTGTTCTCCAAGTGGTGCACCAACAGAGATCTGGACCCGCGGACGTGCGAGGCGGCGCATTTGCTCACTTTCCTACAAGAGCTAATGGATAAGGGGAGGTCCCCATCCACGCTCAGTTTACGTGGCGGCCGTGGCGGCATTCGCGGAATCAACGCATGGCCAGTCACTGGGAAGAAACGAGCTGGTCATCTGCTTCCTTAGGGGAGCTAGAAGGATGAACCCGCCGCGCCCCCCGTCGGTTCCTATGTGGGATCTTTCCTTGGTCCTCGAGGCCCTGAAAGCTTTCCCATTTGAGCCACTAGACTCCATGGAGTTAAAGTACCTGTCACTGAAAACCGTTTTTCTGACCGCGCTGTCATCAGTCAAACGTGTGGGGGACCTGCACGCGCTGTCAACCAGCGCGACGTGTCTGGAGTTCGGGCCGAATGACTCTAAAGTCATCCTCAAACCTAGACATGGCTATGTTCCAAAAGTGATGGGCACTCCTTTTCAGAGCGCAAGTCATTTCACTGTCGGCCCTGCCAGCGTCAGACAGTGAGACAGACGTGAATCTCCTTTGCCCGGTCAGGGCGCTGAGGTTCTACACTACGCGCTCCGCCTCTTTCAGGCGTGCGGAGCAGCTGTTTGATTCGTTTGGTGGGCGCACCAAAGGTCTCGCTGCCTCGAAACAGACTCTAAGCAGATGGATAGTGGACGCTATAGCTTCCGCTTATGCGTCAAAAGGTCTGCAATGCCCTCTGGGCATCAGGGCTCATTCCACTAGAGACATGGCCTCATCGTGGGCATGGTCCAGCGGGATTTCTATCCACGATATATGTGTAGCGGCGGGCTGGAGCTCCCCGTCTACCTTTGTCAGGTTCTATAACCTAGAAGTCCCCGCCCTGCAGGCTAAACTTCTGTCAGTCTAAGCGAGTTGTGCGTTCTGCCCAGATATGTCATGCTCAGACCACTCTCACGTGACTCAGCTCTCCTGGTTGAGCTTGCACTAGCAGGGATGTGCTATATGCTTATACAGACCAGTGCTCTGCTCTGTTTTCCCCTATGTGTGCTTATGTACAAGTGATGGCCGCGTAGCTGGCCACCTTATTTTCCACTTATTGGGTTCCCCGAGAAACCTCGGCGACTCATGGGTGGTTGCTTGGCGCGCACGGCGTTGACAAAAAGTTCCCGTAGCGTAAGCTAAACTTACGCAATACGAGAGAACCTCTCGTAAGAGAACGTACTCGGTTACTAACGTAACCTCGGTTCTCTCTAGAGAGGGAACGAGTATTGCGTAACCGGCCGTGCTCGCGCCTCGAGCGACTTCGCTTCAGTCGACGAAAACCAGGGAATTTCAGCCTACAGCCCCTACTTATGCGTTTAGCCACGCCCATTCTGGCGGGCTATGACGCTATGAAGGTGCGAGCGCCCTTCATTGGGCGTGACGTCACGCGGGGCTCACTGGTAGGCTGCAGCAGATGCCCGCAGGGCAGCCAATGAGCACGCAAGACTCTGCTCTAGGTCTGCTAGCTGCTGCACTGCGTTGACAATGAATACAAAATTAGGATAATTTTTGGCTTCAATATCTCGAGAAGATGAATCTTTCCCGTAGCGTAAGCTAAACTTACGCAATACTCGTTCCCTCTCTAGAGAGAACCGAGGTTACGTTAGTAACCGAGTACGTTTTGTGTAGTATTATACTGGTATTAAGTCCATCTCTTTAACATTTTTGTTGAAGATGAAGCTTGTCATCTATTGCCTATTTATGTCCTAAATGTAAGTCTCAAGGGAAGATGAGGATGAACTGAATGTGTTAAGAGGCATCAACTGAATCATGTTCCAGAAAACTTGATAAATAAAAATGTTTTAGGTCCTAAACACTTATTTTAAGAGTACACAGAAGAGATTACGTTGACTTCATCACTGTACTCGGATGAAATGCACAAAGGGACAGTGGAAGTTCATCATGAGGTCAAGTTTTCACTAAGTCTTCATACTGTATATTAAAGATATATACAATGTTTCTGTACAGTAAATCCATTTAAGCATGACTGAATCCTTTTAACCAGGCCAGCAGATTCAAACTGTTTTCTGAAAGTGTAACAGACAGTTCTACAATCTCTTTTGTTGAAGAATGATCAAAGAACAAATCCCTCCTGCTACTGTGCTTGTATCACAATCTGTACGATTTTCCCAGCTCAGCACACACCACCTCTCAGTCCTCCTCCTCTAGTTGCTCAATACAGCGCAAAGGGAATACTGTAATGAGGTTTCATATCTGGCTCTGAATGCCAGAGGCTGGTTTCTGATTATTTGATTTCCATGTCATTTTATTGCTGAGAGTTTTGCCATGTTCTGTTACATGTGCACACTTTATAAACTTCAATTAGTTTGCCCTGCAGACTGACTCTTATTCAGCTCCAAACATTACAATGTGTCTTCCATTGTGAAGTCCTTAAAGGGATAGTTCTCCCTTAAATGAAAATGAAGTCATCATTTACTCACCCTGGTGTTGTGCTAATGCTGTATGCCCTTCTTTCTCAGGAGCATTTTTTAAATGTACCGCTCGCACTCATCCATATAATGGCAGTGAATAGCAACCAGCATAAAGATTTTTTTAAAAGTCTCAAATTTAACCTGGAACTACTCAAACCTCTCCAAACAGGATTCGAATAGGTATCACCGGCACGGGAGGTGAACGCACTAACAAGGATGCTAAAGAGAGTAGTCTCTAGCATCAGTCGCTAAGTCGCTAGTGATGCCAGCGGAGTGAGGTTTACACTCACAGGTATAGTTTGCTTCCGTTACACAAAAGTATCACAGAATGATTCCATGCAACACATGTCGGTCGTATATTCCAAATGTTCTGGTGGTATACAGGGTTTGGTGAAAAACAAACTAAAATGAAATGTATTATTTAATGACATTTTTTGACCTTCGCTGCACAACATGCCACAGTCCACTCCGTCCTGCCTAGAAAAAGCACACAAGCTGTGAGAAATCGAGATGGACAAAACGCTACGTGAAATGCATGCCTATAGAAATCCCAAAAAAGTATCTGTGTACTTTCACTAAGGCCCTGTTTACACCTGGTATTAAGATGTGTTTTGGTCGATCAAATCGCAGGTAGATGAGGGAAACACATTCTCGTTTACACCTGGTGTTTTAATCCATCTCTTTTGTCCACTTTCAACCACCTTATTTCTTCGAGGGGATGGTCTATTGGCGGGTAAAAGTACGGGCTTTTTCAGATCTTTCCATCAAGTGGAATTTATTTTTTTTTGACAAATGTAAATGAGATGTCTTGCGACAACAAACACAACAGATATATTCACCTAATAAATGCATAAATGCATGGAGTGAATTGTGGCACGTCGTGACTCATGCAGCTGTGCAGAGAAGACCAACTTGCAAGGTTGAGAATTTCGTTAAATAATACATTAAATTTCAGTTTGTTTTTCATCAAACCCTATTGTGTTCCCCCAGAACACTCCAGCTATGGATTTCCCCCTCCCCTTCTCCACAGACTCACCAGTTTTACAAACGATTGGAAATAATTACATTGGCAGATTCGGCACATTTGGGCAGTGGTAGTTCCGACTTCAGTAATATTTTATGGAGTTACAATGGTGAAATTACAAACAAGAAATACACATTCTGAGACATGGAATTAATAACTGGTACACAAACATTAAATCGTCCCTCTTCCATTTTTCCATCTTTCCATTTTCCTTGGTACCCCGGCTTCACCCCATGATCTCTACTACACTGACTCGGACTCCAAATGACGTCAACAGCGCAAGATGTCAACTACCATTTCTGGAACATATTGGCTTCACTTTTTGACAGTGAAAGGAAATGGAGACGCTTCGTCCATCTTTTTTTACAGTCTATGGTAAACCTGGGAATATCAGGCAAGGAAATGAAAAGAACAATTTTCAAACTGTGCTTTCCTTTTCCTTGAGAAAAACAGGCAAATTAATAACATCTTACAAGAGACAGAAAAGTTTCGTAGTGAATGTAATATCAATATATATATAAACTCAAATGAAAAGGATGATTTAGATTATTTAGTAACTTGTGATTATAGAAAATAACTGAAATCTCTCTTTATTGTGGATTAAGGACATCTGAGCAATTTTCCGCAATTACCTTGCTTGAAATAGCTATACTTTAAAAGCGGATTTCATAATTGCTGCAATTCCCAAACCATTTGTGATAAAGCAACAGCAATCATCTTAAAAATCTAATTCCTGGGGTCCAAATAACACAGTTCCAGGCATTTTAAAATTGGATAGTGCCTGGATTTATCATTTGTTAAGATCCTTCAAATTACATATGTACAGAATCGTGTGTTTATCACCGCAGGAGTGCAGTATTGATAGAATGCTTAAATTATGCCATTCACGGAACTACAAATTTGTTTTGAAAGGACAAAATAAATACGACACAAGTTACAGGCATAAAAGCCCAGTTAAAACAGCTGATGATGGTCAAAATAAGAATAAATGGACATAAACAACAGATTTGACTTTGTTTTCTGCTGTGTGAGATGTTTTGTATTTATCATCATATAAATGCACAGCTTGTCAGCAAAAATGACACCTCTATTACTCACTTTAAAATTGCAACGGGCAGGATGAATACATGATGTCAAATTGAATATTTAAGCTGCTACACTTTCTTTGATACTTTGCTTATCTGTTTCTTCTTATAAAGCTAAATGTTATAGATGCCAGAATCCAGTATTGTGCTTTCCATAAACTAGTTAAAAGAACATTAGAGTTCTCAGTTCTTTTGGTATAAACATGTGAATTAAAACAATACATCTAACTATTCAAATTAGAGAGCGGTGGCATATCTTCCTGGAGACAAAGACATTCCTTTTATATTGTTTCCATGTCTGTCATCAAGGGAGATGCATTGTTAAAAAAGTGATTTCACTTTGTTTTAGCTGGTTTATCATATCAAGGGAAGCACATGAGTAATGCTGTAACTGGCTAATAAAGGTTTGCTAAATACAGGTCTTATAAAGTTCAGTCTGTAATCGATTCAACTGTCAGACTATCACTTGTTAATGACATTTGAATAACAACACTATGTACATCTGTTATATCTACTGCAATCTCGAAAATAATACAATATGTTTTTGGCTTCAGTAAACATCTTGGATAACAGCCATCGCAATTCCCTTAACAAGAATAATAAAGAAACTGCATTGCTGATGTTCTGAGGCGCCAGCCATCCTCTCATAATGCATGTTCAGTGCATTCTCAGGCTCATAAACGTGCTTAACTAAAACATGTGAGACCATTTCATCAGACAAGTTTGACAGCTTAAACAATTGGTTGGTCATCTTCTTGAAGAGGTCGATCTCATTTTCAGAGCATCTTTTTTAGTGCAAGTCATCAACTAAAATCAAATGCAAATTCAAGCACTAGGCATCTCACAATTTATTAGTGATGCAACATGCAAACTTCAATGTAGCCTAGACAAATCGTATATGAGGTTTATCATTATCTAATGATAAGTACAGCGTGGAAAATTTTCAAGTCTGACAAGCATTTGCTATCTCTCTGAGCTCATTTATTCGAAATGGAGAGTCATAATATGATATTATGTTCAAAGCAGCAAAAGCACTCATTTCACTCTCTCATTTTCATTTATGAAGCACATTAGAATGCATCACAATGGCGAGAATGGACAATGGATATTGTGTTTATTGCTTAGGAATGATGTCATTTCATATTTGGATTTGTATGCGCATAATGGTTCTCTTGCTGAAATCACTCCACAATATCATCTCAATAAGATTGTCATGGAAATGCCTGTATCTGTGTTTGCAGGAATGCCCCAGTGGTGTGGTCAATGAAGACACATTTAAGGAAATTTACTCTCAGTTCTTTCCACAGGGAGGTGAGTGTGTTTAAAGTCATATATTCTCTAGTACCATTTACAGTTACACCACATACAGTATAGTGTGATTTTTAATATAACCTGATCCGACCTTTTATTATATTTTGCTGGTGTAACCTGGAGTACTCTCAAAAATATTTGGTGTAGGATTTACTTTAAAACAATTATTTTCTTAAGGATAAACTCTTAGAAATACTTGTGCATTTAACAGTTTTAATGCACACCTTCCAGCCAATCATAATCGAGTATTCAGACAGACCATGGTATAAAACCGTTTAATGCACATGTAGTTCCAGTCAGTATAATAACCGCTCTATATTAATGCACTCGCACACAGAGATCGGAGATTTAGCTGTGAGAGCACAGAAATTTCTCAACGCTGCCCCGCGACTATAAATATCTTCGCTACTGAAACGCTATATTATATTTCTTAGCAGAGAGGGGGTAACGTCGCTGTTTTTGAACCTCACAGCTTCACTATTAGTAGAAAGATGCTGCACAGACGCAGGTAATTCACACACACACACACACACACACACACACACACACACACACACACACACACACACACACACTATCTCTCTCTCTCTCTCTCTCTCTCTCTCTCTCTCTCTATCGATAATTAATTATTGTATAATAAACAAATAAAATGTTGTACTTCATTTATTCAAATACATGTATTTTTACTTGCCGAGCGAGCGAGCAGAATGCTAGATCTAACAAGATGTAACTGACGAAAATATTATTTTATATATAAATGTTATTTTTACCCTTCCGGTCAAATATTGTGCTGCAAACATCAGTAACAGCTTTAACTTGTCAGTGCTGGCAAATGACAATGATGGCAATAAGTGGGATAATCCAAGGCTAACTGTGCAATAAACTATTTGAATGCACTCATGTCGGACAGTTCTTTGCCTCCAAATTGTGCATTAAAATCATTGAATGCATACTCTGTAGATTATTCCTTAAATAATGTTTTGTTATTGATAGTGTAAGGTGAATGATGTTCCCTATGTCTTAACCTAGAAACTGTATAACATAAAATAGAAATCAAACATGAACTTATGACTTAAAAGCCCCCGATGGGAGTTGCTCCTCATCATTCAGAGTCCACCACACACACCACTGATCTGATTGGAAGTCTCTCAGAGGAAATGGTGATTCTCTTCTCTTTCGAGTCACATGATTTGTGCCATTGCACAGCCAAAGGAGTAGCTTTATAATTATAGGTTTGAGCTTCTCTACATCATTTGTCAGGGTTTGTGACAAATCTCTCTAACGTGACCCTACTCATTTCCTGCCCATTCACATACACACACTATTTGTATTATTTATTATTATTATAATGGATCATAGCTTGTGCAAGCCTATGCATCCCCTTGGTTGTTGAACATAATTAGCTGTGAATGAGTTAATGACATTGCTGTGACTGAAGCTGAGCATTTTCCTGTTTTATTTTTCAGATGCATCAACGTATGCACATTTTCTGTTCGATGCATTCGACACCGACCACAATGGCTCTGTCAGTTTTGAGGTAAGTAATAATACTAATGGAGCATTCTGACTGAATGCAATCTCTCTTGCATGCATGGCATTAACAGTAAACCTTATAATACTGCATAGAATTATATTTCATAATACAAACAAAGTACCTAAATACTCTTTCCCCTATTGATTTTAACCTACAAACCTGAAAAACAAAACCTCAGTGGCATGTTATGCACCAACTACCCATAAACACAATTGGAGCTATTACAGAAATAAATGATTTGTTCAAGTTGACCGCTGTTGCATCAATGTCTTGACTGACAACATATTGTGCAATTTGTATCTTACTGAGACGTTAGGAAACGTTTTAAACACCACTGAACCTTCAATTTGCACATAATGAGGATTTCATTTTTTGGCTATAAACAAACATCGCTGGTCCCCAGTGATACAGTAATTAAACTAAATGAGAATGTCCTCATCTTGTTTTTTAATAACAACGCTTGGCTTGTCCTTTAGCCGTTTAGCTCCCACTAAGACTTATTTTGTCATATTTGGTAATTAAAAACCTTGAATGCTCATGTGAAAAGTTCAGCCAGAAAGAATTTCTCTCATCTTTTGGAGAAAAATGCTTATGTGGTTATTAAAGACATTTATTTCCATTCACATAAGATAAATGTGAAGTCAAACCATTCATTATGCCCTTTGCGTTCCGACTGAATTAGTGATATAATACAACCATTAAAATACCATGAGGTGTAATATCATCTTGTGAAATGAAACTGTTTGTTTAGCAGAATAATCATGAATCATGTTCTAGCTGTAAATTACACATTTATGTTGTTATGCAACTTATACTGATTTCTCTATGTCTTTCATTTTATCACAGGATTTTGTCATGGGTCTTTCCATTCTCTTACGAGGCACCGTTCAAGAGAAGCTTAACTGGGCATTTAACCTGTACGATATTAATAAAGATGGATATATAACAAAAGAGGTAATGAAGAAAATCAGTAAAACTTTATAATAAGAGTAATTTCATTAACAAATTCATTTGATATGTGACATAAACTAACAATGAACAGCATTTATTGTTCTAGTTTAGAGTGTCTTTTAACATAAACAAATCGTTTTAATATTTCGAGTTTATAAATTAATATTAAAGTTACAGGATTTCCTCCAACATTTAGTGAAACACAGCAGGTCATGCCATTTCAACATGCTGAAATAAATTTAGGGGTAACCCACAATCACTTGAAACATCTCGGTTTACTGGCATTCCCTGATGAAGGGAATGAGGCGTTGTGTCGAATGAGACACTAAGGGACGCACCTGGGAGCCCCAAACCAATGGAATTGTTTTGTGGAATTTGCATGTCTGGACATGCCCCTAGACATAAGGGCATATAAGGCAGCCAGCATCCATCATACACTTCAAGTTTGTTCTGAGGAGCCGAGGTGGCGTCTCAACCCCTCAATGACAGTTCAAGTTGTGGCAGGAGAGACACAACATCTCGTTCCCTCCACCAGAGGACAGAGGTTATACCAGTCACCGAGACGTATCCTTTCTGTCGCTGACTTCGATGTTGAGTCAAATAAGAGACACAGGAGGTGCTGATACTAATTGCCACAAATTAACTGTGCCACAAGACATGGCGGTGCAGATGCGGGCAAGCCTCCACTTCCCAACAAATGCAGCTACGCTAACTCGCAACCTAACAACTCCCAGGGTCAATGACATCAGGACTCCCTAAGAAGGGGACATCCTCATCTCTAAGAAGAGGTCACTCCAGCCTTAGGGCCTCTTCTAGGGCTGCACGTTTTCAAGTTTTTCATTAACCGTTAACCGATGCCCTTAGCGGTTAATACTCGGTTAACCATAATGTGCGCGCCGCAACCCCGAGATACAGACACACGAGAAAGGGGTAGTTCATTTTTAACACCTTTAATAACTGCACAAAACATCTTTAACTTTTAGGTGGCAAAATATTGTTTTAGACTACCTAATTCTGTGAATTACACTGCACAAACCAAAAGTACTAGGCTACTGCCGAATGAAGAAGGGTTAGTTCTCCCCAGAACATAAAATATTCATTTTATTTTATTTTTCGTGTTCGCATTTATATGGAACAAACAATGGGACGTGACAGTTCTTGAAGCGGCACAAAAACTTCCAGAGACCTCAAACAGAAAGCACAAAGCCTTTCTTTAAAGTGAATTTCATTTTGTATTAATTGTATCTTAATTTTAATCAATATTTCATCAACCAAATCTATACCTGGATTTATTAAATAGATGTAAATATAGCAGACATTAGATAATCACGACACGGAGCCGCCAGTGCGTGAACTGAGCGCATCTCATAAACGAACCGAAACTCCGCGTATAAGGTAGACTACTTAACACACCTGAGAAATATATCTATATTGAAATGTCTACTTTTAAACAGAACAATTCAAAACGAAAGAAAACAGACTGCTCTTATGTAATCCGTATGAAAAGTGCATTTCTGTCTGGCGCGTTCACTGTGAAGATCGCAAGTCAGCATCGTCAACTTCATCTTTCCAGCCGAGTGAGCCGACACTGACAGAAAACACTTATTTATTAATAAACAATTAAAATGTCTCCTTTCTATATTTGACATGTTCATAATCATTACTTTTGCCTGTTCTTTTTGACAGCTTATAGGTTATTGGCAGCGCCACCCAGGCTACATTGAACACGTCAGCATGAAAACATGATTTTTTTTTTTAATAATCGCACAACCTATTTGATATTCCAATTAAATAGGCTACTCAGTTAGGCTACTCATCCGAACCAACTATTAAAAAAATGTTTACTTAGTTGTAAGCGGTCTTTTTACATGTTAGTTTTTCCGTGAGCGGGAATTGAAAACCAGGAGTGGACTATGAGCGAAGTGATTACAGAATGCTTAGAGTGGAGAGAGGAACGTACTTTTGCTCCACTCCAGGCTTTGATCACATCCCCCTCAGCAAGGTGAATAGACTACCACCTCGTCTTTCCTTACCTCGTCTTTCCTTAATTTAAGACCTATTCAAACTAAAATTAAGACATTACACTATTTGAGAAATGAACGCCTATTTACGGCCTTAAAATTATGAAAAGTGAACTTCTTGTGGACATTACAAATGTCTGTGAGCGGCGCTCTGGCGGTCTCTGGTGATGCAACAATTCACGCCATTGACGCCACTTAACCGAGCAAAATGTTTCACTCGGTTACGCAATTTTTAACGGTTAATCGGTTACTTGGTTAACCATGGACACCCCTAGCCTCTTCTGATTCAAAAGAAGTTTTATTTCAAGGCCGAAGTACACCTGGTTGTTAAAATTGAGAAAGGAACACTACAGACACCACATCCTACCCAAAAGGGGAGGTAAGAATGTGGAATCTTGCTACCGAAGCACATTCCTTGTGTGTGAAAGCACTACTTGGCAATAAAGCTGATTCTGATTCTGATTCTGATTCTGAATACATCCTATGACCTCACCAGTGGGGAGTACTAGATAGGGAAGAGTCCCTGTGGTGAGCTCCACCTGACGAGGGGGAAACTACCCAGCACAGCGACCTGGTGTCAGAGCTAGCTCCATCCAGGGGAAGACACTGGGTTCACCGACAGGGAAACTGAACAGTGAAAGAATCTTTCGTATGGGGTCACTGTAAGGGAACCACTACATACCGAGCCCTAGCCAGATTCTAGCCTAGGGCTCATCTGAAAATGGGCATACCACAAGTAATGGCCTGGTAGTGAGGTCCTCCACCGAACTCATCTAACGTAACAGTGCTTAATGATGGAGAAGGGTGGCCCAGGGTTTACCATTCAAGGGAAACTCTAACTGGACCAGTTGCCCGAATTTTACCTGTTCTTACCGAAGACTCGAGAAGAAACTGGTTCCATTCAGGGTAAATGACATCAGTTCTCACTAAGAAGGGGACATCCTCATCTCTAAGAAGAGGTCACTCCAGCCTTATGGCCTCTTCTGATTCAAAAGAAGTTTTATTTCAAGGCCAAAGTACACCTGGTTGTTAAAATTGAGAAAGGAACACTACAGACACCACGTCCTACCCAAAAGGGGAGGTAAGAATGTGGAATACATCATATGAACTCACCAGTGGGGAGTACTAGATAGGGAAGAGTCCCTGTGGTGAGCTCCACCTGACGAGGGGGAAACTACCCAGCACAGCGACCTGGTGTCAGAGCTAGCTCCGTCCAGGGGAAGACACTGGGTTCACCGACAGGGAAACTGAACAGTGAAAGAATATTTCGTGTGGGGTCACTGTAAGGGAAACACTACATACCGAGCCCTAGTCAGATTCTAGCCCAGGGCTCATCTGAAAATGGGCATAGCACGAGTAATGGCCTGGTAGTGAGGTCTTCCACCGAACTCATCTAACGTAACAGTGCTTAATGATGGAGAAGGGTGGCCCAGGGTTCACCATTCAAGGGAAACTCTAACTGGACCAGTTGCCCGAATGTTACCTGTTCTTACAAGAAGAAACTGGTTCCATTCAGAGATTATAAATCTTTTGAAGGTGTTGGGTGTAGCCCAGCCTGCAGAGCACGGTTCCCCAGAGCTGACGTGGCTGTGATACTTCAAGTGGAGTGAGCTCTTACTCCCAATGGGCACAGTACACCTTGGGTCTGATAAGCCCGGAGTATGGTGTCCATGATCCAATGGGCCAGTCTCTGTTTGGAGACAGACTTCCATGTACAAGTTCCCGGGAGCCTGTACAGGGCTCAATTCCGAACTCGCCGGTCTAAGATTTGTCTCACCCCACCTCCTTTCTTGGGTTTGATGAAGTAAGGGCTGTAAAACTCCTCCTTGTTCTCGGCCAGAGGGACTTGCATTGCATCCTTCGCTAGGAGGACAACGATCTCTGCTCGGAGAACAGCGGCGTTCTCTCCCTGTACTGAGTGTGGCTTAGCGTCAATCTCTGACCCCAGGAACCAATTATCCATCTACTAACTGATGAGTCCACTTGAGCCCAATGCTCGCAGCGGCCCATGAAAGCACGGCTACTAACTGTGTCAGCCTCAGACTGTACTGTCACACCCGAAGGTGGAAGCACAGACGAGTCATCCATATGTCCAGAGGCGTGGCCAGAGATGCAAATTCCACACGCCAATTCCATTGGCCTTTTCGAAAAAAACAGTCAGAGGTGTTTGTCTCTCATTCGAAACAACGTCGAAATGAGTGACAGAAAGGGAACTATTATTACCTAGATTAAATAAATGCTGTAATATTTTGTAAAATTATTGTGTATAAAATTATTTTTTTTCAAAACTTTCAGATTTAAGTTTTTCTAGCAATTTCTTTTGCAATTTTGAGTGGAAATGTTTCTACACCACGATTTTTCCAGTGTATTGTCTGTTCATGAAGATGCATTAACTATATTACAAAGTGTTGTCAGAAAATGACTCGCATGACAAGCGTTTATGTAAAAGCCCCAACAAACAACATGCCTGTCCATTGTTTGGTATTCACAGGAAATGTTAGATATCATAAAGTCTATCTATGACATGATGGGAAGAAGCACATATCCCACACTTAAAGAGGAAACTCCACGACAGCATGTGGAGATATTTTTCCAGGTGAGATCGAATATTTTCAGTATATTCCATATCTAATTTAGTCCATCTTGATTGTTTTTCAAATAGAAAATAGGCTCACACTTTATATTAGGTGCCTTAAAGTAACACTATGTAACATTTTTTACCTTAAAATAATGTTTCCAAAATCTTATCAGTGGTTCATCAAGTCGTAACAGGGTGAAAGGCACTTCTGCCATAGCCTGACGGGTCTGTGTCGCTTTTACTGGCACTATGTAACTTCGGGGTTCGGGTAGGAACCCGACCACAAAAAGAACTACAAAATTCGACTGCTTTACGTCAAGCGCTACAATAGTCATTATTTAGTTTTTCTTCGTTTCTGATGTCGCAATACATCATCCTTTCATGAAATCATGTAACATACTCTACCTTGTCTGTGGACATCGTTCATTCTAAAGCCGGTGCTGGATAAACAGTGCGACGCTAGGCTAAATTATTTACGACAGCAGCAATGGACAATTTCGTTTCCAACCAGTAGGGCGACCGAAAAGGAAAAGTTACTTGGTGTTGCTTTAAAACTACTACTACTACTAAACACACACACACACACACAACACACACACACACACACACACACACACACACCCTATTGCTCATGTATACTTTATATCACACGTGGAGCAGTGCGATATGGCTGTATATCAGCACAGCTGTGATTCGGCCATATACACGGCTGTATGTATGTGTGTATGTATGTAACATGTAATCTATACATACATACATACTGTAAAATTATCAAGTAATCTTACCAGATTATGTTTCTGCATGATGTCATCCATTAAAGACCATTGTTTTAGATGTACATTCTAAAGGGCAAGAAAAAATTTGCACTATTGAATCACGTTGTGACCCTTTTTGTGTCTTGACAGAAAATGGACAAAAACAGGGATGGAGTGGTCACTATAGATGAATTTATAGACTGCTGTCAAAATGTAAGCCTATTTTTGGTATGAATGTGATGTTCTGCATTAATGTCTTTCTTCAAAACATTTACAATAGGTTTTTCTTGAGTAAAGCGAAAAGCTGCTTATTCATTGAGCCTGCAGCAGAGTGTCATCCTGAGGACTGTCCATTATTAAAGTGTTCATTTGCTCCCCACAGGATGAGAACATCATGAGATCAATGCAGCTTTTTGAGAACGTCATTTAACGTCTGAATGGACTCTGTTGGCGGGCCAGCTCATATAACCACCTTTATACTCCACAAACTCCGAAGTCCTCGATGAGACACGTCTGATTACTAGCAGTGATTCACCCATAACCCAAAATTAACAGCATTTTTAATATCAAAGAAAAATAATTTTTTACATTTTTGTCATATCCTTTTCCTGTAAAAAAAAATGTCCTTCATTTAGAGTACAGCATTTTATGAAAAGCATGTTTCCACTATGGATTTTTTTAAAAGGTAATTGTGACTTTTTATCTCACAAATCTGACTCAAGATCTGAGGAAAAGAACTACAATCCCATGAAATATTGCTAACAGCATAATTTAAGTTTGTTGCAAAATATGCATAGTTATCATTAAAATCAATTTCCCTATGGAGAAAATTAATGGAGTTTTTACCCAACAGTTGTGAATAATGAAGTCAGAATTGTGAGATGTAAACCTGCAATTGAAAAATTATAGTCTGAATTTCGAGATATAACCACAATTGCTAGAAAAAGTCACAATTGCCCTTTTTATTTATGATAAAAAATATCATTTAATTTATTTATTTATTTATTTGTTTATTTATTTATGATGTTAAAATACTCTTCCATTCAGCTCCATAGATAGATAAATCAGCCTTTTCTGCAACTTGAAAATGACTAGCCATTTTACATCTAGAGGTACATTTCATACATTTGACCTCCATTAATAAATTGCAGGAATTTACAAGGAATATTTGACAGACAATTACAATGATTACTTTTTGATTGAACCACCATTTGGACCTAATTGTTTAACACTCATTGTCACATCAACACATTTGTTAAGTTACTAATGTGTCACACATAAAGGTACATGGCATAGTACAAATTCATCACATAACAGATTAATGGTGTTCTTAAGCACAACGATCAGTAATAATTCATACTTCTTGCCTTCTTTCTTTCAAACATGTGAATCTGCAGCCTTTAAATTTCTACAGAATCATTCCAGAATGTTCTTACTACAACAGTGGGTCCAGCCAAAACAGGTGGAAAGATTCAAATAAAGATGTATGTTTTCTAAAATAAATTTAAAATAGATCTTTACAGTTTTTTTATTATTATTATTTGTTCAGAATCATTTGCCAACTAGAACAAGATGTTATATTATAGATTTGGAAGCGAATCAAAGCACACATGTTGTATTTGTCTTAGGAAACACTGTTACAAAGTAATGCTGCTTATATGTATCTTAGTTAAAGTCCTTGTGAAAAAATGTCACCTTATGTTTACATGTTTCCAACACTGTATAACTGTTCTCAAAGCTGTGTGGGTTTATTTATAAGCGCATCAGGCTGCCTGTACAGTAGCCTATGTTTTCACTCAGAGGTTTTTATTCTGTTTGACCATCAGTATTTGTGTCTGCAAAAGAGCTCTGTTAATGTCAAAGAAATGTCTCATGTCTTTCAGTGCATTGTATAAACCTCTATTAGCATCTTCAATTGATTTCAGGATGTTAAAACGTATTACCCCCCACCGAATATTTATAGGATATGATTTAACTGTGGGCAAATCATAAAAACAAATCAATTATAAATGTAGTGCAATATGAGTTATAATGTTCTCCACCGTCGCCACCTAGTGGTAAGTGACTCCAGTTACAGCACAACGTGGCTGAAAACATACTTTTGTAGAGAAAAATTGGATAATTACACGATAACACACCGCCAAAATAAACTGTCAATATTTAGATTTTCTAATATCGTTCTAATATTCTAATGCTGTCTTTAGAAACGCATGGGCCCAGTTGCAACAAGTTTCCATTACAATCATAATCATAATACGAATCTAAGATGAATCCTTGGATGCAAATGAATACGTGCATTTTGATTAGTCACGAGTTACCACACAATAATTCTCAAAGTTTGACAAGTGATCACGCGGCTTTAATGGAATTCTAAAGATAAACTGTATGCCAGAGAATGAGAGAGATAATAAGAAAAAGAGTTTTATAGCTTTGTATAAATATCATAGACAGTATAAGAAGATAAATATAGAGGGCAGTCCAGACATCGGGTTGAAAAGTACGGAGCCCCTAAAGGGACATGGTAAAGGAGAAAAATATGAGATGGAGGGGGAAAAAATTGTCAATACGTTTGCGTTCTCTCCCATATGTTTTGTCCCTTTAGGGGCTTTGTAGAAAGTAAATTATTATTACACTGATTTGTATTTAAAATGTGTGTAGATATTTCAAAAGTTACAAAGTACGAGTCCCTAAAGTTACATGGTGGTGAAAAAAAAAGAGATTAAAATAATTCAGTGCTTTTGCTTTCCCCTCGAGAAACTTGTTCGCTCGCAAAACTTTTTGAGCTCTTTGCGCTTTGCAACGGAACAAACGTTTTTGCGAGGGAAAGCAAAGTTTCTTGGGGTAACGCAAAACATTTGCGAGAGAACGCAAAAGCATTGACAAATATTCTCATATTTTTTCCCTTCACCATGTCCCTTTAGGGGCTCCGTACAAATGGGCACTTTTGATGCATCTCTTTTTTTTTCCAGATCCTACATTTTTCTTATTTATTCAGAATATGCAAATAATGTTTATTGTTTTGGGTTCTATATACTGTCTAAAAAAACTTGATTGTCTGTCAATTTTTAGTTTTGCGATGCCTGCATGCCTGATTGACATAGCTTTTTCAGGAGAAGAGTGCATGAGCTTTTCCCTACTCTAGAAATCAGTGCCTTTCTTTGTTAATGTTCATCCCAAACTGTATTTGTCTGTATTGTCTGTCTGACATCATTGTAATTGAGTTACAGCATTGAACATGATCCTTTTAAGTCCTTTTCTGAAAACAATGCTGCATTGATTGCTGTATTTGAGGTTTCCCATTAACATTCTAATAATGCACAATTTCTTGCAAGCGACGTGAGAACCAGCTGCATGTGTAGAGCGTGATGAAGGCTTTACAGCAGGAGTGGGCAACTCTGGCCATCGAGATCCACTTTCCTGCAGAGTTTAGCTCCAGCCATGATCAAACTCACCAGCCTGTTGCTTTCTAGGGCTGCGTCACTTATCACTTACGCCTTATCACTTTGCGTGCAGTGTTTGCGCACGAAAGTATACCTCACGAAACTGATTTGATTTTAGACAGACGCGTGGAATCCACATATACCACATCCGGATCTGGGCCGACACTATGTCTGGGTAATTACTGCAATACTTATCTTTAGCTAGAAATGACAGCAGAAAGAGGAAAACACTGGTCAGAAACATACATTTACACACAAACTGACCAATCACAACTTTCAGAGATCTTTATCTTGGGCGGCAGTGGCTCAGTTGTTCATGTAGGTTGTCTACAAACCGAAAGGTTGGTGGTTCAATCCACGGTTCCACCTGACCAAGTGTCGAGGTGTCAGTGAGCAAGACACCTAACCCCAGCTGCTCCCGACGAGCTGGATGGCGCCTTACATGGCTGACACCGCCGTCGGTGTATGAATGTGTGTATGAATGGGTGAATGTGAGGCAATATGTAAAGCGCTTTGGTGGCCATTCGGTCTGTGAAAGCGCTATATAAATGCAGTCCATTTACCATTCTTTATTTTAAGTGGAAGTAGGAGGGTGCTGAGCCTGTGGTAGATCTGCAAGCAAGTGTTAATGCCTTGAACTTGATGCGAGTGGTAGCCAATGAAAAGAGATGAAGAGAGGTGTGACGTGGGCCCTTTTGGATTCATTGAAGACAAGATGTGCTGCAGCATTCTGAATCATTTTGTAGAGGTTTGATTGTCCAGCCAGAAGAGCATTGCAGTAATCAAGCCTGGAAATGACCAGGGCCTGGGTAAGAAGTTGTGTTGCGTGCTGTTAGGAAAGGCCTTCCTGATCTACCTGATGTTGTGTAGTGCAAACCTGCATGACCGAGCTGTCTTTGCAATGTGGTCTTTGAAGTCAGCTGGTCCTCAAAGATTACTCCAAGTTTTCTAGTCGACTTGATGGGGGTAATTGATGATGCACCTAGCTGGATGGTGAAAATGTCCTGTAGAGTCGGATTGGCAGGGAAGACGAGAAGCTCAGTCTTTGCCAGGTTGAGCTGCAGGTGACGTTCCTTCATCTATGCCAAGATGTCCTCCAGTCAGCTTAAGATACGTGCAGCTACTGTAGGATTATCTGGTTGAAATGAAAGGTAGAGCTGTGTGTCATCAGCATAGCAATGGTAGGAGAGATCATGTGCCTGTATGATGGGTCCCAGTGATGTAGTGTATATGGAGAATGAGAGGGGTCCAAGAACTGAACCCTGAGGAACTCCAGTGATCAGTTGATGTGCTCCCCTGAAAATACCTACCTGTGAAATAGGATTCAAACCAGCGAAGTGGAGTTCCTGTGATGCCCAGTAAAGAGAGGGTGGACAGAAAGATCTGATGATTCACAGCGTCAAAGGCAGCAGATAAATCCAGGAGAATAAGAATAATTTGGAATCAGCTTTTGCCATCCATAGGGCTTCAGTGACCGACGGTAATGCAGCCTCGGTTGAATGGGAGTTCTTGAAAGCAGTTTGGTTGACATCCAGCTGGTTATTCTGTGAGAGGAAAGATTGATTGAAAACGCCTCGTTTAAGTGTTTTCGCTATGAATGCTAAGTGAGCGACAGGTCTGAAACTATTCACAAGTGACGTGTTTAATGTGGGTTTTTTAAGCAGTGGGGTTACCCGAGCCTGCTTGAATGTGGTGTGGAAAATGTACGCAGAGAGATGTGTTGATGATGTGTGTGAGAGCTGGTAAAAGTGTAGGTGAGATGGCTTGTAGAAGGTGTGAGGGCAGGTAGTAGGATGACTAGATGAACTTACATTGCAAGAGTGCCCACTACTTGAGGAATCCTTGCAATGGAACGCCCTAAGCCCTTGACGAAACTTAGGCAGCTGACTTGTCACAGAATGCAAAGCACTGGATTGAAGGATAGAAATGGCAGCAAAGGATTCGCATCTACTGTATAATGCCTTCAAAAATTTGTTCGGATGAAGGTATCTCAAGAGACAGGATATAAACCTAACTTTGGATTCAGACGTGCCTTGATGCCTTCCTACCTTGGAATGCATCCTTCAAAGGCAGCATTTTTAAACTTTCGGATGCAGCCATGTAATCTGCTATAGAGTGCGAAATGCTGTTGTGACGTCACAATCGTGGTACGTTGTGGTCTATGGATCTGCCTGATGTGTACATAGGAGTGGACTCACTCCCCCGGTCAAAATCGCTGGGTCGAGGATCTGTCCAAATAAACTTCCCTCGCCCACTTGGCGTAGTAGAACGCACTTTAAAATGGCGGCAGGGATTCTCCCTTGGGGAAGTTCCCGATTCCTAAAAGTGGAGTTAAACGCAGCCTAGTAATCCTGAAGACCTTTATTAGCTTGTTCAGGTGTGTTTGATTAGGTTTTGAGCTAAACTCTGCAGGAAAATGGATCTCGGGGGGCCTGAGTTGCATACCCCTGCTTTACGGTGTTAGTGATTGGCCCTTAGTGATGGGTAGAGCTGTCTGGAGCAGATCTAGTGCTCTGTGTGCCTATCCCAAGCTTCCCTGTGGAACTAGATGAGTGCATTTTGTAACAGTCAATAAACCGCTCAGAATGTACTGCCCTGCTGGTTCATTGTATATGGAATCATTGTAATAATGCCTACAAAATAGCTATGATTAAGCCATTCATTTGAGTTCAGATAAACACAAAACATACACGTTTAAAAGGTTAACAGGGACTACACCTTTATTCAAAAACAGTTGTATAAAGGCTTCAAATTGAAATGTACATGACAGGCTGCCTTTGGCTTACAGAACTGAATCTTTTCTGTGTTCGTTACGAAGAAGCACACGTGTGTCGATCCAAAGCATTAATGAGCAGGTACAAAGGCTAAATGCATGTGACCTGAGGTATAGTTGCTTACAAGTCTTTAAAATCCATCTCACACTGTAATAAAATATACAGTATTGGTCCAGAGACGTACCATTAGAAGTCAGAAAAAATAAGGCAAATTTTATAATAATTGCTCACTTTATAAAACATCTCAACTTTGGAAATGTTTCAAAGAGCAAAACTGTATAAATGACTAATAATGACTGACAATTACAAAATAAAAGGGACGTTCCACATTCAGTTCTTTTGATTTAAGAAAGTGTTCTGATATGTTTCTTTAAATATCTAATGGTTAAACAGGAAAGCCCAAGTCTTATCACAGGCATGATGTTGAAAAGCAGTGTGGCATCCCTTTACACATTTTGAAGTATTGGAAACATACACACAAAATGTAAATGTGTGATGCGCAAAATAACAGCGAGTAAAAAAATTAAGACAAAGATGTTCTTTAAAAAAATGGTTTTAATTTTTGTACATGACTAGATTTCAGCTATCTGTGATGGTGTCCTCCCTGAAGTCATACAAAAAATAATAATTAGCAAGTTTGGTACTGTATAGTTCCAGTCACAAAGATGTCATCTATTAATTTAATAGACACAGCACAGATTTTCCACTCAAATCCACACATCACGAGCCTGTTTTGTTCATTTTGCTGTGTGTTGACTGTGTGAAGGTTTCAAAGAAATGTTTCCCTTTGGTAAATTAAATATGGAGGGATGATTTAATAAAGTCATTGAGAGATTCTCAGCATAATGGCTTCTCAGAACAGAGAGATGTGGCGCATTTGAAGGTGTTCAATCTAAACGCATATCTCATGTGAAACAGAAAGGAATAAAGCACAAAGGTCATACTCAACTGCAGAAAAGATTTTGGTCATATATCACAGGCAGCTGCAGAGGTTATAAGAGAAGATGACTGTGTGCTATAACACACTTATCTGTGTGCGTGAATGAGAGTTAAGTAAGCAGCTGCCTGATCTCACGGTGGACGTAGCACAGGAAGTCCATATAAGACGCCCCTCCGTGAAGACCCTTATCCTCCACCAGGTGCTGACGGAACAACATCTCTGCTCTGTCCTTCTGCTTCACTATCAGCAGCTGCACACAGAAACACATCAATTACACTGCTGATCACAGATCAGGACAGAGAAAGAAAAAAAAACACTATTCAAAAGTTTGGGGTCACAAATATATCTATTATGCTCACAAAGGCTGCATTTATTTGATCCAGTTACATACAGGTAAACCGTAATATTGTGGAATACTGTAACTATTTTGATATACTTCAAAAAAATTATTTTATTGTTGTGATGTACACAGCTGAATTACTCCATCTTCAGTGTCAACATGATCCTTCAGAAATCACTTAATATGGCGTTTTGCTGCTCAATTATTATTAATCATTATTGGTGATCAATTATTAATAATGAGTCTATTACACATTATTAAATAAAATCTGGATTCTTTCAGGAATAGAAATGTGAAAAGAACAGCATTTATTTTAAATAGAAATAATTTGTAACATATAAATGTCTTGACTGTCACTTGTGATCAATTTAATGCACCATTTTAGTTAGTGTATAATGTTCCACAAAAATATTAAGCACAAAAAACTGTTCTCAACATTAATATTAAGAAATGTTTCTTGAGCAGCAAATCCACATATTAAAATGATTTCTGAAGAATCATGTGACTAATGATGATGAAAATACAGCTTTGCATCACAGAAATAAGATACGTTATAAAATATATTCAAATAGAAAACAGAATTGAATTTAAATTGAAATAATATTTCACAATATTACTGAATTCTTAAATCAGCCTTGGTGGGACTTCTTTCAAAAACATAAAAAACTCTCTATTACAAACCTTTGAACGGTAGCGTATATACTATATACGAGGAACTACTAGCATAAAGTTTGCCGTAATTAAATGACTAATTATTATATTCATTGTAGTATATTAATTATATTAATACTGCCTCACAATCACATTATTCACATTACAAGCTGAAAATCGCAGTAACACCAAAACCTCTCTATTAGAAGACCGAGACAGATGCAGAAACCGCATGCAGGAGAGAGGAGATGGTGAGAGAGAGCTGTACCTTCATAGATGTGGCCCTCTGCTGTGAAATTCTGGAGATGATTGAATGGAGTTTCCTGGAATGACCATTATCCAGCACGGGTAATGACGTCTGCTGAAAGACAATTATACCTCTACAGTTTATCACTGCGGCTCTGACGCTGATTTCCATAATGACAACAACTAAAAGAGCAGTTCCTTGATTAAAGCAACACAAGCAGTGAGATTAAAAGTGCAAAGAGGAATAAGGTTATTAGTTACAGATATAATCCAATTATGCAAAGTACTGTACAAGCACAAGTTAAATAATAGTTGCCCAAAAGTTTTTTTTATTCACCTATATAGTTTAAAACTTCGGTATAGGATAAATTATTACTTTTTTTAGTTCAAATTGTTATACATCAAGTCAAGTCAAATGTATTTGTAAAGTGCTTTTCACAATATGCATCGGTGCAAAGCAGTTTTACAGAAAGTCATACTTTTATTTCAATAATAGCTTAGTGCATTACCACAGAGCAAACTTTTTGGTGCTGGGCGATATATAACATTAATTCAAGTGATTCTCCAGATTTTGATCTAGCTATATTGTATTTATAGTGTTGTCTAGCACATATATATCAGTGCTGCAGTGACTCTCGCACACATCTGAGCACTCAAGGCATTTAGAGATTTAAATATTGGTTGGTTTTGTTCTATTAAGAGATTTAAATATATATATATCTGTATAGTTATATTAAGTGATCTAAACATCGGTTGGTTTCGTTCTATTAAGAGATTTAAGTATCGGTCAGTATTGCTCTATTAAGAGATTATTCTTATTCTAATCCTATTTAATATCATACCCCTTCTGAGTTCAGGTGGCCGAGAGAGGGCACATCGAAGAGGTTCTGGATGAGGTCAGGTGAGCAGGCCTGTCCCAGCCAGAGGAACATAGAGAGCCCGTTTTCCAACAGGAACATGCCTGACTCGCTGAGCCGCTCCTCAGAACAGCGCACTGGAGCTGGGATCGACTCACTGGACACATCCATAGTGTGCTGAGAGAGAGAGAGCAAATGCTTAAACTGTAATGCACAGTGTTTGAAGTTATGATAGAAACGATATACATGTTATGTGTGTAACTCACCAGCGGGATGAGCCGAGGGTAGAGTAGGACCTGGCTTTCCTCCACTCCCATCGCCATAACCATGAATCTGTAGAAGGCTCTGTCATCTGTGGAGAGCTCAGTACTGCCCACAAGAGATGGAGTCTTCAACAGACTGTTCATGTAGACGGGAAACACCTTCATCGCATCAGGCAGGATTAGCTGTAGGGTAAAATGTTCAAAAAGAGCAGTCAGTTTACATGTCAAATCAGAGATACACACTCAAAAAAGTCTGATGTGAGGATGATGAGAATGAGAAGGAATTTTCTGTATTGATTTATTTTACAGGTTTTCTACCCTGCTACCCTTTGAATTACACATTGCATTGTGTTTTATGGTTGAAGGAAATAGCTGTAAATTGAACGAAAAAGGTATTGATCATTTTTTCTTACAGTGCAGTCAGTGCAAAGATGAAGATATGAATCTATTAAATATAATTAAAATATGAACGAGACATGGTGCTGAAGAAAGAAAAAAAGATATAAAAATGTCTAAAAAATGGTTTCTGAATTTCAGTGTGAGCTAAAACTAAAACTTTGATTTAAATAAAGTATAAAATAAATATTGAAAAACTTTAACTTCAATTTAAAATATTGCCTTAGTGAAATAAAATGAGTTGAAAACTAAAGTGAAATAATAATAAATTAAAGTTAAATAGAAATATTAAAATGAAAACTAATAACAATGAAAAAAGCACATAAAATGGCGAAAACAAACTAAATTGGATCTCACTTTATTTTAAGCTGTCCTTGTTACAGTGTACTTATACATTTAAGTACTGAGTAATATTAATCAACTGTTTACTTACTACTAATTAGGGTTAGACAAGGGATTGGTTTAGGGTTAGTTGCTGGTAATTGTGCATAATTTACTGTTATTATACTAAAATAGCACTGCTGCTTTATAACTTAGTCTAAATAAGTTCACACATGATATGTGTGTGATGCATTAATGACGGGAGAAGATGTTTTTATAAGGGTGTGTATATTTCCTATGAACATGGATGGACATGAATGTGTGACACAGACCTGGCTGGCTGCTGAAGGAGTGGCGCAGTTCTTCCTGTAGCAGGCCAGCATGTGAGCCGTCTGGTTTACCAGGATTTCCCTCACCGTCTTCAGAGGCTGGTTGAGCATGGCCCGATACGCTGAAGGATAAAAACATCCACCACATTTACTGACTGAATAACTAACTGAAATAAAATAAGTGCTATAACTACTAAAACTGAAATAAAAAATGAAATATATATATAAAAAAGAACAACTGGAAAAGACTTGAAAACCCTGAATTATGCTTTAGTCCACTATAAAACCATAAGAAAATGATCAGATAGCAAGGTTTTTACAGATTGATTTAAAATTCTCATTATTGTACATTTTTGATTTTTAAAAATTAGCATTATGTCACATGTTATGTTAAAATCTGTAAAAACACATGAAATTTTAATTTATGTTCTTGTAAGAGTTAGAAAGCTGGTCACCTGACTTGGCGAAGAAGTTGATGAGGGCATCTGTCTCACAGCTTTTGAAGAGCTCAGAGAGCTGTGAGCTGCAGTTCAGACTGAGGTTGTGAATTCGCAGCCTCCTCTGTCCACCGATGGTGGTGTAGAGCAAAGCACACTGGGAAACCAGAGAAAAAAATAAAACGTATTTGTGTTGCTCTTTCCAGCAAGTGAATTCCAAGAGCATCACAACAAAACAGTTCAATGAGGACTCAAATGCACCTGAGTTACTAAGAAAATAATATTATGCATCAAACAATTGTATTACAGATTATGTCGAACAGTGAGAGACTTAACATGTGACCAGTTTTGATGCAGTAAGTATTCCCAAATGTCTTTTTTGTATTCTTTAACAGTCTGGTCTTTGTCATTGTCTCAGACTGACCTGCATCACAGCTCCAGACTCCTCGCTAAGTGTGTCGTCATGTTTAAACTCCACAGTCAAGGCCTTGTCACAGTCCACTGCTGCCATCTCCACATCTGTAGTGTTGCTCATGTGTACGGCACCAAAGAAATCTGTGGCCCTGAAGCCTTGAGAATCAAGCAGATATTAAGATATGCCATAGATTCACTCACTGCCGTTCAAAAGTTTGGGTTCGGTAAGATTTCTTAATGTTTTAGAAATAGGTCTCTTAAGCTCACCAAGGCTGCACTTGTATGATCAAAAATACAGTAAAATCAGCAATATTTTGAAATATTATTACAACTTAAAATAATTGTTTTCTATTTGAAAACATTTTAAAATATAGGCTAATTTATTCCTTAGAGGCTAAGCTGAATTTTCAGCATCATTACGCCAGTCTTCAGTGTCACATGATCCTTTCAGAAATCATTCTAACATGCTGATTTACTGCTCAAGCAACATTTCTTATTATGATCAATAATTGTATTTTTACAATTTTTTTCAGGATTCTTTGATGAATACAAAGTATCTGTTTAGAATAGAAATGAATTGTAATATTATATATGTCTTTACAGTCACTGTTTGATCAATTTAATGCATCCTTGCCAAATTACAGAATTCATTTATTTTGAAAAAATAAAATAAAATCCGACTCAACTTTTAAACAGTAGTGTACATACATAGTGTGTTTAACCTTACAGTGTTCAAGTACTTTACTCTAGAATGTTATTACCTGTGCCAGTACGGACACGCATGATGGCATCGAATCCGATGGACTTCTCCACATCTCGCTTGAGGTCATTGAGAAAATGCTGACCATTAACCTCCACCTGAAAAGATATAAAGGTTTGAGGTTTGACCACAAGAGGGCAGCAATTTAAACCCAGAGTTCTACTATTTGATACCATATTCAAGGTGTCTGTGTTTCAGTCTGTGCACATGTGTACCTGGAAGTTGCTGTACTTGTAGATTGAGCCTCCAGTATGTGAGGGCACGTCGCCCATGGTGGCTATATCCACATACTGGTTGGGAAACAGGAAGAGGTCGACACAACAGCCCTGAGCCACACAATCTTTAGTCAGCTGCTCATACACACCCCGCTGAGGCTGGAACAGAGTCTGACAACACAGACAAACAAATCGTTCATTTTAGGATTTTGATGTTTAATACTATTTTATGCAGATGCAAGTATGTAGCTAAGATTTTTGAATGGGGATATTTCATTAAACTTCATATTCAATAAATATTCACCTTCTCCTTTTCTGTACCGACAAGTTTTTTGTCATCTCGGTTTTTCAGTTTTCCTGGAGCCTCTGCTGTTGGGATGGAGGAGTGAAAGATGAAGAGTTTGCCACTGCATTCAGCTGCCTGAGGAGAGAGAAAAAAAAATCAGAAAATATGAAATCTAGGGTTGTCAAAATGATTACTTATGATTAATCGCATCTAACATTTAAATTTAGTTTTTATATAATATGTGTGTGTGTATATACTATTATTGTGTGTGTGTATATACTATTATATTTCTATAAATATTATATATATATATATATATATACATACTGTGTGTGTGCATGCGTGTGTGCATATACACACTACATACACAAAATAAACTCATGTTAGATGTGATTTATCGATTTGACAGCACTAATAAAATCATAAAACATTCTCATTGCCTGATGGTTTTATCTGTTCACATGAATTTTAACCAGCATATATGCAAAGGATGTGTATACTGGTGTGTTGTGTGTGTGTGTGTGTGTGTGTGTGTGTGTGTGTGTGTGTGTGTGTGTGTGTGTGTGTGTGTGTGTGTGTGTGTGTGTGTGTGTGTGTGTGTGTGTGTGTGTGTGTGTGTGTGTGTGTGTGTGTTGTGTGTGTGTTGTGTGTGTGTGTGTGTGTGTGTGTGTGTGTAATATATATATATAAATATAATAGTATATGCACAAACACATTTATATTATATAAAAAACAAATTTTAAATGTTAGATGCGATTAATCAAAAAACAAATGACCAAAAAACAACTTTAGTCACAGACTGAACATGTCAGTGAGATTATGAAACAACCAGTGCTGTCGCCAGTGATGACAAGTGGAAACATTGTCCTGGGCCTGTAAATTTAAATGACGACCCTAGAAACAACTGTGTGTTTATCAAATAAAGATTGTGTGCAGTATTAAAGTGCACTTTTGTTAAACAATGTAGAAATAAAAACTAAGTATGCAAGTACGTTTAGAAAGGGAGTAAATAGTTTTGGTAAATCGTTTTAGATTTGTTTGTACCTTTAGGGCCTCCACACCAGCTTGCACGACTGGTGCAAAAACAGTCTCACTCTCGTTGGTGTCAGCAAACATGTCAGGGATCTGATCTAAAAGGCTTAAGAAAATAATACACAAAATTATATTAACAGCAAGAATAGGCAACACGTGTCTCAAAGTCAAGCAATTCTTAAATATAACGAGCAATGTTATAATAGGCAGGAAAAGCATGTCTGAACTGAATATACTGTATACTATTATATTTCTATATATATTATAAATATATATACACGTGTGTGTGTGTGTGTGTGTGTGTGTGTGTGTGTGTGTGTGTGTGTGTGTGTGTGTGTGTGTGTGTGTGTGTGTGTGTGTGTGTGTGTGTGTGTGTGTGTGTGTGTGTGTGTGTGTGTGTGTGTCCGTGTGTGTGTGTCCGTGTGTGTGTGTCCGTGTGTGTGTGTCCGTGTGTGCGTGCCTGTGTGTGTGCCCGTGCGTGTGCCCGTGCGTGTGTGTCTGTGTACTAGTCTGTAGTTCTAGCTGTTGACATTCACTTAGAAATTATTCATATTTCTATGGCAATACTCATACCTGTAACACCAAAATCGTTCCATGTGTGGCTTTGTTAGTGATGTAAGCAAAATTCTTCATCACTAATTAATTATTTTGCAACAAAATTACGAGAAATGAAAAATATGTTTGTATATACATACATGTATACCTTAAATGCAGTGTCACTTTGGATAAAAACATCTGCCAAATGCATGAATGTAATGTTTAAGTATCAAATAACCAATATGCAGATATTTACAACAACAACATATCTGCATTATAAATATTGTTGTAGTAAGAATAATTATTAACAAACTCATTTATGAAAAAGTGGAATGTTTCCAATAGAGATTTAATACTGTATAATTTAACACTAATACAGAAACTCTTTTCTTTCTTATTGTGATTTATATCGGAGTTTCTCAAACGGAAAAAAAATGGATTTTGACCATGGGCAATTGATTGGATGGTTGTGGTTAACTATTGGTCAATCTCATGTGAGTGACAGGTTGCCCCGTCCTCGAGCCAGAAAACACATCATCAGAGAAAAGGGGGAGGAGAAACTATTGATTTTTTTTTTAAATAAAAATACTGGTGTGGACGGATAAATTATTTATAATAAAAAAATTCCATAAAAAAATATTTTGATTTCATGGTAAACTGAATAGTGTATATGACTCGATGTAGTGTCTTCAGATAGAAATGAGCATACTTGTTGATGACAGGCCGAGACTCCTGGAAGTTGACAAGGAATCCATCGAGAAGAGGCACAAACATCTCAGCCACATCAGAGACCACCATCATCTGCGGCTGGGCCAGAGCACTCTTCACATTATAGAAGTGCAGGATCTTGTTGTAGGTGACGAAGCCCACTTTAATGGCTGAACTTTCGGCTCCCTCCTCTCTTTAAAACACAAAGAACATAAGTGATCAGTAACACCAAAAAGATAAATAATAATAACAAAAAGATAAAACGATTAGGACATTGAAGTCACACTCAAAACTAAAATAAAAACTATATCTTTGCACTTAGCCTATGCTAAGAAATTTCCCCAAACTTCACTTTTTTAAGCCTTTTTTGCCATTACTTATCAAGGGATAGTTCACCCGAAATGTGTGCACATTTCACCATTAACTAACATATATCAGAGCACTGTGTAATAGCTGATAGTGGAGTGCTGCATCTAAGCTGTGCTGCCCAGTAAATTACAAGCATCCCACATTGACGTCTGCATCTGGAGTTTGTAGCTCTCTATGGCTACATTTACAAGATTGTAAAACATGGCGATGGTTTGAATCACTCAGTCCATATATGCCAAGTCTGTCATTAAACTAGAGACAAACTCTCCAATACAAACCCTATCAGGCATCTGAACAGACCGCATCAGCTCAGGGTGTCCAATGTGGTTTTCATTAACGAAGTAATCTAGCGAGCAAAGCCAGGAACAGAGGAGAGAAATCAGATATAATACCACAGGCTTATTTGGAGTGCACTACCGGACTGCTTTCAGAGTGAGGTCAGCTCCCAAACAAATAAGGACGTACCCTTAGGAACCAGCGGATGAGAGGTAAGGACTGGGAGTTTGAAACAAAGTCTGAAATATGCAAGTTCCTCAGAGGTGAATCAAAGCTCACCTTTCAGCTGGCCGTCACCCAAATAAACGGTATAATTGGAGCCATGTGTCCGACGAAACTTTTCAATGCTTGTAAATGTTGCAGTACTAAAGTCGTTCAACCTCCTGACTTCCTTCAGGCAGACATTTTCAAAAGATGAGATATTGGAATTGGTTCTTTCCCTATTTTTTTTCTTGCTTGTTCTCCAGTTACCATATTTGGCAGTGGATCGTGGCTCTTTTTCAGCTGGATTCGTTCACATTCCAGGCTGATAGTAACGGAGATGAACATGTGTTCATCCTAAGAGGTGCCGAAAGAATAGCGAGGGGTGGCTTCTGCTCAAGGCTTCAACTTTACTCCACAGATCCTCCAAGCCAAACACCTGGAGCTGGGCGTCAGTATGTGGGATGAGGGATGAAAGCAATCATATATCTTCATTCAAACCTGGATCTTTACAGTATAAACGGTCCAAACTATAAAATACTATTATAATGATCTATTCGCACTGACCATTTTAAGCCTGTTGGCTGATACAGAGTCGACAGAAGCACATGGGAAGCTGAACCCTATGAAATCTGCTTTATTCTTTCACAATTCCACAAAAAATGTATTGTTTTTATTTTTCTGGATTCTATGGTCATTTTAATAATTAATTTATAAAACTTTAATAACTTAACATTTAAAAAAAAACAATAGTGCCTTAAGAATGTGTTTTATTTTTTTCAGATATTATGTGTTGTCTGTTTTAATTTTTCTGGATTCTGTTTTATAATTTAACACAAATTTACTATCAATAATTAATGAATGCATAAAACTAACATTTAACTCTTCCGTGCTGGTCAAAATATATCAATTTGTTTTTGTTTTCAGTGAAATGAATGTACTATATTTTAGTTTGATAACGTTTTTTATTAAAGATTTTGAGATTTTAAGATACTTAAAAAACAATTATTAATATAACTATATTTATATAGTAGTTATAATCCATTTTATTACCTATTAACAACTTTTTGAGCATGGACCTGAAAATTTAATTTCCAAATTAAACTGTCATAAATCTTAAATGATTTGGTCTCTTTTTAAAGAAGACACTTGGCAGATTAATGCGAAGTGAAAACAGTTTAAGAGGGGAAATTACTTTTAAAAACTTCATTGTTGGTATTCTAGGTTGATATCTAAAAAAAATTGCTTTTTTATTACGATTTCGTATGGGCGCAGTACTGAACGTTTCCACTAGATAAAATTTGTTTGCCATTCATTTCAAAAGAAGTAATTTCTGCCCTAGAGGAGCAAAAGTGTGACTCTTTAATTTCAGGACTATTTAACCTTTTCAAATCATGTCTATAATTTTTTTTGTCTGTGTGTTCACATAGCAAGTGCTGAAACCTTTATCCTTTGGCAAAACAAAATGCTGAAATACAGAGTTTCACTGTCTAAATTAAAAGACAAAACTGTGATGCTCAATCAAACAGAGACAGAGAACATGCAGACTTGACTTCATATTTAAATAGCAGTCTTTTTGCGGTGTAATATTCACAGACACTAGGCCATATCATCATTTAATTAAGTCTACACTGTATAGCCCTACTTTTGATGTATTAATCTAAATTTTGGCAAATTCGGCGACATTTCTATTTGGATCCACTGGATTCCACAATGCCCTACACATGATATCCTTCATATGAATCTCCTTTGAACAAAATTTTCTCAAT
Source organism: Chrosomus eos (assembly GCA_036326025.1). Classification (NCBI taxonomy): domain Eukaryota; kingdom Metazoa; phylum Chordata; class Actinopteri; order Cypriniformes; family Leuciscidae; genus Chrosomus; species Chrosomus eos. The sequence continues at coordinate 55,489,976 of CM070818.1, forward strand.
TTGTTAATAAAATATTTTAAGGTTTAAAATGTATACTATAATAAAAAAAATTAAAAAATAAGTATTAAAAATGTATTCAAGAAATATTAGGTACACTGCAAACATTGTGATTACAAATGGTGAAAAAGGACACAGATGTGTCTAAAAGCACATGGCACCCAAAACATAAATTTTCCCTAAGCATAGATTTTAACCTGACAGTTTTATATAAAATCCAAGAGCAACAATACAACAAAGGCCTGGTTTCACAGACAGGATTAAGCATTAATTCAAAATAGGACATTTAAGTAGCTTTCATATACGTGCCTTAGAAAAAAAAACTTTACTGATGTGCATCTTGAGACAACGCAATGGCACAGACACATTTTAAGATATGTTAGAGCAAGTTGCTTTCAGTTAAAACGGCTCAAACATGCACTTTAAATACAGACAGCAAACATAATCTCTCAACTTACTTTGGAAGTCGGTCAAGCAATGTCTTCAGTTCCTCGCATATTAGTTTGACAAGTCCACTTTTTATGTTGTTGTAAGAGACATCGATCATGAAGATGTAGGCAGGAGGATTGGGAGGCTTATTATTCTTAAAGACAGAAAAGAACATCACAGCATGAATTAAAGTTCATGAACTTCAAGGTGGCTATTTTTGCTTGTTTTTTACAGACTTGGTCATATCATATGGCAGAGAATACATATAAAGTTTGCAATTAATTATGTAAAAGCACATCAATTGCTCATGAGAAAGTTTTTTTTTATCTTTTTATATAAAGAAATGGAAAACTGAACGCATTACAAAGTCCCAAAACACAGCCAGTATGATCAAGGTGAGAACTCGTTATTTTTTACTCCCAATATGCAATAGAGATGAGCTGTGATCATTTTATTAAACACTGCAGGATCTGATCCTCAAGTATTAATAAACATCTGAGAGAAATAGAAGCCCAGACATCAGATTATGATGTCAGGCTGAGATGAGGAAACCAGGCACGGACTGGGGCCAAAAATGTGTCATGGATCTCTTTAGTCCGATAACTGAATTGCAAGTTCATTTGAGATTACAAGCTACTTTTCACCCTGAACCATCAGTATGTAATACACAATGCATCAAAGGTTTCAAAAGTTTACACAAAAGTTGAATGTTTGCGGCTTAAAAATTATGCTTAAAAATTAAGCATAAACTAAAGATCTTTTTTTATTCACTTTTTTATTTTGTCCTGTGGACTATATGTAAACATCTGTAATGTGAAATAGCTTACTGTAATTATATAGGGCAGTATTACAATTTCAACATTCTGCAGATACTGCAAGTTGAATTTAATATTTTGACTTTGTATTGCATTTTCATTAATATTGTGTATTTACACATACTATGCATTTCCAAAAAAGCAAGTTAACTTTCAGCTGACAGAGCAGCTTAAACATTTACAACTCACTAAATTCAAACTTGCCTCTGTATAATCAATTAAAGGGTAATTTTTTGTATGCTGAGCATAAATACTTTTCCTAATTTTAAACATATCACATGTTTACTCTCAAGATTCAATTGTATATGCCTGAATAAAATATGTGATGTGACTGCCAAGAGAGAAACCTTTCTCAGGTGCTTCTTCCGGGGCAAGCTGACCCCATTTGTGCAAAACACACATTCTCTTATAATCTACTGTACACACTCTCTTATACCATTATGGAAATTGACTTTATTTAGATAAATCAAATGTAATCTATTAATAATAAAATCTGACTGTGACTATTGTAGACAAGTGTACAACAAAAAAAGAAGCAAGTTCTCATTGATTAAACCTGAATGTTATGAAGATTGATACCTTGCAGTAATCCAACGTGGCAATGAACTCATATGAGCCCAAAGACAGTTCTGGTCTCTCATACATATCCATTCTTCTCCCCATATGGTCCAGATGCTGGAAATACTGCGCTGGAACTAAGGTAGTGGAAACACATTTTTAGAAACACATTTTTTTTTAGCCATGATTGCAGACAAATAATCCCTACCATATGCTGACAGGAAACACAGCGTACACATGCTGCGTGTAAGAAAAAAAGATCTCAGCAGTCTCCAATGGTACAGTACCAACCTTCATTAACACAGCTGCAGAAACCGCACTGGTAGCGTCGTCCTCCATCGATAAACTGCATGTAAGGACACATGTAGGCCTTACAGCGGTTGCAGCGGATTGGTCCAGTCTCACCGTGATTTACAATGTACAGAGGAGTCTATAGAGCACAAGCAGATCACAGTGAGAAGGACAAATAACACCTACTGTAACATATGGCATACCATTTTATATAGAATACTTTTATATAGTTAAGTTATACTTGTAGTTGTTTTTTTTTATTAATACTGGTTTATTTATTAATACTGTTATTCAGCAAGGATGCATTAAATTTATCAAAAGTGACAGTAAAGACATTTATGTTACAAAAAAAGACAGATTCCCAAAAAAATATTAAGCAATATTAAACAGAACACCTGTTTTCACCATTGATATTAATGAGAAATGTGTCTTGAGCACCAAATCAGCATATGTGAATGATTTCTGAAGGATTATGTGACACTGAAGAGTGAAGACTGGAGTAATGCCAGATCAGGGATATATTTTAAAATATATTTAAATATAAAACAGTTCTTTTAAATTGTAATAATATTTCACAATATTACGTTTACTGTATTTTAATCAAAACAGTAGTACATAAAACATTTTTTTTTTTAAATCACTTCCATTTCAGATGGAAAATTTTAATTGTTACCTTCATTAACTGAAGACAAACAAATACATCCAACTGATCTGTAGCTTTGTGGTTATTGTTCAAATTATGTTTACAAAGATAAGATATAAAATACATAGATTTTAAAATGAAAGAAAAAAGGTTAAGCTAATATATTTTTTCCAGTCAATATGGAGTCATATTTAGATCAAAAATCTAAATGTGGAGTGATTTCTTCTTTAACCCTTATGCTGCATTAGGGACATTTTTGGTCTTTTGCAGTTTAATTTCTTTGACCATTTTGGCTGTTTTAATGCAAATGATATGTAATTTGGCAAAATTGTGACTTTTGGGATAAATGTAAAAAAAATGATCCCATTTTGCAAAATATGTATAACACACTTTGTGTAGAACAAATAGTCACACTCAGCACCATAATGGACAAAAATGTCCCATTGAAACCCATTCAAACCTTGTTTAAAGCCGGGGCCGTCATTAATACACAAATCATGATTTATGTTGAAACATCCTTTCATTTTGAAGCAAAAGCATTATATTTGCATTATATAGTGTATTCCACCAGATGACGTTACTACATATGTATTCCCTATGGGTGGAAATGCACGTTATTTTCCTGGTTTCCACTAGGGGCACTATGGAGTGTTTTATGAAGCATTTTAATGGCTCAATGATCTAAAATGATGTTTCTGAGTATGTGTGGATGTCTGAGAGCAATGTGTGTCTGTTGACAAAAGTGTGTGTGTGTAGGGCCTAAATATAATACATGGTGTTTAGGCGAGTGACAAATCACAATATCCTAAAGGTAATATTTTACCCTTTCTGTCTACTCTCTCACTCTTTGTGTGTGTGTGTGTGTGTGTGTGTGTGTGTGTGTGTGTGTGTGTGTGTGTGTGTGTGTGTGTGTGTGTGTGTGTGTGTGTGTGTGTGTGTGTGTGTGTGTGTGTGTGTGTATTTAGCAAGAGAACGCGCTTCTCACTGCATTGTTTTCTTTCGGTATTTTACGCACAAACATGAATCTTTTGAATTTTATGCATCTTTGACACAGCTTCGTTTTTTTTTTTTTAGCAGTCTATGTTTCAAAGTTAATTGATAATTGTAGAGGCACAAACACAGCCATGCAGTCATTCCTTAGACAATAATAACACCTTTCATCTTGCGGCAACACAAAGATGTAGCTGCGAGGGACCTAAAACAAAGTCTGCCTTTCATACAAGTGTGGTTGATGCAGAAGTTATAAAGCTGTGCACATCTTGGGTGCGGCAATTTTAAACTGGACAAGATGAAGAAAAGCTAGTGGGTCTGCAGACACCCATGACAAGAGCAGGAGGGGGTGCAGTTCATGCCCTAACAAAAAAAGAAAAATCTCTACCACCTGCTCAAAATGTGGCATTTACATCAGTAAGGAGCATGCATTGCAATTCTGCAGCTCCTCCAAATGAGCTGAAGAATGACCCCATTTTGTTTTGAAGTTTTGATATGTTTTATATGTTTATACATTTAAATTGTTTATAGAAAAATTAAAAATTCATGTTCATGGTGATCTTGTAGTTTTGCTTTAGCAAATTATATGTGTAGTGAGACAGACACAGGTTATAATCTCCTAGTAGAAATCAGGAAAATGTTTGCAGTACTACAGATGTTTGCAGTATGTCAATTATATAAAAATGGTACCAACTGGTGGAAAACAGTAAAAAGTAAATATTTTACCCCAAGGCTTGGTAATGACAGGGTATTTGAATAGAAATGATGATTTTATGATATTATGACAGTGGGTTCAAAAATGGGTATTTTAATGGGTTCAAATAGGACCAAATTTGTCCTTGCGCCATGAGCGATTTTTAAAAAAAATCTGCCATAGCAAAAAAAATAAAAATGCACAAAAAATAATGTTGCTGCTAATCTTTGGCATATTCAAGACTATGATACTCCAAAGCCAAGGGTTTCACTTTGCGTTTATTATATGGAAAATAATAAAAATTTTGTGTTTTTTCCTCTTATACAAATTGATGGTATCGCCACCAAAACTGGTATTTAAAGGGTTAAAATCCTGAAATAAAAAAAATATTTGGTAGTTATGATGAGGACTGATGCTGGTTAAAAGATTTAACTTGGTAAAAGTGGAAAATAATAATAATATATAATAATTTAGGCAGTGTTTAATATGTGGCCATTTTTGTCCCTTAATGCGCTAAGAGGGATTTTTAAAAAAAAAATCTGACATAACACAAAATCTTTAAATGCACCAGAAATAATGTTGCCACTAATCTTTGACATATTCAAGACTGTGATAATCCAAAGCTAAAGTTTTCTCTTTGCATTTAGTGTATGGAAAATAATTACATTTTTGTGTTTTTTCCTCTTATACAAATTGATGGTATCGCCACCAAAACTGGTATTTAAAGGGTTAAAATCCTGAAATTAAATAATTATTTGGTAGTTATGATGAGGACTGATGCTGGTTAAAAGATTTAACTTGGAAAATGTGGAAAAGAATAATAATATATAATATTTTAGGCATGTGTTTAATATGTGGCCATTTTTGTCCCTTAACGCGCTAAGAGGGATTTTTTTTTTAAATCTGACATAACACAAAATCTTTAAATGCACCAGAAATAATGTTGCCGCTAATCTTTGACATATTCAAGACTGTGATAATCCAAAGCTAAAGTTTTCTCTTTGCATTTAGTGCATGGAAAATAATTACATTTTTGTGTTTTTTCCTCTTATACAAATTGATGGTATGTCCACCAAAACTGGTATTTAAAGGGTTAAAATCCTGAAATTAAATAATTATTTGGTAGTTATGATGAGGACTGATGCTGGTTAAAAGATTTAACTTGGAAAAAGTGGAAAATAATAATAATATATAATATTTTAGGCATGTGTTTAATATGTGGCCATTTTTGTCCCTTAATGCGCTAAGAGGGATTTTTTTTTAAATCTGACATAACACAAAATCTTTAAATGCACCAGAAATAATGTTGCCGCTAATCTTTGACATATTCAAGACTGTGATAATCCAAAGCTAAAGTTTTCTCTTTGCATTTAGTGTATGGAAAATAATTACATTTTTGTGTTTTTTCCTCTTATACAAATTGATGGTATCGCCACCAAAACTGGTATTTAAAGGGTTAAAATCCTGAAATTAAATAATTATTTGGTAGTTATGATGAGGACTGATGCTGGTTAAAAGATTTAACTTGGAAAATGTGGAAAAGAATAATAATATATAATATTTTAGGCATGTGTTTTAATATGTGGCCATTTTTGTCCCTTAACGCGCTAAGAGGGATTTTTTTTTTAAATCTGACATAACACAAAATCTTTAAATGCACCAGAAATAATGTTGCCGCTAATCTTTGACATATTCAAGACTGTGATAATCCAAAGCTAAAGTTTTCTCTTTGCATTTAGTGCATGGAAAATAATTACATTTTTGTGTTTTTTCCTCTTATACAAATTGATGGTATGTCCACCAAAACTGGTATTTAAAGGGTTAAAATCCTGAAATTAAATAATTATTTGGTAGTTATGATGAGGACTGATGCTGGTTAAAAGATTTAACTTGGAAAAAGTGGAAAATAATAATAATATATAATATTTTAGGCATGTGTTTAATATGTGGCCATTTTTGTCCCTTAACGCGCTAAGAGGGATTTTTTTTAAAAATCTGACATAACACAAAATCTTTAAATGCACCAGAAATAATGTTGCCGCTAATCTTTGACATATTCAAGACTGTGATAATCCAAAGCTAAAGTTTTCTCTTTGCATTTAGTGTATGGAAAATAAATACTTTTTTGTGTTTTTTCCTCTTATACAAATTGATGGTATCGCCACCAAAACTGGTATTTAAAGGGTTAAAATCCTGAAATTAAATAATTATTTGGTAGTTATGATGAGGACTGATGCTGGTTAAAAGATTTAACTTGGAAAAAGTGGAAAATAATAATAATATATAATATTTTAGGCAATGTTTAATATGTGGCCATTTTTGTCCATTAATGCACTCAACGGTGTCAAAAATCTAATGCAGCACAAGGGTTAATTTGACAGTACAATAATATATTTATCTGAAATGTTCCTTGGAGACTGCACTTAAACCCATTAGTCTCTCATGAGAATACTAACACTTCCTAAAAAGGCTCTGAAGTATAATGATGAAGGGTAAAGCAATAAAAGATTCCAGAGTTAAACAAGTCTTGAAGGAATCAAAACCACTATTAAACTACTGTCACAATAAACGGAGGGGACAGCCATGAATTAGGGTTTGAACATATTCCAAAGGCAGTATTTTCCAAATACAAAACCATGGACAACAGTGTTGATTCTTAAAACAAAGGATTATTTACTTCCTTTTTCCATGCAACACAAAAGGAGACGTTAAGCAGAATATTATTCATACAGCTATTTTCCATACAATGAAAGTGAATTATTTCCTTTATTTAACCAGGAGAATCACATTGAGATATTACTATCTCTTCTTCCAGAGAGCCCTGATGTACAAACGGGACAAAAAAACCCTCTCAAATCATATAAAATCTAAGATGATGCTGAATTATTCTTATTTGCATATTCAAAACACACAAAAGATATTAGAGTTCTTCGGTGAAGAAAAACAAGTTATATTAAGTTAACTTAATTTTGGATCTGTTCATTACACAAAACTATGACTTCAGAAGATTTGGAGCACAACTCATATAAAATACTGTTATGATAGTTTTATTGTGCTCTTTCTGTCATTTTTGGAGCTTGACAGGCTGGTCATCATTCACTTGTTAGCATGGAAAAAAAAGAGTACAAAAAAAATCTTTATCATCTCCTTTTGTGTATCACAGAGGGAAAGTCATATGATTTGAAGCACATTTTCATTTAGGAAAACCCCTAGTATCATTTTAAGACTAGAACAACGCTTGTGAAAAAGAAGTGTGCTTAATTGTATTGAATGTGCTCTTTTACTGTATTTAAAATCTTAAAAGTATATTTTTTTACTGTACTTGAAGATTATATAGTATTAATGAAATAAAATGCCACTTAAGTGTACCTGATGAAAGTATATTTCTTAGCACACTTAAGTAGACTTTTTAAAGAAATGCACTTTATGTCATAAGAAAAGTTTTACTTTAAAGCACATTTTAAATAATTATTAGTTGTAATAATCTTTTGTCAGGCTTAATCATTTAACTGTAGTTTTATTCAATATTACATGTAAAGTACGTACTAACTTGAATGTACTAAATTGCAACTTCATTACATAATTGTTGTGTGACAAATAGGCCTATATTTGAATAAATGACATACAAGTTTCAACAGAAATTACATTCATGAATATTTTAGTTTACCATAAATGCTTCTCCGTGCATTCAGCAGTGCACTTTAACCATATTTCAAGACTATAGAAGCAATTATGAATTTCCTATAAAGATGTACTTAAGTCACAAAAGCCCTCAACTAATTGCATTTAAATAAATTGAAACTATAATACTACACATTTGTTATTTAATTTGCAATTAATCTGCAATAAGTGTCCGAAAACATCCATCACATAAAGTTAGCATTAAAATATATATTTGTGTCAAGTACACTTTCACAAGTATGCAAAAGATCTTTTCACATGGGAAGATATGTATAGTTTTACAGCACTAAACATGAGGTGCTTTCCTCATGTTTTTTTTTTTTTTTTTTTTTTTTTTTTTTTTACATTTTACCTAATTTTACCATTTTACCAACTAAAAATTCCTTAGAAATGGTCACTTATGTTGTGGCATTCCTCACTTGTTAATCAAATGTCTGCTAAATTAATACATGTAAAAGAAAAATTCAAATAAATAAATCCAAACCTGAAGAACTGCAAAAAATCAGAGTGCTGATAAAATGCTGCATACCTCGTTTTTGGGCACGGTAGCGAAGGGTTTGATAATGGCTGCCAGAGGCACTTTGCACTGCTTTGCAAGGTCAGCAGTGCAAGGGAAGGAATATGTTGTGCACCGCATGAATCTTGGGCTGGCATTCCCTTAAAATAGAACAAAAAATGAATATATTAAACAATAGTACTTTTATGCTAATATTTCGAGTGAAGTGAAAAGATGCTTACCTTGATCCTGTACTGTGAAATCTGTGGTGACCAGTGGAGGCACCTGGCCCCTAACGTTTGTGACATACACCTGGCCCCCTCTCTTAACCTGGTCATCTTCAATCACTTGCGTCTGGAGGAGACAGGTCAGTGTACCTTGAAATGTGCACATATTAAAATACTTTTGCACTGTAATGTAGCATTTCGTTCTCTTTTTTATTACCGGGCTTGGAATAGAGTCTGGATCCAGCTTCTTCTGAGGAGGGCCTGCCATTTGGGATGGAGCTCCAGGGAAGCCTCCTGGGAAAGCGCCTGTTTGTGGCCCTGCCATCTGTGGGCCTGCCATTTGTGGTCCTGCCATTTGTGCACCATACGGGCCAGCAATTGGGCTCCCTTTAGACCAGAAGCAAAAACAATGGTTATTTAGGCTTGCCAACATTTGCCACTAAAAATAGTGTAGAGGTGAAGTGTGTAGTTTCTACATCAACAAACACAAGTGAAAAATTAAGATAGTTTTCAAACAGTTATTATTGCAAACACAACCCACAATCCTTCTGCATTTGGTCAGACAGATAGTCCCATCCCAAACTCACACCATTGCTTAAGTAAATGTTGCTGAGTTGGGCTGAGGACCGTCTCATGAAGCAGGATTCAGTGGCTAACCGGTAAAGATTGAGCAAACTCTGTGAAGGTGGATTGGTGTTTACAAGGACTAAGGATTAATATGTATGCTACCAGTCAAAAGTTTGAAATAATTACAATTTTGTAGTGTTTTCTAAAGAAGTCTCTTATGCTTACCCAGGCTGAATTTATTTGATTAAAAATACAGTATAAATTTCAATGTAATACTGTGAAATATGATAGTGTAATGGTAAAATGGAAGTGCAAAATATTAAAGGATAATTCCGGTATTTAGCACTTTGAGTCTATTTTCTAGTTTGTTTTGGATGAACTAGAGTGGTGGACACAGACATTTTGACGATGGGTCCTGTCTCGACTTTTTGACTATTTTAGAATCGCCTCTGACCGCTTCAGAGTGGCTGTCTATGGGCATGCACAAACATGTGCTTAAAACAACCCTTAACGTACGTTTTCAAAACTGTGCAACTCACCGAGTGGTTAGTGGTGTTCGGTGATGTTCCAAAACAAGTAGCGTAGCGAAATACAGTTTCTAGTTTCTTTAGTCAAAAAGTCGAGACAGGACCCATCGTCAAAATTTCTGTGTCCACCACTCTAGTTCATCCAAAACAAACTAGAAAATTTACTCAAAGTGCTAAATACCAGAATTATCCTTTAAGGGCCCTATCTTGCACCTAGCGCAATTGACTTTGTACACCGACGCATGTATCATTCCTATTTTGCACCCGACGCACAGCGGATTTTCCCTCCACAGACGCATGTTGGTAAATTAGGAAATAAACTTACGCTCCCGGGGACGGTTCAGCGAAAAGAGGAGGTGTGTTCCGGCGCAAACGTTCCCTGGTGCTATTTTGCAGTTTCAGAAAACAATTCCGCCACAGACCAGGAAAAACCTAATCTAAAGTCAGTGGCGTGTTATTCAGATGCTGTTTTAAGGGCGCATGCTTGGCCATAATGTAGGGTGTGCAAAACGCACATACACTTTGCTTCTCTCATTTACACAGACGCAGCAATTCCCATTTTTGCAAACCATACATAATTACAAGGAAAAATATTACTAAGCGAGGGAAATCATTGGTGTGTCCATGAAGATGTGAAAAAATAGGCATAAATCTAGCTTACACAATTACCCAAATTATTATACGCCTGTTTAACCGAAGCTAATTTGGGTGGGTTTCTCCCATCCCCATACAATGTCACTTCTCTGTCTTTTACGGCCCTGACGAGAACGTCGGTCTCCTCGGCTGTGAACCCGTCCTGGTGTGCGCCTGGCAAATCAGTCATCATAATAGCAATCCGCCATGGAACAAGCAAGCCTGCTTTTAAAGGGGAATGTGAGATGACGCTCTGATTGGTTTATTTCACAAACCACACCTATGAGTAATGTAGCTACTTCAGACCAACCCATTTTAGATTTGCGTCAGGTACAAGAGTCATTTATCCCACCGGTATAATAGCAACAGCGTCCGAGATCAGCCCACAAAGTTACTTGCGTTTCGCTTTTGATACTTGCGTTTCTGATCATTAAAATAGGGCCCTAAAAGCGTTTAAAAATTGGAACAGTATTTTAACACTAACAAACTACACACTTCACCTTTAAATGTACGTTTTTCATTGTTGTAAAATGTCCTAGTTTTAACCTGGTTGCTGTTGATAGCCTTGGGGTCCAGGTGGTGGTTGGTGGACACCTGGTCCAGGAGGGCCAGACATTCCCATAGGTGGAGCTGACATAGAACCCATAGTGGCCATTGGTGGAGGAGACCCTAATGAAGGCGGCTGCTGTCCAGGTGGAGAAAGAGGAGGATGCCCCATTGCAGATGGTGGTGATGTTTGGAATTGTTGTGGTTGTGATGTTTGGAATTGTTGTGGTTGTGATGTTTGGAATTGTTGTGGTGGTGATGTTTGGAATTGTTGTGATGTTTGGAATTGTTGTGGTGCTGTTGAGATTGAAGGAGACTGCATGGGCCGTTGACCTAAAGATCATAGTACATGGGAATAAAATGAACCAGTCAAACATCCACTATTTGAACTTCAAATTAATATAAAAAGGCATCTAGCTTACCATATCCTGCAATGTTCATGGAACTCATTTGATTAGTCAGCTGTTGAGTTGGAGGTGGGGATTGTGCCATGCTATAGAAAGCATTTTGAGGAGGCTGCCCATAAGAAGACATGGATGGAGCTGAAGCAGCAGGAGGAGCGAAACTGATGGGAGTAAATAAATATATTAGGAGCTATATGTTATTATGTAATTCACTTTCGACAACAGTGAAGTAGTGTTTACCTGTGGGGATGGGCCCCGTTCTGCTGAATGTTAGCACCATACTGGCTGGATACTGGTAATGGAGGCATCCCAGAAGGAGAGGAGGCAGGTGGCTTGAGGACACCTAGACAAAAAAGCATTGATTTTAATGCAAGCACATAATACTGTGAAGAATGTCAGCAAATGCATTGATGATGTCACTTTCTCCAGGACCATCACCATACGAGCCAACCGGAAGCCGTGGATGACTGTGGAGGTGCGCGCGCTGCTGAAGACCCGAGACTCCGCCTTCAGAGCAGGTGACAAAGCTGCCCTAAGAACAGCGAGGGCCAAACTGTCCCGGGCCATCAGAGAGGCTAAGCGTGCACACGCCCAGAGAATCCACAGCCACTTCAAAGACAGCGGTGACACGCGGCGCATGTGGCAGGGCATCCAGGCCATCACAAATTACAGGACAACACCCATTGCCTGTGACAATGATGCCTCTCTTCCAGACGCACTGAACAACTTCTACGCTCGGTTTGAAGCACAGAACAACGTGTTGGCAAGGAAGTCCACTCCTTCTCCCAACGACCAGGTGCTGTGTCTCAGCATAGCTGATGTGAGGAAAACTCTAGGCAGAGTAATCCCACGGAAGGCCGCTGGACCAGATAACATACCTGGCAGTGTGCTCAGAGGATGTGCAGACCAGCTGGCAGATGTTCTTACAGACATCTTCAACATCTCTCTGAGCAGCGCCGTTGTTCCAGCGTGCTTCAAGGCCACCACCATCGTCCCCGTGCCAAAGAAATCCTCAGTGTCCTGCCTCAATGACTACCGTCCCGTCGCACTTACACCCATTATCATGAAGTGCTTCGAGAGGCTCGTCATGAAGCACATCAAGACCCAGTTACCCCCCTCGCTAGACCCACTGCAGTTCGCGTATCGTCCAAACCGTTCAACGGACGACGCCATTGCCACCACCCTCCATCTGGCCCTTACCCACCTGGAGAAAAAGGACTCATACGTTCGAATGCTATTCATAGATTTCAGCTCAGCATTCAACACAATCATTCCCCAGCACTTGATTGGAAAGCTGGACCTGCTGGGCCTGGACACCTCCCTCTGTAACTGGATCCTGGACTTTCTGACTGGGAGACCTCAGTCAGTCCGGATGGGGAACAGCATTTCCACCACCACCACACTGAGCACTGGGGCCCCCCAGGGCTGTGTGCTCAGTCCACTACTGTTCACTCTGCTGACTCACGACACCAAATTCCTTGGTGTTCACCTGGCGGAGAACCTCACCTGGTCCCTTAACACCAAGTCCATTACCAAAAAAGCCCAGCAGCGCCTATACTTCCTTCGAAGGATGAGAAAAGCACATCTTCCATCCCCCATCCTCACTTTGTTCTATAGAGGGACTATTGAGAGCATCCTGAGCAGCTGTATCACTGCCTGGTTTGGGTCTTGCACCAGTTCGGACCACAAAGCCCTACATAGGATAGTGAGAACTGCTGAGAAGATCGTTGGGGTCTCTCTTCCGTCCATCAAAGACATTTATGTAAAACATTGTATGCGCAAAGCAATCAGCATTGTGGATGACCCCACCCACCCCTCACATAAACTTTTTATCCTCCTGCCGTCTGGAAAGAGGTACCGAAGCATTCGGGCCCACACAACCAGACTGTGTAACAGCTTCTTCCCTCAAGCCATTAGACTCCTAAACACTCAAAAACTGGTATGACACATACACATGTTCCGAGTTGCACTCTACAAACTGTAAACGGTCACTTTTTAACTGTCTGCTACTTCAGTAACTGCTATGTGCATAGAACACTATCCCATAGTATGTTATTTACATTTGTAATATTTGTTTGCACTACTCTGTAGTGGTCGGCACTGCACTGTCCCAGTGTCACTTCTCTTATGACCACTGTTTTAAAAATGTTTTGTACTGTCCCATACTCTGCACACGCCTCTGCACGTGCACTTTATATAGGAATTTTTATTTTTATATAATATTTATTTCTTAATTAGTTCTATGTGTTTATACATAGCACCGTGGCCCCGGAGGAACGTTGTCTCGTTCCACTGTGTACTGTACCGTATATGGTTGAAATGACAAATAAAACTCTTTGACTTTTGACTTTGACTTTGAATAAAAAGAGCCTCAGAATATAAACAACAGAGTATGCAACTAATGTATTAGAACATAGGGCTGTGCGACAAATCAAATAAAGCCTATATATAGGCTATGACACTGAGGCATGATTCTGCTGTTTTTCTTTAAAGCTACACTGTGTGATTTTTACCCCCATCTAGCGGTAAAAAGGTATATGACCATCCAGTGAATATTAGTTTCTGTTCTTCTCAATTCCGATTTCGTTTTAACTCCTACGGTGGCCAATGTAGTCCAAGATTAACATGGCTTCCAGTTCGACCTCGTCCACATTCGACATGGTGCCATCGAGTGTTAAAACGCGAAAGGCGAAGCTTGAATTAACGGCCTATGTCCCTCTTTGGCTAATGTAGTTTCAAGATGGAGGGGCTACATGGCGACCGACATTAGAACCCCTCACCCGTATGTATTTTCAATGGCATATTATTCACTCACGAGAATACTTTATTATATGAACGAAGTAAATATACATTAATGAACACATATATTTTTGAAAGAACTAAGTGTTTTTAGCTAAGAATAAACTAAAAAAGTTACACAGTGTAGCTTTAAAGAGATACACTTTCGCCCTCCTTAAAAGCCTGAACATACAAATCAGTCAATGAGACCATTGTAAAATAGTGAGTATTCAAGTAAACACAGTACTAGGTTATGTCTTGAGCAATCCTAAACATTTGGAAAATACATTGGATGCATGACAAAAATTACTTGTATACCATTTTGATTATATCACCCACTCCTAATAGTGTAAAATAATCATGATTATGAACTTTTGATATAATCAAGCAGCCTTACGAGAACATAAGAGATGATATATCAGATGAAACTAGTAAAGAACAGTTTCCAAATGGTTTGTCTTGGTTCATTTAGGCTGAGGCTTTGCTGAGACTCCTATATTAAGGACAAGATGAAACTTGCTAGTACTAAAACAACAGAACTGAAGAGTTAAAAAAAATGAACATAAGGATATTCATTTTACCTGTCGGTGGGGCAGAATAACCCTGTGGTGGGGATCCATAGGCCCCATAATGCGATTGAGGTGGGGGGTTCCCAAATCCAGTAGAGTATCCCCCCATTCCAGCCTGGGCTTGGGAATATGGAGGGGTGGCAACATAACCTTGCTGACTCATCCTAATGTTATACCTCTGTCATTCCAGTCTGGGACAAAAAATGGTGACCTGGAGAAGAAGGAAAAAAACAGGCTAAATTACAATCTACTTTATATGTTTTCAATGTCAAGTCCTACATGTTTCCAACAAACGTTATTCATTTTGCAGGCTTAAAATAGACATTAAGAGAAAATGCAGAAATAGACATAAACGTTTCATTTTGAAACATCACCTTTAGACGGTTACTTCAAATCGGTTGCATTCAGCATAATACTAACAAAAGATTCACACTTTACACCTACTATAATTTAATTATAGTTATTTTTAGCTTAAACTTTGTTAACAGCTGTTCTGGGTTCTCCAGATGCCCCAGACAGTGATTTTCTAACAATCATGTCAGTTTTTAGACACATGTACCACACTTATACAGGTTTATTACAGGTAAATTAGCAACATTTTATGTAAAATTCACATTAAAGAAGATCTACATGTCTCAGTTTCATTCATGGTGAAAACATGAAACGTGACATAGTTTAGTGGAAGATTACTGCCATCAACTGGAAAACAAACACTTTTGCTAGAGCTTAATGAATCGTTTGTGCATGAATGACATCTGGACGATGACATCACTGTTTTCTCCAGAGCGGCTATAGGCCTATATAAATGAACTAAATTAATAACTTTTTTACAGCAAAAATAAATGAACCATCACTGAACTTACTTAAGCTGGACTATAACACTATTTTCTTCTGGATCTGCTTTACAACCGAAACAAACTTGGTTGCATTATTTTCCAGTTATCACTATAAAGCTGCTTTGTAACAATCTGTATTGTAAAACCGCTATTAAATAAAGGGGACTTGACTTGAATGCTAGATGTAATGCTCTTGCTATTTATGTTAGGCTGTAATTGGCTTAGTGCCATTTTTATATAGTTGATAGTTTAACATCATCAGCCATTATTATATATATATATATATTATACATATAATAATATATTAATATATTATATATTTTATATATATATATATATATATATATGCTAAATAATATATTGCCCTAGGGCATACAGATGAGATTATGAAAAGTTTCCCTGATATCATTACTTCAACCCTAAGCAAGTGTGATCAGGAACTTTGACACTTGACTGAGATTAGAGGAGTTTACGATAACACAATCGGCCAACAATACAAACCAGCACACAATATGTGAATATACCGGTTTGACTATTGTATTAATAATTTACCGTAAATAATACAGCAATGTACTTGCCATATATTGAAATGGGCAGCATTTTGGTAATTGTATATTTTAAATGTCTGAACTATGTATTTGATTAAATCATGTAATGTTAATATATCAACCTATCTGAGATTTTCACTCTCATGAAAATGTACTGGTGTTTATAATGGTGGTAATAGAACGGAAGGCCACATGATGACTTAAAGTTGCCTAAAATGGCCTAAAACTTATTATTATTATTATTATTTAATACAACTTCGCAACATAAAAAACTAATGTACTCTAATGTAAACTCTACTAATGTAAACTCTAATGTACCAAACTGATAAGAAAAATAAAGGCAAAAAAAGGGATGGTTTATGCAAGGAATTTTCCATAAAGGTGATTCATATTTAGTTTATTTTAAATAAATCAGTAAAATACATGGTTTTCTCAAATATAGTATTGTTTTTTCACAGCTATTCAATTATCAGGTTTTTACTGAATCCACATTAAAATAACGAAGATTCCTATGTAATTATAGGCCCACACAGTACGCATAGTTATACACGTTTTATCAAAATAAACAATTTTTTTACTCCATATGTAACACAGCAGAGCTGTAAAAAAAAAAAACTCCAGCAAATAAATCTGTCCTCTGGTTTATTGAATACAAATTTGCTAAACTAAACATAGCTGGTGGTCTTTATATTTAAGAGTGGCCTATCAGAGAAATCATGTCAGTATTTCTGTAAGAGGCCTTTAGAACTGAGACTCATGGTAAGATCGAGTTTTCCTAATATCATTCAACACACACGATATTCAGAACAGTGAAGACATAATAGAGATGCTTCAGTGATACAGTAGCCTACAGTACAGTACAGTATCAGTCTGCCACTGCCCGAAAGTGCCACGTCAAAGACCGTTATGATGACAGACCTGTAATCTTTCAGTGAGCTACAGCTGACTTTACTGAATAAAGTCCATATTGAAACACTCCAGCACACGCCATGGACAGAATCGATAGATTACCAGTGATAAGGAAGCGCGCGCACCAGCTGTCACTCCAGAGATACAAAGTTACGAAATATTTTCTGCTAGAGACGGAAACTGACGTATAAGCCAAACTTACATGATTTAAAGAATGGCGCTAGTAGCCTAAACTACATTCAAAATAAAGGTGCCTTTCAAAAAAACATCTTTAGTGGGTTTGTTTATTATTACATATCAAAATAATAGAGACTTACCTGAGAGAAAACGATGAACTGCGTCCTTTCCTCTGTTGATGTTGAATTGCGTGCCGAGAGTGCCACGTCAAACTCCAGCACAGCGCACCGGTGTCTGCGCGTACACGGCGTCATACAGCAGGCGCCTGTGCGCATGCGCACACTGGTGGGAACCACTACACGTCAGCAACAAAGACTGTAAAAAAAAAAAAAAAAAAGCAAGCACACACAGATGTGCGTAGCGAGCAGAAGCCATTCTGTGCTGGCCTGTATAGATACAGAGAATGAGAAATTGATGAAAAATGTATATAAATTGGCAAAATAAGATCGTATTATTCTAGACTGCTCATAGTGTGCATATTTTTATGCTGTTTCGTTTTGTGCACAATATGTTGAATGAATGTGAGACTGCTCCAGTCACTATGGAGAAACATTTTGTTGCCGTTATAATACTTTGTATTTTTTTAGGACAATTATAACATATACTTTTCTAATTCACTATTTCAGGTTTCTTGTTTTCCCATAGAAAATAGAAACTTATATAAGTCCCCTTAGGGGATATTTAAAATGGTATCTAAAGTAGAAAAAAAAACTGCATTTAAAATGAATGGCTAGGTTTTTCAAAACAATTCATGAAACAACAAAGCTGATCATAATAACTAATATAAAAATATTGGTTTGGCCAACAGAAATGTCCCGAGAACAATTTATTCTATTTAATTGCAATTAACATGCAGTTAAGTGTCCGAAAACATTACATTCAATTTGCACTGAAGTATATATTTTTTATAGAATATTGTTTCTGAAATAAATAGTCTTTTTAGAAGTATGCAGGGCATTTCGAGGAGGAGACAGGGCAGTGCCTCCTCAAAAAATTGGATGTGAAAATAATACATATCACAAAAATAAAACAACTCAAATATTACAAAATGTGACAGTAAAAGTGTATAAATCACATGTTTTTCTAAAGTAACAATGTCCAACAGCGACACCAGCAGATAAAGTAGTTACAGCGGGACGCTGCATCTCTCGTGCCTCCCCTAAGCCCATTGACTTTTAACAGACCCCATGCAGTGGGTTCAGTGGGGGGTAATTAAGAATGAATAAGGAAATCTCACCTGAGAGGAGGGAATGCCACTGTCACGCTAGTATGATATAATGCGATAAATCCTGCCTCTCATCTGCTTTTGCTAATCAGCTAATGGGAACTAATTAAAAAGTAAGTAAACAACTCAGACAGCCACCTAGCCATCATCGCTTTGTCAAAATCAAACTTGAAATGGCCTGAAAATAAATTGACTAGTCAAGTCAGGTCACCTTCCTTAGGAAATAGGAAATTAAAGTAACAGAGATTGTTTTGGCTTTACAGCAGCTCTAGAATAAAGTTATTGTCTAGCTAAAGTTAGTTTTGTTTGATTCACTTCCGTCGCAACGATCACTAGTTATTAACTTAGGGGCCACTAACATGACACCGTTCTAACAGAAAACCCTTAATGCGATCCGGCCGCTCATTTGCACAAACCGGTGCATGGTGGCTTGAGAACGCAAACCATGAAATAGGTTCCAAGGCACAAGCTTTGAAAAATGTATAATACAGATTTTTTTTATCGCTTCCGCATAGTCACTTGAACCGGAATTATCCCGACAATGTTTTATTTGTAAAGAAGAAGGGAAGGAGGCCTTCACAGTGGAGAGAGTTGACACTTCAGAACTGCATTGTCGCCGTTTCCAGGCACAGGTCCTTCGTCAGATCCGGATACGGCCTGGATCCGACGGACTGTGGTAAACCTTGGGATAAACAGAGAGACTAATATTAGCGTAGACGCCATCCTTCTTATGATGTAACAAGTACATCAGGATTTATGGGAAGTGTTCCCGGTTCCGGCTGACCTAATCTATGCAGCCTAACATTGAATTATAGAAGTCTATAATGTGTTATGTGTATGCTAGGTCAAAGAGATGTGTTTTTAGTTTTTAGAACTGGCAGAGTGTGTCTGCTTCCCGGACAATGTTAGGAAGATTGTTCCAGAGTTTTAGAGCTAATTAGGAACAGGATCTACCGCCAGCAGTCGATTTTGATATTCTAGGTATTCTCAATTGGCCGGAAATTTGATATTGCAATAGACGTGACGGACTATGATGCGTTAAGAGCTCGCTCAAGTATGGGGAGCTAAAACATTTAGTGCTTTGTAAGTAATCAGCAATATTTTAAAATGTTTACGATGTTTAATAGGGAGCCAATGCCGTGTTGACAGAACCGGGCTAATATGGACATACTTTTCTGGTTAGAACTGCTGCATTTTGGACCAGCTGTAGTTTGTTTATTAAGCGTGCAGGGCAATCACCCATATTAGCATTACAATAATTTAGCTTTGATGTCATGAACGTATGAACTAATTGTTCCGCATTTGTCATTGAGATCATATGGCGTAATTTTAATATATATTTAAGATGTGTTAGACAGTATTCTAGGTTATTATGTGAGGACGTTTTTTGTCCAATAATTAGAATCTCTGTTTTTTCAGAATTAAGTAGTAGGAAACTAGTCATCCAGTTTTTTATATTAGCTATGCATTCCATTAATTTTGTGAATTGGTAGGTTTCGTCAGGGCGTGAAGAAATATAGAGCTGTAAATATATGTACAGAGTGAACAGCAGCGGTCCTAGTACTGAGCCTTGTGGTACGCCATACTGAACTTTTGATCAATAAGACTGCTGCTACAAACTGATAACGGTCATCTAAGTGATTTAAACCATGCTAATGCAATTCCACTGATGCATAAATAATTCATAATTCATACAAGTCTACACTGTAAAAAATTTCCGTAAAACTACGGTCCAATGTACCATATAAATTTGAAAGATTTTTCCGTATTTGTCTTTTACAGGTCATTTACCCGTATTTTGAATTACACGCGTTGCATTGTGGGAACAAAAACCTGGCGTCGCTTAAAGTTTAAGACGCAACCGCCATTACACACGCAGATGACCGCGGCCAAAGTTGTTTATTAAAGTCGGATTTCGGGTGTGTGGAAGCCATTCTGACACTTCTATGGTAAAATACGAAATTTATGTTCAAATAAGCTGTTAACGTAACGTTATTTAGTTGCCATCTGGCATGTTAGGCAAATGAATGTCGGAGCCGTCGCATTTATCATTTTATGCATATCGTCACACATTAAAAGATTTAGTATACACTCGTGGAAGTTCCCTGATATAGCAGCTATGTGTTATAGTGTGCCCTCGTTGTAATTTGGTTTATTTACTTTTATTTGTCGGTGATACGGTTTATTTCTTGACGAGCGCATCCGTTAACCAGTTGTGATAAAATGCAGTAACGTTACTAACGTTAGTGTTTTTGGAGCAATTTAATGCCTTCAAACATAAGCTACCAGAGGAATCGTCAAGAAAAGTAAAGGCCATTAAGACTTACTTGATTTAAAAGGCATGAAGATACAACGTGAAGATACTGTGTGTGAAGATGCAGTAACAGTTACAGCTGGATCAAGAAAAGCACCACCTTTTCTGCCAAATGAGGTAAGTTAACGTTATGTTTTTATGTTAGACTTGTTTTTGTTTTAGACGAGACACACACACACACACACACACACACACACACACACACAAATAAATAATGACCACGAAATATTAATTTACATTTAACATGACTGCTATTATCTGTTACTCTTCTGCCTGTAACGTTGGTCTTTACCAGATCCCTCCTCAGTTTGTTTAATAGTTTTTCTGTTGTTTTCGTATCTAATTGACAGGACTTTGCTGCTGTAGTTTGCATCCCAAGCACCACCTGCATGCTGCTTACAGGTTTGTATTTTTTTATTAGCATTTTTGTATTATTAATCACAATTCACTATGAGTGTTCAAGACTGGCAACACACAATTAAATTTAAAGTCTGAGGAAAAATGTTGATAGAAAAAGTTGGTTGCTGAATACCCCCTTCAAAGATGTGTATGCTTACATGGTCAGTAGAAATACAAATTGTATAGGGAAAATTTAAACAACTATGTTTAAAGGAATAGTTCACTTTAAAATGAAAATTATGTCATCATTTACTCACCCTCAAGTTGTTTCAAACCTGTATGAATTAATTTCTTCTGCTGAACACAAAGATATTTTGAAGAATGTCAGTAACCAAACCATTAACTGAAGCCATTGACTTCCATACTATTTTTTTTTTTCCTTCTATGGAAGTCAATGGCTCCAGTTAACGGTTTGGTTACCGACATTCTTCAAAATATCTTTGTGTTCAGCAGAAGAAATTAATTCATACAGGTTTGAAACAACTTGAGGGTGAGTAAATGATGACAGAATTTTCATTTTAAAGTGAACTACCCCTTTAAAGCGGTTTTCTGAAGTGATCGTGTAATGTAATATCTTTATGATTGTAATATCATTTTGTAATATCTTTTTTGTTTAAGGTGGTGGACATTCAGGATTGCTGTCATTCAAGAAGTTATTATTGACCACATCACTACCCCATTGAGGCAGTAAGCTTCAAAATACCTGAAGAAAATGGCACTTATCCTGCCTGGACTTCATATAAAGGTAAGCAACACATTTTTAATTAAATGATTTATAGATTATGTTATTGTGTTTCTGTTTATTTAGTTGAAAATAATTAAACATATTATAATGTATAGTTGAGCAGACAAGCTAACATGACATGCAATTGGAGTCCACTGGAAACAAAAGTCTTAGCATTTTATATACAGTGTTTGAATTTGAAAGAATTAGGGATGGCTGATTATTTATAGTTGATAATAGGCTCCTTGCACATAGCAACCTGACGTCATATCCGCAACGGGTAAATACGGCTCGCTCTCTTCCTGTCTGAAGGCGTACATACACAACGTAGACATTTTCCGCCTAATACTAGAAAACAGTACAGCATTATAACACGCATATTCTGTCAGCCCGGGGTTGTTTATTAGCCTAATGTAAGCTAGCAAAATAACGGAAGCCATAAAGTTTGAGATATATAGACTTACCTTCATATCCGTGGATATATGAAGAGGCATACATTTTAAAGCCATTCTCTCTAATTTGCTGGTAGGTGATTTGGAGGAGGACTTACAAAGGCGATATACGTCCGTTATTGTAAGTTTCGGCAACTCTTGTAAACACCTCATCTCAGTGTAGAATAGCGCCGGAAAAGACGAGGCCGCATTTCCGGTAAGGAAGTAGTTACGTGCAAGGAGCCCATTTAACGAACGTAAAATACTGTACAATTGTTTTTAAACCTCAACCTGGTCTGCATGATACTTTGTAGTTCATTTTCCTTCATTTAATTTCTTGCGTAGCTATAATATATCTATTTTTTTTCTTCATATCCAACTTTTCTGTGCAGAAATCCTGAACGAATGTTGAAAAGGCTGAGATGAAGGAAACCAAACGTATACACATTCCTCCAAGACTGCTGAAGTTCCTGTATGAACAACTTCGAAAAACCATGTAAAGATTTAGCTTTTATCAAATCTCAAAATGAGACTTTAACTTAACATACCGATCACTCCTTCATCTAGGCGATAGACGGGGATCGGCACTTCCTCATCAAACAGATCCAGGATAATCTACCTGATGAACATCTACTTCCAGCCCTGAACCCTCTACCTGTGTCGGCACGGAGAGAACAACGACAACCTGGAGGGACAGCTGGGCCGTGATGCAGGCCTCTCGCCGCGAGACAGACAGGTACGGTTAACCGCAGACAGAACCATTACAGTACACTGCAACTAAATTTGAAACATCTTGATGGATAGGCCACATACTGTTCTCTTCCCTCTGTAGTTTTTGGTGGCTAAACCCGAGTCTGCAGTCCTACCAGGACCTGGTCCAATCAGTCCAGTGGCTCTGAAGAATTTACTACACATTTCTTGGTGAGTGATGAGTTTTCCCCACCTAAAATCTTTGTTTTGGCACATTCTGTATGTCAGCAATAATGTTTTGTATTTCTTTTACAGCCTTCATCTTAACTGAAGACAAGAAGAGTACCCCCCCAGCCAATCCATGTTCCTCTGAAAAACCTTTTCCCCCTCACACATTTTAAAATAATTTATTCAGTGGATGCGATTGTTGTAATGTTAACAAAGTGTCATCAATTGGCAGACTTGATACAATTTAGAGATGAGAAACTATATATACTTTTCCCTTTTGTGTTTTTTTTCCCTTTATATTCTAGTTTTCTTGGAATTGTTGTAGATCTATAAGTAAATAAAAATATTTTTTAATCACAGAAGATTTGTTTGAAATGTTTTCAACAAGAGTTATCATTACACTGTTAACTAACAGAAAAGTTAAATTTATATTTGCTGTAGGTATGTTGCCTAAATTCATCTGTTTTATTTTTACTGTAGGAAAACCATAAATTAACAGAAATTTTTCATCTTTTAATTACGGAACAAAGTCCGGGTAATGAGCTGCCAGTACATTTTCTGTTATTTTACGGATTTATTTAATATTTGCGTTTTTTTACTGTAGTTATATCATTAAATAACAGAAAGTGTCCTGTTTTTTTACTATAAATACATCATTAAATGACAGAACGTGTCTGGTCTTTTACTATAGATACACCATTAAATAACAGAAAATTTCTATTTTATTTACAGTGGGCACACTGAATTAACAGAAAATTTCTGTTTTTTAATTACGGGACAAAGTCCGGGTAATGAGCTGCCAGTACTTTTTCTGTTATTTTACGGATTTATTTCTTAGAGTGTATTTAAAAGAATGTTGTGGTCAATGGTATCAAATGCAGCACTAAGATTGAGTATGAGATACAACAACGATCGGATGATAAGAGCAAATCATTTGTGACTCTGATGAGAGCAGTCTCAGTATTATGGTACGGTCTAAATCCTGACTGAAAATCCTCACAGATGTCATTTCTTTCTAGAAAGGAGCATAGTTGTGAGGATACTGCCTTTTCTAGTATCTTTGACAGAAAAGGTAGATTCGAGATCGGCCTGTAATTGACTAATTCTGTAGGATCAAGTTGCGTTTTTTTTAAAAAGCGGTTTAATCATAGCCAGCTTAAATGATTTTGGTACATATCCTAATGATGAATTAATGATATTAAGAAGAGGATCTATGACCTCTGGAATCATCTCTTTCAATAGCTTAGTTGGTAGGGTCTAACATACATGTTGTCGATTTAGATGATTTAACGAGTTTAGAAAATTCTTCCTCTCCTATAGCAACAAATGAATCAAGTTTTTCATCATGAAGACTACACTGCACTGTCTGATGCAAAATTGTAGTAGACGGTTGCATAGTTACAATTTTCTTCCTGATATAAGTAATCTTGTAAGTAACAACGTTCATAAAGTCATTACTGCTGTGCTGCTTGGAAACTTCTGGGTATGAATCTTTATTGAACTTTATTTGAAGTGTTAGCCACTGTTTCAAATTAATAACTAGGGTTTTGTTTATTTTCTTCTAATAGGGTTGAAAAATAAGCAGATCTAGCAGCTTCTAATGCCTCTCTTTACGCAATTGTGCTCTCTTTCCATGAAATGCGAAAAAACTCTAGTTTTGTTTTCTTCCAGTTTTGCTCCATTTTTCTGGATGATCTCTTAAGGGCCTGAGTGTGCTCGTTTTACCACGGCGTTGGACTATTTTCTTTAATCTTCTTTAAGCGCAGAGCAACTGTGTCTAAAGTGCAAAAGTTGCTGCCACAATATCGAGTTCTTCTAAGCTATCTGGGATGCTGAGAAGATGAAACTGATCAGGAATATTATTAATAAAGTGATTTTTAGTGGCAGAAGTGATAGGTCTAACATATTTGTAACACGGAGTCGACTTTGCACATCAACATTGATTCCATGCGATAATATTAGATCTAGATTATGATTACGACAGTGAGTAGGTCCTGACACGTGTTGACACTGACACTGATACTCCAATAGAGTTCAGAATGTCTTTAAATGCCAATGCATTTTTTAGTTATCTACATGTATATTAAAATCACCAACAATTAGGACTTTATCTGCAGCCAGTATTAACTCTGATAGAAAATCAGCAAATTCTTTTAAATAAAGTCTGTATGGTGCCCTGGTGGCCTGATACAGTAGCCAGCACAAATCTCAAACATGATTTATCATTTTCACCAGAAAGTGATACATTAAGCACGAACACTTCAAAAGAATTATAATTAAAACTACTTCTCAGTGATTCTGAAGATATTACTGTAAATTACAGCAATACCTCCCCCTTTGCCTTTCAGACGAGGCTCACGTTTATAACAGTAATTTTGCGGGGTGGACTCATTTAAAGTAATGTAATCATCTGGTTTTAGCCAGGTTTCTGTCAAACATATCTAGGTTATAATCTGTATCATTAACAATAAGTGCTTTTGAAGTAAGGGATAGAATATTCAGCAACTAAGCTTTATCATTTCTTCATCCGTATTATATGTTTTTTTTAGACTATTATAACAGCTGAACTTCAGTTCACATAAAATATACCGGTAGGCTATTGTTTAAATTATTACTGGTAGGGGAGAGCGGGGTATGTTGTCACACTTTTCACACTGTCTAACTTTTACTGAGCACCATACATCACAGTGGTATAAATGTCATACCAAATAAAAGAAGGAAGTCTTGGGCACATATGTTGTATTTATAACATTTCCATATCTTATATCATTATAGAGTTGTAGACTGTAGAATAGAGAGTGTGCACTTGAGACAATTTGCCCCATCGGAGGTTAAGTTGTCACACTAGATTATCTAAAAATAAGAACACAACTACTTAATTGTGAATATTGATTTTTTTATTTTTTTTTTATTTATAATTTTATTTTATTTCAAACCAAAACTGGAAAAATAAACTATTGTGCCTGGAGAATCTGGAAAAACAATTATTTAAATCCAAACAATGCACATTTCCATCAAAATTTCCATTTCCTGGCAGAGCAGTGTTGGGGCTAGAGCCTGGCAGAGCAGGGTTGGTGCTGGGGCCTGGCAGAGCAGGGTTGGTGCTGGGGCCTGGCAGAGCAGTGTTGGGGCTAGAGACTGGCAGAGCAGGGTTGGTGCTGGGGCCTGGCAGAGCAGTGTTGGTGCTGGGGACTGGCAGAGCAGTGTTGGTGCTGGGGACTGGCAGAGCAGGGTTGGTGCTGGGGACTGGTAGAGCAGTGTTGGTGCTGGGGACTGGCAGAGCAGTGTTGGTGCTGGGGACTGGCAGAGCAGTGTTGGTCCTGGGGACTGGCAGAGCAGGGTTGGTGCTGGGGACTGGCAGAGCAGGGTTGGTGCTGGGGCCTGGCAGAGCAGTGTTGGTGCTGGGGACTGGCAGAGCAGTGTTGGTGCTGGGGACTGGCAGAGCAGTGTTGGTGCTGGGGACTGGCAGAGCAGGGTTGGTGCTGGGGCCTGGCAGAGCAGTGTTGGTGCTGGGGACTGGCAGAGCAGGGTTGGTGCTGGGGCCTGGCAGAGCAGTGTTGGTGCTGGGGACTGGCAGAGCAGGGTTGGTGCTTCTTTAAGCGCAGAGCAACTGTGTCTAAAGTGCAAAAGTTGCTGCCACAATATCGAGTTCTTCTAAGCTATCTGGATGCTGAGAAGATGAAACTGATTCAGGAAAATTATTAATAAAGTGATCTTTAGTGGCAGAAGTGATAGGTCTAACATATTTGTAACACGGAGTACTTTGCACATCAACATTGATTCCATGCGATAATATTAGATCTAGATTATGATTACGACAGTGAGTAGGACTGGCAGAGCAGTGTTGGTGCTGGGGACTGGCAGAGCAGGGTTGGTGCTGGGGACTGGCAGAGCAGTGTTGGTGCTGGGGACTGGCAGAGCAGGTTGGTGCTGGGGACTGGCAGAGCAGTGTTGGTGCTGGGAGGCAGAGCAGTTGTGCTGGGACTGGCAGAGCAGGGTGGTGCTGGGCCTGGCAGAGCAGGTTGGTGCTGGGACTGGCAGAGCAGGTTGGTGCTGGGGCCTGGCAGAGCAGTGTTGGTGCTGGGGACTGGCAGAGCAGTGTTGGTGCTGGGGACTGGCAGAGCAGGGTTGGTGCTGGGGACTGGCAGAGCAGTGTTGGTGCTGGGGACTGGTAGAGCAGGGTTGGTGCTGGGGCCTGGCAGAGCAGTGTTGGTGCTGGGGCCTGGCAGAGCAGGGTTGGTGCTGGGGACTGGCAGAGCAGGGTTGGTGCTGGGGCCTGGCAGAGCAGTGTTGGTGCTGGGGACTGGCAGAGCAGGGTTGGTGCTGGGGCCTGGCAGAGCAGTGTTGGTGCTGGGGACTGGTAGAGCAGGGTTGGTGCTGGGGACTGGCAGAGCAGGGTTGGTGCTGGGGCCTGGCAGAGCAGGGTTGGTGCTGGGGACTGGTAGAGCAGGGTTGGTGCTGGGGACTGGCAGAGCAGGGTTGGTGCTGGGGACTGGCAGAGCAGGGTTGGTGCTGGGGCCTGGCAGAGCAGTGTTGGTGCTGGGGACTGGCAGAGCAGGGTTGGTGCTGGGGACTGGCAGAGCAGGGTTGGTGCTGGGGCCTGGCAGAGCAGTGTTGGTGCTGGGGACTGGCAGAGCAGTGTTGGTGCTGGGGACTGGCAGAGCAGGGTTGGTGCTGGGGCCTGGCAGAGCAGTGTTGGTGCTGGGGACTGGTAGAGCAGGGTTGGTGCTGGGGACTGGCAGAGCAGGGTTGGTGCTGGGGACTGGCAGAGCAGGTTGGTGCTGGGGCCTGGCAGAGCAGTGTTGGTGCTGGGGACTGGCAGAGCAGGTTGGTGCTGGGGACTGGCAGAGCAGGTTGGTGCTGGGGCCTGGCAGAGCAGTGTTGGTGCTGGGGACTGGCAGAGCAGTGTTGGTGCTGGGGACTGGCAGAGCAGGTTGGTGCTGGGGCCTGGCAGAGCAGTGTTGGTGCTGGGGACTGGTAGAGCAGGGTTGGTGCTGGGGACTGGCAGAGCAGGGTTGGTGCTGGGGACTGGCAGAGCAGGGTTGGTGCTGGGGCCTGGCAGAGCAGTGTTGGTGCTGGGACTGGCAGAGCAGGGTTGGTGCTTCTTTGAGCGCAGAGCAACTGTGTCTAAAGTGCAAAAGTTGCTGCCACAATATCGAGTTCTTCTAAGCTATCTGGGATGCTGAGAAGATGAAACTGATCAGGAATATTATTAATAAAGTGATCTTTAGTGGCAGAAGTGATAGGTCTAACATATTTGTAACACGGAGTCGACTTTCCACATCAACATTGATTCCATGCGATAATATTAGATCTAGATTATGATTACGACAGTGAGTAGGACTGGCAGAGCAGTGTTGGTGCTGGGACTGGCAGAGCAGGGTTGGTGCTGGGACTGGCAGAGCAGTGTTGGTGCTGGGGACTGGCAGAGCAGTGTTGGTGCTGGGGACTGGCAGAGCAGGGTTGGTGCTGGGGACTGGCAGAGCAGGGTTGGTGCTGGGGCCTGGCAGAGCAGGGTTGGTGCTGGGGACTGGCAGAGCAGGGTTGGTGCTGGGGCCTGGCAGAGCAGTGTTGGTGCTGGGGACTGGCAGAGCAGTGTTGGTGCTGGGGACCTGGCAGAGCAGGGTTGGTGCTGGGGACTGGCAGAGCAGTGTTGGTGCTGGGGACTGGCAGAGCAGGTGTTGAGGTGCTGGTGGATCTGGTGAGAGCAGGTTGGTGCTGGGGACTGGCAGAGCAGGGTTGGTGCTGGGGACTGGCAGAGCAGTGTTGGTGCTGGGGACTGGCAGAGCAGTGTTGGTGCTGGGGACTGGTAGAGCAGGGTTGGTGCTGGGGCCTGGCAGAGCAGGGTTGGTGCTGGGGCCTGGCAGAGCAGGGTTGGTGCTGGGGACTGGCAGAGCAGGGTTGGTGCTGGGGCCTGGCAGAGCAGTGTTGGTGCTGGGGACTGGCAGAGCAGGGTTGGTGCTGGGGCCTGGCAGAGCAGTGTTGGTGCTGGGGACTGAGTAGAGCAGGGTTGGTGCTGGGGACTGGCAGAGCAGGGTTGGTGCTGGGGCCTGGCAGAGCAGGGTTGGTGCTGGGGACTGGTAGAGCAGGGTTGGTGCTGGGGACTGGCAGAGCAGGGTTGGTGCTGGGGACTGGCAGAGCAGGGTTGGTGCTGGGGCCTGGCAGAGCAGGGTTGGTGCTGGGGACTGGCAGAGCAGGGTTGGTGCTGGGGCCTGGCAGAGCAGTGTTGGTGCTGGGGACTGGTAGAGCAGGGTTGGTGCTGGGGACTGGCAGAGCAGGGTTGGTGCTGGGGACTGGCAGAGCAGGGTTGGTGCTGGGGCCTGGCAGAGCAGGGTTGGTGCTGGGGACTGGCAGAGCAGGGTTGGTGCTGGGGCCTGGCAGAGCAGTGTTGGTGCTGGGGACTGGCAGAGCAGTGTTGGTGCTGGGGCCTGGGCTTTAACATTATGTCAGGTGTAAAGCCATGTTCTGTCTTTCGTTGATAATTTCGAACCATCTTTCTTCCTTCCTTCCCTTCCTTCAAACCCCTTATTGCAATGGTTCTCGGCTCCAGTCCTCGGGACCCGCTTCTCTGCACATTTTGTATGTCTCCTTATTTAACACACCTGATTCAGATCATAAGCTCGTTAGGAGAGACTCCATGAACTGAACTGAGTGTGTCAGATAAGAGAGACGTGCAGAATGTGCAGAGCAGCGGGTCCCGAGGACTGGAGTTGAGAACCACTGGCTTATTGCAACTACAAATAAATTAGCCTACAATATCACAATGTTTTTGAGCGTGTTCTATGTGTTTATTTGTACAGGGGCAAGTTGTCACATGTGACAACTTGCCCCAAAGTCAGTGAGACAACTTGCCCCAAACTGACATGTGTGTTAATGTTGGCTAAATCTCAAGGTTAGCTCAACATAGCACTTTAGCTAAAGTATCAAAAGACTTGTTACTGCCGCATCTAATTTGTGCAAAACAATTATTTTAAACATTCATACCTAACAAAGTTGTATTGCATAAAATGTAAAGTGCAAAATTTTTACTTTTTAAGCAGAAAAATAAGAAAATTGTGCTAACCCTTATATTAGAGTGATCTTGACCACATGTGAACAGGAAGTTGAATATAGAAGAAGAAGTCACACAAAGTGGCTATTTAATTTTTGAGATAGAGCCTCTAGTGTTGGAGTTATGAACAGTGTGACAACTTACCCGTGTGACAACTTACCCCGCTCTCCGCCTATATTAAGTTGTTTTTGAAATAAATGTAATAATGCTTAAAACCCCTAATTTGATGAAATTATACTTGATTTTAATAAATAGAACAATAAAAATATTGTTAATGTAAAAATAGAATTGCATTTAGTTTCTTTATTAATGTAATGCAGCTAATGTTTATTTAGTATATGATAACTGACATTTGATTTATAAAAATAAAATAAAAACTGCAGGACTTTGCCTCCTCATTTCAGAACACCACTGCACGCCACTTCACCCCACATATTTTTCACTAAGTTGAACAAGATAATTTCCTTCCCGGGGAGTTTTTTTTTTTTCTTTCTTTCTTTTTTTCTTAGAAACGCATGTGGTGCGTTGCTTCAGTGTCGGTTAAACCTGCATACAAGAACAGTTCCTCTCCTTTAGTCTCTAAAGGATGACGCCGAAAAGAGGGCCGGACTCCAGATGTTGTGGATTTACACCCACCAAAGCCAGCCTCCGATATCTCACTGAACAAACTTGACTTCTCTCAGACTGGAGGACCGCTTCAGGAGGATGGGCACGGGGGAGTTTGTGTGCGTGACGCTGCGTGGCGGCGCGCCGTGGGGATTCAGACTCCTCCAGAGCGCGCAAGACCCTCAACATCCTCTCCAGGTGCTTGAGGTGAGACTATAGGCTACTATTGTGATGAGGAGGACTCAGTTTTTAGTACGTGTCTAGTCTGCCAGGACCTGATGACGCTGATGAATATCCATAGTTTTCTTTTTCTTTTAGATTTCTAGCTGTTTCTCATTTCTATGGATTTATACGCTGAAAATAAAGCACACAACTGCCCTTTCACAAGACTAGACCTTGGTGGTTTTAGCTTTAGGGTTTTTTGGGCACTTTTAGCTAGATAGACATGGGATGCCAATTGCTAAACACCAGCGTGCATGGACAGAATGAGATATTAGCTAAAACCAGCAAGTTGGTGAGTTTAATGTACATTTGAGAATATGTGGGAGATAATTGGCTTGTGCTGAGAGTTGTCTATACTGTATGGCCATGGATGAAGGTTTTATATAAATATAGTTCTTCTCTTATTTAGGAAATAACACAAAAACAATGTCTGTCTTTGATGGATATGGGCAATGTTGTAAACAGATTCTTGCATAATGACAACATATCTTAGTGGCCACCCGCTGAGTTCAAATTCGGCAGTTGTTTTGATAAATGTTCACTGCCAAAGTTGTTTTTCTTTAGCTGAATTTTACAGGGAGATCTGTGCTGTGCAGTCTCTGCCTGTCCCAGACTTCTGCAAGGGTCCTTATATGGTCACAGCAAAGCTAACAATGTTTGTTGGCCAAGTACAGTCATCACTCCCATAGATATCAAGAATCCAAACTGTTAGTATTGAGAGGCTGGAATCATCTTTTTTTACTATAGAGGAAACATTGATTTAGTGATAATGAGCATTAGTAAAACTTCTTATATCAGCAGGTTTTGTGAGTGTCAAATTAGAATATATGAATATTCTGCATGTTTTATGGAAATGCTCAACACAGTATCTGTGGAGACAAAGATATACTGTATGTTTATACTCAAAACTCTTTGCTTACTTAACAGCAAGTTCAAAAGATCTTCAAAGACATGAAATAGTATTTAAACAGTATGTTTAAAGGGATAGTTCACCAAAAGTTTACAATTCTGTCAATATTAACTCTCCCTCATGTTGTTCCAAACCTGTATGAGTTTCTTTCTTCTGCTGAAAACAAAAGAAGATATTTTAAAGAATGTTGGTAACCAGACCCCATTGACTTCCATAGTAAGAAAGAAAATACTAAAAGTCAATGCTGCTGTCAACTGTACATTCCAAACCCGTAAGACCTTCTTTCATCCTGGAACACAAATTAAGATCTTTTTGCGTTTTCTGTCCCTCCGTTGACAGCTACGCAGCTACCACTTTGGCGCTTCAAAAGTTCATAAAGAGATTGTAAAACTAATCTATATGAATTGAGCGGTTAAGTCCAAAAAAAGTTATTCACATAAAAACCTCCTTGGTTCTTGCTGAAGCTCAACTGATGTGTGAGTTTATAAATGTTTACATGTGAATATAAGCCTAAATTAAATCTGTTCGGCATATAAAGCGATCGAGTCTCTTGTCACAATGACACAAGGGTGATGACAGAATTTTCTATCCTTTGCACACTTTACTATCCTTAGCACACTTGGAACACCGCTCGCCCATATCATGGAACTTACTCTTGTATAAAATACAAATAGATGTTTTCATTCCACATGTTGCTTATTGAAATCCAACTCTGTGTCCAGCAATGTAACTGATAATACATAGCAAAAGAAATACTCTGGTAAATGTAGCTACTGTATCAGTACAAGAACTGACAGATTGACCATAACAGTCTAGACTTGAGTCTGAGGACACCTAGTGTTCATTTTGGATGATCAGTGTTCCTGGGCAGTGGAAAAATAGTTAAGCAATAATTTCTTTCTCAGCTGAAAAGCTCATTTATGTGTAACTCCATAAATTGTTTTTCACAAAATATAGTCATATTTTACAATTCAGTAAAACAGTAATAGCCATTAGTATGGCCCCTTACTGGCTGTTTTTAGTCTAGACTCCCACACTTTAGCTTTGACTAACTCCTAATTAGCAAACTTTTGACTATACACAAGTTAAACCCTCGTAAAAGTATAACTGGCAAAGAAAGCTTCTGTTTTTTGTGTCATTATAATTTTAAAACATTTGTGTGAAATTGTCTGTCTATTTTAATTTATATATATTAGGATTGCGTAATTAAACAATAAGCATGCATGCTGCTAAAATAACTTCTAAACCTATTTGGGATGAGTAGATGTAGGCTACATGTTGATGAAGAATTAGATTTTTATTTCTCCAAATTTAAATAAAATGGTCCTTGTTTTAATTAATAATGCTCATCTATCACATCTCGTCCCACTCACTTTAAATATGATTCACGCATTCCAGTCATTAAGTTGTCATCATCGAGTTTAAAACAAAACCGTCCATTTTATTGTTGAGAAGCAGAGGACATCCCAGAATGTTCTCAGAACTTTTGCTAACGCTCTGGCAAGGTTATTTCAAAGTTATATGAATAAACAGTAATGTTATAGAACATCCGTTCAAATTATCTGGTCTTTAATAATGTTCTCAAAATGTTAGCACTGATGTTTTTTCTGAAGCATTTCTCATGCATTCATCTTTTAAATGTTTCAGAATTTTCAGAGAGCATTAAAAAATTAAATTGAAGGTAAATCTCTCACAAGTCTAAACTAAGTATTAAAATACACGTGTCCAGAAGCATATCTGATACCTGATATATTTATTCAAAATTATATTTTTTTTAAAGCATCTGATAACAAGGATTTTTCTTTGAGGTTGCTGAGCTGGACCAGGCTGGATATACATATCTTTATGATATGAAAAATATACGTAAATAGTTAACGTTTTGTAGCTGTAAAAACTTAATAATGTATACGTTTAAATGTTGCAAATACGTCCATATTATACGTTTCAGCATCTATCCAAACGTACAAAAACGTACGTTTTCTATATTTGAAAATAACGTATTAATACCTACGTATTAACAATGAGACCATGCTGTGAGATAATATGTTACAGAATATATATTTTCTTTTACATATGTGAGCTCGCCCTTTTAGCTGAAGTTTAATATTTGCCTGCGCTGTCATGAGAGAGATTGAGCTGAACGTTCACAGATACGTGCTTCCATCTTTGTGGACTGACCCCATGCTCCTCGAAGTCATCTGGAAGACATAACTTTTACCTGACTCATCTAAAAGCAAACTCGGCGGCAGAGAAACATGCCTAAAAATGAATATAACATAAAACTGATAAATACTGTTCATGATGGACGGCTGTTCAGTGTGATGCATATATCAGATATGTTATCTCTTTGTATGCGTGTCAATAGTGATTTCCTAGTGAAAAAGAAGAACACTAGCATTTATGTAAATAAAGTTTTACTTTAAAGTTCACATTAAAACATTATGCTTTAATGACCTTTTGTGTAGCCTACACTAAGTTTAATGTGTTGACTATTAAAAAAGCACATGTAAATGAATTGCAACTTAATTACAAATGTGTAATTGCAAATGCTGTATATTTAATTTTTCAATAGAAATTACATTAAAGTATATTTTAGTTTATAAATCCTTGGCAGTACATGTTACCCTTATTTCAAAGACAATATAATGAATTATGAAATTGCATATAGAGATGTACTAAAGTTCTATTTAAGTGGGTCAAAAAGCTCTCTGAACTCCAGCATTTAATAATGCATTTAATAATGTAAACTAGAACACATTTTCATTTAATTGCAAATTAAATGTCTAAATTTAACATTATTACAAAAATGCACCTTTTGAAAGTTTACTTAAGTGACCTTTTGCTAAATTAGTATTATATTATCTGCGAGTGCAATTTATACTTTCAAGATTTCAAGTATGCTACAAGTGCGCATTTAATACAATAAAGCACAAGTAGGGTATTTATGCATTCATGTGTGTTATGTTTATATCACAAATAATAGACATCTGCAGTAATTTATCATTTGCACACTTCATAAATTGTATGCTGTACCGCATACATATTACAATGGTAAAAAATCTTTAGTTCGCTTTTTTATTTTGTCTTGCAGTTGCACATCATGGATCTTTTGGCATATGTTAGGGCCCAATGTGAGTTCATTAAAAGTACAGATTGATACGGTCTCTTTTAAACGTGCACCTACATAAATATTTTCATAATGAATCGTTGGACGGCTTTCAGAACTCTGTATAGAGACTAATGCTTATAACCTTAAGTCATTTAGCTATCAACATTACAGCTGGATTCACTCCTGTGTGCTGCGGTAAACTGCTACCTACTGTAACACGTCCAGATAATGTGGATTTAACAGTCTGTGGACCACCGTGCTTCATTTTACCTGAAATATCTGTTGGAAACACTGAAAGATAATTGCTGTAAGCTGTGGGAGACTGAGAACTTTACAGCATGCTGTGTTTACTGTGGGTATGGGAAGAAAACTACAGTAATTGTGCTTTTGACTTTTCTGCCAAATAATGTTTGATTACAATGTCCGAGAAACAAATGCATATGACACAAGCAGCCTTGCTTTCTAACAAATGAAAATAAGAATGCTTATGGTTTGAAGCCGCACTTTTTCAAAGATTTCCTGCTTTACACACTCACCCGTGATGAACTAACATTCTTATATGATAAATAACATTTGTCTCATTTTACTCTAGTGTGTACTGTATCTTATGGGAGCTTGTTTCCGGAAAAAAAAATACAAGTTTATGTCTCACTCACAATTGAGAGTCTATATCTTCCAATTCTGAGGAAAAAATTAATTTTGATATTGTAAAATATGACTTTTATTATTTATTCAGTAGTGGAAACAAGCTTTGCAATGTTACAAATTGTGTTAATAGGTTTTTGCTTATGAGGGAGTGGGGTCACAGGATTACGTGCTTAAAGGATTAGTTCACTTTTAAAAAAACTTTTGCTGATAATTTACTCACCCCCATGTCATCCAAGATGTCCACGTCTTTCTTTCTTCAGTCGAAAAGAAATTAAGGTTTTTGATGAAAACATTCCAGGATTTTCTCCATATAATGGACTTCATTGGGAGCCAAACGGTTCAAGGTCCAAAAGACAGTTTCAGTGCAGCTTCAAAGGGCTTTAAACGACTCCAGACGATGAATGAGGGTCTTATCTAGCGAAACCATCGCTCATTTAAAAAATAAATAACAAAGTTTAAGTTTTTTAAGCACAAATGCTCGCCTTGCTCTGTTCTGTGATGAGCGTTCGTGACTCTCCTGTTCGAACTCGTTCATCAAAATTAACAAATCTTTTTTCGAGTCATGACTCGAAGGGTCCTAGATAAGACCCTTATTCATCGTCTGGAGTCGTTTAAAGTCCTTTGAAGCTGCACTGAAACTGTCTTTTGGACCTTGAACCGTTTGGCTCCCAATGAAGTCCATTATATGGAGAAAAACCTTAATTTCTTTTCGACGGAAGAAAGAAAGACGTGGACATCTTGGATGACATGGGGGTGAGTAAATTAGCAGCAAAAGTTTTTTTAAAAGTGAACTACTCCTTTAATTGTATTTGATGCACTTGGTTGTTGTTGACGTGGTTTACTTTAAATCTTAAAAGTATATTTTAAAAAAAAGCTCTACTTGCTGATAATATTAAGGGAAAAAGGCCACTTAAAGACAGTTCATTTTCATAACTGTTTCTTAGCACACACAGTACATTTAGTAAAAAGTGCACTTTGTAATAGTGTCAATTTAAAAGATTTACTTTACGTTTTTTATGTTTTGTTGTTTAAGGTACACTTATTTTAATGTGTTGCCTGACAAAGCATACATAAAGTAATGTTACATTAAAAACAGTTAACTTGAACATTAGTTTGTTTTTTGACCCACTCAAGTACATCTTCATGTAATTTCATTATTACTTCTATGTCTTTGAAATATGGTTCAAGCATGTATTGACAAGAATTTATGGTAAACTAAAATATACTTCAATTTTATTTTTTTATACATGTATAGGTATATTTTTTATGTCATGTATTTAAATATAACATATAACATTTGTAATGTTTAAATTAAAACGTAGTGTTTAAAAGCCTATTACCTTATGTAATATCGAATAACACACTACAACTAAAAGAATAATCAATTACTGTACATGTGATGTGCTTTAGTATGTTAGTCAACGCATCAAAATAAGTGTACGTCTTTAAAGCAAATGTCACAAGTACAATTGCTAGACGGTTCTTTCCCCTCCTTTTTTGGATGAGAAGTGTTGTATTCTTGTCCGTTTGAGCAGTGATTATAAAGTCTCTGTCCCTCTGAAAAGCCCTTATACGGTGACCAGAGCTGTGTCTCCTACAGCTTCATAACAATCCCACAGCTCCATGATTTTATTCAATTAAAGAACCTTCACCTTTAAACTGGCTGGGCATCATGCCAAGGGCTTTAAAGGCTTCAGGATTGTTTGTGAGAAATATTATGATTGAGCAGCCATATTTTTAGGCCACACCGTTAATGAATTTGCATAGTAAATATGAGCGTATGATGTTTTCAATATTTACACCATAATGTGTTGTAAAGCTAGAGAGCCAGCTGTGTTGTTAATGAAAAATGTTCCACTCTGTGGCATTGTTGTGCGTTTTGGACATATTTATAGGCATACAATTTAGTCTAAATATTTAAGAGAAGACAAACCACTAAAGACAGAACCTTTCAGCAGAATTGTGGTTACTCACAATTATCGTGGCAGGTTTGTGAGTCTCAGATATGTTAATGTCACACAACTAACGTTTACTTTTCATATAATATATTTGAGATGAGTTGTCTTTTATTGACTGCACACTGCCCTCTAGTGTTGATTAATACTAATAGGTAATATACTGTCTTTTAAAGACAGTATAGGCTTAGCAAATAAGCATTTTCGAGCATGTTGTTTTGAAACTGGATTTTTAAAAATATGTGTTTTAATAAGGCAATCCAAAATTATTATTGCATTAGTGTCTTCTGTTTACTGATGCCCAGGATCCAAGAGTGTGCAGCTTATAAGCTATATAGTGGCTACTTATCATTAATGTAAACTGCCTTATTATCACCTAAAGGTGTGGTTTATTACATATTTTATTGACGCGATTAAATTTCGAAAATGTATGTACTATGTAGGCTATGTCGCTTTTCTCAATTTTTTGTTTGAGAATGTGATTTTATGAGCTAGAACAGCTTTAGATGTAGGAGAGGGACTCAAACTGTTGCTAGATCGATTACAGTAAATCACCAACTATAAATGCAGTTGATGTCAAACTAACTCAAAAACTTAACAAAAAATAAAACATATCTATTTTTTATGTTTTTCTCTAACAATACAATTTGTTCTAACAAAGCAATCCTGTTAAACCTGTTTCCCCATATATATATATTTATTAAATCTTGAAACCTATTAAGTGACATGATCGGGACCCTTTCTACAACATGATAGGCAGACAATAAAGAACATTTATAACCTTAAAGTCGGCATGAAATGGAAGTCGCGATAGTCTTTTCTTCCGTGGAATAGCTCTTGGACAAGGAAAAAATTAGGGCGGGACTTGATTTTGTCTGTGTGGAATTGATTGGATGGTTGTGGTTTGCAATTGGTCGATTTCATGTGAGTGACAGGTTGTCACACCAGTAAACACGTCATCAGAGAACAGAAGTCATTTAATTTTTTATTAAATATCGCAAGCACATAATAATAACAATGATGTGCATAGATAAGTCATTATTATATTATTATTTGTCATAATAAATACTACAATATTCCATAAAAAAATATAAATTGTCCATTTTGATTTCATGGTGACTTAAAATATAGCCTATAACTCAAGCATTCTTATCAAATCAAACAAATTTCTGCTGTACAAACCTGAAATGAAATGCAAATGTATTTATTTGTTTGTTTATTTATTTTGGCCTGAGCAGCTGTGTGCGCATGCTTGGTGAATTGCAATATTACTGAGGTCACAGTTCCTGATTGAAATTGCTCAGTATAAATGATGCCCTCAGGAGGCATGACATGACATCTGTTGTTTCAGGATCTTAGGTGATTCATCTTAGAAGTTTATTTTAGGTAAAGTGTTTTTTGTCTCTGGCAGATGGTCATAAATAGATTTGTTTTCATAATGCTGCCATTATACTTAAGAATGATTTATAATCCAAATGTATGAATAAACAAGGTAATTTTAGGACTTGATTATTCTGTAACTTTTTTTTACTCAGGTCATCAATAAGAAAATAAGATTTCATCTGTAGTTAAATATATAGAGAATTGCATTTGCCAGCTTGTAGCTTGCGTCATTGCTTAAACGTTTTAATAATACCATGTGCTAAATCAACCAATCTTAGACGAACAATTACTCTGCTTTATTGTTTGACCTTATAGTTGAGAGTTGATTTGTGATGCACTTAAAGTTACAGATGGCTGATATTAAATCTTATGTTGTGTCTCTGCTTCTGTACGCAAGGCTTATGGGTCATAGACCTGCTCTGGCCTGTAGCACTGTTTAGTCAGTTGACATGCAGCTGTTGTGATGCGTAAATTCGAGGCTCTTGGTCTAAATTAAGACGCACTGTCTATGAACCAAGGATGGAGTTATAGTTCTTTATTTTATCCAATATGTACAGTATTATACTTGTGCACACTGTTTTAAAAATACACACTCACACATGTTGGGTTTTCATTGTGGGGATTTTCCATAGACATAATGATTTTTATTCTGTACAAACTGTATATTCTATCCCCTTACCATAAAACTACCATTACAGAAAACTTTTTAGATTTATATAAACAGAAATGTATAAGCTCCTTTCCTCATGAGGACCAACAATAATGTCCCCAGAAGGACAAGAATTGCAGATATTGCCATAACGTAAGGTTCACAGGAACCACACACACACACACACACACACACACACACACACACACACACACACACACACACACACACACACACACACACACACAACCAGTTCACCAGTATTAGTGTTTCAGTGTAAAAAAGTGTTTTTGTCTTTTTAAATCTGTATATTTTTTTCTGAAACCAATTTATTAATTTATTATGAAATGTATTCCTCATCTTAATCATATACTTACATTAAGTTACTACTCAAGTAATTATTGTTGTACACAAATAACATTCTAAAAGCACTTTTGTGTGCATTGCAATGTCTACATAACCTTAGGTTTATGTTACATGACATAGCCTAGTTTTAATTGCTAAAACTGCCCTTATAAATATGTGATAGTTTCTTTCTTCTAGATAGAGGATGGTAGTCCCGCTGCCCTAGCTGGATTGT
The DNA here is from genome assembly GCA_036326025.1 of Chrosomus eos. Taxonomy (NCBI): domain Eukaryota; kingdom Metazoa; phylum Chordata; class Actinopteri; order Cypriniformes; family Leuciscidae; genus Chrosomus; species Chrosomus eos. Next base: position 55,530,415 of record CM070818.1, read on the forward strand.
GTGAGAATGATGAACTGGTGTCAGTGAATGGAAAGCCTTGCTCTAACCTCAGTCTCTCAGATGCTATTGATCTCATTGAAGCCTCTGCTGACTGTCTACAGCTGCTTGTCAAAAGGTATTTTATTACTTTGGCAAATGTTCCTTGATGCACTATGGTTGATTCTTTACTTGTTTCAATGTATTGCATCTCTTATTTGTGCGATAAGAGATTTTTAGTCTAGCAAAAAGGATTTAGGCCTAGCTTTGTTCTACTAGACTGATTGTGGTGCATTAAACTGTATAGTTATTCGCATTTTATAGTATAGTTAAAGTCTTGTTTATGACTGTCTTGACCCTTTGAAATAACAGACGTACTAAATCACCCACTGTGTACTACAAAATAACTTACCTACCTAGATTCATTTAGAATAAAACACTAATACATGATTCACATAAAAATTAATGATTCACTCTTGCTTCTCTCAATTGTAACTAAAAGTTAAAATAATTTTCTTAGTTCCAATAAATTATTTGCTTTATAAATTTGTAGACGGATTAACTGCAAATAACATGATTTTTACGACTTCTCCTCCCTGCAGATGCTGTAGTCAACCTGAAGAAAGCCTTGAAGTGGTTAGTACCACTTTTCGGATCCCATCTCCATCCAGACTTCATCCAGACCCTCAGAAACTATACATCTCTGAGTCCCAGGATGAAGCATATTATGGGGAAACAGACAGCGATGGAGAGTTTCCTGTGGGGACTCGATTGGTCCGTACGCAAGTTCAAATACCTGCTTCTAGAAATAAAGCTAGAGGCACCTATGCCCAGGGTGGTGGAGACACCAGTTTGGATGTAACCCCAGGATCTGTGGTCGAATTGCAGCTCTCGCTCTCCAAGACCACCCTGGAAGAGCCAGATTGTGCTGCATTAGGCAGTGCTTGTGGATTTGTGGGAGACATCCATCATAGACAGACGGATGAGAGCGTCAACTATACCACCACCGCATTTTCTCCAGATAGCCCTCTATATATACCCCGACAAGACCGGCAACCCCTTGGTCAGTGGGGTGTGTTGGTTAGCAAATCCACTGCTTTGCCAAGACAGGTGGAGGTGACAGTGCAGCAGTTATCTAAAAGCAGTTCTGGAAAGGAGGGGGTAGAGGCCAGTGAACGGTTGGATTCTGGTGGGGAAGAAGGAGGGCGCATTGAAGAAGCTCCCACCTCCTCTTCTGTGTCCTTTGGACTTCCCTCAGAGGAGTGGGACTCTGAATCGGAGAGGGAGGTCAACAAGCCCAACAAGCACCGGGCAAGGCACGCCAGTAAGTAACATCTGATTTTCAGTATGTTGCTTGTTATAGTGTGATATGGTATCTGTTTGCAAGAATAGCAATAATTTCTTATTTTAAAAACTTAGGTTATAAATATTGCATCAGTGAATTGACGGAGTCAGCTGTGGATTGCTTGTGCTTGTAATTTCTAAAGTTATGGTTTAAAAATGTCCCAAATGTTTCTTTTTAACCTCTGTTTAGAATCACTTTTTGTGTTATGATCTTTATTATGCATATTTTCAGTGATTTGTGAGCAAGAGTATGCATAAATGTTTTGTAATACTTTAATATCAGTTATTTTTATAGATAGATAGATAGATAGATAGATAGATAGTAGATAGATAGATAGATAGATAGATAGATAGATAGATAGATAGATAGATAGTAGATAGATAGATAGATAATAGATAGATAGATAATGATAGAACAAAAAAGAACATGGCAATGATTCATCCTGAAAAGTGATGGGTGGGGGCTTGCAGGGTGACATGACTAGTAAAGTTAAGAATAAAACATGGGCATGCTAATTATGCGTGCAGAAGTGCCATTTGACAGACATCGACATGTGCAACTCTGGTCTGTCACCCGATCCTTTAAAATTGGCCATCTTAGCAGCACAGAAATGGAAGGAGCACTCAGTCTATGGCTTCTCCACCTTGAGATTTGGAAAGACAAGAATCAGACATTTATCATGTTTTAACCAAACTTATTTTGAATGGACTGACATAGTCTAGTGGGTCTTTACGGAACTTATTGACTATAACAGGGCAGGGTTTTTGTTTTTTACAGCTTTTGGAGCTACACATATGGGCTTGTATTAGCACTCTGGCACTAGCAAGTCCACACACGGCCCCAGGGCTATTTTTACTCTCTCTCTTTTTTTTCTTTGCTGGATCTGCTATTGGCTCAGCCTCACTAACGTGCTCTAGACACATTCACAGCTGTAAATGGCTTATGTTAATATCTGGCTGTTATACATGGATCAGAGATTTAGTTAATTGGTAAGGGTGTTATCAAATCTCTGTTTGGAGAATGACTTATTGGGTCATTGGTGTAAATTCCATTTAACACCTGTTAAATCTGGGATTCATCATTTGATTAGCGGAGAAGCCTCTTTAGCTCTCTTAAAATACATTTTGATACACGCTGATACACATTGTCATGCATTGTTTCATTTTAAACAACAAAATCTCAATTGCATATATTCCCATGTATATTTTAACAAACAATTATGTATTTGGTTTCACATTAAATAAAAATAGGTGAGCTACATGGTTCTTACTTGACACTTGTATTTTCTCAGTTCAAGACCTCAAGTTCAAGCTGCTCACATAACAGTGCTATTTATATGCTTCATATACGTTCAGTGAATTAGGCCACCAGGACCAACCATGTGCAATATCCCTATTTTATGACCTCATCCTCCCCATACCCTTAACTCCTGCATTTTTGTGTCATTTTTAGGGCTCCGGCGCAGTGAGAGCCTTTCAGAGAAGCAGGTGAAAGAGGCCAAGTCCAAATGCAAGCGCATTGCTCTCCTGCTGTCTGCCCCTGCCCCCAACGCTAATAACAAGGGGGTGTTGATGTTTAAGAAGCATAGACAGAGGGCCAAGAAGTATACAATTGTAAGCTACGGTACTGGTGAGGACGAGCCAGATTATCAGGACGACGAAGACGACAAGGAGGAGCACGCTGTTGAGTTCACTGTTCTAGCCACAAGTGAAACAGAAATTGATGAGGATTTCTTTACCAATGCCTCAGTTCAGAAAAGCATTGTGAGCTTTGATTGGGATACCGGATTACTTGAGATAGAGCGCAAGCTTGACAACAAGCAGGATATGGAAGCACTACCTGAGACCAAGGGAAAAGGAGCTCTCATGTTTGCCCAGCGCAAACAGCGCATGGATGACATAGTAGCTGAACATGAAGAGTTGAGACGTAAGGGGATCCCTGTTGAAGCAATGCAGGTCCCTGAGACACATCAAACATACCAACACATGGAGGAACGCACTTATTTGAATGCACAAGAAACCCAAAATTACATGGATGTAAATCTACACCACACCATATCAGCTCAAAAGCAGCAACAGCAACAACATCATCAGTACCAAGATCAGTATTATCAACAACAGCAGCTTCAGCAGCAGCAGCAGCAGCAGCAGTATCAAGACTACCAGCAGCAGCTACAATACCAGCTACAGCAACAACAGTATCAACAACAGCAAGACTACCAGCAACAAAAAATGTATCAAAACATCCAAACATCCAATCAGCAACAACATTTCCAACAGCAGCAAGTGCAACAGTATTCACATCATATGAATGGCACGTTCAATCAGCAAGTGCAGAATGAAATGCAAGCTTTAGTCACAAACAGAAGTGCCAAACCATTTTCAATTCAAAATAGAGTGGCCGCTCCATTTTCCTCTCCCACAAGTGCAGATAATCAAGAGCAATCTGGGTGTTCATTGGGACAAGGTGAACAGATTGCTTCCCGTGATGAGCGCATATCTGTGCCTGCTATCAAGACTGGTATCTTGCAAGATACCAGGAGGAATGCCAATAAACCTATGTTCACTTTCAAAGAGTCTCCAAAGGTTTCACCTAATCCTGCTCTGTTGAATCTCCTCAACAGGAATGACAAGAAGGCAGGTTTTGAGTCTTGCCCAGAAGAAGATTATTTAAGCTTAGGAGCTGAAGCCTGTAACTTTCTTCAGTCTCCTAAGATGAAACACAAAATTCCACCACCGGTAGCTCCTAAACCTCACATTAACCCCTCTTCTCCCCCATGGTCAATTCAACAAGAAACTACTGACAACCCATCCCACAACAAACCACAAACAGTGTCCCAGTACCTGCAGAAGCTTCAGTCACAGAGGTTGAGGCTGCTCCTGCCCCTGAAACAGGGGCCCCAACCATGTCTGAAGTAGAACCTACATTGGCCCCTGAATCCCAAATTATTCAACACCGTCCTGAACAGCTTGCTCCAGGTAATGCCTGGAAACAACCAGAATCTCAGATGGAGCCGAACCAGCAACCAGAAACCTGGAACGAGAAACATCCCCAGCTCCAAATTAATTCTGCTCATCCTGTCACACTACCTGTTACGCAACCAGATCCATCTGCCAGATCATGGGATCCAGCTCCAACTCAAGGTCATCAGCAGCTTCCTGTAAGTACTTGGGGTCCAAATGAGGTCCAATTGCAAGTTCCATCACAAACACAGTCACAATGGATGACACAGTCTCAGGGTTCTTCAGAAGTACAATTGCAAGTGGCTTCTAAAACACAATCCCAGACTTCTTGGGTAACACAGCCTCAAACTTCACCCCCATCCAAGCATCAACCACAGCCTCAGTCCCAAATCAATTCTTGGGTACCAAGGCCAAATCAGTCAACACCACAAGCCCCATGGTCTCAGCCCTATGAACCTGCACTGCCACCAGTTAATGTTTGGCAACAAGATCAAAATCAAGCTCAGGAACAGCCAACCTGGACCCAACAACAACAGTTCCAAGAACCTCAGTTAATGCCACATAGGGTATCACCACCTCAGCCACAGCCATCTTGGGCTCAACCTCAGAGGCAGTCACAGTCCCAACCACCTTGGGTCTCTCAGGCTAAACAGCAAGAGCCAACACAGCCATTTGCAAATGCATGGACTCAACCACAGAGTCCAGCTCAAGCACAGCCTCCATGGCCTCAACAGACTCAACCACCACTCTCAGCCCACAGCACCAGTGCAGCAACCCATGAATTCTTGGCCACAAATGCCAGCCCAGTCCCAACCACATCCACAGTGGGGACAAGAACCTGCTTCTCAACAACATCCTCAACAAGTAATGAACTCTTGGACACCTGAACAAAATCAAATTCAGCCTCCCTGGTCTCAACCAATGGCACAAACGCATCCTCCATGGGCACCGAAACTCCAACAGCAGGCATCCCCGCCACCTGTGAGCCAATGGGTACCACCACAATCTCAGTCTCAACCACCTGTAAATGTTTGGGCACCCCAACACCAGCAAGGTTCGTTGGAAACATAGCCCAAACGGCAAACCAGAAGTTGCCTCCCCAACAAGTCAAGCCTTGGAATCCATCTCAGACCACTCAGCCCACTCCTCCACGACGAATGAACTCATATACCACTGGGACAAAGGTACCATCCCCTGTTCCAACAAGTAGTACTATGTCAACCTCTGGTTTTGGTTCAGCTTTCGAGATGCCAGCATTGAGAGGGAAAGGAGCTGAACTTTTCGCCAAGAGGCAATCCAGAATGGAGAAGTACATTGTGGATTCTACCACAGTGCAGTTAAATAAGGCAAGACCATCTTCACCTTCTCCTTCTTTGCCAATTTCCTTTAAATATTCACCAAATTGCCGGGCTCCTCCGCCTTTGGCATATAATCCAATTCATTCACCCTCATATCCACCAGGTGCTATCAAGCAGCCTCCCCCCTCTAGCTCTTCAACAACAAACAAGAACAAAAGCAAAGAGAAGGGAAAACCTGCCCCGAAACCTCTTCATGTTCTTGATGTCATGAAACATCAGCCCTATCAGCTGATATCCTCCCTTTTCACCTATGGCCCAGCAGCAGAGAAACTTGCTGCAGAAAAGGAGGCAGCTGAAAAGCTGGCTGCGCAAAAAGCAGCTGAAGCCCAGGCCCAAATTCAAGCCCAAGCACAAGGTGCTCCAAATCAAAACCAGCAAATGACATTTAACCAAGGTCCTCCCCCTTATGGTTTTATGCCACAGCAGGCCCAGCAACCCTATGGAATGGCTGATCAGTCACCTATGCATGATGGCCTTTACCACCAAGTCCCTCCTGATACTTACCAGCCTGTCCAAAATACTTATCAACAACATCCTCATCAAGTCCCATTTCAACAAGAATACAACCCCCAACAAACTTACCAACAACCTCCTTTAAATCCTTACCAACAAGCACCAAGTCCTCCCTACCAACAGCCCTCCCCACCCTCCTATCAGGCAGGTCCTAATCCAGTATATCAAGCCGGACCTGCTTTGGCCTACCAACCAGCCCCTAGTTCTTATGTTGTGCCATCTTTCCTAGTAGCAGCCAGGGCTGACTCCGCCTCAGGAGGCAGTATTACTGCTGCTCCGAAGCCCAAATTTTCAGCCAAGAAGAGTGCGGCTCAAGTATGGAAGCCAAGCACTGCTGAAAAATAGATATAGGGATTTTTCCTTAGTGTTTTACCTTAAGAACTAAGGTAAAAACAAGAACTAAGTTAAAATTCAGATACTTTTTTAGAACATATCCAACTTCCAAACCAAAATATTGTTTGTTACAAATTACGTTTAAGATATGCCAAATACAGTAAGTAACAAAGAAGAGGGCATAGACATTTCAAAATTACATCACATGATGTTAGAATAATGCTCTGATTTATACTGATATTTTATAGCCTGTCTTGCTACAGGTAAAAGGCTCTTGTACTTAGCTCAAAAACAACTAATTAAATGTGTTAGACAATTTTGGTCAAAGGGAATCAGTGTTGAGTGTGAGTTTGAGAAGAGAAGAGAAACATGGATGCTTAATGTTGGAAAAATTATGGTATGTGAAAAAAGAGATAGACATAAGGGTCTGGTATGAGGGCTACTGAGTAACTGATTTGCAATACAACTTAAGGATGTAACCCAGCAAGCAATTTTACATTTAAAAGACGTCTATAGCCGTCCAAACACAGCCCTGACGTCTGGTTTAAAACAAGGCAAAATTTGGGCTGTCAGTAAAAATTATATAGACATCTAATCATAGCCCAAGAATAGACGCAAAGGCTACGCATATAATATGTCAAAGAAATGAAACCAAATACATCACAGTTGACTTTTCTTACATGATGAAATATCATACATCTCACAAGTTACTTTGGCAAAAAACGACATGTAACAAAATTCAAAATTATTTTGGCTAGAAGTTACTCATAACTTGACTATATCGGGTCTAGTTAACCTAGACGGTGAAATGACGGCTTTTGCTTGCTGGCTATAAACCTATTATTATATAATCATATTTAAAATGCATAAAAGGATTTGCAGTAACTTTCACACAAGCATGTGTATATCATAATATTTTACAATACCTCAGTAGACAGACAGAAATAATTTTATGAACAGTTCAATGATATTTGGAATATGCAAGTAAACAATGTATTAACTTCTGGCTAACAGTGCAAGGAGATACTGCTGAAAGATAATGTATTATGGTGGAGGTTCAATCATCTCTCACCTTCTGAGAAAAAACATTGTTATATTTCTAAATTGTAATTAATGTTTTAGACTTTCTTCATAAAAGAAGAAATGAATGTACTCAGTTTGTGAGTTTTTTCAAGTAGGTTGAATAATGTCACTTTCAATGTTTAACAGCTGGTACATAGTTGGAGAGCTATTAATTTTTACTTTTTATGAAGATAAGTAGACTTTGTGTAGATTCTTGTTTATTTTTTGAGGGAGGAATTTATGTTAAGCTTTTTTTTGTTTGCTTCAATATTTTTTTTTCATCAGTTCAACTAGAACGTCAAATAAAACAGATAAGAAGTGGACGAGTTCTAAAACTATTTATTTTTAGTTTGACTGCTGTTCTTCTGTTCTTTTTGCTGTCTTCTGTTCATTTTTTGTGTGTGATATTTTCTTCATAGTACACTATTTGTAAAATGTAAATCACCTTGCCATTAAAATCACTATTTCAGTTTTGTTTGTTTGTTTTTGCATGCACCATCTTTCCGAATCACTTCGAAGCACCAATCACTTCCATCTTTCCAATCTGCATTATTTTTGCACCTCACTATTCTTTGCTTTCATAATTCTTTTCAAAGTATCTTTCAGTAGTAGTCAGTTTAAATAAGGTAAGTGAAGACTTAAGACATTTTTAATCATTACAGATACTTTTTTTACTACAAGAAATAAAAGTGAGTAGATATTTTAATGGAATAATGTTCATAAAACATTTCTTAGGTTTAATCATTCAAATCAGTTATAAATTTTATGTATTATTCAATACCTCCAGTTACTTTACTGTAGCTTATTTGTGAACGTGATACATTTTGTTACAATTGAACCGTCAATCCTTGCTCTACCACAATGAAGGTAGATTACATTTAACATAAGATCCTTTCAGACATGCAATTTTATAAATCCATATAATTTTTTTCTAGGTGTATATGAAATTATATGTTCTATTATTATTTACAATCCTTCTTTCAAAAGTTTTATTTGCAGTAAAGTGATACGTTTCTGCATTTTAAAAAAAAATCCTTTGACAGCCTAAAATAAGTACGACCTAAATGCAGGCGTGAGTATTGTTCTAAATTTGAACCCGTGTTGCATCATACTTTCAGGAGCTAAGTAAGACATACTTCATAATTGCAAAAAGTGGAAATGATATGAATGAATGCCCTGCAAGGCCTGCTCCAGGAGCTATATTTGGAGAAATGTGATCTCTGGTCCCATGACTTAAAAGCAGAGGAGGAGAGCACTTTGCCTGTCACTGGCACCTGTCACTTTTATATCACTTTAGACTTTTTCATTTATGTTTTTTATACAAAGTCAGAGACTAAATGAAAATGTGTAATAGCAACACCGATATATTTGTCAACATTAATCCAGTCATTACTGGCATTGAACATTCAACCACTGAAACTATTATTTCTTTAACATTTTAGAAATACTGGCTTTTTAAAACACATTAAATAACTTTAAAAAAATAAATAGATTAATAATTTTACATTTGATTTTTACGGAGCCCCTAAAGGAATATGGCAATGGAAAAAATATATTTCAATGCTTTCGCGCTCACTCGCAAAAGTTTTGCGTTCCCCAAAGAAACGTCTCGGTTACGTATTTAACCTTGGTTCCCTGAGTCCTAAACACGTGAACCAGACGTCCTGTCATGAACTGACTTAGACAGCGCTGTAAAAAGACTGAACACTGCGAGAGACAGAAGTGCCCGAATCGTCCGAGAATCCAGGTCCACGCCCAGAAAAGTAATTTACTGAATTGGTAGCAACACACTCTTTTGATGATTTATGAGTAGTCATAGGCTCCTCAAATGATTGCGCTCCAAGTCTCAATGGACAACAGGACTGCCAATTCCTGTGTTTGAGCTAATATCAGCCAATCGTCCAGGTTGACCTAGAGCTGCAACTGAACCCAAAAGCTGTTGACCCAAAGCCGCGTCCATACACTTTGTGAACGTTCAAGGAGCCAGAGCCAGTCTGAACGGAAGGACACGGTTTTGGTAAGCTTTGCCCTAGAAAGGGAACCTGAGGAACTTCCTGTTTCTCTTGACGATCTGGATGTGGAAGTATGCATCCTTTAAATCGACAGTCACAAACCAATCTCTGGTTTGGATATGAGACCGAATTGACTTAAAGGTCAGCATCTTGAATTTGCTTACTCTGAGCACAAGATTCAAGTCCAAAATTCAACACAAACCACCATACTTTTTGGGCACAAGAAAATAATGGCTCTAGAAGGCTGACTCCATCTGAGAAGAGGGTATTTCTTCTATAGCCCCTTTCTCTAAGAGTGAAAAAATCTCCTGACTCAAAGCTGAGACATGCCAAGGATGCACTGTCGTGGGAAGAATCCCACTGAAAGGAGGTAGGCCTTTCCAAAATTGGATGGTGTAACAGTGCCAAATGGTAAGTAATACCCACTGCTAGATTTAGGGTAGGTTTTGCCAAGCGGCCAAGTAATCCGCCAGGGGCCTTAAGCGTTATATTTTTGGAAACTGCCAAACCACAGTTACCAATACATCTTCTGATTGTAGAGAGCCTCTGGTGTCTGCAAAAACTGGAAGGACATGTGAAGATACCACATTTGCATAGGACCCAGAGGCACATGAGTGATGGGAACCTCTAAAACAGGAAGCTGTCCAATCACCCTATCGGGCTGTGCCACCACATCGACATTGGGAGCCATGCACACATGACCCTAGAGGTTTTTTCTGAATTCCGAAGGCTGGGATGCATGGAGTGTCTGAGGCAATGCTTTTCGAGAGGGCTCCGCGTAAAACCGCCTGAGGCGCAATCTGCAGTGGGATGGTTAAAATCGGAGCCAGGAGGCCACAATGAGGGACCTGTCTATTGCCCAGGCAGTATGCTTGGTAGCTCTCAGCGCCAAGTCAGTAGCCCATCTGAGCTCCTTAACAGCCTCTGGAGTCAGGCCCTCTCCCTCGTGCAGCTCCTTAAGCAAGTCTGCTTTATAAGCTTGGAGCAAGGCCATTAAATGAAGAGTGGCTGCCGCCTGTCCAGCGGCCATGTAAGATTTTCAGACTAAAGCAGAAGGAATACTAACATGGCTTGGATGGCAGCAGGGGCCGTTACTTCCAAGTCGGAGATTGGGATGGGCTGGAGGAGTCTCTTCCATGACCGACATCGCCACGTAACCTTACTCCGCCATCTTGGAAACAGTGGCGAAGTCAGCAGCAGTGGGTTAGTAATGCGCGCCGAAAAGGGCTGCTTCCAAGACCTTGATACCTCATAGTGGAGGTCTTGAAGAAGGGGAGAGGCTTACAGGGCTGGGCTAGGGGTGCAGCTGGTCAAAAATCGACAGAAGATTCGCTTCCTGAAGAAAATGAAATTTCATGAAATAGCACATATTCTCGGGGCGGTGCTAAGCGCTACTGGCCAATGAAATGGCGTAATGGTACAAGGGCTTCAGACATTTGTCACACCGAAGGTGTTCACATAGCAACAGCTATCGCAACGTTGAGTGATCCTATAAAAGGCAACCCGCGTTCCCTCGCAAAACCTTAGTGTTCTTTCCGAGCAAACGCGAAGTTTCTCGAGGGAATGTAAACATTTTGCAAGTGAACGTAAAGTTTCTCTGGGGAACGCAAAAAATTCAAAATCATTGACAAGTAATTTCCCCCCCTATATCCATAGTATGGAACCTCTATTAAGGAGCTCCTAAAGGGACGTGGTGGTGGAAAAAAATATGGGATGGGAGGAAAAATATATATTTCAATACTAAATTGAAGAACGTAAAAGCATTTTTCCTCCCATCTATTTTTTTCTCGCCACTATGTCTATTTAGGGGCTCTGTAGATTTTAGCAACAGCATTTGTCATACTACAAACTCACTGAAATTGATGTTATCATTAATAGAATCCCATGTCTTCATGACTACCTCATAACCTACTGTCCTTTGCTGTTGTTTTTAAAGCAAATAAGCTTAGAGATAGTTTTTTTTTAATGCTAATTTTATTCATCCTGCATGATATTCAAGTGAATTGTAGTAAGTAGAGCCCTGCGCGTTTATATCATAACCAGACGGTGGCAGCACAGTCTTTCTGGTAAAGCTTAGTTATCTGTTCACTCCATGTGGTAACCTGGTGGAAAATTGTCTTTGTACATATCCACATACAATGTAAAAAAAAAGATTTTTCACAGTTTTCACAGTAAATAAAACAAAGATTATTGGAATATGATTTACAAGAAAATACTATTTCAGTCCTTCTACTTCCAAATTTCACATTTAAGTCAGTGTTACTTTCTGCTTCTTAATTAATTGTAAAATTTACTAGTGAAAATTGCTTCACTACACCAACATTTTTTCTGTGCAATATCAGTGACCCCACATTTTTTTATCTGTCTTTACTATTGATATGAATCTGCAACCACGATTGTTTATTCTCATGAAAACTGTTTTAAAATTATTTGTTTGCTCATTTCAGGGGCTTAGGAGCTCATCCTTGTCACCACCTGTTAGACTTTCAGCAGCAGGTCTCAGTCCAAGGTCGGTTTCATTTTCTCCATCACCCAGACCTGCATCACAACCCTCTTCTGTTCAGCAACAGACTGCCCGGCTAGACAGGGGTCACAAGCAGCCCAGCCCGTGGGAAGCTGCCTCACGCCACCCATTGGGGCTCGTGGATGAAGCTTTTACATATCTCCACATTCAACAGTCTATTGCCTCCAACCTGCGCTATGCTGCTCAGACTAAGCTCTTACCCGAGCCCCCGGCCGAGTGGAAGGCAAGGGTTGCATATGAGCCTCCACCGAAAAACCAAAAAGACAGTTTGAGTCCATCACCTCTGACTTTTCTGTCCCCAACCAAGAGCACAGCGTCGGCACCAGCTGGTCCCGTCCCGTATGGGTCACCCTTTAGACAGTGTCAACCCCAAAGGTCAATGACAGAAGCTAACCTTGGGGCTTCACAGGGTAATCCAAGGAAAATGGGGCCTCATCGACTGAGCCTCTATAAAGCCAAAGATAGCAGTTCTTGGAGACGTTGAAAGGAGAGCCAGGAAACCCTTTTTATGCAGGTCGCGGAAGTCAAATCAAATAGGGGGGTGTTTTGAAAGTGAGAAAAGTAAAATTCTTAAGGCTACTATTGAAAAAAAAGATACTGAAAGACAGGGAAGTTGTTGTTGCAGAATGAAGGTCTGTGAAAGTCAGAAGGCGGAACTATAAGTTGATAGAGTTTATAAAGATTATTTTTTACTATACGTTTGATAGACAGAGTGTTACAACTAGCTTTTCAAAACTCACACTTACAAAACAATAATCTAATCTAATTTTGATCAGTGAATATGCAACCCTTGTGAAAAATAAGTACACTTTAGCATACTTAAAAAAAAGGAAATAATATAATTTTAAAAAATACTTAAGTGCACCTAACTGCAAGTTGATTGAAATTTAATGGAAATGTGTTATAGTTAAAATTCGTATTACAAATGTAATTAGCTTAACTTTAGAATGTTTTTGACTACTTAAGTAGTCATGGAAGTGCACTCTTTTAAGGACACAAAGGGATAGTTCACTTAAAATGAAAATGTTGTCATTAATTACTCATCCTCATGTAGTTCTAAACCCATAAGACTTCCGTTCTTCTTTGTAACACAAATGAAGATCTTTTTGATAAAATCTGAGTTTTCTGTCAGTCCATTGACCCAACTTTGACGCTTCAAAAAGTTAATGAAGAGATTGTAAACTAATCCATATTAATTGAGCCGTTTAGTCAAGATTATCTGAAGAGACTCAATCACTTTATATGATGAGAAGATTGAATCAGATTGTGTCTCTTCAGAGAATTTGGACTAAACCGCTCAGTTCATATGGTTTTCTAGTTTTACGATCTCTTTATGAACTTTTTGAAGCATCAAAGTGGTAGTTGTGTAGCTGTCAATGGAGGGACAGAAAACTCTCAGATTTCATCAAAATCTAATTTGTGTTCTAAGATTTGGAACGAAATGAGGGTGAGAAGTCAATGACAGAATTACATTTTTTGGGTGAACAAGTGGCCTTTTATTTCATTAAAAGAGTAGTTCACTTTCAAATTAAAATTAGCTCATGATTTATGACTTTCTTCTTTCAGACGAATACAATCGGAGTTATATTAAAAAATATCCTGGCTCTTCCCAGTTTTATAATGGCAGTGTATTGCAACCATCAGGTTGAAGCTCAAAAACATGCATCTATCCATCATAAACGAACTTCACACACCTCCGGGGGGTTAATAAAGGCCTTCTGAAGCAAAACGATTGTATATTATATTTAAAACTTTATAAAGTAAAATAACTAGCTTCCGGCCAAACGAATATATGGATTCCACTTAAAGGTGCTCTAAGCGACGTCTTCGTCAACTTCTTGTTGACGTTTAAAACTATTGTCAAACAAAATGGAGGCTAGCTAGACCCTCCCTCCTCCTCATCCGCGCCCTAACCCCCCAAATCCTTCTTATCGGTTATTGGCTGGAACAGTTTGTTATGTTTTGTGGTGCGGGTTAGCCCAGTTTGTTTTTGTTGCCGTTTGTGGAGCCTGGGTGTCTGCAGAGACCGTGTTTTTGTATAGTGTGTTCAGGGGACAGGCAGCTAGCGGATAGTGAGGAGATGTTTGCTGTATGTGACAAAAAATGTTTTGGCCTAAAAAACGCGTGACATCGCTTGGAGCACCTTTAAGTCTAAGCGCAACTAATGCGACGTAGGCTACTGCTGATACTTACACTACACCATGACAAACTACGCTACTTCTGACGTCAAGTTTCATAAATTGCGCATTAGGACAAATAGACGGTGTATGACCGTTTGGCCAGAAGCTAGAATTTTTCTTTGTGTTAAAAATGTATATTTCTGTAACAAGTTGCTGTCTAGTTATATATAATGGATTGGGAGGCCTGGCTCGACTCCCGAGCTTGTACTTGTCATACAACAAAACTATGTGGCAGCTGACATTGAAGACTGAACTGCCTTTAAAATAGTTCTGCAATTAATCTGCTATTTGGGATATACACTAAATTACAGTCAAAAATAAAACATTTTTTTATTGTATTCGTCTGAAAGAAGAAAGTCATATACACCTAAGATAGCTTGAGGGTGAGTAAATCATGGGCTAATTTTAATATCAAATTATCTGCGAGTACAGTTTTTAAAAAAATATACTTTTAAGATTTAAAATACACTAAACGTGCACATTCAGTTCACAAAAGTTAACTTCTTTTTTTGCACTAATGAATGGGTAAAGTGATACATGCATGATCATGATAAATGCTAAAGAAATAACAAAGCATAATAGGTCTTCATAAGAAATGCTAGACACATTTCATCACTGTCCGTATTCAATTAGTGGCACTTTTTTAATTACTGCATTCAAATAATTCAGTAATAGAGTGCTTCAGTTGTGATGACAAATAGAATCATAGTAATAAAATTAGAGAAAGAAAGAAAAAAAATTTTTTGTGACTGTGCTACAAAGCTATTAGGCAGAAACTGTGAATCAGTGACAGTCATACGTGTTACATAAGCTTCATTAGAAAATATTCAATCACTCTTCAGTGACCCGGTCTGACCCTTTACCACATGCCCTGTTGCCCCAGACTCAGAATCACTTAAACAAATTCAGTATATTTGCTGATAAATGTAAAAATATATATATAATAATAATAAAAAATGAATGGACATTCCTTAAATGTAGGCTATTTCTGTGAATGTCTGTGGGTTCTCATATGTGACAATGCATGCTCTCAATCCACTTACAAATACATGATACTAATTTGTACTGAGGTGTTCATGCTTATATTTCAATGAGAAGGATATCAGAAAGCTAAAATTTGACATGTTTTTGTCAAGATAAAAAAATATGTTTGGATATTTGTTGAATTGTCAAGTGCATCATCCGACACAGAGTGGAGCAAGCAGCTCGCTTTATACTGTTTGCCCAAGTATAGCTCAGTATTAAGTAGCTTGTTTGATTTACACTCTACAGCTCCACTTTTTGTATGTGACTGACATGCTTGCACTTCTATTAAAGTATGTGTAGAAATCTCTCTGCATATAGTTGTTTTTTGAAATCTTATTGGAGTTTTTTGTAGGGGAAAAGCATGCTGCATAGCCTTAGGAGAGTCGCTTTCAGCCCAATAGTCTGTAACAAGTTGCTGTCTAGTTATATAATGGATTGGGAGGCCTGGCTCGACTCCCGAGCTTGTACTTGTCATACAACCAAACTATGTGGCTGCTGACATTGAAGACTGAACCGTGTTCAAAATAGTTCTGCAATTAATCTGCTATTTGGGATATACACTGAGGAAACATGTGAAGTACAGTCAGCGTCGGCCATGCAGTTATATTGCAAATAATTATTTTTATAATAATAAACGTATTCATTGCTTGTAAAAGTACAAGGACATCCGTGATTACACTAATAATAAGAAATATTTCCTTATGTCTGCGATCCAAAGATTGATTACTTCACATGACAGATACTGTGTCTGGGAATGACATTTTTATTTGTTGTTTATGCACTGAAAAAATAAAAACCTTGGATCAACTTAAAAAAATTGAAGTAATCAATCACACGAAATATTTGACATTGATTTAAAGTAAATAATTTAATTTAGTTTAACCTAAAAAGTTTAAATCCATGCAACCACTTTTTGAAGGTTGATCAAACTAATTATTTTAGGTTGGAACAAACTAATTATTTTAAGTTAGAACACACTAACTAAACTAATATGTATAGGTTTAAGTAAATTAATTATTTTAAGTTAAAACAAACAAATGTTAATAGGTCCGAGTAAATTAATTATTTTAGGTAGTCTCAAATAAAAAAATAACAGTTGTCATTTTTTGAAATGTATAATAAATCAAATCTATATAAAAAATGCTTTTAATACACTTGATCAATGACTACTCAGAACACTTTCCTTTAGAACACATTTATATTTATTGTTCAATAAACTGACAACATTGATCATTGGTTTCAAATCTATGAAGATTAGGCAAGGCAAGGCAAGGCAAGTTTATTTATATAGCACATTTCATACACAATGGTAATTCAAAGTGCTTTACATAGGAGAAAATAAAATAATCAAAACAAATAAGAATAATTAAAACATTTTAGAATAAGAAATAAAATAAAGTACAGTAAAAACAGTCGGACGAACAGTGGCACAGTGCTCATTCAGTAAATGCACAGCTAAACAGAAGTGTTTTGAGTCTGGATTTGAATGTGACTACTGTAGGAGCACATCTGATCTCTTCTGGAAGCTGGTTCCAGCTGCGGCTGGCATAGTAGCTAAAAGCAGACTCTCCTTGCTTAGAGTGAACCCTTGGTATTTCTAACTGATGTGATCCTAATGATCTGAGTGATCTGTTGCGTTTATATTCAGTGAGCATATCTGCAATATATTGAGGTCCTAGCCCATTGAATGATTTATATACCAGTAATAATACTTTAAAATCAATCCTAAATGTAACTGGGAGCCAGTGTAAAGACCTGAGGACTGGTGTGATATGTTCATATTTTCTGGTTCTGCTCAGAATCCTAGCAGCAGCGTTCTGTATGAGCTGCAACTGTCTTATGGTCTTTTTAGGAAGGCCAGTGAGGAGTCCATTACAGTAATCCACCCTGCTGGTGATGAAAGCATGCACAAGTTTCTCTAAGTCTTGACTGGAAACAAAGCATCTAATTCTTGCAATATTTTTCAAATGATAGTATGCTGATTTAGTTATTGCTTTGACATGACTACTGAAACTAAGGTCTGACTCTAGAGACACACCAAGATTCCTGACTTGATTTTTAGTTGTTAGACCTCTAGAGTGAAGGTATGCATTCACCTTGAGAACTTCATCTTTGTTTCCAAACGCAATGACTTCAGTTTTGTCTTTGTTTAACTGAAGATAGTTTTGGCACATCCAACCATTTACTTCATCAATGCATTGGCACAGGGAGTCAATGGGGCTGTAATCGTTAGGCGATAGGGCTAAGTAGAGCTGTGTGTCGTCTGCATAGCTGTGGTAAGAGATTCGGTTCTTTCTCATTATTTGGCTCATTGGGAGCATATACAGGTTGAATAGGAGTGGTGCAAGAATTGAGCCTTGGGGGACTCCGCATGTCATGGATGTCCACTCAGACTTATGGTCTCCTATACTCACATAATAACCTCTCCCTTCTAAGTAAGACCTGAACCATTTTAGGACTATCCCAGAAAGCCCCACCCAGTTTTCAAGCCTGTCAATAAGTATGTTGTGATCGACAGTGTCAAATGCAGCACTGAGGTCGAGTAGTACCAGCACTGATAATTTGCCTGTATCAGTATTTAAGCGAATATCATTTATTATCTTTATGAGCGCTGTCTCTGTGCTGTGATGCGATCGGAAACCAGATTGAAAATTGTCAAAGTAACCATTCAAGCTTAAGAATTTGTTCAGCTGATTGAAGACAACTTTTTCAATGATCTTGCCTATGAAGGGAAGATTTGAGATCGGTCTATAATGGCTTAATATGGTCTTATCTAGATTGCTCTTTTTCAGGAGGGGCTTGACAACTGCAGTTTTTAGGGAGTTTGGAAAACTCCCAGAGAGAAGTGAGGCATTTACCACTTCTAGGAGATCTGCTTCTAAACTGTTTAACACACTTTTGAAAAAAGATGTGGGAAGTGCATCAAGGGCGCAGGTTGATGTTTTAAGGTGCTGTACGGTTTCTTCCAAAATTTTGCCATCAATTTCTTCGAAAACAGACATAGTAACTACTTTCTCAGGTAGTGGTCGGATCTGTTTGACCCCAGCACAACTCAAGGATGAGCTGATCACCTTTCTGATATTATTGATTTTCTCAGAGAAGAAAGAAGCAAACTCACTGCACTTGCTGTCTGAGAGCATTTCACTGGGGATCTGGCTTGGGGGGTTTGTCAGTCTCTCGACAGTAGCAAAAAGAGTGCGTGTGTTGTTTAAGTTGCTGTTTATAATATTTGAGAAGAAAGTCTGTCTAGCTTTGCCTAGTTCCATATTAAAATCATGGATGCTGTCTTTGTAGATGTTATAATGGACTACAAGTTTTGTCTTCCGCCACATGCGCTCTGCTCTTCTGCATTGTCTTTTCATATTTTGCACTGCTGTTGAGTTTCTCCAAGGTGCTTTTTGTCTACCACTATTCTTCCTGACTTTCGCAGGAGCAATATCATCAATTACACTTTTAATTTTTGAGTTAAAAGATTCAAGGAGAAAATCAACAGAGTCAGCAGATATGCTTGGTTTTAATGATATAGCCTTCATAAATAGCACACTAGTGTTCTCATTTAAGCATCTCTTCTTGACAGACACAGATCTAGCTTCAATGGCAGGAGAGATCAAAATATCAAAGAAAATACAGAAATGATCAGACAGTGCTACATCCTTAATAACAATCGATGAGATGTTTAGACCCGTACTGATAAGTAGATCTAGAGTGGATACAGACTAACATGGTCTGTTAATCTAGTAGACCATGACTGTGTTAACAGTAATCAGACTGTTAATCTAGTAGATCTAGATTAACAGTCTGCTTCACAAAAAATACTTGTTACATAATGTCATATCACTTGATAACATACATAAATATTAAATTAGGAAGGTTTGTCCTGACATAATACATTTCACCATAAAACATAATACAATTGAAATGTTATGACAGTATTGTATACCTGTTTCAAATGTAGATGTACCCGAGACAAATCCTAGAACTGCTCCTCAGACAGTGAACAGTGGAACTCCTAAGACACTTACAGAGTTTCTGATACAGAGCTGTAAGCACAGCTATTTTATTTTAGGTTAAGTGTGTATATGAGCACAAAGACCGTGATGACAAATGCGGTTGCAACCGAGGGGAACTTGTTCAGGACGTCTGCTCCTTTGATGACAATTTTAATGTCTTTGGGTGGGTGGAGAGGATCCTCTTTCCCACTGATAAAGATCGCCATGGTTGTCTGCTCCAGTTCTTCAATGTCATTTTCCTGCATAAAAAGAGAAAATAAGTACATTATAGTTACAGAAATCTCCCGAATTCACGATCATAATGTGCTCTTATACACTCTAAACTTTCAAAACTTGAATAGGCGCAAATCAAACAAATCAAATGTTTATTACAAGGGGTGTGACTAGATTAAAAGTGATGAGATTTCTTGTCTGGTTAGAAACGGTCTCATGAGATTCACCTGCTGTCACGCGACCTCAAATTATCTCACACAGTAAATAAAACAAATGTATAACTGATAACGTGCACTCACGGAGTGAATTAACTCTGCCCAACTGATGCAACACCAGCGTACGCAAGGGCTGCACGATATTGGGAAAAAATGGCATTGCGATATTCTATTTTTCTGCGAGATATATTGCGATATTTCACCAGATTAAAGTGAATCGCTTCATTCGTTTGCGAATCGGACGTGTCATTAGTGGACGTGTAGCCAACGTACACTGCACAAGATTTGTGTCAACATAGAAAACATTTCATCACTGGAAGGGTTTTTTCATTTATTGGAATTGAGGTTTATGTGAGCTGAACGTGCGGAACGATTCATAGATAAGGCAAAGTTTTTTTAGCGCAATTCACACCTCTTGGTAATTCAGGAGAGACAATCTCCGAATGCTCCACGTGAAACTTCGGTCTTTCGACTTTTTACCATCGCGTCAAGTGATGTTGATTAATATGCGCGAGGCAGAGAGAACAAGACAGCTTGTGTTTGAAGACGGTGAGGTGCACGCGGCCAGGGCTCGCTCTCCCTCTCTCATACATCTTGCTGTGACTATCGTGGATGTGCACATCCATATATCAGAAGTGTTTTCTCTAGGGCTGCACGATATTAGGAAAAAAACGGCATTGCAATATTTTTCTATTCTGCGATATATATTGCGATATGAAAAAATACAGGAACAGGAATTCAACTGCTTATTTGAAAAGAATTTAGCATCGCAAGAAAAACGTATAGCTAGTTAGATTATTAAAAAGACATTGGATCATTGATGTTAGTTTGACTGTTAGCTAGCAGAGCTAACGTTAGCGCACTGCAATCATGTCAAAATAAAAAGCAATCCAACAGCACATTATACAATGTAAACAAAGACATGTTTTCTTGCGGTGGCCTTTATAAAATGAGCTGTGGTAAAAATCTAGTCATGTTATGAACAGAAGTGGAAGTGACTGAAGACTGCTCTTCTCCGTTTTTGGTTAATTTCTGTAGCAGAAAGAGCACCACATATAGGTCTGGAATATGAAGTAGCGTGTGCATATAGGTGTTGTCATTTGCAAATGGATTCGTTTGGACACTTTTTTTTTTTTTTTTTTACACGGTTCCAGGGAAGACAGGGGAAAAAAAAGATAATTTGGTACGTCTGGACGTGGTCTAAGTGTTTACTGCTCAAAATTCAGCATCAAAGATTTCTAGTATTAAAATCTCGTCTTGTGAGCTGAGTTTCTCGTCACACCCCTATTTATTAAATATGGCTAGGAAAACCTAGAGTGTGACCATGTTAGTCTGTAGGTGTTAAACCTGTGTGAGCAAGTGAGAGAGATGCCCTTACCTGGTATTTTTGGATAAGGTGCTCAACGGGTTTACCGAGGTAGATCATCAGAGATTTGAGGATGCATTCTCTTCTGATGGTGATGTCCACAGTCTGAGTAAGAACAGTTACTATGAATTAAAATCAAACATTTAAAAAAAAAACTAAAAAAAAAACTATTCAGCCATGGACACAAATTATCACAAATGCCCTCATGACACTGTAAATAGAACTTACCACAAGCAATGATCACTGGCAGGAGCTTCCAAATAAGCTGCACAGCAGGACTGAAGGCTGAAGGCTGCTTCCCTGAAGTTAAAAGAGAAAACAAGATTAAGTTTGTTAACTACTAACATCATGCACAAATTAAGAATACCCAAATGTAGCATCAATAGATATATACTTTATTTTATGATTTTAGGAAAGCTGGCTAACATTTTAGTACATTTCTACCATTTCAACCACATGCAAATGATGTTAACAGTGTAGCAAACATGACCAGCTTGAAATAACTGGGCCTTGTAATATTATGGCTGATAAATACTGAACACAAAATAATTAGGAGTGTAAATAAAATATCACATATGACCTTATGCTATTGACAGCAGAAGTTAACCATCAGTAAATTTTGCAGTTAAAAAAAACTATCATTATTTCCCCCTCTTCATACATATATACATATATACATAAATAAATGTCGTTTAGTTTAATATGATACTGATATATTCACTAGCTAGCTTTAAAAAAGAGCCCGCAGAGCTCTTAAAACTAAAAAAGATAGTAATCTCGGCAAATAACATTTTCTAGGCTCTTCGCGCCACTGTTAACCATTCAAAACACTCAGCAGAACAAATACATTTGAATTCACGAACATAACTGTAACGTTAACTAACTTGCACGTGGTAACTTTAGCTAACCAATGCCCCCACAAAATTAATTTAGGAATGAGAATTTTAATTTATTAGTTAGTTAGCTAGCAACCTGTGACAGCATTAGCTACTCACTCACCCACCCACGACCAAAGGGCGGCTAACCTAACGTAACCTGACGTAACCCTAACGTTAACGTTATAGTTTGAATGAAGAATGCTAACGTTACTAGTGCTATCTTATAATTTACATGCTATCAATAATGCTGAAATTACAGCCAGAGTCAAGGCAAGCCAGGTAACTGTATACTTGGAAAAACCGTTAACGGTAGACAAAGTTTATTGTTTTTACTTACCAGTATTAATGTTGCTCGTAGTTTTTCTGTGTCGCAGGGTTCTGTTGAAGTGTACCTTCACGGCCGCCGCTCGTCGTGCGTGTTGTTCAGGTTCTTCACAAACAAGTTCAACTATGACGGACGTTTTTTTTTTTTAATCCTTTATTTAAACAGGCCAGAGCGGGATCTCCAACTCAACAATGCGCATGTGCAAATCATGCTTAATCTAATAAAAATGCTCTGATCAAATGAATAAATTCAGTTTAATGTCCCGCTGCCAATTTATATTGTGTCAATGTAAAAAAAATGGATTCAACCATGAATATAAACTAAAACGTTTATTTTAAACGAAAAAACTAATAATTTTAAGCTATTTCAATGAGAAAATACACATTAAACGAACAACAGCAATGTTAGACTTTTTTCAGTGTGGGAAGGATATAGGAAATGAGAGTGTTAGAATGCTGGACAAAACATGTACAGTAACTTTCTAAGCTTTCTGCGGATAATGGCTCTGATTTGCTTAACTAAGAACAAAAAAGATCACTTAATTGTATTGAATGTGCACTTGTAGTGTACTTCGAATTTTAAAAGTACACTGTAAAAAGTGAACAGTTGGATCTACCTAAAAAAATTACTTCAATTGGTAACACCTAAAAAAATTAAGTTTTCTCAACTTAAATTATCACGTTTTAACGTGATAATTTAAGTTGAGAAAACTTAAATTTTTTAGGTGTTACCGATTGAAGTAATTTTTTTAGGTTGATCCAACTGTTCACTTTTTACAGTGTATATAAAAAATTACTGAAATAACACAGAGTATACACTTTTATGACTTTGTTTCTTAACACACTTAATACACTTTTAAAATGTGCACTTTGTAATAATGTCAACTTATGTGCATTTTGCATCATGTTTTAATAATCTTTCGTTGTGCTTTAAAGTACACTAACTTGATGATTAACATATGCTTGATTATAATATAATATAAACTGTAGTATGCTAATCAATATTACATTTAAAGTTAATAAGTTAATAAAGTTAATAAGTTTTAATTAACTAAATTGAAAGCTTCGTCATTATGTGAAATAAAAATATTACATACAAGTTTCAATAGAAAATACAATAAAGTGCATTTTAGTTTACCATAAATGCTTATAAATTCTGCAGGACACTTTAATCCCATTATAAAGACATTAGAAGTAATTATGAAATGACATACTGTATAAAGATGTTAAATGCTAATTATTTTAATATCATTTAATTGCAATTATAATGGACTTTAAGTGTGCATTATAATTGCAATTAAATTATATTAAATACAATTAGCATTTAACATCTTTATGTATATATGAGAAATCTAATTTTAACAAAATATGGAGTATTTTGAAATGTCCCGCTAATGAATGAACTGTACAAACACAGTGAAGTCATAACCTGAGCAGACACCTGCTGTGTCCATTACACTTAAAAGTGTTAACGTATGTCTGTTGGTGTGTGATCAGCTCTATTAATAACCGCATGCAGTTAAAACGGACAGACTAACAGCTGGCGCTCCCTCTGACACCCCTCTGCCCTGTAGTCCGCTCCCCCAGAGTCCCTCAGTCCCGGTCTGAGAGGGAACAAGACTGACCCCACTTACCTCTGTTAAAGGATACTGACACAACCTGACACATCGCAGGTAAGGAGCCCCTGCCTCAGGTGCAGCAGGGATGTGTGGGTTGTGTGTACAGTGTGTTAAAAAGTTCTGTCAACTTTTCTGACTGCCATCATCAACATATAATGATATACAATAATGTCTCGAAGTAGTACGGTAAGGTCGCAGTCTTCACTAGCCCTGATAGACTGCATATGGGGCTGACTATTCTGGTCATTTATGTATATGTTGGTTTCCCATATTGATGTCGTTTGTGTATTTAGCAAATAAAACATATTGAGAGAATGAACTAAAATGCCTTAGACTAAATACTAAGGTCAAGGTACAGTATACTCTACCTAATGGGGGGGGGGGGGGGGGGGGGGCATGGTCCCTTGTGAAAAAGAAGTACACTTTTTTGTGTTGATTGTGGAAATAATATCTTTTATATTTTAATAATATATTTAACTGAATGTAATGTTTTTTGGCATGAAATTAAATGTTATTTACAATTAAATTTAAATAAGTTTACATTTATATTAAATGCAATTAGTTGGGTTTTTGACCCGTACATCTTTATATGTGATTTTACTTGGAATTCTACTCTCTTTATAATATTGTTAAAGTGTACTGCTAAATGTACTGTATTTCATGTATTTCTATTTAAAAATGTTTTATATGTATTTAAATAGGCCTATATTTGCAATTGCACATTTGAAATGAAGAAATTGAAATTTAGTACTTTAAACGTAATAATAAATAACAAACTACAGTTCAAATTATAATCAAGTACATTACATGTGCTTTAGTACGTTAGTCAACCAATCAAAATAAGTGTACTTTTAAAGATAGTTAAAACATAATGACTTTAAATGCACTTAGTGTACTCTCTTTAAGTACACTTAAGTGGCCTTTTATGTCATAATTATATTATCTGCAAGTACAATTTTTAAATAAGATTTAAAGTAGCCTACACTAGTGCACAAAAAAATACACAAATTTTCAAAATATTGCATTTTGTTTTACATGTTTTAGACATGACCCATAGAACCATTTTTTAGTTTGGTACATGGTATGTACATGGCAACAATTATAATTTTCGCTTAAGTTTTTAATATAATTTAGTATCAGCTTTTTGTTTCAATTATTCAAATAAAATATTTTTTAATAGTTTTAGTCAATGGTTACAACAGCCCTGTTAGAGAAGCTTTCCATCAGACATTACAGTCTTTAGTAACATGATTAGCGAATAACAGCACAGAAATGGATGTGGACACAAACTACCACCTTTTCCCTGGTAATCCCGCACGGTGTGACATCACACCCTTCGGCTGCATCGTTCTGTCCAGTTGGGTCTATATCAGGCATATCAATTCACAGTCCCCTGCAGAACTACAGGGAGCAATGCCTTCCCTCGGACGTCATGTTTAGTCGCTCTGGGTTATTTAAAGGGATGTGCTAGTGTCAGCCTTTCAGCAGGTGTAAGAAATGTCACCCACTGGACTATGAATGTGATTATGAGTTTGTTTGTTGTGGTTGAAAATGTGTGAGATTGCAAGGGGCAAAATGTGGTAGAATCCCATTCCCTAACTTTGTTTTCCACAGACAGCATGTCTCAGCATACTCTGATGTCAACACAGGAGAGGAAAATGCAGGCGGCTGCTATTTGTAGAGAGATCCATGCCACTGATGGTACCATTGATTTATTACTAACTGTGTGTGTGTGTGTGGGGGGGGGGGGGGGTGCATGCGTGTGTGTGTGTGTGTTAGTGTATGTATACACACACACACACACTGTATATGTACTAATGTGAAATCTATTGTGCTTAATCAAAGCTGCACTTATTTTAATGAAATTTAAATGTAACTTATTCCTGTGATGCAACGCTCATTTTTTCAGCATCATTATTTCAGTCTTCAGACACATGATCATTCAGAAATCATTCTAATATGCTGATTTACCGCTCAAGAAATATTTATTTTACTGTCAATGTTGAAACAGGTGTGCTAATTAATATATCTTTGTGGAAACAGTGATACTTTTTTTCATGATTATTTGGTAAATAAAAATTTCAAAAGAACAGCATTTATTTAAAATAAAAATATTTTATAACATACTAAAAGTATTTACTTGCCGCTTCAATTGTTGCATAGTTAGTGAAAAAAATAATTTCTTTTCTTTTTTTTTAAAAAAGGCTTTCAAGTTAACATAAACCTAGTAATATAAACATACTGTAAACCCAAAAAGCTAATTATAGTATATTTAGACATTTAGGCCCAGTACACAGTGTGTGTCTGTGTGTGTGTCTAAACTTAACTATATTTTGGGAACAAATTTGTCTCCCTTTAGAAAAGGTCCCTAAATCTGGTCTAAAAATAAAGTAATTAAAGGCTTTTTGTAAATGCGAAACTGCATAAAGTTTTGTGGGATGTGTAGGTTTAGCGGTAGGGGATATACAGTTTGTACATATAAAAACAATTATGTCTATACAGTGTGTGTGTGTGTGTGTGTGTGTGTGTGTGTGTGTGTGTGTGTGTGTGTGTGTGTGTGTGTGTGTGTGTGTGTGTGTGTGTGTGTGTGTGTGTGTGTGTGTGTGTGTGTGTGTGTGTGTGTGTGTGTGTGTGTGTGTGTGTGTGTGTGTGTGTGTGTGTTCACTACTCACTGCTTCTAATGTGTTTGCACTAACTTGAATGGGTTAAGTGCTGAGGACATATTCTGAGTATGGGTTACCATACTCGCCCTTCACATCATGTCGCTATGTTACATTAAAATACTGTTAAGATTAAGTGTAATCACATTTGTATAGTGATTAGATTAACCACACCCTGGACAGCTAAAAATACTCATCCTTAGAGATGTATAACTACCGAGAGCAACTAATCCTTTTGTAGTTGTCTGTAACTCTATTTCGGGGAGCGGACAACTGATCGGCCAGTGGCTGACGGCAAGATGATGCTTGACAGCTGTAAGAACATACCAGTAGGATACATTTTCATCCTTTGATATGCCTGTAAGAGCTCCCCGAGTGACCTGCATTACAGTCTTCGATAACTCAATTTGGGCCTCTGCTAAAGACAACTGACAACTAAATTGAATTGTTGATCAGTTATCAGGAACACTGCTGTTATAAACACACAGTTTATACAGGGGTGTCAAACTCAGTTCCCACGGTCCTACAGAGTTCAGTTCCAACCCAGCTTCAATACGCATACCTGTAGTTTTCAAACATGGCTGAAGGACTTGATTAGCTGGATGAGGTGCCTTTGATTAAGGTTATTGAAGCCAAACTCTGCAGGGCTGTGGCCCTCTAGGAAGTGAGGATACGTTTTCACAACAACAATGTACTAAAAACGGCCAAATTGCATAAAAAGTATTCTGTGTTCATTTAGAAATTGTGTCGTGTAAACGGGCCCCCCTTTTGACAGCCCTGGTTTAGAATAGCCCTATTCGGATGGGAGTAATTTAACATGGAGAGGTGGGGTAAAGTAATTATTACCAGAGCTTCTCTGGTTTTTAGTCCTGTCCGAATGTGCCATCTCAGTAATCATTACGGACATTGTCAGTAAAGATTACGGCGACTTTTACCTTCTGTAAAAAAGTCCGGAAAAAACTACCTCAGGTAATACTAATCCTGTGCGAAAAGACCTGCTGTAAATATGTACGTAAATATTCAGTCATTTCAGTTTAAAAGTAGTTTTCTGTGGTTTTTCAAGTATGAAGGCGCTTGAAAAAGCATTCAGTTGCGTTGGGTTGTGTTCTGTGGCAAAATTCAAGTTTTTTTCCACAAAAGCACTTTTTAGAGAAACTTTTAGCGTAAGGTGAGTGCCTATTATCAACATAATCCATAATCTGAATTTAATTAATACATTGTTCATATGTATTAGTACATTGTTATATATATATATATATATATATATATATATATATATATATATATATATATATATATATATATATATATATATATATATATATATATATAGGTTATATGTGTTTGCGCACGTGATATCAGAAAGCAACGTTATATGCACATGACGACGTGTAATGCATAAATTGAGTTACCCCTCCCAGTTCTGCTAAATTTACTGAGATTTTTTTATCCTGTGCGAATTGGCCATTATTATTACAGACATCCTGTGGTAAAATTACATTACTCCATCTCCCATGGTAAAACTACCCGTCCAAATAGGGCTTATGGCTGCACAACTGCATTTAAAATACATGTTATGGTCAAGTAGGGTAACCCATACTCTATATTTGTCCTCTGCATTAACCTAGCTATTTTTAAAATGATATTGTGTTGACTTATATATTGTAAACTTACTCAGTTTTTACTCTTTTCCACAGAAGCAGAGATGGATCTAGGAAGAAAAGTTAGCGCACCAAAGGAAATCATGTTGGAGGAACTTTCCTTAGCATCAAACAGGGGCTCCCGTCTCTTTAAGATGCGTCAGAAGCGCTCAGAGAAATACACCTTTGAAAGTATTCAGAATGAAGCCAACACACAGCACAGCGTAAGTGTCATTTGTTTCATAGAGTCCGTGGTCCACAAGCACAGAAGGTCTGTGTGTGGTACAATTCAAATAACCCCAAATTCTCATTGTAGTGACCATTCCGTTTTTCTTTTCTCAGATTGATGCCAATTCTCTGGGCTCAAGTGCTGAAATGACAAACATTTTAAGTCATGAAAACTGTCATGGAGTTGACCAGGCACACAATACACTCAACCCTGAGACTATTGCCCCAGGTTAGTCTACAACAATTTTTTTTTTTTTTAGGGGTCCAAGGACCAAAGGGGCAGGAACCCCATTGTACTTATGCTTTTTCTGCCAATTGTGAATTTTCTGCCCTAGCATCTTCAAAGGTTAAAGAACTCTGCCCTAAAGTGTCTGGGCATCAGACATCACAAGTCATAGAAACCTCAAACTTTGTTGGGATGGTTACAAATCCCCCCTCACCACTCAGGCACCCCCACACACATGCGTCGGTCATCCCAAAACCCTGATGAAAGTTATCAAAAGAATTTGATGAAGCCAATTAAAGGCACACAATGTAATTTGTCGCCACTAGAGGTCGTTTATTGAAAACAAAGGCGTAGTTTGATGACGCCTTGATTTGGCAGAATCATGGGAGTTGTTGTCTTCACCCCTACAGCCGGTGAAGAATACGACGGGACTCGGACAAAAATCATATTCATGGATGACCGGTAATGTATTGAAGACTTATTAACGTTACAAAAGCCTTTGGAGTGGAACGAGGCTACTATATGAGACACTTGTTGCACACTGCAGTGAGCTAGATCGATATTAGGCACGGTGAAACATGGTACTCACGGTAAATCAAGATAACTAAATTTAAATAAAAAGACTAACTGTGTTGAGCTGTACAACAATGATTCGTTTTCTGTCGATGAATGTATCCAAACACTGGCTGACCTGTATAATAAAACACATAATATATTAAAGCGTATTTGGTGTTTTCATGGTTTCTACCGAACAAAACCTGAAATCGGGGGTAACGCGGGTATGATGTCATTGATAGTCGACGCACGGTCTGTGTCAAAACTGCTTATTTCTCTGGATTTTCAATATTCTTAGAAACATTTGGGATCATGTAAGTAAACAAATCAACAAAATATATAATAGAACAATGTTCTAGTGGTTTTTGAATATTTTGATCCAAAAATCATACATAGTGTGCCTTTAAATGGTCTACCATCGCCCATTTTGACTATGACTTGACACTGCTCAATGCAATGAACAAAACTTGATACTACAGAGCCCTTAAAGCAGAGGTGTCCAAGCTCGGCCCTGGAGGGCCACTGTCCAGCAGAGTTTGGCTCCGATTTGCCTCAACACACACCTGGAAGTTTCTGGTTTGCTTAGTAAGACCTTGATTAGCTGGTTCATGTGTTTAACTGGGGTTTGAGCTGAACTCTGCAGGACACTGGCCCTCCAGGAGCAGGATTGGACAACCCTGCTGTAAAGGGACGTGGTGATGGAAAAAAATATGAGATGGGAGGAAAAGTTTCAATGCTTTTGCAATCTCAAAAAGGTTTTGCGAGTAAATGCAAAGTTTCTCGGGGGAACGCAAAAGCATTGACATATTTTTTCCTCCGATCTCATATTTCTCCCTTTCACCATGTCCCTTTTAGAGTCTCCGTATGAAGCACATAGGCTGAGTCTGAAATCCCCCCATATACCCTCAAAAGGGGCGTTACTTGAGGGGACAGCCATTTGTAGTGGTGTCCGAAACCATAGTGGACGTTATTGAGTGCACTCATTCAATCCCACATTGCACTGCAATAACGGTTGTACATCCGATGTACGCTCAACGGCTGTCCGAATTCACTCACTTGTTCTCATCCACTGCTTCAAGTGAACCGTATTAGTGGACTAACGTAGGGAATAGTGAATGAGTGGTGGTTTCGGATTCAGCCATAGACATCAGGATATTCTGAAGATGCACACCAAATAATGTCAAAATCTGCCAATAGAGGGTGCTACAAATAAAAAACCGGTCATAATTACATAATACTCACCACTAGGAACAGAACACAGAGAAACCGAAACCAAAAGAGCCTACACGTGACAATGAATCTAAACTTTGATTATTAATGTACTGTTACTGTGATGTATTTAATATACAGTATGTAGAATTTACTGTTACATGCTGCACACTACATCATTTACATCTTGAGCATGTAATTCCTGTGTGAACCGTGGCCATAGTGTCCTAACAGGAAGCTTGTTAAGTGTTTCCTGTGTCCTTTAAGTGGTGGCACAGAGACGCGGCTGTCCATGATAACATCTTAAACAGATCCTATCCTTATAACTCCCTGGTCTAGCCTTGGGGCTTGGCCATACTTCCTAGATTGGTGGATGAGCACATTTACCGTACGTCCTGCTATTTTAGTGTCTTTCAGGCTTCATTAAGATGGGCAGGGGATTATACGAAGACCGGCAGATTCATTTTTGATCATAAATAAACAAGATTAATATCAGACAAAGTCTCACCGTGAGAGAGAGAGCAGCCACTGGTTTCACGCTATGCTTTTAAAAGTGATATTATATATTTATATATATATATTTATATTTTATATTGAATATTTATCTGACAAACCTATTTGGCAAAAAAAGGCAAACTATGGCTACAGGTGTTTTTACCATGCAAAAACTAAATTTGTAGAAAAACAAAAAGCTCACATGAAAAAAATAAATTCACTACAACATAATGACATAATGGGCCCTATCTTGCACCCAGCGCACGATCTGAAACGCAAGTGTCAAAGCGCAAAGCGCAAACTTTGTGGGCGTATCCCGGCGCTGTTGCTATTTTCCCGGCAGGATAAATGCCTCTTGCGCCTGCCGCAAATCTAAAAGAGGTTGGTCTGAAGTAGCTTCATTATTCATAGGTGTGGTTTGGGCGTAACGTGAAATAAACCAATCAGAGCGTCATCCAACATACCCTTTAAGAGCAGGTGCGCGTGTTGCATGGCGGATTGTTATTATTATGGCGCATTTACCAGGCGCGCGCCAGGAGCGGTTCACAGCCGAGGAGATCATTGTTCTCGTCAGGGCCGTAAAAGAAAGAGAATTGACATTGGGGATGGGACAAACCTAGGGTTGCCACCTGTCCCGGTTTTACCGGGATTGTCCTTCTTTTTAATAACCTGTCCCGGGAAATTTATGCACTCTCCCGGGACACTGAATGTCCCGGTTTTCGAAAGCTACGTTAATATGTATGTTCAAAACGTGTTGCGCGCCGCGCGCACGTCAAATGAGAGACCTTGCGTGTGTGTGCTAGTGTGCGTGTCTCAAGAAGCGCGCGCCCCTAAAAGACTTGCATGCGCATGTAAACATGGGCTCTGACGTATAATGACGTAGAGTTGGCTCATTGGTCGCACGTCAGAGGCGCCCGCGCTATTGGATGTCAGTGTCCGCAGAGCAGCCTATGAGCGAGCCAGACGCTCTGCAGCAGATATACACACGGCTGTGCAGCTGCAAATGCGTTTGTTTTACAGGCTTCAGTAAATCGAGTAAACTGAGACATTTGTAGGCTATGATAAGAAAAACTACTACATTAAAAATATAATTTTTTGCACGGGAAAGAACATTCTAGAAGTCTAATTCTATTGAATGAGTTTGCACAAGGCTACAGAAAACTGATGTGTTTATTTTTCTTCAAATGCAGTAAGCCGATGATTTTTGAATGTTAAATGTTGTATTTGTTTAAGTTAAAAATAAAACGTATTATGAACTAAACAAATACATGGTTAATGTTTGGCAAAATGATCATGATAGCCTTTATATATCTGAGTGGTTAAAGTCTTGTATATTGATTAAGCCTATTTTGCTATTAATTTATGTGCAACTTGTAAAAATATATATAATGCAACTTTGCCTAATAAGTTGCATTATAATGTGCTATAAAATGTAAGAATTCCAGGGGTTATGTTTCAAAATTTTCTTCCGTGGGGGCGCATTGCCAATAATTTGTCAGATGTCCTTATATACATATGTGTCTTGCCACTATTGGGCAAACAGGTCTGATCCGTCATTACTACAATTTGCCTGAAAAATTACCAGTATACACTGGTAAATGTGTAAGCTAGATTTATGCCTATTTTTTTCATATCTTCATGGAACCACAATGATTTCCCTCGTGTGGTAATATTTGTCCTTGTTATAATGTATGATTTGCAAAAATAAAAACTGCTGCATCTGTGTTGATGAGAGAATCAAAGTGTATGCGCGTTGTGCACCCGTTACATTATGGCCAAGCATGAGCACTTAAAATAGCATTATGAACAATGCGCAACGCGCCACTGACTTTAGACCAGGGTTTTTTTGGTCAGTGGCGCAATTGTTTTCTGGAACTGCAAAATAGCACTAGGGAATGTTTGCGCCGAAACACGCCTCCTTTTTGCGCCGACCCGCCCAGGGAGCGCAAGTTCATTTCCTAGTTTACCGACGTGCGTCTGTGGAGGGAAAAGCCGCTTTGCGCGGGTGCAAAATAGGAATGATACATGCGTCGGTGTACAAAGTCAATTGCGCTGGGTGCAAGATAGAGCCCAATGTGTCATTGGTTCTCTTTTGTTTTTGCATGTGTTCATAATCTCTTTGTATGACCAAAAATGGTGTCCGCACAATTTGGCATGTTTCATTGC
This sequence comes from Chrosomus eos, assembly GCA_036326025.1. NCBI lineage: Eukaryota > Metazoa > Chordata > Actinopteri > Cypriniformes > Leuciscidae > Chrosomus > Chrosomus eos. Next base: position 55,563,511 of record CM070818.1, read on the forward strand.
GATATCAATTGTTTCCAAACACAACTACGCAACGCAATATGCTTCCAAAATAAAAATAAATAAATAAAAAAGTATAAAATTTGAATAAAATGTGTTAATTTTTTAGGCTGGACCTCATTAGACTAAAACTGAACTTTGATTTGACATGGCATATTTTGGGCGGTTACCTGTAAATGCATTACAAAGAAAATAATTCTTTGTAATAAGTCTCAAATATTTTTCACTAACACCATCTTTCAACATTTTTGAGCGACTTTTTCCTGTGCCACTAGTCAGCAAGCATAAATTGCCTCCTAATGAGAAATGTTTCATAGCTCATCAGCATCTTGATGTGTCAGAGCACTGCCCCATGAAAACAGTGTCTAAAAACGAATCCCCCCTGCTGTATTATCATTTCTCTGAGGCCCGTTGAACTGCCCAGACCCTCAGCATTGAAATATGCATTTTATTCCCTGAAGCCAATAAACTCAAGGGATTGTCCACAGTATGAGGGTGATATGTGACAGAACACCCACATTACATAACTGCTGTTTTGGGCTTGCTGGCCAGCGATTTGAGGTATACTCTTTTTGAAGGGACCCCCTCCGTCCCTCCACAGCATGTGTTAGAACCTTGTGAAGCCTTTTACTGTAGATTAAATGATGACCTAACAGTAATATATCACCGTAGAAGCTAACAATACCTTAGCAGTAGCTAACAGTGTGCTAGCTGTCCATACAGAATAACAATAACCTAAAGGTACTGTAGTATAATAAGCTAAAGAGCTAAACCCTCAGAAAATGTAGCAATATTCCCTTTTTAACTTCGCTTGTGAAAAAGAAGTGGACTTAATTGTATTGAATGTGCACTTGTAGTGTAGTACTTCAAATCTTAAAACTTGAAAAAACACTGTACTTGCAGATAACCAGTACCCAGAGGAAATATTTATTTCTCAGTGGTTCTTTTCCAAAGCTCAGAAGAATTGTGATTCTCATATATCTCTCATTTTAGTAACAGTGTCTTAGATGTTTCTTCTAAAATTCCTTAGGAGAAACAAAAGTAGAGAAAGTTATGAGAGAAGGAGTCCAAAATGAGAATGAGCTTTGAGAAACATGTGTGAACTCTTTATTGTCTTGCTTTAATCTCTTTCAAGACTCTATTATATTAATGTTTTATTGCTCATAGTGTAACGTATATTCTGTTATGTTCTGTTTTTCCTGTGTTTTTCCTGAGTTCACAGTTATCGTTAGTTCCGACTTCTGTTCTGTTTTACGTTGATTATTCTCCCGGTGTATGTAACTCTCATCCTTCCCTCGCGTTTTGTAACAAATTCTTCCCTTGCAGGTCAAAATCCGAAGTCCTAAAATTATATATTTTTTTGTCTATAAAGATTATTTAATTTCTTTTGGACAATATTTTTATCTACTTTTTTAAATGCAATTTTTGGGAGATTTGTTAATATTCACCTTTAAATTACTAGATTTTATCAATAAATAATTTAAGCACATTCTTTCGACTTATATTCAAAATAACGAAATTTCATGCATAACCCTTTTTAATTCAGCTCAAAGTATCTTACTTTGGTGTCTTTGCCGACCTCTTGTGGAAGAAAAAATATGACATGATATTTCATGACTCTTGCCACTAGATGGCCTATTTGGAGCAAATGAGCTGTTCCGCTGGGTCCTAAAGTCAGTTCTTTCAGTATGTACTTTTGTTTGGTAAGTTTTAGGATTTTTAGTTAGAATTGTGAGCATTTTTAGGTTTGTCTCTGTGTACTGAAGCATTCCTAGCATTCCATTAATTTCTAAGGGGGTCAAATTGACCTGCGAGAGAAAGATGTGTTACTTTTTTAAATTTCAACCACATAATCCCTCAAATCTAGTCAAGCTTTTTTTGTGTATTCGTGGTTCAAGTGCGACAAAAGTCCTAGGGTCTTAGACCACTACGATGAACACTCAATTAAAAAATATGAATAATAATTTAAAAATGAGTTTCGGGGGAAGGATGAGGGCCCTCAGTTCTATCAGTTCATTTTTGGTCACATCAATGTTTGGTATAGTAGCTTTGTTTTTTCTCCTGTATGTTCTTCTGAGTTATTAAAGATTTTTCCCTTAAATCTCCTGTGCCACGAGTGTTATAAAGCCACACCGAACATGACACAGAGGTTGTTCTTTCTTTTCTTTCTTATTATATTACCGATACATTTCGTGAACGAAGCCTAAGCTCAGTAAACTGAGGGGGTGATTCACTTATTCTTACCAGTAACAATTCAATTAGAGAGCTCTACATTTCTCTGTTCTCTCTTTTAAATGCTCATTTTTCATTTTCTGAAACGTGCTTCGCCCTGACCTGCCACTTTTTTCACTTGAAAAAAACACTTCTTGTTGTTGTTGGTTTTTTTTTTTTTTTCAGATGTCTTTCAGATGTCAGTCTTTTAATCCTTAACTGTGTTTTTGGTAACACTTTGCTTAAAGCCTTTGTGTATAATGCATTGTAAATTCATAATGTATGCATAATATATTTTCATAAGTAATTGTAACCAAAGTTAAAGTGCATTATATTTGCAGATTCCTTTTTGCATCTGAAATTGGTTGTTTGTCATGCGGTTTAATGCATTATATTTTCTAAAGGTGTGTTCAATGAATAGATAAGTATTATAATAACTATGGTTACAATTATTCATGAGTTCATAGGTGCATTATAAGGCATAATTAATGCATTAAAAATATCAAAAAATGCATTTAAAAACTCCTTTTATTATGTATTATACTGTATATAAGGGCTTTAAGTGAAGTGTTTCTGTTTTTATATTTATCAGCATTTTTGTGTCATTCATGTCTTGTAAATGTTTATGCCTTATGGTCAAATAAAGCTTTTTTTCCCTCCATGCTATCAAAAGGCTATGGTGGTCCCTTGAAGGATGTTCCAGCAGAGAAGTTCAACTGTACAGCAATGCCCAGATCCTACCGGTCCCCTTGGGAGCAGGCCCTCATCAGTGACCCCTCTCTGGCCGAAACGCTGGTCGCCCGCATGCCTGAACCTGAAACCAGACATGAGATACCTCAATACAAGAGCTTTAACAGGTTTGTGCTATACTCAAAACTTGTAAGAAATTACCATACAGAATTTAGTTTCTTAATTAAATTTTTGGACTAACTGTGTTTCATTCACGCGCATAATATTAAAAAAATGGAATCTGCTAAACAAGTGTTATATTACTATTATTTATGGTAGTTATTAATGTTTTGAATAAACTTTTACAATTATTTTTCATTTTAATTTAATTTTAGTATTTTTCATGTGCTTGTCATTTTTTATTCCTTTTTTAAATAATTCTACTTATTTCTTTTTTAATTGATCTACATTTTTGGTATTTTTGTACGTTTCTTTAAAGGTGCACTAAGCAATGTCATGCATTTTTTAGGCCAAAACATTTTTTTGTCACATACAGCAAACATCTCCTCATCCGCTAGCTGCCGTCCCCTGAACACACTGTAAAAAAAACACGGTCTCTGCAGACACCCCAGGCTCCACAAACGGCAACAAAAACAAACTGGGCTAACCCGCACCACGAAACATAACAAACTGTTCCAGCCAATAACTGACGAGAAGGATTTGGGGGTGGGGTTTGGGGGGTTAGTGCGCGGATGAGGAGGAGGGAGGGTCTAGCTAGCCTCCGTTTTGTTTGAAAAAAAAAATTGTCGTGGTAATCTTTAAATCAAAATCTGAAAATTTGCTTTAGCTCTGGAATGGCGTTCGTTCTCTAATGACGTCAGTTCCTATAGGCGCGTACTGTTTCTTTACAAAGTGACATCACCACCTACTGGCCTGTCAGCATAATACCGCATTTTTTGTCAGTTAGTACATTGTTGTCGTGCAAACGTATCCTAAGTTACCATAACATTACTACAGATCATGCTCAGCTAATTTTATTTTAATAATGGCCAATTTTTCTCTTGAATAATATTCTCTCGCATATGTAAATATGTCAAATAAAAAAAATGGTTTACAAATGCTGTGCTATGTTGACTTTTAAGTATATGGAAACCTTCCTGAACATGTTTAATGAGCGGAAAGATGTCATCCAGCAGTATCTGAATTAGAGCCAGTCAGCAAGATAATCTGATGAAGAGGGTAAAATGATCTAAAATGTTGCAGGGTTTGTAAAGTATTTGCTACTCTCATTAACTGTCACTCCTCTAATTGAAGGGTGGCTATTCCATTTGGTGGCTTCGGCAAGGCATCCAAAGCCGCTGTTAAACCTCTTGATGTGGACCCCGGCCACACCATTCCAAGTCCCATGGCCCGAGCACCTGGCGGGGTCAAACGGCCCACCTTCAACAGAACCGCCTCAGGCTGGGTTGCTGACAGTGCTCCTCTGATACTTCCCAGCATCCCCCTTGAGCCCATATCATCCATGTCTTCCACATTTATCCCAGAGTCAGATGACCTCTGAGCATTATCTTTGTTTTTGTGAACTTCATTATCACTGGAATACACACTACCGGTAAACAGTTTGGAAAAATTATTAATCTATTATTAATGTTTTTGAAAGAAGTATTTTATTTTATGCTAATATGCTGATTTTCTGCTCAAGAAACATTTACTTATTATTATTAATGCCGAAAACAGTTGTGCTGTTTTTTTTTTTTTTTTGTGGAAAGCATGATATACTACCATTCCAAAGTTTGTGGTAAGTAGACTATAAAAAGAAGAAGAAATTAAAGGGGTCCTATTATGCCCTTTTACAAAGTCTTGATTTTGTTTTTGTGGTTTACTAGAATTATGTTTTCATGATTGATTGTTAAAAAAAAAAACACATTATGAATGCCCTTCATACCCGCATGTTCTTCTCTAGTGTAAAAATAAATAAGGATGGTGTCAATTTGAAACCATTTCGAGCCTGATTCAGACCCTGACAATGTTAACGAACAATAGGATTTTACTGAACAGATTTCAAGCACGGACTTTGCAAGCACGGATTTCACAGGACGTTTCAGAGTGGTATGTTTATATTTTCCTTATTTACAAATGCAAGAGCTTACAAAAGCTCCAGTAAACACTACATCAACACTGTAATGTTAGTTAGCAGGCTAACGTAGCATAGCATAACGTAGCATAGCATAATGTAGCCAAGCAAACGACTTTTAATAGAAAACAACTACAAATAATAAGACCTACAAGCTGTGAAATATGAATCAGCACAACGGTTTTCAACATTGATGATAATAATAAGAACCAATTATAATTGAGCAGCAAATCAGCATATTAGAATGATTTCTGAATGATCATGTGACACTAAAGAATGAAGTAATGATGCGGAAAATTCTGCTTTGTATCACCTTGGTGATCAGAAGAGAATTCTTTCAAAAACCTTAAAAAAAATCGTAATTATTCCAAACTATATGCTGGAAGTGTAAAACACCTGGAATGTATGTAAACAAAAAGTAAATGTAGCATACTGAAAACATAAGACACTGAAGTAAGGCTATTATATGGCATGCAGTGACTGATTTCTGATGGATTATTGGAAATGTCTCCTAATGTTGATCTATACCATTTCACTAAGCTAATGTAACCCAAAGACTAGAAGGGCTTGCCAATCTGCCCATATAGACCTGTAAATATGTATTTATCAACATTTGTTTAAATTATTGAATAAACAAAGCATTCAATGAACTTGTGTTTCCATTTAAACAATTTTTAAAAGTAGCTTTTTGGCATTAACACAGCATGCATGCACTAGTAAATAAGAATCCACTAGTGCATGACTACTGTGTACGCACTGCACTGCTTGTGTCAGTTTTTTTCACTATCAAGGTTAGAGTCTCCAGGGCTGACAAATTGAATCTGTTTTCCTGACGCAGCCGAGATGAGCGATGAGTCTCTTGCCTTTTGTAAGGCTGCTGTCTCTTGCATTCGATCAGACCGCCGCTGATGGGCACAGCACATGTCCATCACAGCTCAACTTCAGCCCGTTTACGCTCAGTTGGGTCGGTGCTTAGCGTAAAATAGATGCAATGGCATAAAAGGGAAAACGAGGTGAATAAGAAGCAGCTTTGACATTTTTCATCACATATAATGATTTCGAGGACCTTCTGCAGTCAAATATTTTTGAATAATTGATCTTAGAAACCGAGGGAGAGAAGTGGTTTATTATGTACATTATGCATAACAGATTATCTACTTTAAAACCTGAATATTATAGAGTTTTTTGCTGTCAGTGTGGTACAGAATTTCTACAGTATATGGTGAGAAAGCAACACTAGAGTTCTTGACTTCAGTTTAAAGCTATAGCCTATGTAACTTTTTTTGTTCAAAATTAACAAAATTTAAATAATGAGTCAATACATCATCAATCCTTCTTCCAAAACAGTTTTTCCCCGATTCACTATGGTAGGCCTATTATAAGTGTTCATATTTTAAAACTGGGTTTTGCGGGAAATTGAGTACGTGTCACTCGCCTGTGCCTATAGGCTACGTAAATTGCTCCGGCTACTTTGACGTGTGTATGGTGTAGTAGTGACATAGGTTGTCACAGCAAGCGAGAAAGGTTGACATGGAGCAGCTAAATCTCAAACTCTGGGGAATCTCCTATTTTAAACAAACGCTGAATACACCGCTCTACAGTAATTTGAAAGGGATTGCAGTACCAGTTTTGGCCACAATTTTACATATGGTTCCTTTAACAACTTAAATGAAAGTAACAGAGAAAATCAGTAATTTTAACTTGACTAGTAAAAGGTTGAGGTTTAATACAACATATTTTGTGTGAGACACTGTTTCTACGTTTCAGAAATCAAGTGTCATGTGAACGCAGAGACTTGGATACTTGGTAGATAATACACAACATTTGATGGATCGTTTAATTGAATGTGTCATTTTGAGTAGAAAATTATGTCATGATGGGAACCCTTAAAATGTTTTATATATTAAATATTTAGAGCCTTTTCTTCTAATAGTGTAAAAGAATTGGTGGCCAGGATGTAGTATTACAAATGAAAGCAAAGTTGTTCTGTTTCTATTAAAAAGCCAGGACAATGGACTATGCCTTGTCATATCTGCTTAATTAAAAGACACTGAGCAGTTGAAATCCTTGACCGCAGCATAACATTGAGTAAAGTCCTTATAGCTAACTGAGTGTGTCGGCAAACAGAAGCTGCTGGAGAAAAGCCAACCAATTAGCCTCAGCCTGAGTCAGAAGAAAACATGCTGATGTTCAGTTGCTTGCCTTTGTGTCTTTGTTGTGTAGATTGCAGATGCAGATGATCTAACTGGATAATAAATGAGACACTGTGAGTCTACTGTATGGTCAACACACATGCTTACCTCTACAGTCTGCATAAATGTTAAAGCAGTGCTGAGGGTTAAAAATGTGCACAACCTGATCTCATGGTAAAACGTAATTATTTTACGAGGTGGCACTTTTGTATACATTTGTACAATGTGAAACTTTTTTTTTTTAAGTAATCATGAAGGACCACCTGCAAACAAACCCATCACTGGAGTGTAAAGACTGTGGGAATTCATACGAATTAGTCACCCCAAAACGTAGAAATAGTTCAATCTTACTAAGATTGTGTTGCTGTGGCATATATTGCCGTTCAAAAACATAAAAAAACATAATAGACCAATATGGATTTTTAGTGGTTGATTATTAAATGATTAGTTTTTGTTTTCACTATGCTGAACAAAACAAATTAAAGTAACACTAAGTAACTTTTCCTCTTCGGTCGCCCTACTGGTTGGAAACGAAATTGTCCATTGCCGCTGTCGTAAATAATTTAGCCTACGTCGCACGCACGCTCGCTGTTTATCCAGCACCGGCTTTAGAATGAACGATGTCCACAGACAAGGTAGAGTATGTTACATGATTTCATGAAAGTATGATGTATTGCAACATCAGAAACGAAGAAAAACGAAATAATGACTATTGTAGGCTGACGTAAAGCAGTCGAATTTTGTAGTTCTTTTTGTGCCCAGGTTCCTACCCGAAACCCGAAGTTACATAGTGCCAGTAAAAGCGATACAGACCCCGTCAGGCTATGGCAGACGAGTCATTTAACTTACTTTTAGTCGATGTACCATCACAAGGGTCTTGGAAATATATTATGAAGGTTGAAAAACTACATAGTGTTACTTTAAGGCAATTTTAGGACCATTAGGATTTTTTTCCAGAACTCATTTCCATAATGATTCAATAATATAAATTGTGTTAAAAATCTTAATTAAAATGTTATTGTCAATACTGTAATGTTAAAAAAACAAGCTCATTCACATTTCCGTAATGCTAGACAAATGGCATTCTCATTACTGTAATGAAATGTGCAGGACTTTTTAGTAATATTTTTCACAATTGTAATAAAAAATAATGCACCATTCAAGAAAGCAGGTCCAACAAATGAGCACTTTTTAAGTAAAATGTATATTTTTAGAAATTAATACTATTTAATATTAAGGTTTTTTTTTAGACTGGGCAACGTTTTTTAGAAACGAAATGTTGTGATCAAATTATGCACCAGACTCTTTGCAAAATAAGTGCTGAAATATGAAATACCCAATATCCCATTCGCAGTGGACATGGGATGTATTCCTAAACACTGTCTGTTTGATTGCTGTTGGACAGACTCGAGTCGTCCCCCTCTGACAGGCTTCTTTGGATTTCCTACTAACCCTCAAGGAACTGTAACCCGAGTTTCTTTTGAAATTGTTTATCAAGGGTTTAGCGGAACTCTCTTTTATCTTTGTAACATATTAAACCTGTGAAAATAAATATATTTCAAATGCACCTGTTTGCACCATGGGGGGGTGTTTTGCTGGCAACTAAATCACTGAACTCAGTATGGTGTAAAGAACAGTTGGGTGTTTCCAGTTCCAGTAGTTCTTTGATCAACATCTAGCCAGAGCAGCGCGAGACACCTCCCTAATGTCAGATCTAAAACTACACAAGTGTACACTTCCTCTTAACTTATTGACTTTGGGCACACCTATTAAAGTCTTCAAACAGCAAAGTACACTGTAAAAAGTGATCAGTTGACTTAATTTAAAATAGTGAGGAAACTCGTTGCCTTAAAATGATTAAATAAGTAAATCATGCATAGTTGAAAATATTAAGTTACTTGAACTTGACATTTCAAGTAAATACAAGTTTATTATTATCACTGCTAAATTTTAAAGTCGGCATGAAACGGAAATTGTGATAGACTTTTCTCCCTTATTGTGATGTATATCCGAGTGAACTGTTTCTGTGATGGATGGAATGTTAAAAATTATGGTGGATATGTGTCATTTGTCACATTGATAAAGAAAAGGTTAAGTTCGGGCCAGTGCATTGTGGATTTTACCCACAACTGTGTATTTTTTGTATACTACACAAATCTATATTCTACAAAAATGTGCACACAGACGTATACTGCAGAGATAAGTATCAAAAAAGATGAAGGACAGCAAAAAAAACATTCTTATATATTTTTTTTAGTTGCTTGATTTTATTTAACTCTGCTCTGAGGAATAAACATCCTGTTTAGTGGTTGATATTTAATTCACATTACCAAACCAACATCACATGCTGCATGTTCTGTTGCTGTTTTTAGATATTAACATTCAATTAACCTCCTGAACTAATGGCTACTAATAACTGACCTGCAGTCTGGACATTAGTCACACCAGGTGGTCAAATAACATAAGAAGGTAGCGCCAGCTACCATGATCTAAAATTGAACTGGGCGTAACAAAAAAATAACTAAAAGGTCAAGAGCAGGTTCCCGGGACATGGTAGAAAGGTGTAAAGGTCCCTGCTGAGCATTAATGAAAAGGACACATGCGGGTGTACCTGCAACTCCTGTGTTTAAGTCATCAGACTCAGCATTGATCTCTGGCACACTGCCATTACATAAACTGACAGAATGTGATTATGACACGCGCACCAACCATTCAAGACTGAATGTAATGTCATTAGTGGTGCTCGCTAAGGCAAGCATTAATATTACTATTGCTCATACATAGGATTAGAGATTTGAACAAACTTTGGTGAACAACATAATTTCAGAATCTAATGTGTGGTACAGTGCGAATCTGAGATGTACTGCAATCCGATCACTTAAGCCCACCTCTGAAGGTTGATACAAGATCTTGACCAACTGTAAGTGGATGTGGTTGTTTAGGCCATATTGATGCTTTATTCCTGGCCAAATATATCTACTGTATGTCTGGATACAGAGGATTGGGAGCTTTGCAAATCACACGGACTGCGTTCATTTTCATAGGGGTCTATATTTGCATAGAGTGCAAGAATAGTAAGTTGACTCCATGTTGTAGAGACCAATCAAAAATCAAATAAAGAGACCAATGTAAAATCAAATAAAAAAGCGATATGATCGAACAAGACCCAGGAAGTGTCTAAAGTGTCCATGTGTGCCCCACATGGGTTTTATCTGGGTTATAAGGGTGTCATCTGGGCATGGATCAGAGTGGGCACTTTAATGGGCTAAATATGGGCCCCAGCCTGGTTAAAGTTAGCCTGGGCCCCCCCAGTTAGGTTGCCCATTATTGTATAATTTAAGAGTCCCATATTGGCCACATTTGGGCTGTATGGCTATATTTATAATTATTTTTTTTGCAGCTGAAAACATTTTCAACCAATCGATTTATTCATTGTTTTATATGGTTGTGTATTGATTTAATATCTAATAATCTATGATCCTTGATTCATTTCTTTTTATTTATATCTCCTAAAAAATGTGCTCAAAAGGAAAGCACTTAATCACTTTCCCCACGAGCCAAAATTATTGCTTTCTGTGAATCCCCCCTTCTCATTTGGGTAAAAAAACTGCATGTCAAGGGATATAAACTCTCTATCAAGGTAAGACATGTATATATTTCATGTTGTATTAACCAAGTTTTGCTGTTGATTTTATATAATTGGATAATTTTTAAAGATTTTGTAATAATAAATAATGAACTCAATAATTAACAAACTTAACGAAGAATGTGAAGAATGAAAATTATAATTTGGCAGTTAACTAGCAAGTTTTGAATTCCTTTCTTATCTGACACACTAAATTGAGTTAATGGAGCAATCTTCTAACAACCTGATGATCTGAATCAGATGTGTTAAATATGGGAGACATACAACATTAACCAGGATCAGGATTAAGAACCACCGCATTAGAATAAATGATTTATGCTGTTCGTACATTTGACCAGCTGTATTACTACTTCTGTCTTCTCTTTCTTTACTCTTTAGGTATGAGGTTGAGCAGTCTACGACCCAGTAATGAGAGCTTTTCGTCCTGATGCATTTAAGAGGTTTTATCTTGAAGTTGAATAATAAAAAAAGAATGATTTTCATCAGTGTTTCCCAACCCTGTTCCTGGAGGCACACCAACACTACACATTTTTGGACTTTTGAATTTAAATTCCTTAAAAAGCACACCTGAATCAACTTATCAGCTCATTAGTAAAGACTCCAAGACCAGAAATATATGGGTCAGATAAGGGAGACATCCAAAATGCGTAGTGTGCCTGCAGGAACAGGGTTGGGAAACACTGATTTATTTTATTTAATTTACACTATTTACAAAATTACACTTTATTTACACTAAATTTTTTATCATGTCATTTAAAATAGAGCACCATATAAAATCAGCTGATTTTAGAAATTCTTTGTTTGGTCAGCTACAGGTTTATAAAAACATTTTTAACAGAGTTGGAGTGGTTTGAAATTTTGCATAGCTCATAATTTTACCCACTGGAACCTTTAAAGAAATTTATAAACTGGGCCTAATTTTCAACCACTGTGGTCCCACAGGGCTCAATTGGGGGTCCAGTGAAATCACCAATGTGTTTTTTTGTTTGTAGCCCACCTTGGCCCCATTTGGGACCCAGGTGAGCCCATATAATGAACATCTAAATAGGCCCCACTTAGAGCCCACTATGGACATACATGGAGCCCCTGTGCAGCTGATAGACACATTTCTCTCGACCCACATTGAAATGTTGGCTTCATTGTCTGTGTCTGAAATCACCCCCTACCCTCATTCACTAGTGACTATTACTCTACTAATATAGTCCACTTGAAGGAGTGAATGAAAACAAGTGAGTGAATTCGGACACTGAGTGTGCCCAAAGGGCTGCCGCTTTCGCATAGTTTGAGTTTGCTGTATAATAATCATTTGAAACTTAGCAAACTGGCAGCTCCAGTAGCAATGGAAAGATTTATATCTTAAACTATGTCATGGAAACTAGCATGTAATTTAATAATAATCTATCAAAAAGCAATTTATACCTGTATGATATTACACTGTACCCACATTTGACCAGCGGTTTGGAAAATGGATGGATGTATGATTTAGCTGCGGGTGCCATGTTCTGGTGAAACGCAGGAATTCATTTGGCGCGAGCGACACAGTGCATTATGGGTACTCTCTAGCCATTTAGTGTAAATCAGATGTACACTCGTTATCGCGGTGCATTATGGGATTGAATAAGTGCACTCGATAACACCCACTATGGTTTCGGACACCCCTAGAAAGGGTATGGGGGGGGGGGGGGGGTTGGACACAGCTTAAATGTAAATAGGCCCATAGAGACTTGGAAGGGGACTCTTTTAACTTGGAGCGGCCACCTAGCCTGGCTAACGCCAGACCCAATCTCGTTGAGAATTGGGTCTGGGAACCACATGCGCAATTTCTCGTATTTGAGGCGTGGTTTCAGAATGCCCGTCGCAGTTTATTGGGTGCTAAGAATGTCTATCAAATATGCCTGTACGTAGCTCATAGCCAATCGTTTCGATTATACCAGATGACGTATGTAGAGCGACAGAAATTAGACAAGGAAGAAGACGATGGGAAAGATCTTTTTTTGTAAACAATGACGTTAAGCGATTATTGCCGTTTGTGCAAGATAAATATGAGGGTAGAAGGTATATATGGACACTCCACAGACATGTTTCCGTGTGTCGCATAGATGTCGTCATCGTCTAGCTGCTCCCTCCCCGTTCTGTGATTGGTTCCCTAAATGAGGCGAAAAATCTGGCAATGGTATCCAGACTGCCTTTCAGCGTGAATTGAATCGCGCTGCGGTAAGGCAGTATGGGGAAACCCAGGCTAGCGGCCACCTAGAAACCGCTCAAAAAAACTCTAGCAACCACTCAGAACACCTTATCAACCAAGCCCATAATGCCCTATATTGTGGCTGTGAGTTCTGCAAAGGAAACACTGCTCATATTTTCTTCACAAAGTATGTTTGTGTGTATGTGTATGGAATACAAGTTATTGCATAGATAGAGTATGTATACTATTGTTATATACAGAGATTATACAGAGTGTAGATGCAGGATAAGATTCTTTATTTTGTTTAAACTGGCATTCTCATGAGTCCAATTAAATCACATGTAACCATAAGTTATTAGAGTGTGAACGATACCTTTGGGGTTAATGTAGTCGATGTAAGTCTCTAGTGGAAAAGCATCACAATAAAGCTCTACATGTTGCATTAATGCATTATACAAACTTTCCATATCTTTCCTCTAAATATCATAAGCAAATGTTTTGAGAAAAGAGAGAGACTATAGTGAGACTGAATATGAATATTCAGACAACATTGAAAATGTCCCCTCCAGTTTTTCTCAGTCATGTGTCAATGGAAAAAAATAGTTTCTTATCCTAAATTGTCAGAGCCAGTTCGTCTGCTTTAACTGCCAGTACCAGGACAGCCAGTGATATCTACAGCAAGTGCTAGTGCTACCATGACTACAGTAAACATACAAGCAAAATATATCACAGTCATCTCCTGGTAAACAGCCAGGGGTGAATTTACTAAACAGTTGCATCCGATAGAGTCATTAAAATCCTGCATCTTATTCTTCAATCACCCGCAATCTAGCTTTCTAAATGCACTGAAATAACTCTCACAATTTCTGTCCATTGTATGTACTTTAGGCTCATTATTGCATCTTATTCACTAAAGTATGGGTTATTTGTCTGGTGCAAATAATGTTGGGCTATTAACAACCACAGAATGCAGGCGGGTTCATTTGTATTTACTAGCAATCGCATCAGAATTTATCACATTATCAAACATGCGGTATAGATGATTAAAATAATTTAAAACATTTGAGAAAACAACAAATATTTGTTTTATTTTAATTACATTAATCTAACAAACATAAAATTATAATGAAACTCAATCCCTGGTTGAGAGATTCCCCCCTTCCATGTAAGCTGCTTTGAGTACCCAGAAAACCACTATAAATGTAATGAAATATTATTATTATTATCAATACGTTTCTTGAAATAGTACTCACTGCCTACTTTATTAGGTACACCTTGCTAGTACCAGGCTGTACCCTCTTGAGTCTTTTCCCTTCAGAACTGCCTTAATGCTTCGTGGAATAGATTCAACAAGGTTCTGGAATCATTCAGAGATTTTGGTCCATAATGAAATTATGATTTGTCGGCTGCACATCCATGATGAGAATCTCCTGTTCCAGCACATCCCAAAGCTGCTCTATTGGATAGAGATCTGGAGACTGTGGAGGCCTTTGAGTATAATGAACTCATTATCATGTTAAAAACACCACTCTGAGATGCTTTGAGCTTTGTGACATGGTGCGTTATGCTGCTGGAAATAGCCATCAGAAGATGAGAACACTGATCATAAAGGGATGGACATGGTCGCAACAATACTCAGGTAGGCTGTGGCGTTAAAACGATGCTCAGTTGTTACTAAGGGGCCAAAAGTGAGCCAATGAAAATAGTCGGATGGATCCATACTTTCATGTTGTTACACCAAATTCTGACCCTACCATCTGAATGTTGCAGCAGAAAGACCAGGCAACATTTTTCCAATTTTCTATTGTCCAGTTTTGGTGAGCCTGTGCGAATTGTAGCCTCAGTTTTCTGTTTTTAGCTGACAGAAGTGCCACCAGTGTGATCATTTGCTGCTGTAGCCCATCCACCTCAGTTGTAACAAGTGGATATTTGAGTTACTGTTGCCTTTCTATCAGCTGAAACCAGTCTGGTCATTCTCCTCTTACCTTTGGCATCAACAAGGCATTTCCGCCCACAGAACTGTTGCTTACTGTAGATTCTCTTTTTCAGACCAATAACTGTAAACCATAGAGGTTGTTCATGAAAATCCCCAGTAGATCAGCAGTTTCTGAAATACTGAAAGACCATCCACATTCAGTCACTTAAATCACCTTTCTTCCCCATTCTGATGCTCAGTTGGAACTTGTCTACATGCCTAAATGCATTGAGCTGGGGGGAGGTGTGTGTGTTGTGTGTGGTGTGTTGTGTGTGTGTGTGTGTTGTGTGTGTGTGTGTGTGTGTGTGTGTGTTGTGTGTGTGTGTGTGTGTGTGGTGTGTGTGTGTGTGTGTGTGTGTGTGTGTGTGTGTGTGTGTGTGTGTGTGTGTGTGTGTTGGTGTGTGTGTGTGTGTGTGTGTGTGTGTGTGTGTGTGTGTGTGTTGTGTGTGTGTGTGTGTGTGTGTGTGTGTGTGTTCCTAGGGCTGCATCTGAAATCGCATGAAAAACAGTATGTGACAAAAGAGGTATGTCCAAATTCACAGTACTCATAAGAGAGTAGGGAAAAAGTACCCGGATGACCTACTACTTCTGGTGAGATTCTGAAGTGTGCACCATGGACAATTTACTATCCCATAAGGCCACGGAAGAGGATTTATGAATGGCACTGATGCTGGTAGGTCACGACAATGACAACATGGTAGTACATGTACTACTACAAAACATGTAGTACGTCCAACTTACATTCATACTACACACATTCATACTAAATAGAACATTTTTAGCAGTCGTTGAGTAATTACTTATTCATAATAAGTACCTACTAAAGAGAGTATGCGATTTTGAATGCAGCCTAGGTCTTATATTGGTCTTATAGTGGACAAATAATTTGTATTATTGCAAGAAATTTATTTTTATTTTTTTAAATTTTGATCAAAATATAAAAACTTGCGGAAATTACTTTTTTTTTTTTTTGGTTGACATCGCCCTCTTATTTTCAACTCCTCTCCTCCACTCCAATTTCCAATTTTTTAAAATTCCAAATGGAAAAATCGAATCTCATCCCTTTTCCTGTTTTCACTCAGAACACTGTTTCATGGTGACTTTAAAACTCAAAAAGAGTGATCAAATGCTAAAGTTTTTGGGCCAATAATATCACCAGCACACAAACATTAGAGAAATTGTACTTGTACTCACTACCAAAGCAAGGTCATAAACAAATCAAAGCATCAAGTTTCAACTAGTATGAACTGATTTGGCCTCCTCCCACATCAATAGCAGCAGGGTGAGTGATGTCACACATCACCAGCCCAATTATTTAAAGACCTCCTGCATTCAGAATCTCACCCAGTTAAAATACTTTTAATGCACTGGCCCAAATTAACTATCTACACAGTTAATGCAAACTTGAAATATAATAATTCTAACATGAGAACTGAGTAATGAAACAACACAATTAATGACTCATAAGACATGGCTCAAACTAGACTGGTAAAATTGAAAATGTTCCCCCCATTTTAGCAACTAATGATCTTCTATAATCTTCTCTATGCCATTATTATCATAAGCTTGGTCCTCCAAAGTGGAAAAACTGAATCTCTTCAAAAAACTAAACTCACAGTTTAAAATTGAAACACAGAAAGGGATATTTCACACAAAAAGAACATATTTTTAAGAATATATGTTAACAGGGATGTTTCCCATTTGGAAAGTTTTCTGGACATTTCTTTCTGTTATACAATAAAATATTGTGAAGAATGTTTGGTACCAACATTCTTCCAAATATCTTCAATTTGTGATTAACAAAAAAATTGTCATGAAGTCAATTGGGCCACAACTTTGGGGAATTTAAATGCAAGTGATTTCAAGACCTTGAATATCAAAAAAGGAAACATTATATGTTCCTAGGGGGAAAAGATTTGCAGAAGGAACATGCATTGTCTCTCAAATGGGCTTTCCAAGTACTTCCTTGGGAAAGGAGTGTCCCGTTCTGATACACTATGACCTCTCTAAGAGCACTCAAATAATGTCCCTGATTTCCCTTTCCACTGGCCAGATCGAGTGCAGAACAATGGTCAAGCACTGAATGGATTTCTGCTTGTCAAATCACAGGGCATATATGCTGTGCAAAAGTACTTACAGTACCTCCTACTAATGAGATATTTGATTATATGGATATATGACTCAAATGTGAAGCAGCATTGCACATTGTAATGGACTACATGGTTCAAACACAGTTAAATACCCTCCCTCCATCTTTTTATGTAACAGGATTAGACAGATGGTGTCCAGAACAGCAGTCTTACATCACATCGCACCAGACTACTGCTTTCATCACCAGATAGAAGAGTATAAATAATACAAAGCCATTAAAGGTCTTAAGATGGCAATACATGAGCATCGATCAAATATGATGGAAACCCTTCAGCTATGTTCACAGAATATTAGAGAACTGCTTACTGACCAGAATATAGCCTACTGTATTATTATATCTATTACCATTTCAGTCGTATCCAAGTCTTGGTGATTATATGGCAATCTCTTGGCATACGTGAGAGATTGTCCATGAATTTTCCGGGGTTGCCAGGTCTTTCTAGCCTGGTCCCACCAGACTCTCGTACATTTCATTTGTACATAGAGTTGGACCTCCATTGAAAGCGTTAACTTCCTTGTAGGCGGGAACTCTATTGAAGTCTAAAACTATTTGATCTGCCCAGAGTCACTCTATCTGCCATAACCAATCGCTAACGTTTGGTTTGTGACTCTTGACATATGCATTTTCCCGAACCCCGTGGGAGGATGGCCATAAACACAAAACTAAGCAAAGATTGTTTTAACTTCTTGATCGGCAGTGTTGCAACGGACCGAATGGCTTCGCTGCATCTTTCCTCTGCCTACTGAACTACAACTCAAAATAACACACGAGTCGACATCAACGTCATCGTTCTCAGCCACTCCCTCTGTTCACTGATTGGCCCGGTAAAAAAATTGATCTGAGAATACCAAAGTCTACAGCACAATCCCAGACGGAGTACTGAAGGAAAATGAAAATTGAGCGGAAGTACGTAGAAGGGCGGAGTCAGGCTAAGGTCTTTCCCCAACCCTCTCCATTATGGCTTGGGACTCACACACATTCACACCTACAATTTAGCGTCTCCAATTCACCTATACTGCATTTTTCGGATTGTTGGGGAAACCGGAGCACCTGAAGGAAACCCAAGAAGACACAAGGAAAAAGACTCCACACAGAAAGGACTCCTCCTGGCTCAGAATTGGGGACATTCTTGCTGTGAGGCGACAGTGCTACCCACTGAGACACTGTGTTGGTCCATACACTGTATACATGCCTGATATGCAACACACAATAGTCCAGTTAGTCTAAATAAATACGGCAAGTTTCACAAGATTTTAAGTGAAATGTTGAAGTGTATTCTGAGGGCACCAGGGCTGGACTGGGGTTAAAATTTGGCCCTGGACAAATCCAGCCCATACGGCCTACTGTGAATGTTTTGATAGGTTATATACGGCCTTAAATTGGAGTAAATAAATTGATAAATAAAACAGGAACAACAACAAATAATGATAGATATTGAATACACTGCAAATGTTAACAAACTTAATGTTTCATTTTTGTCACGTACTTGACAGTAAAGCATTGATTTCGAGTTATATGCCGTAAAGTACATTTACTGCTTTTCAATTGTCATCATTTATTTCCCTCATGTCGTTCCAAATCTGGATGACTTTCTTCTGTGAAACACAAAAGAAGATATTTTGAAGAATGTTGTAACCAAACCATTTTGGTTGCCCTTGACTTCTACTGTATGGACAAAAAACAACACCAACAAAAGATAGACAGAAGAAAAGAACAGCGCCTAATATGGGGGAGGTCTTCCTTGCATCCTATATATTATAAACAATTAACAATATGTATTGGTCAAGGTGTTTCCTGGTGTAATTAAGTGGAATTTCTGCATAAGTGCAAAAAGTAAGTTTACTAACTATAGCCTCTGTCTTTCATACAGTAGAGAGCTAGAGCTCTAGAGTACAGTAGTAGTATATTAGTATACTATTCTATACATGGCCCTGGTTCTAGGTCATTACTATTAAGGCCCCTTCTTAAAAAGAAGTACACTTATAATACTTTTTTTTAAAAGTAACATTCTTATTACTGAATGTATTTTTTGGGCAATGTTTTGCATGTTAATTACAATTAAATGAAAATGTATTATAGTTTATTTTATTTTATAGTATATTATAGTGGTTACACTTTATTTGAAGGTGTCTTTGTTACCCTGTAATTATACATTTAAGTACTGAGTAATATTAATTAACTACATGTACTTTAGGGTTTGGTTTAGGGTTTGGTTTAGGGTTAGTTGCATGTAATGACTCATAATTTAGAGAATTACTATAGTAACTATATGTAAAAATGACACTGTAAAATAAATGTTACCATTATAGCCAAGTTTTTATATATAATTACTTTAAAGTGAATATTGGCTCACTTAAGTGGTAATTTCATTATTATTTCTATTGTCTTTTAAATATGGTTAAAGTGCACTGCCGAATGTAATGAAATCCATTTATGGTGAACTAAAATATACAATAATGTTATTTCTGAATCGTGTATGTCATGTATACTTTTACTTTTATTTTACATTTATATAAACATTAAATGTGATATTGAATATCATGCACACTGGAGTTCAAATTATACTATATTTTAATTATACTTTGTGCTTTAATATGTTAGTCAACACTTCAATAAGTGTACCGGTATTTATATTTAAAGCTGCAGTCCGTAGTTTTTCCTATTTGTCGCCATCTCTGTTCGAAATATGCAACTGCAGTTATTCGCGGAATTATCAACTTTACGTGGGTTGTGTCTCAGAATGGATGAATCCAATGTTTTGAGGAGAATGTACGGCTGTCAGTCACCATGCCGGATACTGTCATTCAGAATCACAGATTCTACTTTTTGGAAATGTGGCCAACATAAGAATTTTCACCGGATAATGTAATCTGAACAAGTAAGTAACATCCAGTTTTGATCTGACCAAATAAGGGGAAAAAACGCATTGCAGTAAATGGCGCAGATTAAATCTAACGATCGTTTATCATATAACGTCAAACCGCGCAAATTATAATTTATTCTCAAATTGTTAATGTTAATAACATCAGCATTTCATGATTTTATCCTTTATCCTTGTTTATTTTATTTATCCTTGTTTTCGTATGGGCCCTGTTGCAGTCTCTTTTTTTTCTGTAGCCACTCCGAAGTCTTTTGCATTTTACAACGTGATTGTCGTTTGAATCTTTCTGGATCCGCCATCAAATTGATAAGTTTAATTATATCAAGTGCTGTGAGAAAAGGCTATAAATCTCCACCTCCAACATCCTCACACGCAATATAGCCTAGTAGCCGAGACTTCTTCGTTGTACAGTTGTGACGTAATGACGCAAAGACATGCTCGAATTTCCCGCGGAAATCCACCAGTACCACATTATTACAAGCTTACCGTTTTGAATCGAGCTACAGTAAGGCAAGCAGATTGTTTTGAGCACTGGCTGTACTTGCTCAAACATTTATTTTGGATAATTTCTAACCCAAAAAAGTTACGGACTAAAGCTTTAAACTAGCATGACACAAGATTAAAACATTCCGACTAAAATTAATTAGACATTATTACATAGTGCACTTTTTAAAAAGTGTAGCCTACTTAAGTGTGTTAAGAAACATGAAAATGTCCTCTCTCTTCTACACAAGTGGCCTTTTATTTTTATATTATAGGCCTGTTGTCTTCAAGTAGGCTACACATTTTTTTAAATATATACTTTTAAGATTATAAGTAGTAGCCTACACTGTAACCAAATTCTGTAGTTTTCACAGCATTATTACTGTAAAATGAGCAAAAGCTTACTGTAGAACATGTATACAGTATGTTGCTGTGGATCTGCAAAGCATCATGGTCAATTTTCAATGGCGGGTAAATTCTACAGTAAAAATATTTTTTCTGTGAATCAGAATACAGCAATTTCTCGAGGATTTTTTTTCTCAGCAACGGAAGCTACGAGATTCCACACTTTCAACGGAATTTTACTTCAGAAAGGTAACTTTTCTCATTTATTTCCACAGTTTACTCTCTTAAACCTGTTTGTTCAACGTTAAGAGTGCACTGAGAGAGAGATAACGAGCGGCACACTCCATAGTTAAACCGTGTCGTGTTGTGTGCATTTTATTACCAAAAAAAATCTATGGCGCCTATTTGCGCCTGATTTCAATCGTTTTTCTTATTTGGCAACATTTGATAAACTCATCGTTTTAAAGAAGGATAGCATTGTCGAATAAAAATTAAATTGGAATTGTGTAATGTCTGTTGGTGCGCTAGCCGGAAATATGATCACATGGATGTTTCTCTTGCCAGGCTAACTGTCCCCGCGCGGCGTCAGGCAGTGAAGCCAACCGACTCCCGTCCCGATTCAGTCGAAAGAAAACGCAGCTACAGGTAAGACTTGCTCATTTTTCATAGGATCGTGAGTTTTCTGAACTTCATAGCAGGTCAAACCACAGAAACGCGATTGTTGATAGCCTAATTTGATGTGCCATTCCCAACATGAGAGCACTGTATTAAGAGTTGTCTTACCTGGCAACGTTTTTAACGTCTTCAATTTGATTATAGAGTAACATTAGCATTGTTGAAAAAAATTAATTTGAAATAGTGTATCTGATGTGTTGTTTTCTTGCTTGTTATTATTGCCGCCTGAGGAATCAGACATTTAAGCGGGCCGAGTTGAAAGAAACGCAGCCACACAACTTTAAAAACACGACATTTTTCAAAGGATTGCAAGCTGCAGACACTTAATTTTTGCCTGATTTAAGTATGTAAGTGAACGTTAGGAGTTTTATTCACGACTCGTGGAAGTATAATAAGAAACTCGCACTGTATTAAGATGTTTCGAGACCTTTCTTACTCGTTCTTTTATTTACCATATTTGGTTCTTTTCTTTCAGGTTGCAGAGAGGCCTCAACAATCATTCCAGGTAACTACACAAGTTAGCTACTTGAACTAGCTTGCATACAATGTTTTCAAATACAAACAATGTTGTTTCTCTTCAGACACAGTCCCTAGATATATAAAACACGTAAAAGTGCACAGAAACCTGAAAAATGTATTCATGTGGGATTTCCAAATGTCCTTGTAGGGTTTCTGCAGGTTATCTTCATATTAAATTTAATGCCTTTTTAATGCCATTTTTTATTTTTTTAATGCCATACACGACCCATGACTAACCACGGATATAGTTTGTTAAAGTTTTATATATTATTTGTATTGCTACATCCGTGCCGTGCCGCAAGATGTTTCAAAAATGGAGGGGATGTGTTTACACATACAGTATGTGTTTCAGGGCATTTATATATATATATATATATATATATATATATATATATATATATATATATATATATATATATATATAATTTCCTGAAACACAGGCGTAAACACGTCCTCACCATTTTTGAAACGTCTTGCGGCACGGATGTAGCAATACAAATAAATAAAACATCTCCAGTTAACTCTAGCAGAGCATTCTTTTCATTCGTTTGTTGAAGGGTTAGTTCACCCAAAAATGAAAATTATGTCATTAATGACTCACTATCATGTCGTTCCAAGCCCGTCAGACCTCCGTTCATCTTCGGGACACAGTTTAAAATATTTTAGATTTAGTCTGAGAGCTTTCTGTCCCTCCATTGAAAATGTATGTATGGTATACTGTCCTTGTCCAGAAAGGAAATAAAGACATCATCAAAGTAGTCCATGTGACATCAGTGGGTTAGTTACAATGTTTTGAAGCATTGAAAATACATTTTGGTCCAAAAATAACAAAAACTACGACTTTATTCAGCATTATATTGTCTTCCAGTTCTGTTGTGGATCCGCGTTCAGTGACGCTGCTGACGTAAGACGCTGCTGACGTGTGTCTGGTGCGGCTTAGCCTCGTTTACAGTCTGAGGGAGTTGCACGCTGTACAAAACAATCTTCACAAACATTTCTAAGGATTTCCACACAGAGGAAGACTTGCATTTTTTTGCCCAGCCGTATTTATTTGAACCCGAATACACGGACGCACCAGACACACGTCAGCAGCGACACTGAACGCGGATCCACAACAGAACTGGAAGACAATACAATGCTGAATAAAGTCGTAGTTTTTTTGTTATTTTTTGACCAAAATGTATTTTCAATGCTACAAAACATTCTAACTAACCCACTGATGTCACATGGACTACTTTGATGATGTCTTTATTTCCTTTCTGGACAAGGACAGTATACCGTACATTCATTTTCAATGGAGGATATGTACCAAAATCACTCTAAACCAGCTAGATGTCAAAAGATCTCTAACTCCGTTGCTCTGATTGGTTTTAGGTCAGGCATTTTCTTTCCTGGTTTGGTATGTGTGTGTTTTAAGTGAGTTTTAGTTTATAGAGAAGTGGATCTTCTATTACATGTTGATTGTCTAATTATTCAAATGATCCAATCAAACTTTTAAATATTGTCATCAACCCATTTGTCTTGCTTATAAACTTTTACATTAATTAATTTCTTCCACTGCAGGGTAGAAGACTCCAGTCCAGTAAGAAAACCACAGTTCTGGGAGAAACCCACATTCAGGGACCAAATTCTACAGTTTGAAATCCTGCTGTTTTTAAATAATTTTTTTTGTCTTGTATAGCCCAGATTTCTAATTTTAACTGAACATTTTAATAAAACTTGAACAGGATGGATTTATATGTTCAGAAAAGTGTTGTTGTATACAAAACAAAATGAAATGTTCACAGAAAAATGTTTACCTATTGAAGAAAAAAAATGCTATGCAATTTCTATGAATTTTGACATTTAAAGTGTGAAAAGTTGTCAATAAAAGGCATTTTTTGTGACAAAAACAGTGTCTTCATTTTACAGTACACAAAATGTATGCAGTAATCCCTATTACAGTAGTAAAATATGTGTGGTGATGAAACACAGTACTTTGATTGTTACTGTAAAAACGTTTACAGTAGTTTATAAAGTTAATGTGATTACATTTACAGTAAGCTTACTGTAAAATGAACTACAGCAACTTACTAGCTAA
Source organism: Chrosomus eos (assembly GCA_036326025.1). Taxonomy (NCBI): domain Eukaryota; kingdom Metazoa; phylum Chordata; class Actinopteri; order Cypriniformes; family Leuciscidae; genus Chrosomus; species Chrosomus eos. The sequence goes on from CM070818.1 coordinate 55,587,655, forward strand.
TTGCTGCCAGCAAGTTACTGTAAATTTCACAGTTATCTTTTTACAGTGTACACTACAAGTGCACTTTCAGTGTTGTTCCATAAGCACACATCACTTTATTCAGCTGACACGCCGATATGTTCCAAAATTCTGCAGCTCCGTAAGGTTTGAAACATAGCCACAAAAATAAGTAGCTTCTCTGTGTCGACACAGCAGAGGAAAGTGTGAGAAAGCAAGAGAAACTCCTCCCTTCGCCGTGCTGCACTGGGACAGACTGCAGTACATACTGTAGTGTAGAACAGAACAGAGGCGGAGTTTCACCTCAGCACCGAAACCAGCTGAAAACATTCAGGTGCCCGCAGTCAGTCAGTCAGTAACTCACATCAGTAATGCACACAGGACTACTGCAGGGACCTTTCATTTCACTCTACAGGATTTAAATAACTAACTAAAGAAAGAGCCAAAACAATAAGAAGATATAAGAGCGAAGGCGCTTGTGGTGTTATGTATAGTGTACATCTTTACCGGTGTGTTTTCGTGCGTCGTCTGTCGCTTCCGCTTTTCCGTCCAGCAGTTTAACGCCGAAATTCAGCAGGAGTCAATGGGAATTTCTGCTCCTCAGTAAACTATTTCACTGGACACTGAAAGAAAAAGAGGGGTATCCGTCATTTATTGTTCATGCGGTGAGTAGTTGCGTCTCTTGTCATGTCAGTACATTTTGTTTTGGTCAAACTTTTCTACGCCATGTTTCATTCGTTACTGCGCATGTGACGGAAATGCACCTGATTCAGGTAGACGCGTCTCAGCGATTCACTACAACACTAGCATTGCAACTTGCTTTAGCCTACTGTTTACATTCAGAACCATTACGTGACAAATCATTCAATAGTCTATTTTGTATTTTTACATGTTTTACTCTGTACTTAGTACAAAGCTCGTGTAGCCTATGTTGTGACATTACGTGTGTGAAGCAACGTATATATTTTCAAAATAACACCACTTGATGTCACTACTGCTAAATACGAATCCATTTTGATACATGTAACGTTACATGGTAATGTTGTAATACTATACAATATACTAGGTACAATACTGAATTGAATAAAATACATTTATGAAACTCATCATATTCCTGTATCCTCATGAAATTGAGAAACTTGTCTTAATGACTGCATTGTTTGCGCTTCTTATCTTGCTTTCATTGAATTGTGTTTTAATATTTTTAAATAAAGATACTTCGTGTCAAACATTAACTTGATTTCAGATAAAGTGAATTTAAATAGTGGTATTTTTAAATGTATTTGAGACACCTGTTTAAAAAAATAATTTTCTTAATTAGTTTGTCTTAATTTCCAGTAAATATTTAAACATCATTAAAACAAGAAAAAAAACATCAATATATTAGACTTTGTTGAGAATTGATCTTGAGTTAAATTTTCTGACTCATTTACATGTTTTTTTCTTCAAATAAATAAATAATATAGGCTAATAATATAAATAAATAAATAAACCCTACTAAATTATTATTTTTTTATTTTATTTTTTGCTGTGTTCAAGATAAAACTAGTTTGTGTCTTATGCAGTTTTATTATAAAATCTAAACTTTTTAAAGAAAAAAGTAAGGATGCTTATATTTTACTGTAATGCAATACATGCATGCTGATTAAAAAACAAATTATTGCAATAATACATGAAAATGACTGGTTAGTTAAAGTTTTGAATATTATTGCAGAGTAAACATACGTGATTAAAACTGGTTTTGAGGGTTTGTTGTTTCTATCAGAGCAGACTGAGGTAGAAGCTGTATTTGAGGTATTGCATCTGGGGATGCAATGAAATGTTATTCATTAGTTTCTTTGCCACAAACATTACAGCTGATTAAATTGACTCTATACACCTGCCAAAGCACTCTTCTCATTAAAGTTTGCTGCTCGTGCATTTCATTCAAACACCCTGCCAGTGCAGAAGTTCAGCATTTATACACAAGAGAATAGTCAGCTTTTCTTTGGCTCGTTTAGTAAGGCAAGAACATTTTCCATACATGTTAGAATTTTTTTGATTTGAGTATTGTGAGATTGAGGAACATTTCTTTAGTTTTTTTGGTAATTTCAGCATGCTCATATTTGCTTTGCTGTTGCCACCGAGACGGTATGCGGCAGAACCGGCTGTCTCTTCCACTGTGGGAAGCCGCTTACTCAGATCTGACTGACTTCAGATCAGTTTACAGCTGTAGTTTCAAGATGTTTCCTGGTGGAAATTAGTGGAATTGCTTAGGGAGGAGTTTCATGGAAAGTCAGTTATGCAGATCAAGTTTGATGATTTCAGATGCAGCCAGAATACGTTCAGTAGTGCAATGCATTCCTAGTTTTTGCATAGGCGTGTGTGTGAACGTGTATGTGTCTATGGGCGTCTTTTGAAACATATGACTGTTTGTGCAAGCTTAACAATGATGTCACATTTATGAATCATACAGGAAGGACAACATTGATAAATGAACATTGTTTAAGGCTGTGTGGATTGACTTATTTTGACAGGTCTTTAAAGGGTTAGTTTATTTATTTATTTTTTACGTTCTCTTTATGAATGTTTTGGGTGAATAGACTTTCAATTTAGAGGTGGAAATCACTCAGATTTCATTAAAAAAATCTTCATTTGTGTTTTGAAATGATGGAAATTCTTATGGGTTTGGAATGACATTAGGGTGAGTAAATTATGACAGATTTTTTTGTTGTTGTTTTTGAGTGAACTAGCCTAACCCTTTAACCCTCTGGGGTTGTTCGTTTAACAGTCACACTTGGGGTGTTTGGGTTCCAAATGGACCCAAAGGGCAGGATTCATATTTAAAAAAATAAATCATAATTTATTTTTTTTACTTGTTTTTTTATATTTTTTTTTGTAGATTGTACGCACCAAAAAACTCTTTTCACATTTTTGCCAATTTCCCATTCATTTCCTATGGGGGTCCATTTGGACCCGAAGGTCCTGAGTGTGACTTTTTTTTTTACAACCACTTAGACTTTTTTTTTTTTGGGTGTTCATATACCAAATACCAACAAAGTCACCAATTCGGGTCCATTTGGGCCGAACAACCCCAGAGGGTTGGATGATAAGCCAGATTGAAATGAAATGAAAGTCATTTAATCTAGGGCTGTGAAGCGATTAATCGCAGTCAAAATAAAAGTTTTTGTTTACATAATATATGTGTGGGTACTGTGTATAATTATTTTGTATGTATAAATACACACAATACATGTATAAAATATATTTTGTTTATAAATCACACATTTTCCTTAAATATATACACATGCATGTGTATATATTTAAGGAAAATGTGTGATTTATAAATAAAATATATTTATATAATATACTTATAATAAATATATACACATGCAAATATTTCTCAAATATAAACATACATGTGTTTATATACTTTTTTTATTATGTACACAAACTTTTATTTTGGAGGCAATTAATCGCGATTAATCGTTTCATATGAGAGTGTCTTCTCAAACTTTATTCATGCTCATGCACTGAAATGAAAGTGTAATCGAATTGGCTGTACAGTACAGGTAATTTCAACTTGAATTATATAAACTGACTTAAAAAATAAGTTGAAATTGCTTAATTTTGATGAGTATATGTTGCCATGATGACTTATGATCATGTCATTTTTTTACGTGTGATTCTATCTGAAAGTAACTGACAGGTGCTTATAGGTAAATGTACCCAAAGCGGTAGAAGTTTTTGCTGATCTCACTGAATCAAAATAGACCCCTTCTCAGCACAGCTGCTTCATTTGTTATTGTTTACAAGGAATCCTCCTCTGAATATTTGCAAGTGTCTGACTAAGCACTTCACTAATAATGCATGAACCCACTGAAGCTGAATAAATGTTTTAAACCCTGTCGGAGGAAACCATTTTTTCAGTTGGAAATTAAGGAAAGTGAGTTGGTGGCCGCATTGTGAATTTGACATTTATTGGCAAGCCGTAGGGGAAGTGAGGAAACGTTTAGGAAGTCGAGTATGTTTCATAGGATATTGTACTTCAGTCACTGATAAAAATTAATGTCTCTATACATCTGTTTTTGTTTGTTCTGGAGTTGTCTTGTCACCTCCACACAAACGCATTGTGTATTTAATGCTGTGACCTGACCGGTGTCTGCGTACTCGAAGTGCTGACCGCTTGCTGGAACCAACAGGAAGCCCACACAGGAAACTGGGCAGCATTGTTGCATGAAGCCAAAAGAGCCTTCTCCATTCCTCCGGGATTTCTGCCGCTCCCTCAGTGTTGTTTCAGGGTTTCGGGAGCGTGTCATGTTTCGCCTCAGCAGTGTGTCCCGCCAGGGCAAAACTGGTCTTTTTGTGTAGCAATTGTTGTGGGTTTGCTGTCAGAAAAGGATGTTATTCTTCACAGAGTTACATGTTTTCAGTGCTGTGGCGTGTGGCCGTCCCATATTACTCACTCACTGTGGTTATTTGTCCATTTTCAATGTTGTTTCAAACCTGTATGAGTTTCTTTCTTCTGCTGAACACAAAAGAAGATATTTTGAAGAATGTCGGTAACCAGACAAAACTGACCCCATTGACTTCCATAGTAGAAAATAAAAAACTATGGAAGTCAAAGGGGGTGCATCAACTGTTTGGTTACTCTGACATTCTTCAAAATATTTTTTTTGGGCTGGGTTTATTTTGTGGGTAATTTATTTATTGATTTGGGCGTTGTAGTAACAACTCGTTTTCATGACAGGCTTATTTAAACATTCATTAAATATTGAAGAACAAGTTAAGTAAAAATATAATGAATATGCAATTTAAAATACTTTACTTAAATTAATTAAAATTAAAATATAGTTCTTTATAGCTTACTATTGAGTTTATGGAAATTGGCTTTTCTGAGGTAAATGTAATGTTAAAATCAGTTTTATTGACGTCTTTCCGCAGTTTTGGGGAAAGTTACTTTTAAAAGAAATGCTTTACAAACAATATAGCGTTACTCCTTAAAAAAAGTAACTACTTAGCCTAGTTATTTTTTATGGAAAGTAATGCATTACTGTTTCTGTTTACTGTTACTTGTTTGAAAAAGTCACCCAGATATTTTGTTGTAAATTTAAAAGTAATGTTACTTTACTATGTACTTGAAAAAGTAATCTGATTAAGTTACTTGTAATGCTGTAATTGTTCACGCTACAACGATCTTCACGGCACAGAGCGGCAAAAAACAACATTAATTGTTTGAATTTCATAATTGACAGAATATAAGACTTGTTTAACCAGTTTAACAAAATAAAACTAAACTAAACTAAAAAAAAGATTTGTTGGATGGGAGGCATGCTGCAAAAAGGTTCACTTATCAACTGAACTGCATAGACTAAAAGATTGATTCTTGGGATTTAAGAATTCATGTCGGTTCATTAAAATTGAGAATCATTAAAATCGACGACATATATTTTCATCCCAGCCCTATAAAATGTCAAAATCATGTTTGTTTTTATTGCGTAACTATCCATCTGTCATTTTCTGCAAGTGTTTCTCATACAAATGATTTTCAGACTCCTCCCTCAGTTGGATATTTTTTATATCATCCATTTCAACATACATTTCAATCAAACGCATCATTACATTGCTGTTTGGGAGTCTATAGACCAGATTACTGTTGACATTGTGAGTTTGCGTAATCTGTCTGTGTGTTGTGATTTAGACATTTTGTCATTGCTCAAACACAAGAATGTTGTGTTCATTAGCATCTATTTCACAACGTTAAATTTGTCATATCCACTTTTCACAAGGATAGGATATATTTAAATGCTAAATAGCATGATATTTTCCTGCTTCAAATAAGTATGGTACATACCCATAATGTGATACAATTTGGCCACATTTCTTTGTTCAGTCAAATCAGTTATGTGGAAAAATTGAGTAGTTGAATGAGTCAATGTATTAAAAAAGGAGAAAAGCTCATTACACTTTTTGAACTTGTAAAGGGCATTGTCATAATCTATTTTCTTATTTTAAATTAACATTAATATTTTATTACTGTAAATGTTCTTTATTATACATTGAGCAGTGTTACAAATTATGTCGTGAAATGATCTTTTAGAGTGATTTACATCTTCATTATTCTGTGAATCCCTCCACAGATTGACTGAGAGGAGATCTTTACTTTAGCTTAGGAAAGATATTAAACCATTAGTGATTAGACAGTTCATCGAAGCCTTACATTCTGTACATTACAGAACCATGAGCTCCATATTCAGATAAATTATTATCTTAGAGCTGTAGTCAAAGTCATGGTAGGTAATTAATATGTAGGCAATATAAAACTAATGGATAATGTAAGTAGGAGAAAGAGCCAAAGTAAGTATTCAATCACAATTCAATGTAATGTAAGTTGATGAAATTGTTTTTAATGCGTGTTCCACAGAACATGTTTGGAATATCAGAATTTAAATGTTGTGAGTTAACTATCCCTTTAAATGTGTTTAATAGTTTGTTTTCAAGACCAAGAATAATCAGGATTTTACTTCTCATATATTCATAGCACAAAAATGTTTTTTTTAAGCGAGTCGTAAATTAGGAAGCTGATCAAAGGAGTAATGAAATCACAGGAAATGATCTCATCTGTAGTTCAGAAATTTCAGCTCTTTATAGAATGGATGACGGAATATCCTCACTTACATTAGGCACGAAGTCATTGCATGACTGAAACCAGATTAATACACTATATTTTGAAATGTCTAGTTTAGTAGCTATGATGTTCTGGTGCCTAGATATTTTAGCACTTCCTGTTCTATCATTCTAAAGTCAGTGGGGTTTTTGAATGGGTTTTGGTTTAAATGCTCAAGATATTTTCATGTTTTATTCTACATCATAATATACACCAGTAATATCCCCTTGTGTTTTTTTTTAATCTTTTACTTGTCTTGAAATGGCGGTTGATAACAAGTGGCTAAATGGGGCTACAGAGGTTGTCTTGTTGGGGATATTAAACATCGTCACATTTATGCATTTACATATATGCATATAGCAGATGCTGTTATCCAAAGCGATCACTCTAAACAGGTAAACTCATCTACTGAGTAGTTCGCTTTCACCATATCGTTGTCTTTATAATCCAAATACCAATGGAAAAGTCCTATTGGTTTTTTGTCAAGTTTTGGTTTGATGGTTCCAGTTTGACCTATAAAAAGTACATCATTGCAGGGATCTATTTGATTCATGTCTGGCAAGGTTGCCAACGTTTAATGGTTGGGGTTAGTGGTTTGTCAAAATCCACAACCTTAAAGAAATACTCAACCTCAAGTTGTTTCAAACCTGTATGAGTGAAGAATGTCTGTAACCAGACAGTTGATATACTATGGAAGTCAATGGGGTCTATCAACTGTCTGGTTACTGACATTCTTCAAAATATCCTCTTTTGTGTTCAGCAGAAGAAAGAAATTCATACAGGTTTAAAACAACTTGACGGTGAGTAAAGGATGACAGCATTTTCATTTTGAAGTGAACTAATCCTTTAAGTTTGAGCAATTATAGTGAGTTTTGGCTTAGCAAATACCACTGATAAAGTGATAATCATCTAGATGATGAACCGATCTTACAGTGTACAGTAGGTAGTGTGGATTCTGTAGCTTTCAAATGGCAGGTATTTTTGTCATTCACCTCTTTTTTTTTTTTTCTGTGCTACCTCACCCTCGCTCTTGCTGGCCAAGTTTGTGTCATGCTGGGATGAATTACCATAACCGGTGGCTCATGAGCTCAGGAGAAAAAACGTCACCCATAATGTCAGCATTTTCCGCTCTCCAGCTACATCATCACCTGATTGTGGTAGCTATGATTCGCTCTGCGCCACGCTGCTTTCTATTACTGCCAGTGATGATAAGACTGCAGAGGCTGGGACTCATGTTTCCAGCCTTGTGACATCTGAGAGGTCCAAACAGAAGTAGTTGTGTGACCATGTGTGGATTTGTAAAACGAAATAATAAAAAAAGTTATTAAAACATCTCTAACAAAGAAATTTGATTCTTACCTGGGTAACTTTATCCAGGGGCTTTTTTCCAGTAATGCTTCCTCTGTGCTGCTTCCTAAAAAATGTCTTCTTTTTGAAATAAAGTCAGCATGATCGTGGGTTAAAACAATATTCAGTTTTTTTTAGGGCTGTCAAACGATTAATCGCGATTAATCGCATCCAAAATAAAAGTTTGTGTTTACATAATATATGTGTGTGTAGTGTGTATAATTATTTTGTATATATAAATATACACACATGCATGTATACATTTAAGAAAATTATGTTATTAATATATAAAATATTTATATTTATATATAATATTAATTATGTATAAATATATATGAAATATATACACGCAAATATTTCTTAAATATATACATGCACGTGTGTGTATTTATATATACAAAATAATTAGACACACTACACACACATATATTATGTAAACACAAACTTTTATTTTGGATGCGATTAATCGCGATTAATCGTTTGACAGCCCTAGTTTTTTTTTGTTGTATGTTTGCTCAAAGAAGAAAGTTCCTTTGATCTGAGTGATGGAAGTTGAAGTAATATTAGAAGGTGACATTTTGGAGGATTTTAGTTTCCATGGTATGCTATAAAAAGTCTGTTAAAATATTGCTCAATGTGATGTTTAAATGAAGAAATTTTCCATATTGAAATTTCATATAAGTTTTGCCCATATTCTGAATCTTATTGCCCGTGTTTTAGGTTTAAAGAAAATGTCCGAACCTAACAATGTCCTAACAGACTACCTTTTCCAATTTTTACAGATTTGTTTTCTTACATAGTTTTGTCATTTTATTAACTTATACTTTTTAAAAACAGTAATTTACATTTATCTCCACCTTTTAAACTCTTTATATTTGAAAGCCGATAACCGATGTATTGGCCGATAAATCTTAATCCAAATTTTTATATCAATTTTTAGCCTGATTACAAAACAAAAGTTTCACCATTAAAAGCCAAGCACACAATTATAATGTTCACATTATAATTGTATGTAACCTATATGTGATGCACATGTTGCACTTAACTGTATTTTCCTTCTTGAAGTGATTCCAATTATATTTCAAGCAATTCAAAACCATCATGGTGAACAGTGTGCATCTGAAGCGTCTCTCAGCTAAATAATCCATTATTTATCAGCTTTAATATATCGGCCAAATATTCTTATCAGGCCGATAACGTTAACATAAAACATGAACATCAGCCGATACCGATTTGGTGGCCGATATATTAAGCATTTCTAATATCACAAGTGCATCTCATGACTATATTGCACCCCAAAAGACCTGAAATGTAAATGAAAATCCATCCTAATCATTTTAAAAAGACCTGACCATGAACATCATGTTCAAGCTAGTTGTTGTTGGCTCATACTGGAGCATGTGTTTGCAGAGGTGTGTCTCCAGGGCTCCTAATCTTGAAGACGAGAGCTCTTTAGCAACACTGTATCTTAAGCAATGACCCTGGAATGTGTTCCTATGGCAGACTGTGATCACATTATAAATTAGAAAGGCTCCTCACAGCCTCAAGTATGTGTTTTGCCTTGTTTACCTGCTGCTTTTTTGTTAAATCTCAGTAGAAATAGTGTTAGTGGGTCAGTGGTCAAACTGTGCTCTGGTCACCTTAAGACTACTTCTGAGTTGTTTGAATACCAGTGTGAATGAAATGCTGTTCAGCAGGTCTGTGTACTGACACGTTCTGATGTTTCTCAAGTTTGATGACTTACTCATTTGTTGATGCTTTTCTGAATGAGCGACAGTCACAAGAGCTGAACACAAATATGTGGTTAATTTTGGGACAAACTTAGTTTAACAGCATTTGCTGAAAACTGAACTTGAAACCAAAAGTAACAAAAAATCTCCCACATCTTATTTTTGGCTCAGTTTTCACCAAATCAAACGGTTCTGCGGTTTATCTTCTCCAGACCTCCACACCACAATCTCAGAGCCAAAAAATGTCCTGTTCAGTTGTTAACTCTTTCCCCGCCAGCGTTTAAAACAAAATGTTTGCCAACATTTTTATCATTATCACAGAATTCCCATGGCCCCATTGGCCCCCTAATAATATGTTGTATGAATACGACGCCTGAATTTATTTACAATTATATAAAAAAAATTATTATGTGTGTTTCTGGCTCTAAGTTGATGCTAAATTAAGTTGAGATTGTTAATTTGTCTATAGCATACATAATAGATATAAATTTAGGTATGATGCAAATTAGCGACAACAGTCATTTATGGTAAATTTTTACGAAATGGTAAAATTAATAAAACACATTTTTTCCATCTCAGGTATGTAGATTTTATTTATGTCACAAAGTTGTTAGAACTTCTAAACTTTAATTGACAAATTAATAAATCTTGACAACAGCAAGAAACAAAACACTCCCTTACTCCCTATACAATACTCCCTAACATTGACAGTAGTTTTTATACATTCCATGTTACACTGTGTATCTCTTTCCTTGTTTCTCCAGTGCATAAGTGATATCTACTTATAGTGTTATATCCTAACATGCAATTTTTTTGTAAAAAAAAAAAAAATTTTGGGCTGAAATCCATCTAAATACTGCACTATTTCTAGCCGAATCCAGCCGTTATGGACGAATGTCGCGAATTCGCGACAAACAGAAAGATACAGAGTACGTAAAAAATATTCGTCACATGAAGTCTATTTTAATAACATAGCTATAGAAACAATCAATAAGCTGGTACATATTTTTATCTTAGCACAACTTAACTCATTTTGGGCAATTTCTCCACATTTGCGGCCTTGATATGTGGATTTTGCTAACCAAAATATTAGCTTCCGTGGACCGGATGTAGTTCCCACTCCGAACGGTCCTAAGAGAAACCAGTGCGTGCAAAAGGTTCCTAGGTATGTATCGAATGTGCACAAACAGGCATTGGGGGAATACACACGCTATCTCGCCTGCAGTCGGAATGGAAGGGGTTTGATGCGAATTCGCGACAGTCGGCGTTAAGGGGCTAAACATGCAATATATCAAAAGAAAGAGAAACCGGCTTTTTCTAGCTTAAACATTTGCTGAGAAAAACAAGTTTTTGTCAAAGACTACATCCAGATCAGAATCAGAACGATGAACAAAACACAGATGGAGTAGATCGAGTCCATCAACACCCCAAAGCTCGCACAGTTATAGCTCGTACTGGGTCGACATTTCATTCAGTAACATTAGGCATTAGGAAGTTTTGATTTGTATGCGGTTTAATGTTGCTGATCTTGTTATTTTATAAATACATCTGCTTCCCTATGCTATTGCTTGTTTCTGCTACTACTTTTCCTGTGTTTTGATCAGGAGATTCAGCATTCTTTCAGAAGATGTGTAATAGCGCCCCCTACCATTCAACAGTGAAAAACACGGAAAGCTGGAAATTTTCATCAATGGCGGAGAAGCGTTGTCTCATAAATGACGAACATTTTCATCAATGGCGGCGAAAGAAGTTAATATTGTTATCACAGGAATGCATTATTTCAGTATGCTCTCAGAAAATCTTGAAAAGGTTCTTTCTCTTAAACAAAGAACTACTTTTGGTAACATAGAAACGATACTAGAAACTACTAGAAACGATAAATCAGTATAAAGTTGTGGTAATGGTTTAAAAACCTTGTAGTTATGCAGAAACTGCTGCATGATGAAGAATGGACTTTGCATTGGGCCATTAAGCAGAAAAAAGGTTTGTCATCAACCAAAAATGGTAAATTATTGCAATGTTTTTAGTTTTTTTATGGGAGTAGGTCTGTAGGAGAGTTAGCATACAGTAAAAACTCCTATGGATCAGTCAGGGTGGAGAGCATGTTTTCAGATCCATGGGTGTGTTTCAGAATGCTCCCTGGTTCTGTAATAAGTACACTGCTCAAGGGAGTCAGCCATTTCTAGTGCTGTCGCATTGTCAAAATCATCCCTGGGCACTGAAATCTTTGCTAACTGGAACTTCCCAAACTCCACATGGATTCAACCCTGTGTGCTGCGATGAATGGGAATGTTATCAGGAAGCTTTGACCTCTTTGGCTGCAATAAAGATGCGCGATGAACAAAACAAACTACACAAGAAGGATATTGTTTAGACAACAGTGATGTTAAAAGACAAAACATTTTTTCAGTAATATTCTGAAATTGTATCGGACTGCACTGAAAACTTGAAATGAATTGAGCTGGATAAGGACACGTGTCTTCTGTAGAGCTGCTTTTGTCAATGCTGTAAAGTTAACCCATTCTAATCAACTTTACAGTTTTGAATTGAATTAGCATTGGACTAAATTTAGTTGAGCAATGGCACCATTGTCTTCTGTATGCTGAATTTAAATTGTTTCATAATTGATCAACTTTGCAAGATCGACAGTGTTATTGAACTGAATCAACATTGAACAGAACTGACTCAAAGTGAATAATGACAGTATTGTCCTTTGTAGAGATGCTTATAGCTGAACTATTTTCATAATTGATTAACTTTAAAACTTTATTGAACTGAATTTAATTAACATTGAACTGACTTGAGGTAAATAACAGCCCCATTACCTTCTGTAGAGCTGCTTTATTGCTAAAATTTAAGTCTAAAATTTAATTTTGCACAATTTGCAGTATGAACACTGTTATGATACTGCTTATAACTAAAGCTGCTTTGAAACTAGCCTGAATTGTATAAAGCGCTATATAAAAAAATGACTTGACTTACTACAGTTTTGCTTTAATGCAATGTTATCACGTCATGATTGATTCATCCTAATGTGAAAGATATTAAGGCGTCTGCCATTGACTGAATTTATTTTAACCGCACAATATACTGATTTTCAATTGTAAGCAACAAAGTAGCTGCCATTGTATATTTTCAGTCTTTTATTGCTTTTCTGTGCACTTGCCAAGACCGTGATGTCAGCTTGCTTGCATACTGTCTAAACAAGTTGGTGCAAAGTCATAAAAAAGTTAAACAATAATGTTATTTAGCTCAGCATTGCCAGTTGGATGAGCTGACCTACTGACTTTTGCACAGTTTTGAATGATTAGCCACTCCTCCCGTTAATGATTTATAAGGAGGTGTTTATAATGACAAGGGTTTCTGTGTTGTTGTTAGCGTCTCAATTTGCAGGAATCAATGCGTGCGATTAGTCGGTCTCAGATTTAAAGTATAGATTAAATTGCGAGCGAGTTATTCAAGCAGGCATGTTCATTGCTTCAAGAATTCATACATTTGCTTCTCTCCACAGAGTGAGTCCTGCTCATCCTAAGGCTGATGTCCTTCAAGAGTAGCGTCAGAAACATGGATGACCCTTTAAAGGTTGACTGATTCCAGCTGACACCTCATGTGTGCTTTATAACTATGCTGCGAGTCACTAGAGGCCTTATGGCCACAGTATCCGCCAACCACTCGCCAAATTCCCCAACTCAATTCAGGGAATGATCAAACCATCCTGTCTAGGACATACACATCAAGAGACCTCTTACATACAGGTCAGTAGCAAAAATAAAGGCTTTTACTCAATGATTGACTGGGAAGCAGACCTTAAAAGCCTCAAGTTTAATAATCATAACCGTTTTCCAACAGTGCCATCTTTTGTTTGTGAAATCATTACTTGAAATTACAATTCAAACCTTCTTTAACCAGTAACTGTTCTTCAGCAGGAAGGCAAATACCCCAAATCCAATGGCATGGGTCAAGTTCTTCAAGAGACCAGGAGGCAATCTTTCCAAGTCTTACCAGCCGGGATCTATGATGTCCTTGGCCCCCACCAAGGGACTACTAAATGAGCCGGGACAGAACAGCTGCTTCCTCAACAGTGCAGTGCAGGTACGCGTTTGCCTGGGGGAACTTTTTTCATTCTATTCATCCATTTAACTCTCTATCCATCCATCTATCTATCAATTGATAGACACACATTACCATTAAAGGTTTGGAATCATTAAGATTTTTAAATGTTTTTGATAGAAGTCTTACGCTCACCAAGCCTGCATTTATTTGATCAAATATACAGTGAATATTGTGAAATTTTATTACTTGTTTTGTGATGAAAAGCTGAATTTTCTGCATCATTACTCCGGTTTTCAGTGTCACATGATTCTTCAGAAATTATTCTCATTTGCTGCTCAAGAAACATTTCTTATAATTATTATACATTTTTAAAACGGTTCTGCTTAAAGGGTAACTAAACCCCTGGTCAGAGCCTGACTCCACCCACTGGCAATATTTGAAAATGCTGGAAAAGTGGGCGGAGCCTAGCGGAGATCGAGGGGATGAACTGAGGGCAGTTAAATACTCTATCCTGATCGTTTTCAATACTTTCAATTCCAACTCCTGACTCACTACAGTGGTTTTGACGAAACAAGATGGTTTTTACACTGCCAAGGGCGTGGTAGCTCATACCAAGAGCGTGGTTAGCTGGAACCTGCTTACATCAGCTCTCACCGCTTACGTCATGAACTACCGCAAACATCCAATAGGAAAATTCAACTGCAGTAGCCACTGTTCAACCTGAAGAGGGCAGCACTCAGACGTTTTTACACCATATATTGTAGAATTAAAACACTTTATACCCAAATGTCAAAAAAGTTACTTGAATCAATGATCAGCACTAATAAAGCCCCAGTCTTACAGACCACTAACTAAAAAAAGTTGGTTTAGTGTTTAGTTACTCTTTAAAGAATTAGTTCACTTTTAAAAAAACTTTTGCTGATAATTTACTCACCCCCATGTCATCCAAGATGTCCACGTCTTTCTTTCTTCAGTCGAAAAGAAATTAAGGTTTTTGATGAAAACATTCCAGGATTTTCTCCATATAATGGACTTCATTGGGAACCAAACGGTTCAAGGTCCAAAAGACAGTTTCAGTGCAGCTTCAAAGGGTTTTAAACGACTCCAGACGATGAATAAGGGTCTTATCTAGGACCCTTCGAGTCATGACTCGAAAAAAGATTTGTTAATTTTTAGGGCTGACTTCTAATAGTCGAGGATTCGACGATTCGATTCGGAGAGGCCTGATTCGACTATGAACCTCATAGTCGAATAGTAGGGGGTCTGTTCACAACGCGTCTTTTGTGCGCTCAAGTTCGTTATTTCAAAATAGGTGCGCGGTATGCAGCGAATGAGCAGCAGCACACTACATGCCTGTAACGTCCAGACCACATTTGTTAGCATTTACGGATTTATTGACTCACAATGGCTTCTAAAAAATCATCAAAAGTGTGGGAGTATTTCAAGAAGGTTAAAGATGACCCAAAGAAAGTTAATTACAAGCTGTGCCAGCAGCAGCTTTCATATCACACGACGACAACCAACATGGCTCATTTGAAACGGGTAAGGCTTGTTAACTTTACAAACAAAAAACAAACAAACAGTTCTACCACTCTTTTGTCAATACAGACATAAACCCTATATTATTATTATTATTATAAATTTTGGGGAAGACGCGTGCGTATTAATGAGTAGCCCACTCTAACACACACACGCAAGGTCTCTCGCTCTCTCTCCTCCCTCTGTCTTGCGCGTATTCAACGAAACCTATAATATATAAAAATACATATATGTTAACGATGAAATACGGGACAAATCATTATTTTTTTCATAATAGCCTAAGTCGGGACACTAAAATTAGAGTTGAAATATGTCCCGGGAAAAACGGGACGTATGGTGACCCTACCTATGTGTGATATGTTTTGTTCATCTGGCTTTAAATGAATAAAAGGTATTTGTTACACACCATGTTTTTCTTTAATTTTTTTAGCTCTTTTGTTTGAAATGGAAAAATCTAAAATCAAAAAAAAAAAAAAAGTTCGACTATCAGTCGACTATAGCAAAATCTAACGAATCAGATTCGACTATGAAAATCCTTAGTCGAAAACAGCCCTATTAATTTTGATGAACGAGTTCGAACAGGAGAGTCACAAACGTGCATCACAGAACAGAGCAAGCATTTGTGCTAATAAAACTTAAACTTTGTTATTTATTTTTTAAATGACCAATCGTTTCGCTAGATAAGACCCTTATTCATCGTCTGGTATCGTTTAAAGCCCTTTGAAGCTGCACTGAAACTGTCTTTTGGACCTTGAACCGTTTGGTTCCCAATGAAGTCCATTATATGGAGAAAATCCTGGAATATTTTCATCAAAAACCTTCATTTCTTTTCGACTGAAGAAAGAAAGACATGGACATCTTGGATGACATGGGGGTGAGTAAATTATCAGCAAAAGTTTTTTTAAAAGTGAACTACTCCTTTAAGTTTGTGGAAACCATGATACATTTTTTACACAGCATGTGTGAAATGTATATCTTTTGTGACTAAGTAAATGTCTTTGTTGTAGGTTCTGATAAAATGAATGCATCCTTTCTCAATAGTATTCATTTCTTTAAATAAATTTACTGACCCCAAACGGTTGAACTATATATATATATATTCACATTTCTACATAGATATTCTTACCAATGATACTTTGAGGTAAATGAATATGGTAATGGTAATCATTTTACCATATTATTTAATCATGAACATAATGACATTTAACATTCACTGTCTAATGGTTTAAACTTTAAACAAACGAAATACTGTTACCTAGTATATCATCTACATATAAAAGTCAGACCGACTGAACTTACAACAGTAACGTAAAAATATCACCCACCCCCCTAAACATTCTAACTAGCTTATGACTCGCATTGAGTTCTGACCACAGCAACCTGTCATCTCCTCCTCAGAGTATTTACAACTCCACCCATCAACCCCCAAATCTTGCTCACACACAACAGTGTGTGTCATGCTCCTAGTCCGCTAGTTATTGCAAGCCAGTTTTCCCTCTTGGATAGGATTGTGAACATTATGATTGAGTGTATCTCTTCCTGTCTCTGTTATCTTGTTCCTGTACTCATCACCATGGAGTGAGGAGGTCATACTCAGACTAAGTTGTCTGGGGCCTAAGGGAAAGACACAGAGTGAAGAGTAACCTTACACTGCCAGTACACACACACACACACACACACACACACACACACACACACACACACACACACACACACACACACACACACACACACACACACACACACACACACACACACACACAGATGAACATCTCTCACCCATCATCCTCTGTCATAGCCTAATCTCCCTTAAGCTGTTCCACCAAGCAAGGACAATGAGTCATATTTCTCAGAGTTTTAAGAACAAAATGACTCCCAATAAGAAAAGGCAAAAAAAAAGAATGCATGGCCATCGGTTGTTGACTTTAAGATTGTCACTTTGAAGCGTCATGCAAAACCAGAAGTGCGAGTAGTTTAGAAAGATACTTTGGAGGAGAAGCACACCATTTAGAGGAGTTCCCTAGCTAGATAGGATTTTGAGGCAGCACATTTCTGACAGGAAGGCTGTTTCAAACAGTAGGCGGCAAATTAAATGACAAATTAGGTTTAGTTTTAAAAAATGACTGTGTGAATGCTAAGCAAACCAGGACTAAATGTATAATTTTTTTGTTTTTGTTCTGGAACACGAGAACTGAAGTATGAACACACCCTTAGAAAGTAGCTGCCTATGTAGAAAGTGGACTGTGATGCAGCTCATTTCAGCTTGGAGCAGAGATGTACTGTAGTAAATGTTTGTCCTTCATTGAGGGGAGGTATTTCTAAATCTGAATTTCCTGTTGTTTCCATGCACTCTAGGTGCTTTGGCACCTCGATATCTTCAGACGGAGTCTTCGTCAGCTTCCAAACCACTACTGCTTGGGGACTCCTGCATCTTCTGCGCTTTGAAGGTATTCTCATGGCCAAACTCATCATCAAGCAGCATTTAATACTTTCTTTAATGAAAAGATTTTGTGTTAGTGTTAAAAAGCACTTCATGTTTGTTTTGCAGGGAATATTCTGTCAGTTCCAGCACAGCCGAGAGCGAGCGTTACCTTCAGATAACCTGCGTAATGCCCTAGCCGAAACCTTTAAGGATGAGCAGCGCTTTCAGTTAGGCTTCATGGATGATGCTGCTGAGTGCTTCGTAAGTGTCTTTGTGTGTGATTTTGTGAGTCAGACCGAGGAACTTGGCATGACATGCACAAATTTTGATATGGAGGGTGGTTGATTGTAGCTATAAAAAATATATACACACACACACACACACACACCACAGTATATACTTTTTGTAGCTTTGTTTTAATCCTCTGATGCATGATGACCACTACAGATGTGTATATGTCTCTCAGAATGAATCAATTGAAATCGGTTATCGTTATCTTTGTTTTCGTTTTGAAGTTCAAAGTTCAAGTTTTGAAGTGTTGTTATTAACTAAACCAAAAAATATTCAAAAGTTTTTGTTAATTGAAATACAATAAAACATTAACATTAGATGAAAACTATACAATTACTAAAACTGAAATAAATTAAAGCGTAATAGAAATATAAAAAAAAAAAAAAAAGTTTTTTAAATATTTTTGTACCAAAACTTAAATTAAAATGAAACCCGAAAATGTAAAAATAAAATATTTTTTTTCATATCATACTCTTTAGGAAACTTGATGAACAAACGAAAAGTGCATTACGATCAATGCAACATTATCAGACATGATGATGTAGCCCAAGAATACATACTATGTTATGTATTATTATAATTCCTGAATCCCTTAAATAATATTATTATTATTTTCATGATAAATATATATTTAGACTTTATAATGTAAGGGGTATACAGTCAAAGACCCAGAACCAGATATGAAGAATGAAGACCCGGAGTCAGAATTATAAAAAATGAAAGAAAAGTTTTACTGAAGATAGTTTGCAGTTTCATCAGCAGAAGTCAGCTTCAATAATCAAATAGGAGTTCGTAGGCCGCCCCGCTTACAGTTACCAAAGATCACAGCAGTTATACCATTTTCAAGGTCTAAGCTTCATCATTGCTTACAGGTTGAATGGTTCTCATTGGCTAAGAAATAGATAAACACAGTAATTTTCCATACAGATAGACGGAAGCGTATCTCCATCGATTATGCAGCTGACACATTCGGACACATTCAGACCCACGTCATGACCTTACCAGGTCGCAGATTTGGGTTGCTGAGCGCCAGCATGTCTCAACAACAATTCACTCAATCTCCAATAATGCCAGTGGTTCCTTAACCTGTAACCAAGAAGACTAACACACACATCGACACACAGCTTTTCCAAGCTTGGATTTGGCCAGGCTCTAGACTATAAACAGGAGAGTCATCTCAAATCATCAAAATAATGCGTTCTTTCTCTCAACTTTAGTCTAACTGGAAAGTAAGGCTTTAACAAAGAAATGGCCCCTAAACTATTGGCTTCAATGACCCCTATATGTTTTAACATGTTGAAGACCTTTCTCAAATACAAAACAAGTCCCTATTTCATTTCTGGAAGCCGGGATAAATAAGCAAGCACTGTTACTGCATTCAGATATCAAATACAGACATTAAAGAATACATGAAAAGAATATTTCAGTAATCACACTGGTAACTTCTATAACAAAGTAAAATCTCACAAGCCTAGAGAAATCATTCAACTCATTTAATATTTAGAAAGAAAAATATTGATTAATACCTTAATTATAATTACTCATCATTACGTATACATTGATGCAGCAGTGGATTCCAATCCACCCCCCTTCCATAAACGTCTTTATCATATTTATCATATAATTTATTGATGGGTTGGATTTTGTGCAGGTTGTTGGTAGTCTTTGGTAACGTGGCCTCTCAAATTTTTATACAATTTGTCAGATTTGTGGATAATATCCAACCAAAGTGCTTAATTTAATATAGTCATTTTTGATTGATGTTTTTTTATACAAAACTGGAAACCTTTATAAAAACTTCAAAATGAAGCTCAGATGCTATTATGTAGAGTATCCACAGCACAGTTCATGCACCCTTCTTCTAATGTCTCTTTCTCTCTCTCTCTGTAAAGCTGAAGTAAGCATGTTTACCCCTTCGGTATGTGCAGGATTCCTCTTAGGGCCACCTAATTGCAGTAAACCTGCTTAGCACTGGGACCTGTAATCAATTTCTGTTTAGCGCAGCAGGGCTGTGGAGAGTCAGTCAATTAGGTCCATTTACAGTGCTCCCCCTAAACAACACAATCAATGAATGATCTCTATCAAAGCAAGCCTGGAGTGCACAGATGTGTTCACACTGCTCTCACAGTCAATGCAGGTTCTCTGTCAGCGCTTGGCTAGAGACGCTATCCCAAAAATGCTGTTGTCTGTTTGTCCGGGTTGCCTTTTTATACTGAATTAGGACTGTGTTCAAATAAGCTAATCTTTACTGGAGAAAATTAATCTTGCCTCCTTTCAAAAGGAAAATTGGTGTTAACAGCGCTATTGGTGTTGTTAAATGTACCCACGGTTCTCAGGTTTGTAAGGGTGTATTTAAGCAGATAATAGGCTTGGGGAAAATTACTAAAGCTTAGAGTGCATTCACTTAATGCCAAGGCATTGTACTAGCCCAAACAAATCCATTGTGTTTATAGCTGGTAATACAAGAAATGATTGTTTTCATGTCTATGAATCTGTAACATAATGTGAATGTGTGTATTTTTATTTATTTATATATTTAGTGTAAAATGACGCACACCAACTGTAGGCTTTTGTATTTTTCATAGGAGAACATTCTACAAAGGATTCACCTGCACATCGCTCCAGATGACGATATTGACGCCTGCACATCCAAATCTTGTATCACTCATCAGAAGTTTGCTATGGCACTTTATGAACAGGTATTGTAGCGCTTTAATACTCCTTCACACACGTGCATGCAGACGCGCCTCCTGTGAGTAATAGAGAATTGATCGCTATCCTGCGACGGTGGTTTTCAATCAGAGGGGTACAGTGGGCGGAACACTGGTAGGGAATACTAATTCAGGATCCATTCCCTCTCCTTCTCCTGAGACATGGGAACACACACAGCCCTTATAAAAGTATAGTGATGGTATTCGACGTTAATAACATGTACACGTAAATTACAGTTTAAACGTTTTGGTCATTACATTTTTTTAAAGAAATAATACTTTTATTAAGCAAGGATGCATCGAATTGATCAAAAAAGACAGTATAGACTTTTACATAGTTTACAAAAGATTTCTATTGCAAATAAATGCTGTTTTTTCTAAACTTTCTAGTCGTCAAAGAATAACAATAAAAAAGAATAACAGTTTCCACAATAAACTTAAGCATCACAACTGTTTTCAACAGATAATAATAAGAACTTGTTAAGTGTGACGTCACGCGTGACGTTTAGCCTCTTCCGGGCCCCTCCGCTCGTCCACTCCAGATCCTAGACTACATAAACCCTTTTTTTAAAGGGCTTTTTTCGCTTCAGTGCTTGTGGGTGTTACTAGGGATTAAGGGATAGCACCCACTGGCGCCAAAGTTTCTTCATTCGTTTAAGATTTGTAACTTACCTTATCAACTGCAGCCATTTTCTCTTATCTTTCTCGTCACAGGGAAAGCGGTAGAATGACAGTTGAATGTCACTTGTTTTTTTTTAACTCCGATCTATTTAAACAACACGGGAACACGTTAAAACTCAGGCGAACGCGGTAGTACAGGGTACCCGCGGGTCTTAAAAGCCTTGAAAAAGTCTTGAATTTGATCATCCCAAATTAAGGCCTTAAAAGCCTTAAATTTAGTAAACAGAGTCTTGGATTTCGTTACAAAGGTCTTATATATGTTTTTGCCTTTGCTAGGATTAAGTTCATACAGTAACAAAATGAACTGTTAATGTAGGCTAATTCAAAATGTATGCAGCGTTGAGTGCACCTCGCGCTTCACGTCATAGCAGAAAAGGCGATCGCATGCGCACCCGTTACTATGGTTACTAGGCAAGTGAGCTACAGAACAAGATAGTACCTAGCCTAGTTTAATCCGATGTGGCCTCAAATGACAGAATTTAAACCCCAAATAAGAGCTTTTCTGTTAAAAGAACATATTTTCTACCCGGTCTTTTCAATCTGGCAACCATGCGCGCGCTCTCTCTACACTGCTGAAGAAGCGCGGATGATCTTAAAACACAGACAAGCTGGAGTTCAGCGATCTTTATTTAAGATTTTCTACTTAAATTAAAGTGTCATTCAATCGGTCTGTGTTCTGTCACGCGCTGTTTGTGCGACTAAATCTGCGATCAAAATGCAGGCTATATCCACCAGTGTTCATACGATCAAGAATGCAATGTTTTCCGAATATCCACACGATTTCAAATGTGACATTGATTTTATACAACAGTAAAAAAGAAAGGAAAAAAGACAACAGCATTGTCAGGCTTGCTCTGTTTTGCAAGGAATATGTGGCTTTGAACGAATCGGAACAAATAGTGAGATTCAATGAATGAATGACTCACTATCTTTATGAGTGAGTTTTTGAGTTACTGCCACCTATTGGCGATTTTAATGTTTTTAACATTGCAAATTTAATGAACATTGTTTTATTTAAAGCATTATTTCTTTCTTTTTTAAGGTATTACAAAGGTAAAAAATGAAATGGAAAAATTGATTAAAGGGGGCAAATCTTAATTTCTCATAAGCTTAATTGAATTGGCCTAGAGAGAATAATTATGACATTTTCTGTCTAAAGACCAGTACATATAAAATAACTAACAAAAGTAAAGTAACTGCAGTTTGACAAAAAGTGCAAAGACTTTGTCAACTACAACTATAAAAAACAGGATGACTCAAATATGATTAAGACCAATAAGCATTTTCGTCTAAAGACTAGACTAAATCAAAAATGGCTGCCAAAATTAACACTGGCCTACACACACGTGCGTGCTACAATGTTGTTGCGTATGTATTAAATATGACTGATAATTTAAGTAAAATGTTTTATTTAATTCAAGTAGCCTCCTTGTACATAATTATTTTCTAGGGTTTAAAATGTATACAGATTTGACATTTTCCCCGCATACTTCTGTCGGAATGGGTGCGAAGTTGGCATTGAATTTCATTTGAAATGGTATTAAAAAGGTCTTAAAAAGCCTTGAATTTAAGTTGGAGGATCCTGGGGGTACCCTGTAGTAGGTAGGGATGACCCGGCCTTTGGACCGGAAACAGTATTATCGGAGAGTGGTTACGTCACGACTTAACAACCGGATAATTTCTGAAGGATCGTGTGACACTGAAGACTGGAGTAAAGCTTTGCATTACAAGAATTATTTTAAAAAAAATGGAAAACCTTTTTTTAATTGTAATAGTATTTCACAATATTACTGTTTTTACTGTAAGAGACTCATTGCATAATACATAAGCCGCGCTACATTTTGTGTACACGAGAGACCACCCTGTAATGAGATGTGTGATTTGCTGTTTCGACACAAGAAAGTGTACATTCTTGTTTTGCCTGTATAAGGAATTTTTAAATTGGTCACACCCTCAGGTTGTACACAGTTTATGTAGGTTGAGACATCTCTTACATCACATACAGTAGTGTAATTAAGGCTTTACATCATATATTAGCATGCATCAATGTGTGTGTGTGTGTGTGTGATTCCCCCCGCAGTCAGTGTGTAGGAGCTGTGGTGCATCGTCCGACCCGCTACCCTTCACTGAGCTTGTACACTATGTGTCCACAACAGCCCTCTGGTAAGTGAGACCCTGTCCGGCCATCATGCCAGTAACTTGAGACGTCTTTTTGTTGGTATATTGACCTAAAAAGATCAAAATACCAGAAACTATGTGGTTTTTGTTATCAAATTGCCTTTTTTTATCTCTGTTTCTCTTTCTTTCTCTTTCTCTGCACTCCAGCCAACAAGCCTCTGAGATGAGGGATGAAAGGATGCGCCCAGATACGTTTGGGGAGTTGCTACAAGCCGCCAGCACAGTTGGAGATATGCGTAACTGTCCGGTAGGTGTCTGGTAATGTTGATTAACAATGTAGAATTTACTAGAGCTTTTAGCCCTTAGAGGACACCATCATGCACTAATATGATGTCTCTTTCTGTGATATGATGTGATGTCATTAAGCACACACAAGGACAAACACACAAAGCCTTCTTATCTGATATTCTGCAAGTGTAACACCTCTATGTGACGGCAAGATGAAACATGAGACCGGAACGTTCCTCTCGCATATCAACACATTCTGCATTTTTAAACAGGCGAAGTAGGAAGTCACATCGTACTAGTCACTGTCAGAAGCATGCATCTCATTAAAGTAATTAAATGTTTGGTAAAAACAGGGTTGTTAACTAAATCTAAAACCCTTAAATTAAAATCATTAATTTAAAATGAACATTAACTGAAATAAAAATATATTTTTAGAAAGCATCACACTTATTTTAAGGTAGTTGTCAAGGCATTTAGTTTAGCTGAAATGCTAAAATAATGAAAATAAAATAATAAAAACTACATTGACGCATTTAAAGGGGACCTATAAAGCAAATTTCACTTTTTTTTTAACATAATTGTGTCCGCAGTGTGTACACAACCACCCTGTTATGGTAAAAATACATCCACGGTTTCGCAAATGAGCCATTCAGGAATGCATCCATTGGGATGTCACAGTGGAACAGGCCCTATTAGCTTAGCTCCTCCCCTGAGTAAGCTGTACACAGTCCGCCATCTTTATCTTGTTTTTGTTCACATTGTTGTTTGATTTAAATTAACAACACAGACAGCAGCAGGTACTGTATATTAGGGTGCCACTCTAAAACGCATATCTAATATATACATGCGACTTCCTTTCACAGCTGTTTACGTTAGCAGACATAACCCACTGTGTTTATGTGAACTTGGTTTGGTGCTCAAGCGGTGTGTGGGTGCTCAGAAAACCACATATCAGAAGTTTAAACTGATATGGCTTTAAATCGCATGCAACTTATAACTCATGATGACAAAGAACTGCAAGGTCATGTTAGCGTAACAATGATAGAGATGATTATCAAAAGCAAACAGATATTTTGTTTGTTGTTGGCAGAGTATCCAAGGCACAAGCTGTAAAGGCTCCACCCTCTTCTGGAAAAGGGGGCGGGGATTTATCAGCTCATTTGCATTTAAAGATACACACACAAAAACTGTTAAAAAACAAATAAATAATTGTTTTATCGCTGTCCCTTCAATAGAGTAACTGTGGTCAGAGAATCAAGATCCGGCGGGTGCTGATGAACTCTCCAGAAATCGTGACCATTGGATTTGTGTGGGACTCAGAACATTCAGACCTCACTGAAGACGTCCTCCGATCTCTCGGACCACACCTCAACCTCTCAGGGGTAAGAATGCTGTCTAGCAAACTTTCTCAAACACTCTGCTCCACCTGGTTCATTTCAGAAAAGCTGCTTGACCCCGTCCTAAAGAATCAAACTACAAAAGCACTACAGTACACCAGGGGATCATGAAACAATGCTTTGTAGAACATCTTGGTGACACAGAATAAAAGATTTGAACGAAAAAAAAAAAAATTCTGTACTTCCAGAATTGGTCACATTTAATTATACTTTACAAGGTACTTCAAATGTCAATTTGGCATAAATTTGAATGTGTTGAGGATGAAATAATGTCTTCAGTTTTACTTACCATGGTACACCAGCCACCATACTTATTAGTATGTACTAAAATACTGATTAATACCATATTCAAATAACATTGATGGTTTTTTAAAGGGATAGTTAACTCAAAAATTAAAATTCTGTCATTTATTTAGCCTAGTGTCATTCTAAACCTGTAAAAAAGAGAAGTCAAAGGTAACCAAAACTGTTTATTTCATACAGGTTTGATATATGTGCATTAGAGAATCCAATCAATCACATTGAATTACCATGATGCATGTCTGAAAACACATTACATTGCAATGGTACCTTTTTTTTCTTAGACGATAAAAAATATGATAGTTGGTAAGAAGAGTATTTTCCATATTTCACGCTTAGGAAATAGATGACCTAAATTTACAAGAATCTGCTGATCAACTTGTAGGTTACTCGTTTATATGTCATGGAAGACTGAGTCGTTGTGGGGAAATCCAATAAGAAACGTCTTATTCCTGGCTGTTATATAAAATATAGAATTCAAAGGAAGCCTCCATCTAGATTAAATGGCTATAAAAAGCTTCTGACCTCACCACGGTTACTCTTTTTCAGTTATTTATTTTTATAGCACATCTGGTGCTGGTGTCATCGAGGCCGATTTATGGTGGTGCCTTGGAACATATGTATGAAATAAAGTAGGAGTTTATCCTCTTCATAAGACTGAGGTTGTGTAACTGCATCAGTGACTCCATAGCCCACGCTTGATGACCAGAAAGCCACTACAGTGGAAGGTCATCTGACGGCCGAGTGTGTAGACGGCCTTCATTACCAGCCTCATGTGGGAGTATAAAGCCATGTTTGAGAATTGTTTTCCACCAGATGGCCGTTCTGTTTGTGCAGCTGTATGCATTTCAGATGTTAAAATGATCTGTGGTGACCTTACATATCTCCTTATAGAGCTGTCCAAACAAGCATAGTGAATTTGGTTTGGCGTCGAAGATCTAGATTGGAAGAAACGGTTCTTTTACACCAAATTGTCACAGATGCTAAATAGCTTTCATTCTACTTTTCGCCCACTTCCACGTTACCATCCTCCAGTTGGATTAGTCTCAGCCGAAACCCCCTGGACAAATACAAAGGCTGTAATTCATTCCCTAGTTCTCCATGTGATGTTGGAGACTTCAGAGGGAAATAGCTCCCCGCCTGCCTGCAATCCATTGTTTCACGAGCCTTCGAAGAAAACCAGCTATTCTGGAATCAGGGGTGGAGGAACAAGTGTTGTGCAATAGCTGCTTTATTTAAACTTGTTTCAGCAAATACATACTTTTGCGTTTTGTCACCTACTTCTGCTTTCTAATTCTGAAGACTCTTTGATTTTTCTCAGAAGACGGCAGTCTAGCACATGATTCTGCTGTAGACCTGCACCCAGAAATTATGAACATGTTGTCGTTTACTCATGTCGTTCTAATAATAATAAACTTTATTTTATAGAGCGCCTTTAAAAGCAGCTTCTCAAAGCGCTGTACATAAAATCGCAATCCACCGGGAAAGACAACAAAATAAAAATTAATAAAAACAAAAGCAGCAACAGTAATAATAAAAATAGCTGTAAAGCAATCAAAAAAGGACATCAGCAGTCAAATGCAAGTTTAAAAAAATGTGTCTTGAGAAGAACTTTAAAAATGCCTAGAGTCTGTGCTTCCCTTAGTTCAGGAGGGAGAGAGTTCCAAAGTCTAGGAGCATAAACAGAAAAAGCCCTGTCATCCATAGATTTTAGATGCGTTTGTGGAACAGTTAACAGATTACATTGTGAAGAGCGCAATCTGCAATTTGGAGTATAACTGGTTAATAAGCCAGATAAGTATTGCGAGCTAAGCCGTGTAGAACCTTGTATGTCAGCATCATGATCTTAAAATCAACACGGAAACTGACCGGGAGCCAGTGTAAGGACTTCAAAACTGGAGTAATATGGTCAAATTCCTGGTTCCCCGTCAGGATCCGGGCGGCAGAGTTCTGAACATATTGCAGTTTGTTAATTGTGGTTTTAGAAACTCCAGCTGAAACAGCATTACAATAATCCAGCCGTGAGACCAGAAATGAATTAATCAGCTTTTCAGCGACAGATAAGTTTAGCATTGGGCGTAGTCTGGCAATATTTCTGAGGGGAAAAAGGATGCCTTCACAAAAAATTACACGAAGGTTCCTCATCTTACTTCGGGTCTCTAAAACAGAGCCATCAACAGACAGGGACAATGGAGCCGCTTTGCGGATTTGATGACGGGAACCTATAAGCATAACTCTCAGTTTTCCCGCTGTTCAGGCAAAGAAAGTTATTGTTCAACCATGCCTTTATCTCAGAAATACAGCCAGAAAGATAACAAGAATCGACGTCTTCACCAGATTCAGAATCTATTAGGGATGGGAATTGATAAGAATTTAACTATTCCGATTCCATTATCGATATTGCTTATCGATTCGATTCCTTATCGATTCTCTTATCGATTCTCATTGGGTGAGGAAATGAGTACAAATTGTTTGTTTGTATTAACTTGTTTTAATATCTGATTAGAAGACAAACCACAGAGTATGCCTGGTCTCACGGTTCGTTTCGATTACGATTATCATGTCATCAAAAGTGATGTGTGCGTGCGTGCGTGTGCGTGTTCGCCTGTTCGGGAAGTCGCAGTGACAGAAACGGTGACATTCCAGTTTAAGTTTCATGGGACTAAAGTCTGTTTATGCCATTAAGAAAATGAATATCTGTCATTTTTTGTTTTAAAAAGAATATTCATTTAAAAGCAGCGCTCATTTACATCAGTGTAATGTTACACGCGTTGCTGTGTGGCCAAATGTTTCTGCATAGCCTATTGGAGGTAGTTCCCCCGTTTGACGAAATGGAAACTTTACACGTGTTGCTTGTAATTGTATTGTTATGAGGCCCCATACCATACTCTCATTGAGTATGTGCGCGAGTTTATGTGTGTGCGCGCGTGTCTCATATGAGTATGTGCGTGGAGAGTTTGTGTGTGTGCGCGAGCGTCTCATATGTACGTGGAGAGTTTATGTGTGTGCGGGCGCGTCTCATATGAGTATGCGTGGAGAGTTTGTGTGTGTGCGCACGCGCGCGTCTCATATGAGTATGTGTGTGCGGGCGCATCTCATATGAGTATGCGTGGAGAGTTTGTGTGTGTGCGCGAGCGTCTCATATGTACTGAGAGTTATGTTTGCGGGCGCGTCTCATATGAGTATGCGTGGAGATTTGTGTTGTGCGCACGCGCGCGTCTCATATGTATGTGTGTGCGGGCGCATCTCATATGAGTATGCTGAGAGTTGTGTGGCGCGCGCGCTCTCATATGAGTATACTGGAGAGTTATGTGTGGCGGCGTCTCATGAGATGTCGGCGGTCTCATAGAGTATGTGCGTGAGATTTGTGTGTGCGCGCGCGCGTCTCATATCAGTATATGCGTGGAGAGTTTATGTGTGTGCGCGCGTCTCATATGAGTATGTGCGTGGAGAGTTTGTGTGTGTACTCACGCGCCTCACATGAGTATGTGCCTGGAGTTCCGCGCATCTCGTGTGTGTAGAGTTTGCGTGTACAGTATGTGCGTGAGTGACTTTAGGTGTGTCGTTGTGCATTTCATATTTGTTTGCGCATTCAGCAGTATGCATGTATGTTTGACTACGTAGTGTTTGCAAGTGTTTCATGCGTTCGTGAATGAAGTTTGATTCATTTGATTCAGCTCTAGACGGCGCCTCGTCGTCTTTTAGCGTAAAATATAACCAAAATTTAGAGCGCTTCTGCCTCAATGCCATGTTTACTACGTTCTGAACCAAAACAACGCAGCGCGTTGCAACGAGCGGAACCGATAAGCGGAATCGTTAAGCAGGCATGCAAACGGTTCCAGGGAATCGATTCACTGGGCACCGGTTCTGAAGAAGAACCGGTTCTCGATTCCCATCCCTAGAATCTATGTAGATTTGGGTATTGTCAGCATAAAAGTGATAATGAAGGCCAAGTGATCGCAGTAAATGCCCAAGTGGAGATAGATAAATATTGAAGAGTAGAGGGCCTAGAACTGATCCCTGAGGAACACCAGTGAGCACTGAGCAAGTGTCAGACCTAAAGCCACCCATAGAAACAAAATGGGAACGGTCAGTAAAATAGGATTTAAACCAGTTTAAAACTACCCCAGACACACCAAAACCACTTTCAAGACGGATAAGTAATAGACCATGATCCACAGTATTGAAGGCCAAGAAGAATGAGAAGTGAGGTAGCTCCAGACTTGTTCTAGACTTGTGATTTTTCTTTGTGGAACACGATAGATGTTAAATTGGATGTTTATGCTGTTCATGTGTGCACAAATAAAAGTAAATGTTGACTATGGACTGTCGAGCTCCAAAACAGACTGAAAATATGAAGAATTGTGGTACTTATAAAGTGCTTTTTTGTGTAATTTTTGGAGTTCGACAGGGCTTGGTCACCATCCGTTTTCTCTAAATGGAGAAAAAGAAACTGTATAAACGTCCTTTCTAACGTCTCCTTTTGTGTTTGTCTTGAGAAAGATAATTATACAGGTTTGGAAGATATGAGGGTGAATAAATGATGACATGGTTAATAAATTTTATTAATTAAGTTAATGCAACTAAGTAAGGGAACTTGTTAAGTTTAAATGATTTTTGGGTTGAGATTATGATTGTCTAAATAAATGCATTTGTGTTTGCAGCTCTTTTATCGTGTCACAGACGAACGTGCAAAGAAGAATGACTGCTATTGGTGGGAATGATCTGTTACTCCAGCAGACATTATTGTGCCTTTGCCTACCACACCAAATCATCCAAATGGGTTTTCTTTGATGATGCCAATGTTAAAGAGGTAAGACATACTTGCTAGAATTATGAATAAATATATAGACAAAAGGACTCAATCCATAACAGGCAAGTACCCAGCAGTCCTGGCACTGGTGATGTGCGTTATTAAACAAACATTCCATTCGTCCACACATTTACAGTAATTATCTAAACATTTACACCATTTTCACTGATCACATGGTCACTATATCTGTTTTACTTCCTGTATCTTGAGACTGCAACTGTTTCCTCCTTTTTCACACTCGCTCAAAGAGTTTATAGTTCACTGAAAAATAATTTGGTGATTTTAATTTGAAACTGGTTTCACTCAAAAATTGCAAATAAAGTTCACCATTAATTACAAAGAAATCACAAGTAACACATTGATGTGAATGTTTTTTTTTAAATAGATAGACTGAAATAGTATTTCCTTGCTAAACTTACTCCAATAATCTGTTTTATTTAACTGTGTATGTATGTCAGCACAAAGAAAACACTCATTGTTACCTGCCTAAAGAGTCACTATTAAGTAAACGGTCACTAATTACCACCAAATAAAAGATTTAGATGGGCAGCCAGCAAGAATGAACAAAATTCGAGATCCAGTGTAGTGGTGCATGGGCCGTATCTCTTCATCAATCTGTCAGTAGTGTGCGACTTCTGCTTGCGTGTGCACTTCATCTCTCACTGGGCTAGTGGTGCCCGTCGCTGCCGCCAAGATGGATCACCCTCAAAACACACACGCACACACACAGTATGTGCATTACAGTAGATGTTTGTGTGCTAACTTACAGTATAGAGAGAACTTATCATATTTTTGCAGAACTTATCACTTTTTTTCACACATCTTAACTTAATTAAAGCTGTTTTGTTGATTAGTTTTTTTAAGCATATCTTAATTAATCTCCTTTACTATCTTCCCTGCTCTTTTTTGCTTTGCAATTTGACCAACACAGGCTCATTGGAAAAACCTGCCTCTACTTACATGTTTGCAAAAATCAAACTTACTAATACATACAAATCACTGCAGTTTCCAGATGAAATTAACACTAGAGGCAATAAAACGGCAACAACTATTTATTCATTTTCGCACAATTTATGATTACTGGGGCAGATTATCGATTAATAAAGACCTATTTTAACGTGGTTTGTCTCACGATAAAATGTTTTGACCTCAAAACCTTTGCTATGTATGACTTCAAAAACAATGTTATGACATTTTACCATAGAGCATGATTTGTAAACTAATATATTTTGATGTTTACATCACATAACCAGCTCTATATGTTTGGCTTTTCTGACATCATGGCAAACTTGCTACGTAGCTCACCTTGTACAACATTGCACTTGCGATGTGGAACGCTCAAGTAGTCCCGTGAAACATGAGTCACGATAAAAGGTCCCGCTCCTGCCCGAAACTTTCACGTTTACTTCTGTTCCCGGTAACAAAAGTCTGTAGGAAGAGGTCTAAATCTCGTTCCGGTGCTATAGGCTTCTATTTTTTTCTTTTCAATTTCCACACACAAGGCTTTAGATCACCAGTGACAGACTTGTGCATGCTGTTATTATTAGATAATTATATTTAGCTGGAGCCCACAAGTCATTACTTTTTCCCGCTTCCCACACACACATCAGTATCTTCCCTCGCACACCCTCACTCAGCAATTCCAAACTTTACCCGGGCCACACTCTGGGATTGCAGACCTCTAGTACAAGCCAGCTAAAATGTGCTTTTTGTGTAACGTTTGCTTTTGTTAACACTATCGGGTATGTTTAAAGGGTTAGTTCACCTAAAAATTAAAATTGTCATTAACGACTCGCTCTCGTGGTGTTCCAAACCCGTACCTTCGTTCATCTTTGGTCACATCTAAGTGATGTCACACGTTTTTTACAGCAAACATCTCCTCACTCTCCGCTAGCTGCCTGTCCCCTGAACGCGGTCTCTGCAGACACCCCAGGCTCCACAAACAGCAACAAAAACAAACTGGGCTAAACCGCACCACGAAACATGACAAACTGTTCCATCCAATAACCGACAAGAATGATTTGGGGGTGGGGTTTGGGGGGGTTAGTGCGCGGATGAGGAGGAGGGAGGGTCTAGCTAGCCTCCGTTTTGTTTGACAATACTTCGAACGTCAACAAGAAGTGACGTCACCCAACATCACTTAGAGCACCTTTAAGTTTCTGATGAAATCCTAGAGTTTACTGATCCCTCATAGACAGCAACGTCATTGCAACTTTCAAGGCCCAGAAAGGTAGTAAAGACATCGTTGACATTGTCCATGTGACTACAGTGGTTCAACCTTATGGTGTGTTCGCCCCAAACGCGAATTTAATTATTTGCGTGAGTAGATTACATACAAAGTCAATGCAAAGACGCAAATAGACACGTCATTCGTGACGCAATTGGGCGACACGTTTGCCGCAAACATCTTCCGCGCAAGTTGAAAAATTTGAACTCGAGCGAATATTCAAGCGTCTAACTAGACGCGATAGATGCGTATTTCACGCTCTATTCGCGTTCGGTGTGAACACCCCATTAATGTTATGAAGCGACAAGAATACTTTTTGTGCACAAAAACCCCTCAAAATAACGACTATTCAACATTTTCGCGATACATACAACAATCAACATATAAAACGCTGCCAGATCTGTTTTGGATAAAGCTGAACATGGGCCACTCAGTCAAGAGCACCTCATTGCAGTACACAAGATCCAGGGGGCGGAGTTGGATCCAGATCTAATGGGTGGAGATGGGTAGTCCTCCTACAGTGTCGGTTAGTGCAGTTTATAGCAGAGCAACCCATTTTATGTACGATATTTCAATACAAATGTTCAGAAAGGATACAGAGGTGGTATGATGTGTTGTGTCAGATCATGGCCGAGAGACGTCAAATTTCAGGAATTCCACTCGGCGCAGCCCGTTATCAGCTGTCAATCAAGCTGTCAATCAAAGCTAACCACGCCCTTATTTGTCATACATTTTATATCTAAATACGATCTAAACTAACGAGTTAGAAAAAAATCCCCCCCCCCCCCCCCTCACAGTTGTCAGGCACTCGGTACCTATCGAAAAATACAATAAAAGTCCATAGGACCAACCTGTAAAAACATGAATTTATGCTGTGAAAACGGAACGTTTTAAAATGGGGTCTATGGACATTTGCTCCCTTTTGGGACCTGCCCCTAGCGGATTTTCGATGTATTGCAGTTTTTCGCACTTCCGGGTAGGCTTCATTTATCAGATTAGAATGTTTTCGCTTGGACACAACGTAATATAATTTTGCAGAAATTTTACAATGAGCCTGGGTTGCTTTTGACTGTTTAGATCATTTTTTCTTCAATGGGAAACACTGTCCACATCCTGCTTTCTGACTTTTCCTGCTTTTCTTTTTCTCTTCTCTCTCTCTCTCTCTCTCTCTCTCTCTCTCTCTCTCTCCTCTCTCTCTCTCTCTCTCTCTCTCTCTCTCTCTCTCTCTCTCTCTCTCTCTCTCTCTCTCTCTCTGTCTCTCGTCTCTGTCTCTCTCTCTCTCTCTCTCTCGCTCTCTCTCTTCTCGCTTGCTCGCTCTTTCTTTCTCTTCTGTCTGTTAATTAAGAAGGAAGGTTACATCTGTTTGCCTGGAGAGACTTTGTAGCTTTGTACCTAAGCCTTCCTGAGGCATGCATGTCTTGTCTAATAATAATCACTTTTTCACTGCTGTCTGTTTCACAGATGTACTTTACTAATGATACTAAAGAACTGTATAACTTGGATTTTTTTTTTTTTTAAGGTGGGATCCAGGTGGAAAGATGTGGTCACCAAATGCATCAAAGGTCACTTCCAGCCTTTGCTTTTGTTCTACACTAACCCTGATGGCAGTTCTGTGATATCAGACGAGGCCCAGCGGAGCAACAGCAGTTCCGGACAAAATAAGAGCTCGATCAATGGAGACGCACCAGGTAAAAAACCTTTCAATGCAGTTCTGTTGTATTCAGGTAAATTCAACACAAAAATGTTTTTAAAAAAAATAATTTTCTCAGAGACACAGCAGTTGATTCTGCTTTAACATATTTTGAAACTCCTTTTGTTGCCAGTGAAAAAAAAAGAATAGTAGAGGTCACAGCTGTTAGTAAACATAATTTTATTTAGTGGTCGACCGATATTATATATACCGATATATATATATATATATATATATATATATATATATATATGTGTATATATATATATATATATATATATATATATATATATATATATATAACTTTATATTTATTTTAATCAGTATTTAAGAAATTATAAATTCATTTTAAAACAAACATGCTTATACTTTAGCATGGCAACTTCTTGAATCTGCAATCCTATTACAGTATTTTTCACAAATAAAGTAATTGTTTAAAAGTATATGAGTAGTAAACAGTAAAAGGAATCAAACACTGTAACACTCAGTAATCTAGTAATTTCGTGTGCACTGGTAATCATAGTAATTCAAATAAAGACAAGGTAACACTAATTTTATATACAGCACACATTGAAACCAATGACACAGTGGGAAATTAGAAATAGCGCAGCACATTTTGAAATTTCAAGTAGGATTTCAAGATTTCGATCACGTCTCCAGTGAAGCCGAACTATACTCCTGTCCGCATTCACTTCACACGCGACGCACAGACTGACCGTCACTCGCAGTTTATGCAGGCTATATATTTCACACACTTCACAAGATCTCATGGCTGGATTTGATTTAATCTGCAAGGTTTGTGAAATTAAATGTTTATTAGATATTCAGAGATTTGTTTAAAGGATATAGATGCGTATTTGCTGAATGTTGACGGTTAATGAGAAAATGTTATAGCATAATTGTTTGTCTTTTTCTTTTACTAATAATATAAAAGCAAACGCTTTACTTTTTCCCATACTGTTTACTTTCTTTTTTTAAAAGTTATGTCTAATAATGTATTCAATATTACTGTTAAACAGATACCGTAAAACTAATGAAGACAGAGAATGTGAGAGCTATCCGGCATTGCCATTCACATAAAAATGAAGGTCCCACTTCTAACACATCGGCCAATCAGAAAAACTTATCGGCCGGTATTTTAAAAATGCCAAATATCAGCCGATATATATCGGTCGACCACTAAGTTTATTAATTTTCATTCTGCAATAAAAAAATATGAGATTAATCCGTTAATTATGGAATCGATTGACAGCTCCAAATGTCTGATGGTGACTGTCTCAAAAATTGCTGCTCAAAACATAGGATCCCACAAAATATAATAAAGTAAATAAAGTTGTTCCGCTACCGGGACACTGACAGTTAACAGGCTAATTACATGTCGCATATCTATAAAAACCTCAAACGATTATATCACAATTTCTCTTCTAATTTATTGTGCAGCCCTAGTTACATCACAGTGACAAATGTTTTTTCCTCTTTGAAAGGCAAGCACGAATATCCCTACTCAAGATTGTGTCCTTAAAACAAGACCCAAAATACCCAAGAATTTGTGTTACCTTGATTTACCTGTTTTTTTTCTTCAAAAAATCTCTTGTTGTTAGGAGAGAGGATAATGTCAGTGTGAATCTGTCTAATGCTAGTATCGATTAGCAACAATTGAGCGTTGTTTGCTATTTTTAGATTCTGTGTATTAGCCAATGCAATGCAATTCAGTGTTTGCATTACTGCAAGTTGTAAGTTATAATCTGTATGTAACAGTGTACGTGACAAATAAAATCTAGCTTAACTAGTTCCCCTAGTATTGGTAGTAAATCTAAATGTAAACCTCGCACCACTTACGTGATGATTCACTACAAAACAAATTCATTTAGAAATAGCAATCGTTTCTTCAAAATGTTATTATTGATATTTAGTCAAATCCGTGTGTTGATTAGATGTTAGACCCTGTATCCTTATTTTACTGAAAATCGATTGATTTTAGTGCAAAATTAAATCATAATAAATACAAGTTAGAGCCTTTGAACGCTGTGGGGGTTTTCTTCCTTCTTTTCCTCTTTGCATTTTTCAATTTTTTGTTTTACTGAGATGCCAATCACTGCAGATTTGTGTTGTAATATAGAGGTCTGCACTCCCGCGGGAGTCCCGCGGGACCCGCGGGTCGCGACGCAAAACAGTGCGGCGCGGGACAAATTTTGAAAGGTCATTGCGGGAGCGGGCGGGATGATGAGGTGCACTTGCGGGTGCGGGCGGGAGGGAGAATACGCTGCACTCCCGCAAATTAAATATGAGTGTAAAGCAGAGACCTGCACTCCCGCGGGACTACAGCGGGATACAAAACAACTAGAAACAAATAAAACGTTATTTATCTAATGCACAAGCAACAAGGATAACTAAAATAAAAACGATTTTTTTAATTCACAGAGAGGCAAAATGTCTGCACCACATGACTCAGGTGGATTGTTTAGTGATACAGATATTAGTTTATTATTAAAGAAAGGAACATGCAAAACTACTAAACCAAACAAAGAAAAGTCTGATATCTGGAAATGTTTTAGTAGCCTAGTAGGCCAATGCGACAGCAATGGAAAGCACCTTCCTTTTGCGAGCTGTTACAAATGCAGCAAAATACTCACGTAGGCTACAAGTCTGTAACTTCAGGTCTGAAGTGTCATGTGTGCACCGCTTTGAAAGACAAACTTCCCTGACGTTTACGGCAAGTCAGTCGAAAGTGTCAAGTGTCAACAACAGAAAAATGTGCATTCCAGCTTTCAGCACAGCATCGAGGGCTTTCACCTATTTGCGGTCGCTCGCATGCTGCAGAAACGGATTAATCTGAAGCCCTCATCAGTGAACGACATGTTATTCCTAAAAATAAAAAAAATAGGCGGGAGTTTGCGGGCGGGAGCGGGACGAAACCTGATTGTCGCGGGCGGGAGCGGGAGAAAATAACATATATTTTTGCGGGAGCGGGCGGGAGCGGGACAAAATCTTGCGGGAGCGGGCGGGAGCGGGACGGAAAAATCCGTCCCGCGCAGGTCTCTATTGTAATATACATATAAATAAATAAATAATATGAACAAATAAACTGATAGTAAAAAAAGAACTATCAGTGGTTCTTGAAGCATTTAGTTTTTTTAAATAAAATTGTATTGTCTCTTAGGTACTCCTATACTGAGTGGTAAGAAGTTGGAGTTGACTCGAGAAAACTTGACTGCTTTCTTCTCAAATCACGGTACTCTGAAGCAGAAGTCTCAGCCTCCTTCTGTGTTCAGTCGTAGCAGTAACCAGACCAGCGGCGGCAGAGGGCCAGGTAACAAAACAATACAAAATACTCGAAATATGAACATCTCACAGTGACTTACTGCTTATAACTAGGACTATTATTCACTTCATGCAGCAACTCCATTCATAATTGTCCACCCCCTTTTTTGAGCATAGATCTGAACTTAAATGGTTGTAATTGATGAATGCTTTGGAATACAGTCTTTATAAGTTTACTGTAAAGCAAATGTATTGAACTAAAAATAAAAACATTTACAAAATAAGTTATATATAAGTCTAAAATTTGCTAGAAAAGTTGTGTTCCAAATTTGAAGTTGATATCACAAATATTGAGCCTGCTAAAAGATTTTTAAAGTGGTAAAGCAATGTCTAATTTCAAGTTTTGAGTGTTTAAGTTTTCGGATGGTACCTAATTTATGATGATTACTAAAATATGTGATAGGGAAATAAATAAAAAAACGTGCTAAATGTCCAGCTACTCTGACAGTTAACAGGATACTCACAAGATAATACGATTTCTATTCTAATTTGATTAATTGTGCAGCCCTAGTTTCAACAGAGGGACAAGTATTTGTCACTCTTTATAAGGCAAGAACAAATGTCCCAAGTCAAGATTGTGTCCTTAAAACAAAATACCCAAGCCATCTCAAATCTCATGCCTTTTTCATGAACGGTGCAGTGGTCAAAATGTTCTCAGTTGGAGGCAACACTGTTCCCCCGCAAAGTGTTTTAATACCCAGAGGATCAGAGAGAGAAGGACAGGATGTTTGAACAAAGACAGACCAGAAAGACCTGCAGGGAGACGTATGGCCTCGTGCTCCAGTAGCCCACATTCCACTCTTATTACAAACCATAATGGCTCGACGCATCTCTCTTTTTATTGCTGAAGTTTCCTCTTCACTAAAAGCTCTTAGATCAACTTTGTAATGGCTTTCTGTCCTTAGGCAGTGAAAATATTCCCTTTGGCTTGGGGAAGTAGCTTATAAAGTCGAGCAAAATGAGTGTTTTATTATGGCCCTCAGCAATTCAGGTGCACAGATGCAATTCGAACTAAGTTTTAGTAAAATGTGACTAACTTACACTGCCAGTTTGTGCCAAGTCATTCCAATAAGTTTATTTCATGAACATGTTGACATTTGTTTTGTCAGTATTTTTAGGCAGTCTGAATCTAAGGGAAAGTCCTCTATTAGTCCGGACCAAATATGATGTAGATTTTTTTTGTTTGATGTGTTCGCTTTCACACTGCCATTTTTGCAAGTTAACAAAAATTTGTAAACAAAACCACACGTGTGCTAAGGTCATCCATTCATTGGACAGAAATTCAAACCGTACCTGATTTGGTTTGGAACCGGACCGAGACCACCTCTTCAGCTGGGACTCGGTACGGTTGTTTGGTCCTCACATGAGTGCGATTGCTTTATTCACACCTGCCCAAAAGATTCGCACCAAGAGGGGAGACGAACTTGAGTTCGATTAAATCGAACCAAACAAGACTGGTGTGAATACACCCTAATATATAGTGGCCCCAGAAAGTATTTAGCAGATGCTTTCAGATGCTTTTTTTATCCTAAGCAACATGGAAAAAGATGAACAAAAGCAACAATATTCATAATATATTGTTTTTTTGCTTTGTTTGACTTTTGCTTTGTTTTGTTTTACATTTATGAATTAGCAGACGCTTTTATCCTAAGCAACATGGAAAAAGAGGGAAAAAAGCAATAATCAATATTCGTAATATACAATGTTTGGCTTTGTTTTGTTTTACATTTAGCATATGCTTTCAGGTTCTTTTTTATCCTAAGCAACATGAAAAAGAGAAACAAAAAAAAATGTTGTAGATTACAAATATTGTTGCTTGTTTTGTTTTGAATGTGACTTAGATGTCCAAGTACGTCTTGGGGCCACTGTTAGAGTAAACTTTACAAAGTTCAGAAGGAGATCTGTATCTTTTAAGTATGTTCTGGAATGTAAGATGCGATCGCTGATGTTTTTTCAGCTGTATCTAGAAACCCCTCTCTAAGAGACCGTTATGTGACTGCCGTGTGTTTGAGGGCAAGAAATGTCCCTTCTCTTTTTGTTATCTGTCTCTCTTACTCTTTTGCTCTCTTGTAACACTTCACTGCTTTTCTCCTCCAGCACAGCAAAAAAAAAAACTGAAACACACACACACATTGATTGTCGTTAAGGCTCTACTGTCCTTCCCAGAAGCCTCAGGGGTGTATTTAAAGAGTGCAGAGGCCACACTTTCTCTCACCATCCCAATGATCCTTAACTTCAAGTGTACTCTAATGCTTTATTTGAAGGGTGCTGCATATGGATTTTACAGCTGACCCATAAAACATACTTGACAGGTTTTTTTAATGGCTGCATTAACATTTCAGAATTCCTGTAGAAAAAGTGCTAGATTTAGCCCTTGATATATGATCATATGATTATAGTAAAGCTAATGAATTCAAGCTATATCGTTTTTAATGTCTCCATACTAGCAGAAACCTCATTTAGCATTTTAATAGTAAACTATTGCTTAAATTTGTAGAATTACATCTCTAGTGAAAGTGCTCCATTTAACCATATCCGTGTTTGTCTTACAGTGAAGATGAACTTGGATCCAAAGAGTCGATTTAGAGAGATTTTAAGGGAGCTGCCGAAAGAAGGCCGTCCCATCAACCTTCTAAAGAAGGACTCGGACCGGTCACAGACAAGAACAGAAACACCGCGGAACCGGGGTAAGCATGTTACTTTTTGACTGTTTATGTACAAACATTAAAATAAAACGTCGGGCATTGTTGCAGCACCTCTCTTCCCAGTCTGTCTGTAACACTCACTCTCTATGAAGCCCCTCCTTCTGAAAAGTGTAATGTGCTCTGATTGGTCATCTGGACCAGTGTGTTGTTTTTGGACCTTCAAGCGGTTTCCATTTCCAAGAAATGTCCCTTACCATAACCGCGAGTTTCAAACTACTAATGCAACTCAACCTGACCTCGCCCCTTTTATTTAAGCAATTATTTAAATGATGGATATTGTGAAGTGTTTGTTCCCGGAAGAAAACTCAAGACTATAATGGAGGTCTTTCAGATGTTTACTGATATAGAGAATAACTCCTTTTTGGAGTTGCTTTGTAACTTTGCAGACCTTTTTGATGCTCAAACAGCAACAGTACACACTAAAGAATGTTTCAAATGTAAAAAAGAATAATAGGTCCTCTTTAAAGATCTTCTCTGTCCTCTTTAGAGAAGCACATATGTGTGGTTTTACACTCTGGGCTTTTAGCAGAGCTTTGGAGTGGAATAAACTAGCTCACAGTGCTCTGCTGGTCCTTATGTAACCCGGGTCAGCGAGAAGTGTTAAAAACACAGATTACTTCTGACGTGTGCTCCATCCTCACGCTGAGTATTGTAATCTCTGTAACGGTTCCTCAGTCTAGCTTGCGCTGAGCGATCAGCTCTTTTTTTTTTTTTTTTAGCTCAAATTAATGGTTCAAACTGGGTGATGCAGTTATAATTTTAAATCTTTTCATGCACCTCTAAACGGAGAGTTCAGTAAATGGTAATGTAGTATTTTCATTGTTTTATGGAGACTTTTTTATTAGCATTTATTTTTTTTCATATTCATTTTTATTTTAAATTAATCAGTCCTGCCATAGTCAGTAA
The DNA here is from genome assembly GCA_036326025.1 of Chrosomus eos. Lineage (NCBI taxonomy): Eukaryota > Metazoa > Chordata > Actinopteri > Cypriniformes > Leuciscidae > Chrosomus > Chrosomus eos. The sequence goes on from CM070818.1 coordinate 55,628,837, forward strand.
AATAAACCAGATGACTGACAGCTATTGTATCTCCACCTAACCAGAGATAGAAATTTTGACTTATGTAAAAGTATTGTTACTTAAGCCATATTATTTTTCAGTACTTCAACTTGTACTCAAGTCAATTATTTCTATAAGTAAGAGAAAATAAGTACTCTGTTGAAAAACAAAGAAGGTTAGGTGAGAGGTTTGATCAAGAAGTTTGGGATTAAAACAGTGTCAATAGAAATGTGTCAGGAACTACACTTTTATACTCTTCTGTTGTTAATGTTGAGGTTTGTACCCAAGTTTGCGTAGTACGTTTAGTTTAACTGCATTGTTAAAGAGGGCAAGCTTTACCATTAAAGAAACAGTTCACTTAAAAATGAAAATTCTGCCATCATATACTCACCCTCAAGTTGTTTCAAACCTTTACGAATTTCTTTATTCTGCTGAACACAAAAGAAGATATTTTGAAGAATGTCGGTAACCAGATAGTTGATGGACCCTATTGACCTCCATAGTATTTTTTTTTTTCACACGATGCACACTTGCATAACCACACTAATGCTGGATGAGGTCAGAGATACTCACTAAAAGAGCCATAAAGGCTTGCTGAGCTTTCATCAGATCAAGTCATCTGTTTTAGAAAAGATTGCTTGCTGAAAAGTAAGGACATCAGTTGTTTGTCTGAAGAGTGTGTGTGCAAAGACATTTCATTACAAACTCGTATATTTTGCTTTTTTTATGTGGAATTTTGTGTAATGTTTTGGCTTTATTACATGGAAAAGAGTGGGTTAGTTCATCCAAAAATGAAAAGGATCCCATAATTTACTCCCCATTAAGCCATCCTAGGTGTATGTGACTTTCTTCTTATATGTTAAGTTATATTCAAATATATATCCATCATAAAAATAACCCACACAGCTCCAGGGGTTAATAAAGGCCTTCTAAAGTGAAGCGATGCGTTTTTGTAAGAAAGATATTCATATTTATAAATGTGTAAACTATAATCACTGGCTTCCGGTAACAGAGTCGAGTTCCTGCGGAAGAGTGACCTCTGATCAAGTTGCAATCAGTTAAAGGATTAGTTCACTTTCAAAAAAACTTTTGCTGATAATTTACTCACCCCCATGTCATCCAAGATGTCCACGTCTTTCTTTCTTCAGTGAAAAGAAATTAAGGTTTTTGATGAAAACATTCCAGGAATTTCTCCATATAATGGACTTCATTGGGAACCAAACGGTTCAAGGTCCAAAAGACAGTTTCAGTGCAGCTTCAAAGGACTTTAAACGACTCCAGACGATGAATAAGGGTCTTATCTAGGACCCTTCGAGTCATGACTGGAAAAAAGATTTGTTAATTTTGATGAACGAGTTTGAACAGGAGAGTCACGAACGCTCATCACAGAACAGAGCAAGGCGAGCATTTGTGCTAATAAAACTTAAACTTTGTTATTTATTTTTTAAATGAGCGATGGTTTCGCTAGATAAGACCCTCATTCATCGTCTGATATCATTTAAAGCCTTTGAAGCTGCACTGAAACTGTCTTTTGGACCTTGAACCGTTTGGGTCCCAATGAAGTCCATTATATGGAGAAAAATCCTGGAATGTTTTCATCAAAAACCTTAATTTCTTTTCGACTGAAGAAAGAAAGACGTGGACATCTTGGATGACATGGGGGTGAGTAAATTATCAGCAAAAGTTTTTTTAAAAGTGAACTACTCCTTTAATTTCTAAAACATTACCTTTTAAATGTAATATCAAATAACACACTACAGTTAAAATTATAATCAAGTACTTTATATGTGCTTTAGTATGTTAGTCGGCAAATCAAAATTAGTGTACTTTAAAATATGACAAAAGAGTATTAAGACAATGATTTGAAATGTATTTTAAAGTAAAACTTTTAATTTGACTAATGACGGTAAGTCATGGCAGTTTACTCTCGTTAATTACAATTAAGTGGCCTCAATGTAATTTTTTCTGTAAATGGTTTATATATTATACAGTAACACTTTATTTTAGTGTCCTTGTTACATGTTACATGTGCTTACTGTAGTAAAAACAGTAAATGATGTATACTTGCATGCAACAAATCCAAAACCAATCCATTATCCTAACTCTAATTATAGAAGTACGTTTATTATTACTCTGTACATAAATGTATAGTTACACTGTAACAAGGACGCCTTAAAATAGTTTAATCAAAATTATTTTTAAGATTTTAAGTACACTACAATTGCACATTCAATTCAATTAAGCACACTTACAGCATGGCACATTGGACATTGCACATAACTGGGCCATATAGACATGAGCTTCACAAAGTCATTTCCTCATGTGCAATGAAACTGGCTCACCATATTGTGCAGGTGTCATGTGACCAACATTACCATCTCCTTTTATTGCTCATAAGCAGTAAAAGTGTGGTTTGCAAGCCAAGCTGCTTGACTTTGCTTTACCCTTTTTAAGTATGTATATGGCTTACTAATGGCTTTTTAGCCTTCAGCGTGTAGATCTCTGAACAGACTGCCTTATCTTGTAGAAAGTTAGCCGTGTAGGCTGTTTGAGAATTCATTATGCCAGATAATTAGCATTTCAGTGTGTGTGTGACGACCGCGAGTCAGTTACATTAATATCTAATGAGACAATGCTGTTTTTTAAAGCTCATAGTGCATAGCCATATAGGTACTTGGCACTAGGTGAAATGGCACTATAGCAGTATGGATTTGCACTGCCGTGAAATTTCTATGCCAGCCTATTTAACAGTGCCAATATCAGCACTGTTCTGCCCAAAGAGAGTCACACTTCCACCTTCACAAGAAAAAAGGTCATCCAGGCTATTAGTGCAACCTCGCATATGTCGTAGATGGATGAGTCTGGCCTGTAGGCTGGAAGCAGCATCTGTGAATTGTTTGTGTAATGTAAATGAATAATTTACGCAGCAAAACAAAACTACATTCACACAGTTGCAATATGCACTTATTAGTCCGGTTTGGAAAGCCAAGTACAGTTTATGTACAGTTTGGTCATGGAAGATTGACAACTCTTATTTTAATTCATTCTTTCTTAAAGCTGCAGTCCGCAGTTTTTCCTCTTTGTCGACATCTCTGTTCGGAATCTGTAATTACAGTTATTCGCGGAATTATAAATTTTACGTGAGATGTGCCTCGGCATGAAACAGCGCGGATGTGTAGCATAGAACCGCTTGCGAGAAAGTTGAATTTTGGCACACTTATGGAGGTCAGTCCAAACTGTCATCATAGCAAATTTGGCGTCTCAAAACCAATTCCTCTAGCGCCACCACCTGTCCAAAGTTTCACTCATATTTAGTCTAATAACTTTTGAACCATAATGGATAGAAACAAAATTATTTTTTCCTCTGATTCCTGAGCAGAGATGTAATCAAGTTGTTGTATGTATGAACTCCTTTTTTGATGTATTTTTTTAATGTGTTAATGGATCCATCTAAATAAATAGTTACATGTCATGTCACATCTGATAACTCTATTCACTGTGTAATATACAATAAATATTCAACCCCGCTGAAGACAACCACTCTGCGAGTATCTTCAGTCCCACTTGGGTAAATTAGTAGGGTTAAAATTTCCCCAGAATCAAGCAGTTTGTAACTCTGCATCTCATCCCCAGACTCAGTGCCTGAGAAGCCTTACGCACGCTCACTATCGCCTCCTGAGAATGGCTTCAAGAATATGGAGCCACGACTGTACAGCAGCCAAGGCCGAGGTCCGACGAAAGCGGAGCACTGGCCTCACTACAACCACGAACCACGCTCTCAACCTCAGCCTCGCGTCCCGCTTCACCCCCCCGCAGAGCATCGTCCTCGAAGGCTAGATGTCGGCAACGGCTACGACACGGACAGCAGTCAGGGCTCTCGCAGCCGAGCCAATCGTGCGTGGAGGCCGATGCGAGAGGCACTTAATGTCGACAGCGTACTAAACACTGATAATAATCTCAACTCTCGCAGACAGACTTTTAACCAGGAGAGCAACGAGCTGCCAGGGGGCCGACGTGAAGAACGCAAACCCAAGAGTTTAATGACTATTTATGAGGACGAGCAGAAGCAGGACATGGGAAGCAGGAGCTCGCTGGAATCAGAGGGTCGAGGACTTCCAGAGCCGGACAGGGTTAAATCAAGCGTCAACAACCTCACCATTCGTACTGATAACTGGAAAATCCAGCGCACTGAATCTGGATACGAAAGCAGTGATCGTCTCAGCAGTAGCTCAGCCAATCTGGACTCTCCTGTGGTGGAGAACTTGAGCAACAAAGAAATGCAATCCATACCCGAAGCAAACCTTTCCAGGTAAGAACTAAAGTAATCTTCAGTCAGGAAGAGCATCAAGACATTTGCATTTAAGCAAGACACATTGTGACAGTAGTGACATAAATCTGATTTACAAGACAAGAAATTAACATGAATTCAATACTAATTAGAGAGATTTCATGCACTTGGTTGTTTTAGGCCACAGAAAGAAGATTCACCGACAAGAAAAAGCAGGACTCATTTATAGGGAAAGTTCACCCAAAAATTAAAATTCTGTCATTAATTACGTTCCAAACCCATAAGACTTTCGTTCATCTTCGAAACACAAATGAAGATTTTTTGATGAAATCTGAGCGATTTTATGTCCCTCCATGGACAGCTACGCAACTACCACTTTGGACACTTAAAAAAATTCATAAAGAGATCTTAAAACTAATCCATATGAATTGAGCAGTTTAGTCCAAATTTTTTAAAGAGACACGATTGCTTTCTATGATGAACAGATTGAATTTGGGCTGTCAATATAGGGACAGAAAGCGCTCCAATTTTATTTAAAAAAAATTCATTTGTGTTCCGAACATGAACAAAAGTCTTACGGGTTTGGAATGACATGAGCGTGAGTAAATGACAGAATTTTCATTTTTGGGTGAACTGTTCCTTCAATAAAAAAAACGATCGATTATTTTTTAAAATACACTACTGTTCAAAAATTTGGGCCCTTTTTTAATAATATTTTTTTTAGCAAGATTTAATTTGATTTAGTAATGACTAAAGACATTGATAATGTTACAAAATCTTTCTATTTCAAATAAATGCTTTTCTTTTTAAATTTCTATTCATCAAAAAATTCACGGTTTCCACAAAAAAACTGTTTTCAACATTGGTAAGAATAAATGTTTTTTTAAAGCAGCAAATTAGCATATTATAATGATTTTTGAAGGATCATGTGAGATTGAATACTGGAGTAATTATGCTAATATTTCACAATTTTGCTTTTACTGTATTTTTAAACAAGTTATCAGCCTATAAAATACTTTTCAGAAACATTTTTTAAAAATCTTACTTATTCCAATTTCTTTGGACAGAAGTGTATAGAGTAATCTTCTGTTTGTTTGCTTGCTTGTCTTTTTAAACCAAGTAAACAACATGCAATATATATCCCTACAAACAGTGTTGTGTTCAAGCTGTGTCGGCAAAGAATACTTTTGAATGTTTTTCTTTGTCAGATAAGGTATCAAATTCTTGTGTAGCTGTGCATATCTTGTTGTCATTGTGAATCAGAGTACACCATGTAGCAGTAATGTTAGGTGGAGGTGTTTACGTCATTGTTTAAGGTCTTAAAAAGGTTAGGCTTGGGAAGAACTAATGTGGACTGACTAAAGGGCTGGTCACACTAGATGACCGTCTAATGCCGCTGTTCTTAACTCAAATTTAACGTGTTTAATAGTGTAAAGGGATAGTTCACCCGAAAATTAAAATTCTGTCAAAATAATTTTCATTTTTGGGTGACCTATCACTAAATATGAAGTTTGCATTAAACTTAAACCTATAATTTTGGCTCTGACACACAAAAGTAATTTATTTCCATGTTTGATTTTTAGCCAAGTTTAGGCGTTTAGATTCTTTTCATTTTACGCATTCATCAATATTTTCAAGCTCACCAAATGTGAACTTAAAATTATCATGTGAAAGACTAAGATTTTAATGTGTCCTCATTCTTCCACGTTCATGTTTGAAAATAAAATGAATGGAGCACAAAATCTAGTGTAACAAATACAACTTTGCATATACAACATTGCTGAGTTCAATGCATTGTGTATTTTTAGGGAACCAAACTACCAAAGGAGGTATGAGGATTCAAAGGCTGAGATCTCATCTTCATCAATCTTCTACGGTAAGAACCCTGAGGCTTCTCAGTTAAAAGTGTTATCAGAAATTGCATTTTCAGATCTAGTATGCTGCCTACTGCCTATATAGCAGCATGTTAACCATCATGTGGATCAGTGTAATTATAGTATTTCTTCATATTTTGAGTTAGCTTTTATTTTAATATTATAAAGCAGTATTCATTTTAATTTTATCTTCTTTTTGTCTTTTTTAAAAATCTTTTTTCAGTTAGTTTCCAAGGCAATATTTTAGATTTTTACATTTATTTGATTTGATTTTAGCTATATCCGAAAGGACCAATAATCCTTTTAGTTGACAATAACAAAACTCACATTCGGTTTTTGAATGTTAGCATGTTGACACAAATATGTTTGATGTTAGCATGGAAAACGGGTGCAAAGTGTGTATTTTATCAACCTCTCACCCTTTAAAAGATCTCCCCACAGAGGCTAGGGGTCGATTAAAACCCCACATGGAGTGTTAAACAACCGCTATAGTCAGCTTAATACAGGAGTAATGATAAGAGCAAACAATTATTCATTAACTAACTAAGAATGACTGTTTTTGATGGTGAAGAAATCAAAATAAGAGTTTGAACCTCAACTGTGCCGTGAAAACCATTGTCGGTATTCAAAACCATTCGTTAATTGAAACAAACTTTAGTTAAAATATAAATATTAAATGAAAACCTTAAAAAAATTAAAGCTAATTAGAAATATAATAAATTGGGGAAAGCACAGATTACTAAAACTAAAATGAAAACAAAATCAAGCTTATTATAAATAATATCTAAATATGTAATATGTCAGTGCGCGCCTCAGATGACCCGTCACGGCTGTTATCAGCTCTCTCGTTCCAGATGAACTGGTGAAGTGAAGGGTGCACATGGGGTCGTGTTTGGGGACGAATCATTTGTCCTGGTTGTCAGCGCTGGGAGCTGTTTGTGTGTGTGTGAGTGTGTTGTGATGGCCGGGGTGGGGGTCTATTTACCCCGCTGTAGGTGGTTTATGGGCTGAAGAAGTGAAGCAGAAAGGACAGCTCTCAGGCTGTGTCCTCTCGCTCGCCTTTAAGGGTGTTTCACTGCGACTCGAGCGTTGAAGTGTTCACTGCCGTGGGAAATAATGGCTGTGCTTTCTTTTGACGGTAAATGAGTTGGGGGTCTTAGACAGTGAGAGATGCATGATGTTTTTGGCAGACCCAGATAGCAGACATTTAAACAGTAATACAATTCAGACATGTGTTTTGTTTTACTTCTTTTTTTGAGCTGCAATATTAAATTTTCTATCTAGTTGTATTTCAAAATTGATTTAATAGTGCTTTCCAAATGTCAGCTTGGAATTGGTTCAGGTGTGTGTGTGTGTGTGTGTGTGTGTGTGTGTGTGTGTGTGTGTGTGTGTGTGTGTGTGTGTGTGTGTGTGTGTGTGTGTGTGTGTGTGTGTGTGTGTGTGTGTGTGTGTGTGTGTGTGTGTGTGTGTGTGTGTGTGTGTGTGTGTGTGTGTGTGTGTGTGTGTGTGTGTGTGTGTGTGTGTGTGTGTGTGTGTTTCCCTTTTTAACTGGCCTGATTCCAGTTGCCAATGGAGCAGAAATCATAAAAATGAAATAAGAGAAAATGTATTAAATAAAATCCTGACTACTACTACAACAAAATTAAATTAATATTCAATTGCCTCCCTTGATTTGTGATTTCTACTTTTGTTTTGGAGTCTCCTACATAAGGTTTATATGCATCCAAGGGCAAAAAACACTTTTAAATTTCGTATATTATACACTGCACATTACCTAATTTCTCAAAGAGAAAATTAAAATGACTTGTTCGAAGATTCGGTCTCTCTAAACCCCAACCAAGAGCCTACTCTGCTGTGATTGGTCAGATGGCCCAGTCTGTTGTGATCAGTCGACCACGGTACGTGTCGGAAACCAAACGCTCATTACCATATTTGAATTTAAGCTCTGGATCTTCCGCAGCACTTGATACAGCGATTCTTACAGTAACAATGGCGTTGGTTTTCCCATATGGTCTTTCCGTATAGTGGTCCACATCTTTTTGAAATGTATGCAAACAGTGGATCTGCTTTCTCAACATGTCGACAACATGAACCAAACCCTTCCACTCTCAGAAGCAATATATATAATAATTATTTATAGGTTAAAATAGTTTATTAATTGATAAGCTACACCGTTTTTAATAATTATAATTATACATTGAAATATAATGATTAAATATGTTATTGACTTTGAATTAAATGGCAGCACAAGCTAAATATTTAACGCGCATGTTAGTTTTATTACTTTGGATCCACAAAAAATTACCTGTTCGCAAACATAATTAGTTTGAAGATGCTGATTGGAATGACATTTCATCTAAAGCAATTAAATCCATAAATTTTTAAGTGTGACTTGCATGCTGAGATAACTTTTTTTGGCCGCTCTTCCTGTGTTCATATTGCAAAGGAAGGAAATGTCAAATCCCATGTTAACAACCCCAAGCTTTCAGTAAACAGTGCAGTTGAACATTGTCCTTGTTTGTGTTCTGCAGAGGGGTTTAAGAGCTGTTGGCAGGATGTGCTTTCTCTCGCTCATAAATGGAAACCGTCTCATTGTCTCTGTAGTCCTCTTGTTCAGTATCAGTGCTGTGCTCAGTTTTTAGTGTGCCGTGTGCGCTTTGTATCCCATAAGAGATGCTTGGAAAGGTCAGGCCAGCAGGAGTTGCTGATAGTTCAGTGAGTTGAACAGACGAACCCCTGACAGTTGATCTTCCTGGCAGGCCACACACACACACACACACGCACACACACACGCATGCTGACATTGCTGAGTGTCATGACATTGATGTGTAATTTACACTGAACCAAAGTCTGAAATCCTTAAATAAAACTTTATCTGTGTTCTGTTGCTGCCTCCAGCAACGCAAATCTATTTTTTAATGCGATGTTGCATGTAAACTAAATGGGCCTAATCCTTAACTAAATGAAGACAGGGCTGTTTGTTATTTTGAGAATGGCCCGGTCCATTTACTTTTTCTGTGTGGCCCAGTAAATGTGAAAGTGCATTAAAATCATAAAGAGATGTACTCTAAGTAACATTTAGGAGAGATCTTGTTGCACTGTGGAAAATATTTATTCTTAGACATCAGGAAATATTTTGGCAGATCCAGTTCAGTCTTGTCTAATGTGATTCATATCTATACAAATTTATATTTGCAAGTATTACTTTACTAGATTAATTTAGCTGTAATTACGCAGTGTTGGGTAAGTCACTATAAAAAAGTAATTAATTATTAGCTACTAATTACAGTGAATCTTCAACAGAGTAATTGGATTACTGCACTAATTACACTCTCTAAAAAGTATTGCATTGTTGCATAATTACTTTCTAAAACCCATATCAACCTCGAGCAGTACAACAATACAGACATGAAACTGCTTATTTTTTCAAATAAATTTAAAATTGTTTAAAATTATTTAAAGGAAGGTTACATTAAAACATACATTTTAGCATTAGGCATTAAATGTTCATGTTAAATTCACTATATTTTTCAATAGAATTGTTCTATAGTCTATACAGTGTTTAATGCAATTACATCAGAAGTAACTGTAATTACATTACAGTACTTAAATACTTTGTAATGCATACACCATATCCTGGTAATGTTATCACACACTTTTAAATTGTAATCTCCAAAGCTAGCGGTATGAGCTAAGCCCTCTAGTCCATGGGATTCTTCTGCTGATTTGTCTGGGTCTGATTCACTCAAGTATGGAGCCTAGAGAACAGGTGTGTGTGTCGCTTGTCTGCTGAGCTGGCAGTGATCTCATGTTGGTTTAAACGTCGAGTGTTGACGTATGGTTTGAGTTTAACAGCACGTGTCATTTCCCCACGTGTCAGGATCAGCTGTAGGCAAGCCAATGATTTTACAATACTATTGTTAGAATACAAACTATTGGTAACACTTTACAATAATGCTTCATTTGTTGACATTAGTTAACTACATTAGTTACTAACAGCCTAATTGTAAACTGTTACCAAACTTTTCAAATGTTTGTTTTTGGTAATTAAAATAAAGCTGAGAAAAAATTGTTATTGCATTTCTAGTTTCGTTGGAGTACTAAAATTACTAAAACTAATGCTTAAAAGTCCATATACAGTAGAAATAAAAAAATAAAAATACAAGCACATTACATTACAAATTTGCTTAAACTAAAAATAAAAACTGAAGAAAAAAAAAAGCTAATGCAAAATATTAATAAATGCTATAATACTAAAAATAACATGGATTTTATGACACCGGCTGGTGATGTGCTCGTTTTTATTTAACCAACCAGAATATTACTCATAGGTTATTTTATTTTAGTCATTCATAACAAATCGAATCTGACCACGATTATCTTGTATTAGTGGTGTTTATTAAGGCAATAATCACTCGTACTTTGAGTTTGAAACACTGAATACTTTTATCATATATAATCATCCCTCACTGTTTGCAGACATGAAAGATTATGATATCAAATCATGCGGCTTCTTGAAAAGAGATGCTGTTTTTTTTTTTGTTTTTTTTAGCAATTGGATTTACAATATTTGCGTGGTGGAAGATTAAACAAAGGAAAACAAATCCCCTGAACTTGCACTGATGGAGGGAGTCGTCATATATAGGGTCCAGAATGTCATTAGGGGTCGTATTTTATTTATTTGTTTGTTTTCAGCTACAACATTGCAAATCATGGCCATCAAATGGAGGTTCTTCTCATGAGGCTTAACAGCTTAAACACGACAGGCTTGAAAAAAAAAAAACAGAAAATGGGGTCTGAAGTCCAATCCTCTCATAATTGCATGCTAGCCAAAGGGATTTAGTTGTTAATGCGCTGGGGGAAAAAATAACAGAAGGAAGGGAAAGGCAATGTGTGCTGATACATCTCACTCACTCACACACACACACACACACACACACACACAATCTCAGGGGGCTCGAGCTCAGGGCAACCGCTGTGCTCAGATTCAAAGACAAACCAGCGATCCCATTAAGAATAGGAAGTGTAGGACTAATTAAAGAGTTCATTTGCCAATTTCTTTTTTTTTTCTATTCTGTTTTTTATATGTTTTATAGTAAAACTATGCATTATCAGAGTAAATGGAAATGTATTGTTGCAGTTCAGCTTCAGTATGTTTTTCTTATTTTTTATTTTCTTTATTATATTAATGTGATGTTATAGAAATCAAAGTATGGCTCCTAAATGTTTACTTATCAAAATCCTTATGATGGGCTTGTCTACCCAGTAATGTGAAGTTTTTATCTTTAGCTCCCTCTAGTGTTTCACTTTCATTCTTATTTTCTTTATATACCGGTAATTCACCGGCCACTTTATTAGGTACACATTGCTAGTACCTTCAGAACTGCCTTAATTCTTGGTGGCATAGATTCAATAAGGTGCTGAAAACATTCCTCAGAGATTTTGGTCCTTATTGTCATGATAGCATCTGCAGATTTGTCGAATCTCCTGTTCCACCACATCCCAAAGCTGCTCTACTGGATAGAGATCTCGTGACAGTGAGGCCATTTGAGTATAATGAACTCATTATCATGTTCAAGAAACCAGTTTGAGATGATTTGAGCTTTGTGACATGACGTGTTATCCTGTTGGAAGTAGCCATCAGAAGATGAGTACACTCCGGTCATAAAGGGATGGACATGGTCAGCAACAATACTCAGGTTGTGGCTTCAAATGCTCAGTTGGTACTAAGGATCCTAAACAGTGCCAAGTAAATCTCCCCAACACCATTACACCACCACCAGTCTGAACCACGGATACACGGCAGGATGGATCCATTCTTTCATGTTGTTTATGCCACATTCTGACCCTACCATCTGAATATTACAGCAGAAATCGAGACTCTTCAATCAGACCAGGCAACATTTTCCTATCTTCTAGTGTCCAGTTTTGGTGAGCCTGTGTCAAATGTAGCCTCAGCTGTACCAAGTTTGGTCATTCTCCTCTGATCGCTGCCATCAACAAGGCATTTTCACCCACAGAACTGCCACTGACTGGATATTTTCTTTTTTTAGACTATTCTCTGTAAACTCTATAGATGGTTGTGCGTGAAAATCCCAGTAGATCAGCAGTTTCTGAAATACTCAGACCAGCCCGTCTGGCACCAACAACCATGCCATGTTAAAGTCACTTAAACACCTTTTCCTTCCTCATTCTGATGCTCAGTTTGAACTTCAGCAGATCGTCTTGATCATGTCTACATGCCTAAATGTATTGAGTTGCTGTCATGTGATTGGCTGATTAGATATTTGCAATAATGAGCATTTGAACAGGTGTACCTAATAAAATGGCCAGTGAGTGTAAATATGCATAACATTTAATTTAGTCAACTTTTAGAAGTGCGCTATTAAAGATGGTCTCAAAGTTTATATACTAGGGTGACCATATTTTGTCCTGAAAAAACAGGACACTTCGGCTGCAAACAGATAGGCCTACTCAAATGATACTTGAAGTTTACTCAAAGAAACCTTATTAATTTCAATACATTTAAAGTAGGTTATGCCTCCTTGTATGGATAGAAATTTGTTATTATTGTTTTATGAAAACAGGACATGTCCTGGGAAAACAGGACAGTTGGTCACCCTATTATATACTGAAGTCCAAAAAATAAATGTTTGATTTCCTGAAACCTTTAATTAAGTAGTTATTCTATCATTCCTTGGAAAACTGCAGTTGTTTTGATGTTTCTGCACAGTGATGCTGTCTTCCCCTGACAATCTCACTGTTATTTTGTGCGCCATTGCTTGTGAATGTGTTCCCAGCATGCAGCTGTGTGGTCATAGCTAGTCAGATTTAAAGGAACGGTCACTACAGCAACATGTTGAAAGCTTTACTGTTTTCTCTTTAGAATCCAAGCTCTCTGACTCACTGACCACTTGGCATGGGCACTTTTATGATCGCGTTTACCCCTTGAGCTCATTGTTAACAAGCCATTGGCGCACAGACAAGCTGGTTTGAACCGGATGGCCCAGCCTGGGCCCTTTCTCTTTGGACTTGTGTAGTTCAGACAGGCCCAGAGCCCCCGCTGAGCACTGGCCGCCAGATGCCCCACTGAGACACATCCTCACTGAACCCCTCCTCTTACATAACACGTCTGCACTGTCAGTGTTTCAGCTGAGAGCTGACATATCAGACCAAATACAGCCTCAGTCTGTCTGCAGATATTCTGTCAAATTTCACCTTATTTTACATTTAAACATGATAACCTCAAATTAAAGAATGCATGCAACTATACATACATGGTTAAAAACATATATGTTTTATCTTATAGGTGACTACCAAAAGAAAGCACATGATCGTTCCATGAGTCCTGTTATTCTAAGGTAAGTTATTTGGAAATATGAATGCATGAAGCTTTGAATCTTTGTCATGCTATTTTTGTGTACTTTCCATTTACAGAAATGTTCAGTTGTATAAAACCATAAACACATTGTCCCAAAATGTATTTTAGCCACAGTTATACTTAAAAATCTAATAAATAAATAAATAAATATATATATATATATATATATATATATATATATATATATATATATATATATATATATATATATATATATATATATATATATATTATATTTTAAGTGTCACTTAAGTGCCTAAATACTTTTTGTCATGTTAGGGCATAATTCTGTTCTTAAATCGCATTTGCATTAATGACCCTTCATACGCTTTGGGCTCTATGGGAATAAACACTAATCAAAGGATATTTTTGCATATTTTGTATTACTGCAGTGTCTACTCTTGTGAAAAAGTAGTTTACTTGAGCACAACTTTTAAAAAGAGTTCATATAGAAATAATATACTTTAAAACAATATAATTGCTTGAAATTAATCTGGTGATTTGGACACTTAACTGCATGTTAATTTCCATTAAATAAAATGTATTAGTTAAAAATTTTTTATTAAATGCTATTAGCTGAACTTTAGAGTGGTTTTGACCCACTTAAGTAGAATTTAACCACATATTTATTAAATGTAATAATTACTTCTACACTTTTATTGACTTTGAAAATGGTTACAGTGTACTGACAAGCATTCATGGTAAACTAAAATATACTTTAATGTAATTTGTATTGAAACCTTTGTCACATGTTTGAATATGTTCAGTATATAATGACAAAGTTGCAATTTAGTACAGTTAAAATATATGGATTTAAATGATAAATGTTATTTATCATAAAATAAATCAATGTGATATTGAATAACATACTAAAGTTAAAATTCGAATCAATTACTTTGTGCTTCAGTTTGTTAGTCAACAATCAAAATGAGTGTACTACTTTAAAGCACGACACAGGATTATTAAAACGATCTAAAATGTACAAATATATATACTATTAAAAAAGTTAAAGTATACAGTATAACTATTTTTTTTTTACCTTATTACAAAGTACACTTTTTAGTGTAAAGAAACTATTATTAGTTGATATTATCTGGGAGTATCATTTTTTTAAAGCATACTTTTAAGATTTGAAGTACACTACAAGAAATACAATTAAGCATACTTCTTTTTCACAAGGATCATAATGGGCAATTATCATTATGTTTCTTCCTGCAGAAGCCAAGCTTTTCGATACATTCCTGGTAAGGAGAAGATGGAAAAGACTGAGGTAGAACGACCACATGCGGTAAACGGGAACCCCATCCCTCCTTACTTCACCAAGACCAGCAGTTCGGAGTGGAACAGCTCCGATGACCTCGCCGGTCCCTTTTCCGAGCAGGAGGATTCGTCGTCACATGCTGACATGCCTCCTCAGGTTCCCTCTCGGACTCTATCTCAATCCACAGCTCCACCGTTGCCTCCGAAACCACTCGTTTTGAGTTCAGAGTACCGACGACACCTCCCGCAAGATCCCTGTCCAGCCAGTCCTCAGCGCCTTCCCCGGAACGGCTCGGCCCTGTCCCAGAGCATCCAGCAGAAGTGGCTGGAAAACTCGTCTGAATCGCACATGATCTCGTCGGACACGAGCTCCAAGTCTGGCTCCTCTGATCAGGAGAGGAATGATCTGTCAGCTAGTGAGGGTGAGGAGAAGTTCTCCATCTTTCCTAAACCTGTGGTCGGCTCTCCTGGGACCCCCACCACTTATTTCTCTGTGGATAACTGCATGACGGACACTTACCGTGCCAAGTACTATAAAAAGAGACCCGGGCTTCCCATGATGGTGGACTCTAGAGCCGGGGATCACAACTCGTCTGGTGAAAGTGATTATGGGGAAAGAGTGTCACCATCTCCTTCAGAAACACAGGCACCATCACACACCAGAGTCATAGCGCTGCCAGGTAATGAGTCTCAAATACATATACAGTACACCTCTACTAATGTGTAGCGGTACCATAAACTAGTGGGATCATTTCAGTCACCGTTGGTGATGCAGTCACTTCTAAATAGTAAAAATGAAATAAAATGACTTTAAAAGGATAGTTCACCCAAAAATAAAAATTAAGGAACTAACTAAGGAACACAAATTAAGATATTTTTGATTAAAGGCTCACTATTGGCCGACGCTGGTCATGCGTGTGACGTACAACACAGAAGCGCTGGCCCACAGAGAAGGAAATGAATAGTTGAATAAAGTATGTTATGTTATATGCACAAAAAGTATTCTCGTCGCTTGATAAACTTAAGTTGAGTCACTGTAGTCACTTGGACTATTTTAACTATGTCTTTAATAACTTTTTTGGGCTGGCAAGTTTCAATCCCATAGAAGCCTATGGAGGAGTGATCCAGCTCTCAGATTTAATCATCAAATATCTTAATTTGTGTTCCGAAGATGAACGAAGGTCTTACGGGGTTGGGTGCTTGTGTACTTACTGACAGAATTTTCACTTTTGGGTGAACTATCCCTTTAAGAGAAGTGATTGTCTTAAGTTACAATGTAGCACATTGATTAATCATTCATTTATAAGTAGTAATTTATTATTTTTTAAATATAGAATTTCAATAAATAAATACACAAAGACGGATGGATGGTATTGATAGGTGGTATCAATGGATGGATGGGTCAGGTTTTCTGATGCCGATTAATGGTCACATGACATGCAGATAAACAAATAAAATGTGTGTTGTTGTTAGTATGTTGATTTGTATTTATCTATTTTCATTTGCCATTTCCATGATTGAATTATTTTTTAGCTTTTTCTGAACTCAATAACCCCCTGCAGTTCCTTCACAAACCAGAGTTTTAGAAACCCTGAATCCCTTTCTTTCTTTTGTATGTTTCTATCCATATGGTATCAATAAGATTCTAAGGTTCTATTCAAATTAAGTTTAAATGAGTTGGGTAAAAAGTAACCCAAAAAGTAGTCCGAATACATTACCTGTAATCTGTTACATTACACATTTTAGGTAATCTACCCAACACTGTAGATATCTTACTGATAGACATTCTTATAATCTGCCAGATTCACCTAGACTAAAGTTGGACTTCACAGCACACATCTGATGATACTTGTGTAATGTTTTTTTCTCTTCAGTTCATGCTTCCAGTAAACCCACTGCGAAATGGAACCCCGTTTCAGTGAAAGGACTGGATGAACACGGCTTTCTATGACATCAGGTGTCATGTGTCAAACACACAGCGCTAGTGATGAAGCGTGGACGCTGAGACCTCTGGATGTTCAATGGCCTTCTCTTACTACACTTTAGGTTGTGTGTGGCACACACTACACTTTAGGTTGTGTGTGGCAGTATCAAACAGTACATTTGCACATTTTCAAGCCAAAAGAGAACAATATTACCTAACTTAGAAGAAAATATTCCAAAACACTCCGTAGGCTCAAATATATTTGACTAACTTATTAAGACTAACAAAAGTGATAGAATAAGAGTGACGGATTGTCTTACGACCCCGCGGTGCATTTGGTCATTTAGAGGAATGAGTTTCTGTTCATTGCTTCTGATTTTCTCTTAAATTGTTTAATGTTTGGATTGTTTTTGGACGGTAGAGCTGCTTAAAGATTTGATTGTATTTTCAGAGGATGAAGCTGCTAAATGTGAAACCATTCCTGTATTTGGTAAGAACTCATTTAAATGTTTCATGGCCTTTTTTGTTGGTTTAGGTGTGTGATATCGATTTTTTTATTTAATTAGTCCCTGATCAGTTATTAAAATGGGCCGCTTTAAATATTGTCATCCTTCTATCATGAGGTTTTCAACCTGTGTGCACAGAAATCATGGACACTGGAGATCCAAATGTCATTTATTTGTAAATGGTGGAACTTGACTTTATTTGGGCACATGAAATGTTTTTTTTTTCTTTTTATTTTTGGAACAAGTTGTACATTTTGTCATTTAGTTTTTATTTGTATGATATTTTGTATATTGCTTGGCAGAACACTGAATAGTGCCTTATTTTATACGTAAAGATGGGATAAAGGTGTTTTTATCTTATGTTAACTTTTATAATATTGTAGTTCATTTTGGTTAAGAACTTTTAATAAACTGATTTATTTAAGCATAACATGGTTGCCTAATTTGTATCAAATATTTACACTAATACACTTCTTTTAGAAACATTTGAATGTTATTCTCACCAAGTCTGTATTTATTTAAACAAAAAAACAGTAATATTGTGAAATATTAAAAAAAATTTAAAATAACCATTTTCTATTTGAATATATTTTAAAAATGTGATTTATTCCTGTGACGTAAAGCTGAATTTTCAGCATCATTACTCCATTCTTCAGTGTCACATGATACTTCAGAAATCATTCTAATATGTGGATTTGCTGCTCTAGAAACATTTATTATTATCAGTTTTGTGCTTAGTATTTTTACTAATACTAATATTTTTGTGATGTCTTTGACTAATAGGAAGTTCCTATAACTTTTTTGTAACAATGTAAAATGCATCCTTGCTGAATAAAAATTAATTTCTTAGTAAAAAAAAAAAAAACTATTGAACCTAAACTTTCAAATGGTAGAGTTCTTAAAAATAAAATAAAATATTGCTTATCAAAGTTTTTATGTTAATCTCTTATGAACTATATGCATGCTATGTATTTTAAGATTTATTTTAATTCAACAACTGAGAACCTAAAATATTTATTGTAATTCTTCAAAGATGTATATTCAGTCTCAGACAGGAAATCAAAATAATAGAGCATTCATTTCAGATAAAAATAAGAATTTTTATTCTAAAGTAGGGGTCGTTACAGTGACTGTATTCATTTATATATATATATATATATATATAGTAATGATTAAACTAATGAACTAAAAAAATAATGCTAGCTAAAAATTCTACATAGCTTCAAAATCTAAGACCATTTCTTGAAAATCGGTCCCATAACATACAGAGCACAAACAGTAATAAATACATAGAGATTGAGTAGCATATATTACATTTACATTACAACACATGATGGTCCTCTGAGTTAGAAATGTGGGCTGCATCTGAAATCGCACACTTCCCTACTACATAGTATGTGACAAAAGTAGCATGTCCGAATTCACAGTACAATAAAAGAGTGGGCAAAAAGTACCTGGATGACCTACTACTTCCGGCAAGATTCTGAAGTGCGCATCGATGGACACTTTACTATCCCATGAGGCCACGGAAGAGGATTTATGAATGGCAGTGAAGCGACGTAACTGACGCTGGTACAGTAGGTCACATGATAATGTCAACATGGTGAATGTAGTGCGTCCAGATTACATTTATACTACAAAGAACATTCTTTTTTTAGCGGTTGTGAAGTAATTACTTGTTCAAAATAAGTATTGTGTGTGTGATTTCAGACACAGCCGTGCTCACGTCACCCTTGGTCTAAGAAACAGTGAGTTGACGGCAAACAGTTGTTAAAGGAATACTCCACCGTTTTTTGAAAAAGGGCTTATTCACATTCTTTCCTACATTTAGATATGTGTGCAAATGCATTTTTGTCTCAGTGCATGCTTTGTTTTAGTTTGACAGGGTTGGCGCTAGCTTAGTGCTTCACCTGTGCTTCCCCCTCATATAGTCCCAAGTCAATATCTGCCTAGGAAATCGCCTAGTGTTAATCTGCAGCGCTATTTGTACTTGTTGTGAATACGCACGCCACAAGAAGTAATTACGTGGGTTTGTTTATTTTTTTAATCACTTTTACTCAGGACATGCTAGCTGGCAACAAAGGATTCCATTCATTGTGCTAAGCTAAGCTAACGCCGACCCTGTCAAACTACAACAATGCATGCACTGAGACAAAAATGCATTTGCACACCTATCTAAATGTAGGAAAGAATGTGAATAAGCCCTATTTCAAAAAACGGTGGAGAATTCCTTTAATGTGGCTTGTGCTGTTCAGCAAAATCAAACCGCATTACAGGAGTCACATGATTACCGTGCACTAAAGACGTGAGAACGTTCCCTCACATGCTGTGAGCAGTCTTACATTTTAACATAACACACATAACGGTGTCCCTTTCCTTTCTTACAGTCTCGTATCTGCCATTTCGTCTTCCTCCAGACCAGGACACACTTCCTTGATCCCTTCTTCCTGTTTTTTGGAGGGCTCCGCCTCCAGTTGGTGTAAGTGACAGGCTCTCCACCCACCCACTCCCAGCGGCCTTTACTTTCACGATCATTCAGACCTGTGGTTCATGAAAAACAAAGCTATGAGTTCATTTTAAATCGTATCGCGCTATAGAAATGTTACATTCCTCGTAATCACACTGCAAAGTTAGTTTTATTCACAAAAAAAGTTACCAATCCAAAAGGGTTTTCTTTCACTGAAGTCCCACAGCCAGTCCATGTCTCCTTTTGACAAAACACTGACCAGGTTTCCATTGAAGCTTGAGGAAACAAGTATTCAGTTAGTCAACAAACTTGACCATTCTTATTATTTTTTTTAATACTACAGTGTTTATATAAATTATTTATTCGTGCACATAATTATTTTTTTTAATTCATGTTCCTCGTAATCTTTAATCAAAATAACTTCCCCTTAATCTTGCAGCGGCATCTCTTCTCTAATTATGCGTTTACTGGCGTGAGGGCGGGACAACCTGTCACTCACGTGAGATCCACCAATAGCAAACCACAACCATCCAATCAATTCCTCAGAGATGCACAAATAATCGTTCAAATATTGCAAATATCTCGATTCAAACACTCAATTCAAACACAATCTTATTCCTAAATAACAACGATTCAACTATGTCTATTAAACCTTTGATAAGTAGCTACGATCACATTCAGCAGTTGTCATGTTTCAACCACACATTATCGTTATTTCTGTTACAATAATTCAAATTATCACAGAAGTACTGTGATAAAAGTTTATAGTTCAGATACAGTCTGATGTCTATGGTAACAAATCACCTTTTGAAAATAACTTGACGCTTGTATCAATTACATCGTTACACCAGCAGGAGGCGACACGGCACTGTTTAAAGAAATCACTGTGTCCGAAATCGCATACTGAGTAGGTACTACATTTGATGCGAATTTATTTCTCGACCAATAAAAAAGTATGTTCTATATAGTATGAATGAAATTGGGATGTACTACATCCGCCATGTTGTTATTGTCACATGACTTACCAGCATCGGTTGCATTCATAAATCTTCTTCCGTGGCCTCATGGGATAGTAAAGTGTCCATTGTTTGCTAACTTCAGAATCTCGCTGGAAGTAGTAGATCATCCAGGGACTTTCACCTAATGTTTTTCGAATACTATGTATTCCGACAAACTTCTCTGTTGCCGTACTGTTTTTCACATAGTAGGGAAGTATTCGATTTCAACACGGCCCCTGTGTGTTTGTCATTGAATCATTCATTCAAAAGATTTGTTCAAAAACACTGATTCATCACTAATGAAACAAATTAAGTCTTAATGAGTGAGTCATTGAATCATTAATTCAAACTGATTAAAAAAAATTAACTAAATATTTTTTAAATAGACTGCAGTCATTAACATTTTGTCAGAACCTCTAGTAAATAACATGTTATTTTGTTTAGTTGTCTGTTCAGAATCTTGGGAGAATCGTGATCTCTATGAAAAAAATAAAAACGTGTTTTTTAATATATTCAGAATTGTGCAGCTCTACGGCCAAAATCAAGTCAAGGGTTGCCAAGTCCGTGACAGAACTGGGCTACTTTTAAACTCTTTTTTTACCACATGGGTTATAGGTTTGACAAATGCATGAATTATATTTGACTAAAAAAACGCTTGTATTGAAATATGCTATAATATACAAATGATAAAACTGTGCTAGATGTAAGTTTATTTATGATCACTGCGATATACCAATATGTTTTCAATTTGGATATTAGTGACTGTAAAATATGTATTTTAGATGTGAGAATGGCATATTTTGAGTTAATATTTAGGATATGGTCATTGGCCTGCTTGTTATTGGCCATTAGGCTAGTTTTTTTACGTAGATCTGGCAACCCTGATCAAGGCCCACCCTACTTTTTTGCCTGTTCGAGAAGCCATTCCACTCGGATGTCACAATAGGGAAGAACAGACTTGGTTTCATGCCAATTCTTGCCAAAAATCACACATATTTGATATCCTCCGACTGGATCAAATCAAAGACTGAAGCAAAAAAAAAAAAGCAGGTCCATCATACACTACGCAATTTTCTGTGAAATCTTTCGAATCAAATCAGCAGACTGGCTCTGATATTCAGCAACTACTGTCTCGACTCATCCACACTGCAGATCGGGACAAAAGTCTTGGAGTGTATTCCAGCCTTATAAGTCATAATTGGTGGTATTTTATCGTGTTGTCTTACCTTTCTCTGCAGGCCCGCACCGCTGTGCTCCACGATGCTTTGCGCTCTGTGCTCAGAATATAACAGAAGTCGTTGTGGTACGTCCATCCTCGAGGACATTTCTGTGCTTTCACAGTCTGAGCGAGTACAGAAAAGACAAGAAAATATTCAAATCAGTAGAAACTGAAGATCCAGTCATCATGATGTACTCTGAATGTGAATGACCTCATTAGTAGGTGTCCAGGGCCTCCAGGAGACTCCATTGCAGTGAAACATCTGACCTGAGCTGTCGTTGTAGTGGAGGAAGCCACTGAGCTCTGGAGTACAGGCTTTAGAAGAAGGCTTGGGAGAGAGGCACCACACACGCAGGTTTATTTGCAAAAGATTACTCCAATTAATGGGACGATTTCTAGGCACACTCACAGAACTCTTACCTGCGTCCCAGAAGGCTGCTGTAGTTTAGTCCTGAGCGCAGGAGCGTGATGCTGCCCCCAGCTGGTCACCTGCACCTGTGCCTTTCTGTCAGTCCTGGAGTCAGCGCTGTCCTGCACCGCCATCGATACCATACCGTGATACTGTAAGTTATTGACAATATTGATATGATTATAGCAAGTATCAAAATTGAATGTAAATAATCTTCTTGGATATAACCCGAGATATATCTAGTCACAACTGCAGCTACACATCTCCTCTTCTGCCATTGTTTTATTCCACTTACTTTGTAAATGACATCAGATCCATGACGAATGATTTCCGAAGGCTGAACCTGTGGATGAAAGTGCTTTAGTATAAAGGTTTTTAATATAAATATATATTCTATATAATCTATAGTATAAAAAATACATAGCATGCAAATTGTATACCATAATAGTATATAAATAATACCAAAATATCACTAGATAGATATAGATAGATAGATAGATAGATAGATAGATAGATAGATAGATAGATAGATAGATAGATAGATAGATAGATAGATAGAAATAGATAGATAGATTAGATAGATAGATAGATAGATATTCGATAGATATCGATAGATATATTTCAATAGATAGACAGATAGATAGATAGATAGATAGTTAGTTCGATAGATAGTTAGTTCGATAGATAGATAGATAGATAGATGATAGATAGATAGATAGATAGATAGATAGATAGATAGATAGTATAGATAGATAGATGATAGATAGTGATAGATAGATAGATAGATTTGATAGATAGATAGATAGATAGATAGATAGATAGATAGATAGATAGATAGATAGATAGATAGATAGATAGATAGATAGATAGATAGATAGATAGATAGATAGATAGATAGATAGATAGATAGATAGATAGATAGATAGATAGAAGATTGATAGATATATAGATAGATAGATAGATAGATAGATAGATAGATAGATAGTAGTTCGATAGATAGTTAGTTCGATAGATAGTAGATAGATAGATGATAGATAGATAGATAGATAGATAGATAGATAGATAGATGATAGATAGATAGATAGATAGATAGATAGATAGATAGATAGATAGATAGATAGATAGATAGATAGATAGATAGATAGATAGATAGATAGATAGATAGATAGATAGATAGATAGATAGATAGATAGATAGATAGATAGATAGATAGATAGATATAGATAGATAGATAGATTAGATAGATAGATAGATGATGACAGACAGACAGACAGACATTACAGGGGAAGCCGAGCTTCCCTTGCAGTCTTAAAGAAATCTCTCTCTCTCTCTCTATATATATATATATGTATAATCATATTAACTTACCACTTTTCCATTCCCAATGACTCTGAGTGTTTTCTTTATAGTGGCGGGAGCTTCAGCTGTTATATCTCCATCACCTCTGATATAGCCCTGAGAGAAAGGTAATGTTTCCACCCGGATGGAGCCGTGTCGAGGGTACGGTCCTGGCTCAACCTCCTGGCCTTGGATACTAGCTCCTGCTTTGAGTCGGGTCTCTCTGCACTGCCCTTTAGAAACACCCAACAAATGACCTTACAAACATAACACAACATGTGACGTTTCATCTTTATGTGAAAAAACGTAGGATCCGAATATTTGCTGTATTCATTAAAGGAACCGTTCAACCGAATGGATGGTCTTCTGGACTTTCTGCACTTACCATTTGTGTCCTTTATGAGGATTGTGGCTTTAGATTTGTCTTTCAGCACTGCACCCACCGGAGATACCAAGGTCACCTCAAATTTCTCATCACCTTCCTCTAAAGAATCCGGAACAATCTCCACTCTCCATACTCGACTGACCATCCCTGAGAAAAGACACAAGGACACGTTAGCAATGATTGAATTAGCTTCTGTAGTGTCTTATTGTAGCATCTCAATTCATTATTTTATTTATTTAAAGGGGCGGTTGATTATGATTTCTCTTTTCTAACTTTAGTTAGTGTGTAATGTTGCTGTTTGAGCATAAACAACATCTGCAGAAATCGATTTTTAAGGACTATACAACAAACGGCTGGTAGGGACTACAATGAGCTTCTTCACGGGTCCTAACCCTAAAATTTACATAAACCCCGTCCCCGGGAACGTGATTTATAGATTATCAAGAAGACAGATTATGCTAATCAATGACTATAAGAACTCATGAGCTACATAAACTCATCAACTAACCATTCAGAAATGTCCTGTTGCATTCTACATGTTGTCACTTCTTCTTGAGTCTCTCCATCTTTGTCCGACTCCGGTTTGAATATAAAAAGTTATTCAAAAGTTTTTGAAATTGTAAATTATATTTAATAATTAAAAAAAAGAATTTTAATTAAAGGAGTAGTTCACTTTAAAAAAAACTTTTGCTGATAATTTACTCACCCCCATGTCATCCAAGATGTCCATGTCTTTCTTTCTTCAGTCGAAAAGAAATTAAGGTTTTTGATGAAAACATTCCAGGATTTTCTCCATATAATGGACTTCATTGGGAGCCAAACGGTTCAAGGTCCAAATGACAGTTTCAGTGCAGCTTCAAAGGGCTTTAAACGATACCAGACGATGAATAAGGGTCTTATTTAGGACCCTTAGAGTCATGACTCGAAAAAAGATTTGTTAATTTTGATGAACGAGTTCGAACAGGAAAGTCACGAACGCTCATCACAGAACAGAGCAAGGCGAGCATTTGTGCTTAAAAAACTTAAACTTTGTTATTTATTTTTTAAATGAGCGATGGTTTCGCTAGATAAGACCTTTATTCATCGTCTGGTATCGTTTAAAGCCATTTGAAGCTGCACTGAAACTGTCTTTTGGACTTTGAACCGTTTGGCTCCCAATGAAGTCCATTATATGGAGAAAATCCTGGAATGTTTTCATCAAAAACATTAATTTCTTTTCGACTGAAGAAAGAAAGACGTGGACATCTTGGACGACATGGGGGTGAGTAAGTTATCAGCAAAAGTTTTTTTAAAAGTGAACTAATCCTTTAAGGTAATGGAGCTGAACACACACACACACACACACACTCCTGAACATCCGCCTTCTGTGCAGCTCATTTGCATTTAAAGGGACACACAAAAACGGCGTGTTTTTTGCTCACCCTCAAAAAGTGACAATTTTAACATGCTATTAAAAATATATCTGTGGGGTATTTTGAGCTAAAACTTCACATACACACGTTGGGGACATCAGAAATTATTTTACATCTTGTAGAAAGGGAATTACTTTATGAAAACTCTAAGAAAATCCCAGTGCTTCAATTTACCTGGGTCAAACTGAATTAAAGATGAAGCCGGTATAAAATCCTTCCCAGCAGATGCTGTTAATTCTTTCACCTTTGGAGAGTAAAAAAAAAAAATGTATTAAAATCCTTTTTTGCAGAAGAATAAAAAAAAATCAAATAAACCACAACAAATAAAGCTATACACAATACCTGTACAGTCACATAAGACGAGTCCTGCACATTCCCCTTCCTCTGGATGGTTAGTGAGACTGACCCCTGACCCTCACATATGATATACTCAGTCCTGGTCAGCTCCACACTGGCCCAGCTAAACTCCAGTCTGACAGAGGGAACAATATTACACATCCTAATATACAGAAACAACATGCCATTCAAGTGTAAAGTATCTGTGGAGATGTGATGTTCCATAATACACTGAGAAATACAAAAACATTATTATTTATGGGCAATGGAAATAAAAAAAAGTCTTTCTTTTCTTTTTTTTTTTACACCATTTTAAAGCGCAAGGTTTACTTGTGAGAGGGTCCAGATTTTCCCAGTGCATCAGACACGGCAAACTCCAGGCTGTCAGTTAAAGAGTCTAGAGCAGAGTTCATGATGTAGAGGATATTCCTTCTGTTCAGATCCCTCTGAGAGAAACGATGCCTCACAAACTCACCTACGGAGTACGGACATGTCAAAGATTATGCAGGATGTAAACACCTTATTACAGACAGGAAGACTAGAGCTAGATAAGATGGATACACAGACAGACATATAGTTAGACAGACAGACCTCTCACCATTGGTATAATTTTCAAGGTATCCAAAGTAAGGCGGTCTGAGGATGTGATAGATCAGATCACCATCTGCAGAGTTCTTATCCTGAGCCTTAAGCTCTCTGGAGGAAATAAAGATCCCATAACGACCATCTTTGAGAAGCTCCACTTTCCACAGGGTTTCCAACGCTGCTATCTGTGGAGCAGAGCTGTCGAGAGCTTCGATCTGTAGCACACACATCATTTCAGCGGGATTAAAAGTTGGAAAACAATGACAGGATACAAGTTATGTCGGATATGCATTTAACAAATGTATGAAAAAAATTAATATAAGTACAATCGAAGCACTTACCGCACTCTCCCAGCTAATTAGGTGCTAAGACCTATGTCTCTGTAGTCAAACATTCAAAAAAGGTCTACACTCTGAAAAGAATGTTTTATTGAGTTCAAGCAGGAGATAAAAACCAATGCAAACATGCATTCGTCAGTGTAACAATACACTGTTCTCAGTGCTTATGTAGAAAACACTACAGATCTTCAGGTGATCCTATTTAGACAATCAATCCACAGTTCAACTCCATCTGGAACAACAAATAATAATAATGGGAACAACACAACAATCTCAAAACCTGGCAAATATGCAAGTTAAATCAGACTTTGTGCGTGATGACAAAAAAAGCATACATACAAGGTTGTTTTCCATGTAGAACTTGATTTACCTACTCCCATGTCCATGTCCAGTGATGCATGTTGGGAAAACATTGAGAGCATTGAGGATCAGAGTGAGTGAACACAAACCAGCCATTTGCAGACATGATGTTACTTCTCCCATTGCTAGACACTTTATTGAGTATAATCATGATATTGAACATCCTAAATGTTAGG
Organism: Chrosomus eos; assembly: GCA_036326025.1. Taxonomy (NCBI): domain Eukaryota; kingdom Metazoa; phylum Chordata; class Actinopteri; order Cypriniformes; family Leuciscidae; genus Chrosomus; species Chrosomus eos. The sequence continues at coordinate 55,656,093 of CM070818.1, forward strand.
TATTAAAAAATTAATGAATTACCGCCGTGGAGGAGATATCGATAAATAACTTTTACCACTTTTCAATAAGGCTCATTAACTACCTTAGTTAACATGAACTAAGAATGAACAATACATCTTCAGAATTATCTTAGTTAATATTAATTTTAACATTTACTAATACATTATTAAAATCAAAGGTTGTATTTGTTAACATTAGTTAATGCACTGTGAACTATCATGAACTAATATTTAACAGCTTTGTTATCTAAAATTAACAAAGATTAATAAATACTGTAATAAATGAACTGCTCATTGTTAGTCCATGTTTGTTAATACATTAACTAATGAACCTTACTGTAAAGTGTTACCAAATAATTTTGTAAATTATTATTTTTTGGGGTCACAATGTTTATGAATGGCATTTTTTCCCTGATGTGTTGTTGTTCCTATTATTGATTGATTTGTTGTTCAAGATGAAGTCTGTGGATTGATTGTCTGATTATGATCAGCTGAAGATTTGTAGTGTTTTCTATATAACCAATGACTTGTTACACTGACGAAGGCAAACAGCCGAAATGTCTGCATTGTTTTTTATCTCCTGCTTGAACATGGTAAAAAAATATTACAGTGCAGACCTTTTTGAATTTTTAAAAATGAAAAAAAAAAAAAAAATGATTGTAACTAACTTGCAGAGTGAAGAAGACCGGCTCAGTTTGCACTTTTCCGTCCAGCAGGAAGCCTCTTTCTGTGCTGTCAGAGGCTGTGAATCTGAAGCGGTCGATCTGAGAAGCTCCTCCAGAGTGTCTGTATGAAACAGCCAGATCCTGAACGTTCTGCTGGGTAAAACTGCTACCGGCGACCAGTGTCTGTCCCTTCAAAAGCAACTGGCCGTATTGGGGAGGGTGGACCACCTTGTAGCTCAAGGCAGTGTGTGGGCTGTCAGGATCAGACAGGAATAATGCATCAGGTGTCAGAGTTATGGTGGACCCCTGGGGAACCCGTAGACCAGTGTTGTGCACTAGTGTGGGCAGAACCTTATCAGTCATTTCCACTAAAATCTCCAGGGTCCCGTTGCGAGTTGATATGCCATTGCTGACCACAAACCTGTGGATAATGTAGACATATGGAGCAAAGACACAAAGCACAAATCAATTACCTTTATGGACAGTAATCACAGCTGTGCACAGAAATTCAATAAAATAAAACAAACTTAAGATAAACAAAAGGTTACTCACATCTGGGTATATTTCACCCACAATAATAAATATAGGAAGTAAGAAATTATATTTTGACAGTAAGCCTACATTCACAATAATATATATATATATATATATATATATATATATATATATATATTACATGTATATATACAGATTGTTTTATTTAATTCATATTGATTTACAGTACTTACAATATGTGTGCAAATTGTGCTTATATATTAACACTAAATAATTTTAATATTTATTTAATTTAATTATTAATTGAGTGCAAATTGTGCTTAATTATCACAAAGATAATAAATAAAAATCCTGAATGTTTTTAAAACATTATTGAATAATTATACAAATATATATATATATTTAAATACACATTATTTGTATTATTTAATTAGATTTTTGGGGAGAAAATAACTCTAAAAATAAAACTATAACATTATTTTGCAAGATTACAAATAATGGTTGATGATGTCCTTACCTCAGGGTCTCTTTAGGTGAAGTGGCTCTGTTGTCATGTACATAACACACCAGGTTTGCCGCAACGTCCAACTGACTGAACGACTGAATTTTCACGCCGGTGTGTTTGATGTACTCCACATGACCATGTGCTGGAGGTACAGTGATGACGTAGAGCAGCTCCTCCGGCTTGTCAGTGCCGTCTACCGCCAGCAAGACGTCTGTGGTGAGAACCACGCGCTCCCCTCGACTAGACCTCACAGGCTTCAGGAACAATGCTATGTCTCCTGCAGATCAAGAAAAGAACTGACTCTTTTTGTGATAACTCTTGGAATATAGGATGCATATCATCAGGAAATAAAAGCAGCAGCCCACCTTTCTCCAGTTCTTTGACTGTAATGTGGAAGTGCTGAGCAGGAGAGCGGTTCTTGCCGTCCAACAGGTGAAAGACAAAGAAGTCAGCAGCGGGTGCTCCGGGATGACTGGTGTGAACGTACCGTAACAGATTCATATCCAAAACCTGCTGAGAGCAGTTCATTCCTGCAGATACAGACACCCAGTCTGTGCCGACCTGAGGAACAGCACACATTCTGGATATGCTCACACACAAATATATACACTTTCCACCACTTTAATAGGTACATTTTGCTTGCTAGTATCAGGTTGGTCCCCCTTCTGCCTTCAGAACTGCCTTAATTCTTCCTGGCATATATTCAAAAGGTGCTGGAAACATTTCTCAGAGACTTTGGTATTTTTGGCAGTAATAGATTAGATATTTTTCACTGCATATTGAGCAAACTGACCTTCATCTGAATGACCCCATGACTCGGTATGCTCTCAAACACATAGGTGATGTCAGAAGAAGAAGTGTCTTTGTCGTGAGCGCTAAGCACAGCACTGGAGATCAGTCTGGACTCCCCAGCCTCCATCTCAATGCCGGTGTTCCTGCAAATAAATGATAGTGTGTGTTTTTCTTTTGCATGGAGACTTACCACTTAATGTGATAGGCTGTAATGTCTTGAATGTATTGTGTATTGAGCACTTCATAATAATATATATGTTACAACAAATAAACTAATGTATAATTTATTGATGAATGAGCATGATTTACATCAATAATATTTATTTGCAATTACCGTATAATTTGTGGCTCCTCATCATTGACAGGCAGTACTTTAACCTGCACGTGTTTCTGGAGCTGGTGTTTTCCATCAGAGAGCTGAACAATAAATCCGTCCTGCTCACTCTCAGAGTCATCATGTATGTACATCAGAGTCATGCCTGAGGACAGAGTAACACAAAATATATAGTCTGATATATTATTAAAAAATAAAACAAAACAAAAAGGTTGGGGTTAAATATATATATTTACAAATAAACTATATCATCAATATATTGCTTTGACTGTTGTCAAAATGAAAAAACGTAAAATACTTAAAAGTACAGTACCACTCCTGAGGTCGTCCATAGTGAAGTGCTCAACAGGGATCTCAGATCCGCGCTTGTAATGCGTCACAGCATTGCCGTGTGGGACACTCATGATGGAGCCGTGCTGAGGCTGCTGGACTATGCTGAACATTAAACGGTCTCTGGGAACATCAAGATCCACCGCACTGATAATAGATGGGTCCAACTCTTTCATGTCTCCCTCCCGAACCTAAAAGACAAGCGTTGGTCATCACGCCTCAACTGATTAGAGTGTTTCTTGATACAGATCATGCCAAATGTACACACAAACCTTTACGCTTTATTCAGTTATTTAGCTGTAGTATATAGTAGTATATACAAGATTACTCTCTGACTGACTATATTTAGGTTAGTTCAACCTAAAATTCTGTCATTAATTACTCACCCTCATGTCGTTCCAAACCCGTAAGACTTTAGTTCATCTTCGGAACACAAATGAAGATATTTTTTATGAAATCTGAGATCTTTCTGTCCCTCCATTGACAGTCTAAGCAACTACCACTTTGACTCCCGAGTTCCTGCAGTTCTTCTTAGGAGATATCCAGGGTTTCACTTGTCTTTGACTCCAGAGTTCATCAAAATATCTTAAAACTTATCCATATGAATTGAGCGGTTTAGTCCAAATTTTCTGAAGAACTCGATTGCTTTATATGATAAACAGATTTAATTTAGGCTTTTATAGGAGGAATTTTATTATAGCTTTTATTGCGAGGAACCAAATGAGGTTCATTCTCGTGTTACGCATCGTGTTTGAGTTTCCGCAAGAAGCAATGAGGTTTGTTCTCGAGCGTCAAGCATGTTCGGTTGAGCTTCTGTTTATGTTCGCTGATCAATGTTTATATTTGAATATAAGCCTAAATTAAATCTGTTCATCATATAAAGCTATCGTGTCTCTTCAGGAAATTTGGATAAAAAACGCTCAATTCATATGGATTAGTTTTACGATCTCTTTATGAACTTTTTAAAGCGTCAAATTGGTAGTTGCGTAGCTGTCAATGGAGAGACAAAAATCTCTCAGATTTCATCAAAAAGATCTTAATTTGTGTTCTGAAGATGAACGAAAGTCTTACGGGTTTGGAACAACATGAGGGTGAGTAATCAATGAATGAATTAAAATGTAACTGTAATTTGTTATTTGATATTACATTTAAAGTAAATCAATGTTGTCCAAACCCTGTCACGCCTAGTGTTGAAATAAATCCTCTTCTAATTTCTTAAATAATGGTTTATAAAGTTACCATAACTTGCATCATACTCCTTTTACTATACTTTACTATACGAACTCATCAAGAATCTCCGTACTCTACATGCATCCAGACTCTTGCTCATCACCAAAGCCAATGCAAGTATTCGTTTATCCACTTTAGATACGTCTCTAAGTTTTGACCCCTTTATGAAGGTGATTTCAATTCTCTGATGTTCTTGTTAGGATGTGGTTAACTGATTGCCATTCTTTGTTCTCGCTTTTACTTTACTTTTCTCTCTCTGTATATACAGTATGTGTTGTGCTTAGTTTAGCTGTATGATCCCAGTAGTTTCATTTATTAAAACTTGTTCTATTCACAATTAATTGTCTCTGTGTTTGCAGTTCACAAATCAAAGTTACTTAAAGGTTTGATCTTGCAACATGCTTTTGTTCTGTAATTACTATATAAGCCTTCTGAAAGCTAAAACCTGTTAGAATTAATTATACAATTTTCCCAATTTGCTACACATCCGTGTCATTTATGAATTTCTGACTGACCGTGATGTTTCTGGCCAGGAAGTCTGGAATCTCATCATTGGTCGGACTGATGATGATGTAGAACGGGACTGAAGAGGATTGCTGTTTCCCGTCAGACACATGCAACATGAGCTGGTCAGTGGTCGGCTCCATCCTCTGGTGTCTAGACTGAACATAGTTAATGTGTCCATTCAATACATCCCTGTAGGTGAAAGAGGCTAAACGAGGGGAAAAACAACAATTCAGGCTCAATGCAACACAATGCAATGACGCCAATTTTGTTAAAGTCATATTTTAAAACAGTCAAATGCACATAACAGAACTGACTCACCGATACTGATTCCCATGTTGCTCTTTTCAAATCCTGGACTGGGCAGGATGTTCTCTATGTAGCCAAACTGTGGAGGAGCAACCAGGATGAGCTTAAGATCGTCTGGAGCAGAGTCTTGGTCTTCAACTCTCAGATGGGTCGTTGTGATAGAGGCTGACCCTCCTTCATTCACCACAAACACCTCCCCTGATGTGAGGGAAAAAAGTGTCATGGACCCTAACATGTCAGTATGCTACAATATCCCTTGTGAAAAAGAGGTGCGCTTCATGTACTTCATATGTACTTGTAGTGTACTTGTATATTTTAAAAAAAAAACTACTTGGAAACAATAGAACATAATGAAATTCAGGGCCACTTAAAGGTGGGGTATGTGATTTGGAAAACGACCGGCAGATTTTGAAATACACAAATCAAATGGTCCTACCTTCTTTCCTCCAACGCTGGCCCTGACTGGGTCACGCGCGCTGGGGGGAGGGGGGTGTGGTACGACCATTTGATTGACAAACTTACTGTCCAATGATTCTAGGTGGTCTTGGAAATGATTGGCTGAAGTTTTTCGAGTCCTGCCCGTTCCACAGGTGACTAAATTGCTTAATTTTCATTTCAGTGCTTTTAACTCAGTGGCTGTAAGTGGGTTAGTAATAGGATTTCAAGTTATTTTGAAAAAATGGACAAAAAAGAGAATCACATACCCCACCTTTAAGTGTACTTTCATGACTCTTTCTTTACACAATTGTGCCCTTTGTAATAGTGTCAGATTTCCAATGTCAAAAGTCATCAAAGGTTTCATTTAAAATACATTTAAAATCAGAATGTATTATAATCTTTTGTTTTACATTTTTTAATACACATGTAAAGTTAATATACTTTAATTATACTAAATTGAAACTTCTTTATTACTAATGTGTAATTGCAAATAAATTTAAATACCGGGCATGCAAGTTTTAATAGAAATGACATTAGTTTACCATAAATGCTTGTCAGTACATTAGGCGGCACACTTTAACCATATTTCAAAGACAATAAAAGCAATTATGAAATTACATATAAAGATGTACTAACTTAAATGGGTCCAAAAACACTCTTAAGTTCAACTAACTGGATTTAATATAAATTTAAACTATAATATATTTTCATTTAATTGCAATTAACGCTAGTTACGCATGTAATTGTGGTTCTGTGAATTCTGGATGACCGCCAGAGGCAGTGTAAACACTATGGATTATCGCAGCGCCAGCTAGATAGGTCGAGAGAATATACCAACAAAGTCACGTGGCGTGACGTATGCTGAGCCCTGGAGGGTAAAGCTACAGTAAGCTCAGCACTCTACCTCGGTACGCCTTTCTCGCGCATTCCGAGTGACTGAGAACTCTGGCGGTCATCCAGAATTCACAGAACCACAGTTACATGCGTAACTAGCGTTCTGTTTCATTCTTACTGACCGCCAGAGGCAGTGTAAACACTATGGATGACACATACCAACATAGTCATGAGGAATGCCCCCCACCTGAAGAAATCAAGGCTGCTCCAGAACTAACGGCATGAGCAGCAGCAATGTTGACCTTATAGAACCGAGCAAACGTGCATGGAGAAGCCCAGGTAGCGGCAGTGCAGATATCCACCAGGGAAACTCCCCTAAAAACAGCCCATGAAGATGAAATGGCCCTAGTGGAATGGCAAGCTAGTCTCCAGGGCAGTGGTCTCCCTGCTGCCTTGTAAGCCAGCGTAATGGTCTCTACTATCCAGTTCGACAACCTCTGCTTCGACACTGGAGCACCTTTCTTCACACCACCATGGCAGACAAATAACTGGTCTGACTGTCTAAATTGAACAGTAGAGTTCACATAACACTTCAATGCCCGAACAGGACACAAAAGTTGGGCACTTGAATCAGACCCTGAAGAAGTCTGAAAGGAGGCCAGTTCAATGTGCTGATTTATGAACTGAGGAAGAAGGACCTTCGGAAGAAAAGAAGGATTGGGTCGTAGAACCACCCCGGAGTCATCTGGTAACCAACGCAAGCACAGTTCACTAACAGACATTGCGTGCAACTCACTGACTCGTTTCGCAGTAGCAATAGCTAACAAAAAAAAAGTCTTTAAGGACAACCATTTAATGTCAATGCTTTGCAAGGGCTCAAATTGGGGTGAGCACAGGAATGCAAGCACGAGCGACAAATCCCACACAGGAAAATGAGGATTCCGAGCAGGATTCAGACGGCGCGCGCCCTTAAGAAAACTGCAGACAAGACTGTGAGAGCCAAGAGAAGAGCCACCAACTGGAACATGATATGCAGAAATGGCAGCAACGTACACTTTCAATGTGGAAGCTGCTTTTCCTTGCTCCAGTAAATGCTGAAGAAAGCTTAAGATACTTGGAATATCGCATGTTGCAGGAACGAGCCCCCGTTCCTCACACCATGCAGAAAAAAGCTTCCAACGGGAAGCATAAATCTGTCGTGTGGAAGAAGCCCTAGCATTGGAGATGGTGTGAATAACAGCAGGGTCACAACGCTCCAGGGAAGGGGTTAACCCAATGGCCAGACCCAAAGCTGCAGATGAGTCGGGTCCGGGTGCCAGACACTGGCCTCCAGCTGGGAGAGGAGGTCCTTCCTGGGGGGAAGCTTCCATGGATTGCCTGTCAGAAGTCTCAGCAATAAAGGAAACCACGGTCTGGCTGGCCATCGTGGTGCCACGAGTAACACTCTGTGCTTGCACAGGGAGATCCTGTGCAACGTCTCCCATAACAGAGGGATAGGTGGAAACGCATAGAGCAGGCAGTTCGGCCATTCGTGAGACAGTGCATTCTGGCCCAGGGGGCTGGACACTTCTGTCCTTGCGAACCATAACCGACAGTGAGTGGTCATCTCTGAAGCAAAAAGATCCACTTCTGCTCTTCCAAATCGTAGCCAGATCTCCTGCACTACATCTGGATGAAGCCTCCATTCTCCTGGATGTACTTGATCCCTGGAAAGAGCATCTGCTGTCTGATTGCACGCTCCTGGAATATGAGCTGCCCTCAGTGAAGCGAGTCGTGGCTGACACCATGTCAGAATCTCGTGAGTCAGCAATAGAGACCTGAGGGATCTCGTGCCGCCCTGGTGGTTCAGATGGAACACCGTCGAGGTATTGTCCGATCGAACAAGGACATGGCGGCCTGTCAGAACCGGCATGAAGTACTTTAGAGCCAAGAACACTGCCCTTAGTTCCAGCAGGTTGATATGTTCTGTGGCCTGGATTGGGGTCCAGCGCCCGCAAATACCCCTCCGATTCCAAGTTGCCCCCCATCCTGTGAGGGAAGCGTCTGTAGTGACCAACTCCCGACGAGAGGGAACAACACCCAGGGGCACTCCTGCCTTTAGGAACTCTAACTGTCTCCACCGCCTCAACGCACATATGCAACGGTGAGAAATCATCACCAGTCGATGGCGATGTCTGGTGGGATCTAGCCGCAAACTGTTGTTCCATAACTGGAGTGGTCTGAGGTGGAGTAAACCCAGGGGCATCACCACTGTAGCCGCTGTTAACATCCCTATCAGTCGTAGGATCACCTCGTACTGCAAGGACACACCCAGGCGAAAGCGAGCCAAAAGTTGCAGAATGTTCACCACACGTTCCTGAGACAGGGAGGCAGACATTAGGCAGGAATTCAGGGTCATTCCTATGAACGTAGTGGTCTGTGATGGAATCAGACGGCTCTTTTTCTCGTTCACAGAAAAACCCAGCTTCTGCACGTGTCTCAAAAGAATTCTGGAGTCTTGTACAGCCTGCTGCTCTGTGGGGGCACAGAGAAGCCAGTCGTCCAAATAAGGAAGAATACGCAGTCCTCTCATCCAAAGAGGGGACAGAGCTGCACTGCACAGGCTGCTCTATTTCCGGAGCACGACCCACCCCGATAGAATCTGCTTCAGCCATAGATGCCAGCGTTCGAGCAATCTTAGAGCGCCGCTTCGGCGGACCAGAACCAGTGAGAGCGTTTGAGAATTCAGCCACAAAATCCTTACATGGTGGCATGGCAAAAGAAGTTGCAGCTGTGGTCTGTCTGAAAAACACATTCGTTTGGGCAGATTGGACAGGTGACTCATCAAGTCCTAGACGAGCAGCTGCCATTCGAAGCACAGCCAAAGTATCCTCGGAGGAGGACTGGGCTTGTCCAGACGACTGAACTGATCCCCTACTAGACCCCTCCGCTGCTGGGTAACCAGTGAAAACAGCCTGAGGTGATGGTTGCGCAGCAACATCCATAGTACCCCCATGATCATGAAAAAAGGAATCTGAAGCACTTGTAGAAAGCACATCAAACTCTGAACGATGAGAAAAACAAGGGGAATCAAGAGACTCTTCCCCAGCTCCTTGATTCTGAACATTCTCATCCTCCTGTGTCATTCTCACAGGTGTCGTAGATGTGACAGGCTGAAGCGAATGAAGCAGGCGTTTCAGCTCTGCCATTTCCGAAGAAAGCATCGACACCGTCATAGAAAGTGAACCTTTCTCAACATGTGAATGTTTATCACCTCGCGATTTGGCCTTCTTAGCTGGGAGAGGAGCACCAGCTGCCGCTGACGCCCTGCGCTTCCGAGAGCGCGAAGGGGGTACATCTAACTGCCCAAGTTTCACTGTTGAATTAGGGTCTAATTCGGCAAGACGGAGCCGTCGTTCCGACATAGGCAAAAGGCTGCAGTGCACGCACGGGTCCGTGAGAGCCTCTCGCAGATGTTGAATACCCAAACACGACGGGCAGATGTCATGACCGTCGTCAGGGAGAAGATTATTAGGGCACAGCTTACAAGTCAGTGGAAAACCAGTGGCGATCGAGCCGTGAGCCATAGTTACTCGCTAATAACACCCTCGGATAGCACCGTAAGGTTAAGTTAAGCGGGAAGAAAAATAATAAAAATAAAAATAAACGATTACCTCTGGAGAACCGACAGGTAATACCGACAAATATCACACGAAAAAGATAAAGTGTCTAAAATGGCCGGCGGATTGAACCGCGGGACAAAAAGTGAAAAATGGATTCAAAAAAAAAAAAAAACAACTCAAAATAGAGTCACGGGAGACCGTTAACTCATAGGCACGGAAAACACAAGCCACCGGATAGCACCGAGAGGCACAGTGTGTCACCGACGAAGCAATATAAACTCACCAAAATGTATTCCAATCCTTAAATGGCCTAGACACGCGCTGTCACAGCTTGTGAGGACGAATCTCGCTGCTCTTGTAAGCTGCACTTGACAGCGCGAATAATCACTCAATCAATACAACCTATCTCAACCAGGCGAGAAAGCGAAAGAGGTAGAGTGCTGAGCTTACTGTAGCTTTACCCTCCAGGGCTCAGCATACGTCACGCCACGTGACTTTGTTGGTATATTCTCTCGACCTATCTAGCTGGCGCTGCGATAATCCATAGTGTTTACACTGCCTCTGGCGGTCAGTAAGAATGAAACAGAACATGCAATTAAGTGTCTGAAAACATTACATTCAGTTCACACTTAAGTTTAAAGAATATTGTTTTTATAAGAAGTACTCTCTTTAAAAGTATGCTAACGTGTAATTCCTTCTCACAAGGGATACGAATGTTATAATACATTGCATGCACTCGTGCATGTTATAATAACATCAGAAAGAAAAGTGTTCCCATTACCAACAGCAATAGATGGTGGTTGGTTGTTCACAGGATAAACGGTGATATTAAGGTCATAGACAGGCAGGGAATTCTGTATTTCAGGTGTTTGTGCACTGAATATAGTGGCTTTGTCACTGCAACAGGAAGGAAGTAGCCCTGATTCTCCATCAGAGATCACAAACGTGATAATGTCATGACGTGGTTGAAGCCCAATCTCGTGTCCTTTAGAGTAAAATTGATATAAATTTGTTACTTCACAGGTTTATGCAAACATTACATTCAATTTGCCCTAGTTTATTCTTCTTTGAATAAGAACTCTTTTTTAAAGTATCCTGAAGTGTACTTTTTCACAAGGGCCAGGGCTCTCAAGTGTCACGCATTGAGCGTGACAGTCACTCATTTTGGTCTTTTGTCACGCACTCCCACCACACATTGTATTTCTCACGCTGAAAAACTATTAAGTATAAAAGATGTAATATGCCGTCACTCTTGCCTGTCTTCAAAACTTGAGAGCCCTGCAAGGGTAGGTCTAAATATGGTTGAATATTAAGTTCAACTACAGAAAGTGAAATAAAAAAGGGAAAGAAATACATTACTACTTTTCTTATATTACCTGTGTGTCTATAGGAAATTAAGCCAGCAGTTATATCTGCTTGAATGAAGCGGTCCACCACGATGCCATTTCTTTGAACTACCCCATGATATGGTTGTCGGGCGATCATATACATCAATGTGCTATCATCACTGTCAGGATCTGTGGCACAGATGTACTCAATGGTGATGACCACTTCCTGTCCCTCTCCACAGGCTAAAATGGGTTTCAAACCTGGCACTAGCACTGGCGCCTCATCATTGACTGGCGTCACCTGTCAAACATGCATCTGTTAGATATCTTCAAGTGTTTCTTTTGTGGTAAAAAGTAATTGCAAGACAAATCTCCATTACCTTGACATGTAGTACAAAGTCAGCAATATTTATCCCATCTGTGGCAATGAATTTAAAATCATCATGTTCTGTCTCAGAGCTGTCATGGCGATATCTGTTGAGACAAAATAGTCAAAACTAAAGATAATGTAGAATGAACCAGCAAGGTCAAATACTACTTAAAGTGTTTACCAAACAAACTATGATGAACCACATCTGACCTAACTTTTAGGCTTTTCAGATCCCTGACTGTAAAAGTCTGGCCTGGACTCATAGGTGTGCCGTCCAGGTAAATACTGCCATGCTGAGGTTTCGTCTTCAGCTCGACGTGCAGAGAGTCCTCGAGCGAGTCCTGGTCCTTTAGACGCATGTGTTCTTCACTCACCCAGCTCTCTCCACCCTCATCCACCGTCAGCTGTCTCACATGTACCTAAAGACAAAAACAAACACATCCTAGCACTCAACTACCAGTTGTGTTTGTGTAGTTCTGATATCTATGATTAATAAAGTGTTACATTTTAAACGGTTTAGAAGAATAAGGTGATAAAAGGTGTAGCATTAGCACCATGCTAATAGTAAAATCAGCTGCTAATTTGAACAAGCACAAAAAATAACAAATAATAATTTATTATTTTATCAATTAATTATATCAAATTATTTTAAAAAGGTGATAACAAGGTGTAGCATTAGGATCATGCAAAATATTGACAGTAAATATTTTAATAACTTCAACATGTTTAAAAAAATGATGATTTCTTATCAAATTATGCAAAATATAATAAATAAAATTATAAAATGGTGATAACACAAGGTGTAGCATTAGGACTATGCTAATCTATTCAGTAAAATCAGTTACTTGAACAAGCTCCAAATAATAATTATTTCTTATAAAATTATATAAAATATAATGCATAACATTATTATAAAATAAACAATATAGTGAATACATCCCTTATGAAAAAGTACACTTGAGTGCACTTGTAGTTGTCATGTTGTGGCTGTGGTGGTAACCACACAACAATGATGAAGCAGTATCCAACACAGTCTTTATTAATAATAATTAACCAAAACAAGCACGCAGGAGAGCACAGGGGTAAAACTAGAAGAAAAACAAACTACACTGTGCGTAAATGAGAACTGACAAAGGAAACACATGGGTATAAATACAGGGGTAGAAAAAGTTAACCAAACTAGACACAGCCTAAAACTAATGTGTAACTATAGAAACAAACGAGAACATAATGTATAACCAGGGAAACCGAAAATAACATTGAGAGCGGTCCACTCAAACATGTCAATCTCTTTCCAGGCAGCTCAACCTAAATCTATATCTCAATCTCTTTTTTTGGCCATTTTACAGTAAAAATTGGATTACCTAGAGCAGAAAAGTAAAAGCACAACTCTACTCAATAAGTACAGGTACCACTAGAAAGTACTATAATTATTATCTGTTCTGGATTGGGTAGATGAGGGCTACCTCAGGTGCCATGTTATCCACTGGCAGGATTGTGATGTTGAAGCAGATTCCAGCGGTCATGCTGCCTTGCTGGTTGGTCACCGACAGGATAAACTGGATGTGCTGGGGGATGGGTCCAATGTCCAGGATGGGAGGCATGTAAGCAACTTTCATGTAGTTGACTGCATTCTATAAAGAGAGGATCATTTACACCTTCAGTTGCTTATTGGGATTTAAATTATATATCCAACCCCAGTTTTAAGTATTTACCTGAGTGAAAAGTCTCAGCATCGGGGCATTCGGGTCCTTTTTAAATTTTGGGATGCTATCAACCAGAAACAACCTTCCTGCATCAGACCCTCTGTAAATCAAAATGTATTAAAGCATTAACATCATTCTGAATTCCTTCAGCACACACATGTTGAGTTATATGCTGCAGGTTTGAATTGAACATGTCCTGCTGTGGACCTCATAGGCTTCTAGTTTCATTTTGTACCCATAGGTGGTGCTGTAGAAAGGTGGGGTGGTTACGGTGTATGTGAGCTCACTATCTGGTGACTCCAAGTCAACAAAGTGCAGCTGTTTCTTGGTCAAGTAGGTGACATCAGTCTCATTGACAACCAAGTGCCTGGTCACACCCGGTGCCTCTTGTGGAGGCTGATCAGGGATTGGCTGGATTTGAATCACAATGACCTGCAAAGATTACCTGGTTAGTGAATAAAATGTGAACTCTGAGGAAAGTCAGATTAGAGGAAACAGCAAAAAGATGCTAATACCTTCAGTTTAACATAGTTTAGGAAATCTGGAACTTACCTGAGGCTCTGAAAGATTAGGAGGGTCATGAAAATCAGAGAGCACCACCTCAAAAGAGTCATCAAACACCTCACTGCCTGAGTGCCGATAGTAGATGATGGAATGGAAGAGGTCCTTCTGAAGAAAACGGATAACAGGGTATCCTGAAAAAAAAAAAACTTTTTGCAGTGGTATTTAAAGTAACACCAAGTAACTTTTCCTCTTCGGTCGCCCTACTGGTTGGAAACGAAATTGTCCATTGCCGCTGTTGTAAATAATTTAGCTTACCGTCGCACGTGCGCTCACTGTTTATCCAGCACCGGCTTTAGAATGAACGATGTCTACAGACAAGGTAGAGTATGTTACATGATTTCATGAAAGGATGATGTATTGCGACATCAGAAACGAAGAAAAACGAAATAATGACTATTGTAGCGCTTGACGTAAAGCAGTCGAATTTTGTAGTTCTTTTTGTGGTCGGGTTCCTACCCAAACCCGAAGTTACATAGTGCCAGTAAAAGCGACACAGACCCCGTCAGGCTATGGCAGAAGTGCCTTTCACCCTGTTACGACTTGATGAACCACTGATAAGATTTTGGAAACATTATTTTAAGGTAAAAATGTTACATAGTGTTGCTTTAAAGGATGCCTGAGGACAGTCAGTTATCCAAGAATGAATTCAATTATTTACATGTTCTAAAGCAAATGTAAATGCTGTTTGTTGGGGTTTGTGGGTGCTTTGCTAGTTAAGTGCTATGGTGTTACTAGGTGGTTTCTATGGAGTTGTATATATGGCTTATAGGGCGTTGCTACAATAGGTGGTTGCTAGGGAGTTTTCGGTGGTTTCTAGGATGTGTGTTATGATATTATGGGATGGTTAGTAGGGTGTTACTAGGTAGTACCTAGGGTGTTCTGGGTGGTTACTAGTGAGTTGCTATTTGATTTAAAGGCACACTATGCAGGAATTTCGTTTTTGTCAAACAGTGACCCCTAGAGTCGCTGTGGAGTACTTATATTTAACGTTGCTGTCGTAAATAAATACCACTCACGCAGAGCGTCTCTGCCATAGACTGGTCTCTGCACTCACAGCCTGATACCCCCTTTGAAGCTGTTATATTAAGGTACAAATATTGCATAGTATGCCTTTAAATAGGATATACAGCGCTAAAATGTGTTTTTGAACTCAATCTGAGCGCTTGTGTCCGCTGCTATCAGTGTCATGGATGGCTGCGCGTGCGCAGTCTTCACTCGGACGCGCTCTTCCATCTATTGCCGTTGCGGAGACTCTCTTTTCATTCCAATAAAATCACAAAATAAAATGCACAAAAACGTGTGTGTCCCTTCTTGATATAGACTGTAATCACTGATGAATATATTCAGTTTTGATGAGAGAAAAAAAACTTAGAACCTGGCAGTAACACGCTTGGCAAAGATCTACCACTAGACCATTAAAGAACTCAAACAAAACTTGCGGATCGATGCATTTATTTATGGGTTGAGCAGAGAGGCTGCACAGTTTGACAAGTTTGTACCCAGCACTTCTGAAAATGCACTTCCGAACGCGTCTCTGTCCCCAGCACATTTCAAACCAAACTGACGCCCGTGCTTTACTGTCTATGCGCCGGTGCCTAGCCGGCCGGATTCTGGATGGAAGCGTGTATGTGTGCAGTGCCGTAAAGCAATTCGTTACATCGCGAGAGCTGATATGGGTGGGGGGGGTGGGGGGGGGGGGGGGGGGGTGAGACGACCATTCCAATAACTCCGAAGCTGTTCAGTTAAGCTAAAAAAACTGCAAAGTTCGCCTTTAACTGGTGTTATGATTGGCTTCTAAGGCAGTTGCTAAACAAGTTACCTGGGCATTACAAGACAGTGCTAGAGTGTTCTAGGTGGTTAATATATAAAGTGAAATTAAGTGATTTGGCTCATACTACTAATCTAAAAACATGCATTTAGAGTATGTTTTAGTTTTCCTACAACCCTTTTCCTCACCTGTTATCCCAGGACCAGGCATCTTCATGATTTCTCCTGCCTGAGGAGGTCTGGTGATGTTGAACATGATGTAGTCATCACTTGAGTCCATATCACAGGCTTGCAAAATGGATCCTCTCAAAAGACCCGTCTGACCTTCAGACAGCTCCAGCACCATATTAGTAATGAGGAAGGGTGGACTGTCATCTTTGGGCAGGACGTTGATGGGAAACTTGTGTCTAGTTTGATGTAAGCCATCAGTAATCCGGAAAACTATATAATCTTTAGTAGTGTCACTGTCATCATGATGGTAGTGTACCGCACCATCCTTAATATCCTTCACAGTGAACATGAAACCTTTTCCACCTAACATACAGATAAACATGCAATGGTAGTGAGAAGATTTGGTGCAATAACAGATTAATATTTCCAAATTGAGGAGTGGGGAAATCATCTGTATGTGTACCTCTAACAGTTAGTCTGCCATGCTGCAAGCCATCCACAGTGATGATCCTCACAGCCTTCAGGTTGTCATTGTCAACAATCTGCAGCTGATCCCATGTGATTGGACGGGATTGACCTTCCAACAGACTGAGACCTATTCATTGATAGAAATAGGGAGAAACTCATTTGTCTGGCATTCATTACACATCCTAATCTTTTAGATTATCAGGTACTGTAACTTTCTGAAATTTCCTTCAGGGTTCAAATAATTGTCTGGGATTGATGATATTTCCCTGGGATTTATTCACGCCACTGCGGTTTTGTGCGATCTTTAATAGAGAAAGTTAATTTAATTTCACAAACAGCCCACTACCCTTTACATTCATTGTGATTTTGGCAAGTAAGACATATTCTTATAATCTAACATGTTCCCTTAGTACACTTGAGTGTACATTTAAACTTAAGTGTGAACTGAATGTTTTTGAACACTTAATTGCAATTTAATAAAAAGTATTGTAGTTTATTAAATGCCATTAATGCCTTTTTTGACACACTTAAGTAGGACATATTGTTATATGAAACTTACTTTTTTTGTCTTAATAGCTTGTCTTAAAATTGTCTAAATATTTTTAAAATGTACTGTCGAATGTACTGACAAACATTTAAGGTTAAAAAAAACTTTAAATGTAATTTCTATTGAAACTTACATTTCATGTATTTGAATACATTTGTAATGATGAAGTTGCAATCTAGTACATTTAAAATATTAAAGGGTACCTATCATGGAATTTTGAAAATTACCTTTCATGTAGTGTGTAACATAGATCTAAGTGAACGAAAACATCCTGCAAAGTTTTAAATATGAAAGTTCACCGTATACAAAGTTATTGTCTCTCAAAAGTAAGAGTCGACTCTGAGTCGCTGATATGAATCGATAGACGAACGATGCATTTTCTCTAACTTTCGTACGTCACTTGTACAAGTAATTTGAATAAGATACGCCCACTCATTGCGCGCGCCATACACCAGTGAAAACAACATGTCGATGAGCTGTTCTGAAGTGCGAATCAAAAGCGAACTTTTTTTTCACTGCCCAGGAACGAGCATGTGAAGAATCAGTGGCTAGAGTTTATATTTACAACTGTACCACACAAGTATAGCCACCTCGAGCTGTGTTCGCGTTATTTTAATGAGGATTCCTTTACAAACATAAATGCTTTTATGGATTCGCGAGCCGAATCACAACCTGTAAGTACTATTAATAATTGTTGCTTTTATGGGTTTTATAGCATGCTCAATAAGTGTGTGTGTGTGTGTGTGTGTGTGTGTGTGTGTGTGTGTGTGTGTGTGTGTGTGTGTGTGTGTGTGTGTGTGTGTGTGTGTGTGTGTGTGTGTGTGTGTGTGTGTGTGTGTGTGTGTGTGTGTGTGTGTGTGTGTGTGTGTGTGTGTGTGTGTGTGTGTCAGTTACGCTCAGCGCTTAGGTCTCCAAGCTGTGTGTGTGTTTTTTGAAATATGTCAAATGTTTTTCGTTGTTATTGGAGTTGTCATAAAGAATAGAGCGTATTGTAGTACTGCAGTGCTTTATCAATATGTTTAAGCTTCCAATCACCGCAGATTAGCGTCACGTAAAGGCGGGGTTTGAAAAATGAGTCGACAAACGAATCATTTGGGAATCGCTGAGCAAATCAGGTAAAAATAAATGCATATTATAAGACAACAAAAGTGTTTTTTGTCATTGCATGCATGTAAAACTGTTGTTGAGGACTCCCAGAACAACATAGGAACATTTTAAATGCCATAATAGGTACCCTTTAAAATTATCTTTAAATGTGATATTGAATAACTCTGCAGTTAAAATTATAATCAAATACTCTACATATGCTTTAGTAGTCAACACATCAAAATTAATGTACTTCATTAAAGCACGAATACATATTATTAAACATAATGATTTAAAAAGTACTTGGTAAAACCTTTAATCTAACATTATAACAAAGTTAAATTAAAAGTCTATTTAAGTGTGTTAAAAAGCATATTACATTATTTTGTTATTTTACAAATCTTAAAAAAATAAATCTTACACCCAAAATAACATGTATAACATCAGTTTGGACATCTTATTTTGCTTTAACTTAACTTAAAGCTAAACTTATTTCATTTACATGGAACAAGTCCTATATTTGGGGAGGGGGGTCTCCACCTTTCAAATGTTCTGTTAAAGAAAAGATTCTTAAGCAAAGCACTGAGATGAGAACAGAGCAACATGTCTATGTCTATTGGAAAATGATGCACAATACAGACCCATGTTCCATGATACTCTTGGTGCATTGGTTTCAGCCGTCCTGATTGACACGTGTACCATCACAGGCTGGCTTTTCTCAAAGTAGAAATCATGCACCTCAAACTCCACCTAGTAGAAATGAATACATAACTACTGCATTATATCGAGTTAAATAAAATCATTCTGTTTAACATCAAGATAGTATAGTTCCCCCAAGTGCTAAATAGTATTGAATATTCAGATCTTAATAGGGTAGACTTTCATGACTATGTTTCTTAACACACTTAAGTACACGTCAAATTAACAGTTTTAAAGCTTATGTTTTAATAATCTTTTGTCGTGCTTTAAAGAAGTATATTAATTTGGATTTGTTGACTAACATACTAAAGCACATGTAGAGTACTTACATTATAAGGATTATAATTTTAACTTTAGTGTGTTGTTTGATATTACATTTAAAGCTGCAGTCCGTAGTTTTTTTTCTTTGTCGCCATCTCTGTTCGAAATCTGCAATTGCAGTTATTCGCGGAATTATCAACTTTACGTGGGTTGTGTCTCAGCGCGGATGAATCCAATGTTTTGAGGAGAATGTGCCGCCGGTGTGGAGACTGTCATTCAGAATCACAGATTCTACTTTTTGAAAGTATGACAAACATAAGAATTTTCACCGGAAAATGTCACCTGAACAATTAAGTAACATCCACTTTTGTTTTGACCAACTAAGGGAAAAATGCATTGCAGTAAATCGCGCTGATTAAATCTAACGATCGCTTATCATATCACGTCAAACCGTGCAAATTATAATTAATTCTCAAATTGTTAATGTTAACAACATCAGCATTGCGTGACTACATTTAATGCCCTGCCAATATTATCCTTGTTTTCGCATGAGCCGGATGCAGCCTCTTTTTTTCTGTAGCAACTCCAAAGTCTTTTGCATTTTACAATGGGTGAATCTATAGTTGTCGTTTGAACCTTTCTGGATCCGCCATCAAATTGATAAGTTTAATTAAATAAAGTGCTGTGTGAAAAGGCTATAAATCTCCACCTCCAGCATCCTCACACGCAATATCCTACTAGATGAGACTCCTCCTTTATGTGTACAGATGTGTGACGTAATGACGCAAAGACATGCTTGAATTTCCACGGAAATCCACCAGTACCACTGGAATTAAAAACATTATTACAAGCTTACCGTTTTGAATCGAGCTAAGACAAGAAGATAGTTTTAAACACTGGCTGGTTATGTACTTGCTCAAACATTTATTTTAGATAGTTTTTAACCAAAAAAAGTTACGGACTGCAGCTTTAAATTTAAAATATTTTATATATTAATATCTTAACATGCAGTGTCAGAAAACATTACAGTCGGATCACACTTTAAAATATAATATGTAAGTACTCTGTAAAAGTATGCTAAATCGTATATTTTCCAGAAGGGTTACCTCATAGTTCCTACGCTGCGTGTGACTGGAGTTTGGAGGCTGGTAGCTGATCAGCATGTCGTTGAGATCCATCCAGGAGAAGGAGGAGATGGGTTTGGTGTGATCAGACAGATGAGTAATGAAGCCCTCTTTAGGGGGGTTAGTGATGTTGAACACCAGCCTCTGTTTGGGCGTCTCATCATCCTCCGCATCCAGAGTTGCAGTAGAGAGAGGAGTCAGAATGAACTGGTCCACCTCTAAGATGAACATGGACATGAAAGCAGGCTTGGGTGGCTGGTTGGGCATAGCGTCTTTTATGGTTACCGGGATCCAGGCCTGCTCTGACTGAATGGGAGGTGAGCAGAACTAGTGTTAATAATGTAGTAAAAAAACTTGTTTAATTAAAAAATGCTTTTATTTTAGAATGTACACCTGAATTATGCTTCTGCTACGAGTGTCTATGAGATCCAGTCTAATTGCGATGTAATCTATGTCTGGAGATGGAGGGTCGATGTGGTGGTAACGGATGCCCATCACGAGGAAATCATTGCATGGTACTTTGATGATCTTCAGCAGTTTAAGACCCTTTAGACAGTCGTCACTTTTACAATGAGCTCGAGCTTTGTTATCTGCAGGGGGACAGAGAAAATTATGTCCCAATATTAAACTACAAAACAGATTAGTCGTTTTTTCCCCAGATATTATAATGCTCAAATGAAATCATATTTTGAAGTATTTTCAAGAACACTTATGGTCAGAAGTTTAAAACAATTCAGCAAAACTATTCTGAGGTATAGTGTGACACCGAAGACTGGAGTAATGAGTGGTGAAAATTCAGCTTTTCATCACATTTTTAATTACATTTTTATATATATATTTAAATTGAAAATTATTGTTTTAAACTGTAATAATATTTCACAATATTAATGTTTTTGCCGTATTTTGGATCAAATAAATGCAGCCTTGGTGAGCATAAGAGACTTTTTCAAAAACATTAAAAAAAAAAATTATTCAATAACTTTTAGCCAGTAGTGTATTCTAAAATCCTAAACATTTTAAATATATAATTAGTAAATAAATAAGGTGATACTATCAGCTGTTCTGGTATTCCTTCCAATCCAAAAATTGTCTGCCAAAAATAGTTTATTACAGCATATATCTAAATTTTCATTTGTGTATAATTGTATTAAGATAAAAATGGAATATTATAATGGAATATTTTAGCAACCTTTAGGTTTCCTTTCACATGAATTTGACCTGATGGAATCATTTTTAAAGGGCATATGTGCAGAAGGAAAGTAGGAAAACTGGACAAATATTAATATGTTATGATTTTACCCAGCTGTCTTCGAAGAGGAACAAAGCTATCTGGTTCATCTCCTCTCGGTCCCTCTGGTTGTTCCGGTTCCCCGGTGACTAGTTGACCGTGAACAGGTAGATGTGTCTCCAAAGTTGTCATCTGAACTGTGCACTCAATGTTATGTCGGTGTTCATAGTGGAAGGACACAACATTACCGTCTAGGATATTGGAGAGGCCATAAAACTCTGGCACCTCGAGACTCTGTGATCCAAACCTAATCACATTACAGTCAGGCTCCATGATTTCAACACTGAGAGAAAACAGCTCACTGTAGGTCTCTGTCTCTGTAAATCTAAACATAAACAAGTCTTCATGAAATGTCCTCTTAAAGACAAAAAGTTTACTATCTGTCTTTTAAAACAATGTCTTCCACAAATATTACCATATACAGTACTGTTTTTATTTACAGCAGCATGAAAAACGTACCTGTACAGACGAAGTTTAACAGTATCCTCTTTTAAAATCGGACATCCATTATGAGTGTATTTTACTTCATCTGCCAAATAGTGACAGTCAAAAACCTATCAAATGAGAAATAGTTGTAGAAAGAACAGAAATTAAAGGTGCAGTAAGCGATTTCTGAGAAACGCTGGTGAAAGTTGTGGTATCTGTCAGGAGTTATTAAATAATGAAGAATATGGGACAGGAGTAGCAAACTTTATCCATCTTTATTACTCTTTCACTTCAGGCACATTAGGCTACGTCAATACACAACACTTTAAAATATCAGTCACAATATATTTCACTTATGAACATAACAACAGTGGATTGGACCGAGCGACACAACACTCTTGTAGCCAATCAGTAGCAGGGGGTGTGTCCACTCATGATGGGGGAGGAGAGAGAGAGAGCAAGAGGGAGATTTGAAGAAGGACTGTAGAAAGAAAGATGGCTGAGAGACATTACACAAGAGAAAAGGTCAAAGGAATATCACAGGAGAAAAAAAGGGTTATGGTCAGACAAGAGCTTTAGAACCTATTTTATTTTGCCTCGCTTTTAAATATCGTTTTAAATATCAACAGTGTTTCTCAGAAATCGCATACTGTACCTTTAACTTAAATTAGCACCACACAATCCTGATATACCTAATAACCTGTTATGAACTGTTATGGCATTAACAAACCTGAATTACAAACAGAAAAGTAAAAAAAAAATATTGTTAACTTAAACTATTAAAATTGTCACACAGAGTGTGAATTGTTTTAATTATTTGAAATAAAGGTGAAATAAATTAAAATACAAATATTGGATGAAAAACTAAACTTCTGTCGACATGATGCCGTTGAACTGCAGAGCTGAGGCAAACATATCCACATCACTATGATCAGATGCTTTCTTAACCGCCTTTCTCTCATCGCTGTCAGTTTTGTTGTGAGTTTATTTTGTTATTGAGAGAATATGCATATTCTTTTACATAGCAAAGAACGAAACAATAACTTTGCCATAGTTATATAGAGGGGCATTGGATCTCGTTCAGTCTTTTTTATGTTACGAGTGCGAGCACGAACAATAAGTTGCTTGCTGCAGTTTACTTAATGGCCACCGGTGTCACTAAAAACAATTCTACAACTTTTAATTTGACATTATTACATAGTGCATGTTTTACAAGTATGTTAAGACACAGTCATGCAAGTTTACTCTCTTTAAGTACACTTTTGTGCATTTTTTTTCCATATTACATTATCTGCATATTTAGTTTTTAGTTTTAAAAATATACCTTTAACGTTAAAGATGAACTGAACTGAAATTTGAAAAAAGGTGATATAACAGATGTATTTTATTTATTATCATTGGTACAATTATTAAAATGGTAGAATTTGTTAAAAGGATAAAACTGTACGTTGAAAATGTTGTTTTTGTTACACGGGCGCCGCCATGTTGGATTTCAACATTCGGCTACGTCACTGGCATGGTAGGCTACTCCGTTGCCAATCAAATCTGCGCGCACGGCAGAAAAGGAGAGAGCGAGAGACCTTGCGTGTGTGTGCAAATGTGTGTGTGTTCCTCATGAAACGCATGTTAAGACACCTCACAACCCAACAAAAAGAGATACCTCCTTGAAATGACTTCTTGCAAGTTAGGCTGTCTGCAGGCTGGATGTAACGTTAACGTCACATACACAAAACATGTACATTCACTTACACGAACATAGCGTTCAACAAAACGGAGACGGACACACTCGGCATTGATTGAAATTGAGCCACAAAACCAAGCTAGATACGAAACATCCAACCTAGGGAAAGGGCTAGCAGCTAAACACGTTGGAAGAACTTTTGTCAAACTCCACAATCTAGCCATCACTCCGACCATATAAAACTGTATAAATAAAGGACTCCGACGATATCACAGATCGATAATAATGCATTTACTAGCTGCTATCTAAACCACAGCAGGTCTGTAAATGTCCATCTCTACTCACCCTGAAGCTGATGTTCATCGTTTCAGAGCACATTGTTGATGCAGAGGGAGTTCAACTCGCAGAAATCGTCTCGGTTACGTATGTAACCCTAGTTCCCTGAGTAGGGAACGAGACGCTGCGTCATCGCTGTGGGAACGCCCCTGCGTTGTGCGTCCTGAAGCACGTATCAAATTAGCCCAATGGAGAGATGGAACGTCATAGGCGGGTGACGTCATCGACCAGGAAACTATAAAGCACCCCAAACAACACAAGCACATCAGCTTCTGATAAGCCTGAAGGAAGCGCTAACGGGAGTGCCGGGAGTATGGCAGAACGACGCAGCGTCTCGTTCCCTACTCAGGGAACTAGGGTTACATACGTAACCGAGACGTTCCCTTATCCTAGGGAACTCGAGCTGTGTCATCGCTGTGGGAACGCGAATACCCACGTCGCCATAGGAGCAAGTGACCGTCATGTGAGAACTAGCGCACAGAGGACGAGAGCACCTGTGCCCCAGGGGTAGAACTTAAGTCTAGATCATAGAACTTAATAAAAGTATGTGGTGAGGACCATCCAGCCGCATCACAAACATCACTTAGGGAAACTCCTGACAAAAGAGCTTTAGAAGCAGCCATACTCCTAGTAGAGTGCGCTCGTACAGCCAAAGGTGAAGGCTGACCAGCTGACTCATAAGCAAGTGAGATAGCCTCAACCACCCACTTGCTCATTCTCTGTTTAGACGCGGGACACCCTTTCCTGGGTGGCCCAAAACACACAAATAGTTGTTCTGATTTTCTCCACAGGGCAGCTCTGTGGACATAGGCGTCTAACGCCCTAACAGGGCAGAGCAAATTAAGTTTCTCCTGGTCAGATGACTGAAATGGAGGAGGACAGAAAGCCTGCAGAACTGTAGGTCTAACAACATTAGTAGGGACCTTGGGAACGTAACCTGGTCTAGGATACAGAAAAGTCTTAACCATGCCAGGCGAAAATTCCAGGCACGAGGGTGAAACCGACAGAGCCTGCAAATCTCCGATTCTCTTTAGGGAGGAGATAGCAAGAAGAAAGACAGTTTTAAGAGTGAGAAACTTCTCAGGATTTTCTTCGATAGGTTCAAACGGAGCTAGGGAAAGACCTTCCAATACAATGGCCAGATCCCAGGAAGGCACCCTCGTGCGAACTGCTGGCCTCAGCCTCAAAGTGCCACGAAGGAAACGAGTTATAAGCGGGTGTCTCCCAAGAGAAACTCCACTGAAAGGGACATGGTAAGCAGCTAGTGCCGCCACGTACACCTTTAGTGTGGAGGGGGATAACCCTGCGGAGAAGCGCTCCTGCAAGAATTCCAGCACTGCACCCACTGGGCAGATAACTGGGTCCTCCAGGTGTTCTCCACACCAAGAAGTGAAAAGCTTCCATTTCAAGGCATAAAGCTTCCTCGTGGATGGAGCTCTGGAGTGAAGAATGGTCTCAACAACCTCGGTTGAGAGACCGGCATCTATGAGCTGGGCCCCCTCAGAGGCCAAGCCCACAACTTCCATAATTCTGGGCGAGGTGAAATATCGAGCCGCCCGCCTGAGAGAGTAGGTCCCTCCTGACGGGGAGCTCCAAAGGAGAGCCGTCCAGGAGAGAGACCAGGTCTGCAAACCATACTCGGGCCGGCCAGAACGGGGCTACTAGTAGCAGACTGACCCCGTCCCGGCGAACCCTCTCCAGAACTCCCGGTAGCAGAGCAATCGGGGGAAAGGCGTACAGACGTGACCTCGGCCACGGCTGCACCATAGCGTCCAACCCCAGAGGGGCTGGATGACTGATGGAGAACCATAGATGACAATGCGTGGTCTCCTTGGAAGCGAATAGGTCCACCTCGGCGCGACCGAAACTCAACCAAAGGAGCTCCACCACCTCGGGGTGGAGTCTCCATTCCCCCGGCCTCGGCCCCTGCCTCGACAGGGAGTCCGCTACCATATTCAAATACCCAGGAAGATACATTGCTCTGAGTGACAGTAATCTCCCTTGGGACCACAGGAGGATCTGACGGGCCAACTTGTAAAGCCGGCGAGACCGCAGGCCCCCCTGATGATTTATATAAGAGACCACCGACGTGTTGTCTGACTGAACTAACACATGATGACCTCTCAGGTCTGCTAAGAAGTGTTTCAGAGCCTGAAACACGGCCAACATCTCTAGACAATTTATGTGCCATGATAGATGATGGTCCTGCCACAGACCTTGGGCTGGGCGACCACTCATGACCGCCCCCCACCCTGTGAGGGAAGCATCCGTCGTTAGCGTTACGCGACGACAAAGAGCCCCCAACACAGGACCTTTGGATAGGAACCAAGTTTCTTTCCACATGACCAGAGCCCGAAGGCAGCGCCGCGTGACTTTGATCGTGCGGAGCGGATTGCCCCTCGGGGAGAACCCCTTGGTCCTGAGCCACCACTGTAGCGGTCTCATGTACAACAGGCCGCAAGGTATAACGTTGGACGCTGCTGCCATCAGACCCAACAGTCTTTGAAACTGCTTTACAGTGAGCAGCTGGCCTAGCTTTACTTGTTTCACAGCTGAGAGAATCGAAGCGATGCGGGTCGGAGAGAGTCGCGCCCGCATCGAAACCGAATCCCAAACGACCCCCAGAAAAGTGGTCTTCTGAGAAGGAGATAAAACACTCTTCTTCGCGTTCAGCCTCAACCCCAACTTCCTGATATGACCGAGAACGACATCTCGATGCCGAACCGCCATCTGCTCTGACTGAGCTAAAATCAACCAATCGTCGATGTAATTGAGGATACGAATGCCCTGAAGCCTCAGAGGCACTAAGGCTGCATCCATGCATTTTGTGAAAGTGCGAGGAGATAAAGCTAGGCCAAATGGAAGAACCCTGTACTGGTACGCCTCGCCCCCAAAGGCGAACCTCAGGAACTTCCTGTGTTGTGGAAGGATGGAAATGTGGAAGTACGCGTCTTTTAGATCTATCGTGACAAACCAGTCCTCGGATCTGATTTGTGACACAATCTGCTTGATAGTGAGCATCTTGAATTTTAGCTTTGCTACCGAGCGATTCAACAGGCGCAGGTCTAAAATCGGACGCAACCCCCATCCTTCTTTGGAACGATGAAATACCGGCTGTAATAACCTGACTCCAGACTGGGAGGAGGAACCCGTTCTATAGCCTCCTTTTGGAGGAGCGTTTTCACCTCCTGTTCCATTACCAGAGCCTGCTCGGGGCCCACCACTGTGGGCAGAACCCCTCTGAATTTTGGTGGACGACACCTGAATTGGATAGCATAACCGTTCTTTATTGTGTGCAGGACCCACTGAGATATTTTTGGAAGGCTTTTCCACTCTGCCAGAAATTCTACTAAGGGTACCAGTCTCTCGAGACCGGCCTCTGGTATAATTTGAGCAGCAAACGCAGCGCCCTGTAACGGCGCACCGGCAGGGAACAACTGGCTTAACTGCTCTGAAACCCTCCTCAGAGGGAGCGAGCGTCCCTCGGGAAAGCGCTCGCCGGGACCGTCTGCGCCCCGGCATGAAGGCGGGGTTGGCAGAACGGGCCCCTGAGGGCACCGAGGAAGAATGGGCACCGTAAAAAGAGGTGAACACCTTCCCGCCTCGGCAGGGATCACCCTCAGTGTCCTGCACGCTGCAGCGTCAGGACTTCTTCTTAGCCGAAGCCTTTTTAGCCAATATAACTGTCCTCAGATCAGGTCTATTGCTAGAAGATTTCGGCTGAGAGTGCCGCGGCTGAGCCCACTGTCCAGCACGGGGAGCACGAGACGCGACACTCTGCTTCTGCTGCGCCCTATGTGATGAGCTTGTATTCGGCCGGGGCTGCTCCCGCCCAGCAGCCCCAGGGACGTGAACTTTTAACGGGAGAAACTTTTTAAAAGCTGCTGTTTGCTTTTTCTCTTCCTGGAATTTATCAATGACAGAATTTACAGCATCACCAAATAAACCCAGAGGAGAGAGAGGAGCGTCTAAAAGGAAAGCTTTTTCTTTTTCTTTTATATTAGTTTGATTTAACCAAAGATGTCTTTCTGTGGCCACCAGAGCTGCCATAGATTGACCCACTAGTTTGGCCGATTCTCTGGTGGCACGCAGGGATAAATCAGCAGCCTGACGCAGTTCGCGAATTACGTCAGCACCGACCTCCTCACTCTCACTCACGTCCCTCAGCAGGTCAGCCTGGTATGCCTGCAATATAGACATAGTATGCAGACATGATGCAGCCTGACCTGCCGCCGAATACGCTTTACCCACCAAAGCCGAGGTATTTCCTAAAGGCTTGGTGGGTAACACCGGTGTTTTAAAGGAAGATGCAGCCTCGGAAGAGAGATGGCTCGCGAGCGTCTCTTCGACGCGAGGCATAGATCCATAACCACATAATTTAGCCCCCACTATATTCGAATATGTTGAAGTCTGGGGACTAAACACTCTATATGATACTGGCTTTTTCCATGATTTCGACACCTCAGTGTGGAGATCATGAAAGAAAGGCAGACACCGGCGAGGAGGCTGCACTCGTGACGGCAAAAATCTCTCATCTAGTTTCGATTTCGAAACGGACTCCTGTCTAGTCACTGGCCATTCAATACTGAGTTTTTCTACAGCTCTAGTTAAAACCTCCATAAGCTCATCATTTTCGGGAGTGCGAGGTGGCGAATCCTCCACATCTCCCATATCAATACTGACAACATCCAGCTCCTCAGAACTGGATAAATGTAATACTGGTGCCTCAGCCTGAGCGGAAGAAACCGCAATGCGTGCTTCCGAACCCAGGACTGAGACACTGGATCTCACAGGTGAAGGGAGAGAAAAGGCAGAGCCCGTCTCTAACCCCGCTGCGAGATCCATCTGCGAACCCCACGATAAGAGCTTCCGCCCAGCCTCGGCTAAAGCGGGACCCGAACCGCGGGGAGCGCGCACCGAACCACTCTCCTCAAAGAGTGCCCGGCGGGAGCGGAGCGTTCTCATGGGCAAACGCTCGCAATGCTCACAATCAGCTCCCTCGAGAGAAGATTGGGCATGCTGCACTCCCAAACAAACAACACAAAGATCGTGTGTATCCCCACTCGTTAAATAACGCGAGCAGGGAGGGACACACTTCCTAAACTGCTGTTCGTTCGCCATATCTCTCATATATATATATATATATATATATATATATATATATATATATATATATATATATAAATTGTTTGTGTGGTGCACAGTATGTAAGGACAGACAATATTCACACAGGGACAGATTCACATATAGCGCGACTGAAGGCACAGAAGCTGATGTGCTTGTGTTGTTTGGGGTGCTTTATAGTTTCCTGGTCGACGACGTCACCCGCCTATGACGTTCCATCTCTCCATTGGGCTGATTCGATACGTGCTTCAGGACGCACAACGCAGGGGCGTTCCCACAGCGATGACACAGCTCGAGTTCCCTAGGATAAGGGAAATCTGCTAGTTCCATAGTAAGAGTTTCTGTGCAGTATCCGTCAGTCCGTGCAGTATTTTGTTTTAACATTTTGCGTGCAACTAACTTAACAAGCGATCCCATTGGTTGAATTCGTCCAATCACATTTTCAGTTTATCTGCCTCGATTTTCTAAAAGGCACAGGACCTCAACCATGTTTTTGTATTTTCTCTATGCACACCACATATAGCCTATAAGCAGTCTTTATTTCCTAAAATGCATAAACTTATCATACCATAGTGGTGGTGATAGTCAGAAACTACTGGACTGTCCCTCACAGGTTCAAATGCGTAACCCATGCCGTTATAAGTGCTCATTTTCATCTGTGTATATAGGAACTGCAGCTGTTGCCTATGCAGCTTTGCGTGTCCTACCATGCCAGTGACGTCATCGAATCTGCCAGCATAACAAGCGCAATTTTTCTTTTGCTTAAAAAAAGCTATATTGATATTTTTAATTAAAAATTTTAGTGTAATTTACTTTTAATTGTTATAAACAACACGTTATCAACATCAATTTTTTTCAGTTCAGTTCATCTTTAAAGTACACTACAAGTGCACATTCAAAACAAAATACAATTAAGCACATTTCTTATTCACAAGGGTAGCTCTTCAGATATCAAATGCTCTCAGATGAAAAAGCTTTAGGTATGTTCATCAATGAAAGTTTTTTGGATAATACGAAGAGAGAAATGCATGCAGAAATAATGAACATTGTTTACCTGTGGGGACAGTGTGCCGACCCGCTGTGTAATGGGCTCGTTCAGCACAACTTCCAGCTTGCAGGCATCCTTGTCTCTGGGAATATGAAACTGCAAGTCCCCCTCCTGCAGAAAGACTGACTGTCCCCTCTTTACCTTTAGACAAAGATTGTTTTTTACCAGAGAGCCCTGAATCTGGTGGAGAAGTCCCAGCATGAGGAAAAGCAAATATGTCCTGTCTATTGCAGTCATTCTGTTCAGTTTGTGTGGATCAGGATCTCTGTGTTGAGGGAATGGACAAATCTACAGGAGGAACAGTTGTTTGGTCTTGCTCTGTCCACAGAATGTTATCATACAAAGTCATCTCCACTTTTTCTTGATATTAATCTGAGACAATTAGTTTCAGTTCATGGATCAGTATCCAGCACTCTCTCCATTCATCATATGAGATGTGATATCTGAAAATAAAACAGACAAAAATATTATTACACTTTATTACACTTTCACAAAGGTCAAAGGAAATGAAGCCAATTTTAGGATTTTTCTGCATAGTTGCATTAATATTATAAATAATAATCAACATTTATATTCACGAAAGACATTATATATATATATATATATATATATATATATATATATATATATATATATATATATATATATATATATATATATATATATATATATATATATATATTCTCATTAATGTAATGTACACAACATCCTTTAATGTATGTTTTTAAATGTGTTTAATATTTTTATTTATTTTTGTATTACATTAATGACACTAACAAGAGTCATCAGAATAATTGGTACTGCAACAAAAACTTAAATCTGCAGATGCATAAGAACACATTGGTAATGAGTATATAGATATGCATATATATATAGTAAATATGTATAATATACTGTATTGTTCTCATAATAGTTTTGTTTTGTGGTGGTGAAATATGTTCTGCACATGGTCAGGAGATGTTTTTTGTGAGATTCACAAGTAAAGAATGGCAAAAATGGGAAAGAAGATACAACTCTTCAACTGATCCAACAAATAACTGACAAAAGAAGGAATTTAGGAATCACATTCTCTTCAGTTTAAGGCTAAAACGTCTCCATCACCTCTCTCTGACATGTTTGTTGAGTGATAGGGGAAAAAACTCCTTCCGAGCCCACTCCTACTGAGGTGAGATCTCAACTTTAAAAAATGACCTTTGACCCTAAACAATCCTCAGGCCCTGGAATGGGCAGTTTGGAGATTGAGGCTGTCTGATCTGTCAGCACTGAACACACTGCTAAAGATCCTTAATTCTTCCACCTGCAGTTAAATGAGCCATTAAAACGCTGGCTCAAGGGAATGATAAATGCTTTCCACCTTACAGCTTGATTCGGACTCAGTAATATTATTCAAAACTCCAATCCACCAATACGTACATTCAAAAACCTTTTTCCAGACTCCAAGCATACTGAAATAATCTTTTTACCCCGTGGTTTATTAATCAAATTTGTTGTATCAATACAAAATTAATTTAAGACAGATTATTGGCTCTTCGATTATTTTGCAAGTTACTTCAAAACAAAACAATGAAATACCCAATGGATTTGTAGAGTACATTTCTACGAATTTGAGCTCAATGGGTCACATTTGTCAAGTCTAGCAGCAATACATCTGGAATTAGTCCGCCTTTGTTTACTTACTAACGTGTTTTCTTTTAAAGGCCTCTTCTCTTTTCTTCCTGCTGTCTTCCTCCATTGGAAAACCCAATTTTCTAAGATTGTTACACAGCCTCGGGCTAAAAGTCTAATCTAGTGTTTCATAGCTTAAAAAACAAGATGGTCAGATAGTAATCAGCCTGTTTTGTCTGAATGGCGTGAAATTTCATAGAGGTACAAACATGGTCTACTCCACATAAAGTCTGTGAGAAACAAAGAGAAAACACAGCTCTAAAAAATGACTGAACACAAAACCATGAGCACAAACAACAGAAACGAGTAACTGCCTCTGCTCTGTTAACCTTTAGAAAAGTTTAAAGCTTAACTGTATGGAATGTGCACTTGTAGTGTCCTTCAAATCTAAAAAGTATTTTTTTAGATCTGTGCTTGGTACTGCACTGTACTGTAGAAAATATTTTATTAATTAAATAAAAGGCCACTTAAAGCAACACTATGTAACATTGTTTACCTTAAAATAATGTTTCCAAAATCTTATCAGTGGTTCATCAAGTTGTAACAGGGTGAAAGGCACTTCTGCCATAGCCTGACGGGGTCTGTGTCGCTTTTACTGGCACTATGTAACTTCGGGGTTCGGGTAGGACCCCGACCACAAAAAGAACTACAAAATTCGACTGCTTTACGTCAAGCGCTACAATAGTCATTATTTCGTTTTTCTTCGTTTCTGATGTCGCAATACATCATCCTTTCATGAAATCATGTAACATACTCTACCTTGTCTGTGGACATCGTTCATTCTGAAGCCGGTGCTGGATAAACAGCGAGCGTGCGTGCGACGGTAGGCTAAATTATTTACGACAGCGGTAATGGACAGTTTCGTTTCCAACCAGTAGGGCGAACAAAGAGGAAAAGTTACTTGGTGTTACTTTAAAGGCAGGGTAGGCAATTTATTTTACAAATACTTTTTGGTTTTACTGGTTGAAACTCTCTTCACATCCTGATCAATACTAGAATTGGTCTAAATATTAAAACATGTACATATTTCTTCTGTGGAAGTCTCCGAACCAAAAAATGTTCGTCCAATTATTGCATTTAGTCCCAATGCAACAATATGATGTCCTACAGTACCTGCCTGTCAACATGTGTATTTACAGACTTATGCAGAGTTAGACAGACAGTCAACGAGTGCCACAAACAAACTGCAGTCATCTTTTACAGTTCCTCCTGAACCAAAACAACGATATTAAGCTGCGTTCACACCATGTTGTAAACGTAATTGCGAGCTGGCAACCTGTGACTTTCTACCTGAAGCAGTTCACGTCCTCTGACTCCGATTTATGCGCTTCTCTGTCAACGCTATCAGCGCTGAGGTGAATCTGAAGCAGTCAGCTGTAAGTAAGAGCTAAGTTGTTTATGTTCATTATTGTTGTAATGTTATGTGCTTTGAGTCATAAGGTCATTTAAGGCATGGCTTTGGATACGAGGGTCCTCTGAAGGGAGGGTGGGATCTCATGCTTTCAAAGCTGGCTTGCTAATGCTAGCTGCTCTGAAATTGCCTACCCTTCCTTTAACACCGTCTCTCATGATGCTTTTCAGAATCTGCTGTGTGAGTTAATGTGTTTTGAAGGTGTGTGTGACTTTGGAGACACTGAATTTGTTTCTTATCTTAAATTCTTTAAAACTTTTACTTTAAAGTATATTTTAAATCATTTTTTTAGATAAAAAACTTTTGTCATGCTTTAAAGTACAAAGCTTTTTGACTTGTTATTTGTGTTGACTAACATGATAAAGTACATGTAAAGTAGTTCATTTTAAGTCAACATGACATACAGTACAGTTTAAAAGAAATTTTTCAGTAAAAAAAGTATATTTTAGTTGACCATAAATGCTTGTCATTTGTTAGTAAACTTATTACAGTAAAAATATGTAATTAAGTCCTACTTAAGTTTGTCAAAAAAGCACTTATATTGCATTTAATATATAGTAAATAAAAAATGTTCATTCAAGTGCCCAAAACATTACATTCAGCTTGCACTTATATTCTTTAAAAGTATATTATTTCAAAAAAAGTACTCAAATGTAGTTTTCAAATAAAGTATACTTATTTTTCATAAGGGCACTAGATGAATGATCAGACATGACGAAGGTGAAAATCCCACCTGGTAGAGTGAGATTTCTTACTGTTAATGTATCTTAGGGGGTTAACAATGTGTCTATAATTTTTTTAAGCTAGTATTTACAGCAAATGCTGTAGCTTTAGCTTGACAAAAACAAAAGAACCACCGGATTTAGGTTAACATTTTTCCAGCGATTCAGAAATCCAGAATTTCATGTCATGTTTCATCAATGTTCGTTTTTTACTAGCACAATCGCATTATAAAATGTGAAAAGCTGGTTAACTTATACCATTTTTATCATGATGTCAGGCAATATTGATAAAAGTTAAACATGTTTTTATCTTGACCATGTGCAGAACCTTGATGATACCTGGAACCAGATGTGGTAAATTATTCCCTGTCCTGATCCCAAACCCTTGTTTAACTCTCTTCCAGTCCAGACACCTTTACTTTGGCATTACATCATGCTTGATTTCATTTTCATGCTTTTCTTTTTATTTTCACTTCCAGCTATCTCAGTAGAGGCCTAAAACACAGCAGTCTAAAAATGACTTCAGCTGAAAACGTCTAAAATCTGAGCTAAAAGTCTCAAACGCATATCAAATCATTTACAGGCTATTTTAGCCCATCTTTTTAAATAAAATGGCTTCCTTTGTCAGCCACTTCCAGATATTTTAGGTGTACGTTATCTTGCTTGATATTGTGAACTGTTTTTTATTATCATATTGTTTTAATGTATTATAATAATCTTAAACACCCAGGTATGTAGGGCAATTAGTTTTACTGTTTACTGCACTTTATATCCTTAGTTATTTACCTATAGTGGATAATGAATCTGAACATTCACAGGAAATTCATTACTTCCACACTGAAGATGTAGTACACAATCCCTCTTTAAACGCAATACTTTGTTTGAAATAATCACGCTATGGGTTGTGGGCAATATCAGATCGCACTTCGAATTTTTACCGGAAATAGTAGACCATCAGGGTATCTTTGGAATACTAATTTCAACATACTACGATTTGGGACACACTAATCCTAATTTTGAATACTATTTAGGACGGATAGTATGCAAATTGGAACTAATCGGTTAAGTGAATGATTCCATGACTCATTCGTATTATAAATCAGCTGAAAAACTCATTGAATGAGCATTTTTAACTAATCATTTAAATGAATGATTCAATGACTCATAAAGACACTTGTCACTTGTTGCAATGTAACCTGCAGAAAGAGTCCATGGATGTCTCCAGGATAAAAAGCACAGTGACTCTGAACATTTACTTAATCACTTCACTTTTGAACTGTCGTGAGGATGTTGATCAACTCCACTGTGATGTCATGAAAAGAGGATTTTGTGTTTTTTTAAACTAAGCTTTCACACTGCAGCCCCGGAAGTCTATAACAGGGAGGATTATGTATTCCCTTCAGAGGTTATTCTCCAAAAAAAGGACCAAATTCCTTGTTGTGCTTTGCAAAGATTAGCACTGTTATCCCAACCATGCAGTAATAAAAGTAATTATGAAATTACATATAAAGATGTATTGTTACTTGCGGGAGTAAAAAACACTAAACTTAAGGTACTTACATTTAATGTAAATCTAAACTATATAATAGTGTTCGAAAATATTACATTCAGTATTCTATTAAAGTATAGTTTAAATAGTTCTCTTTTCACAAGGGAACCAACATTTAATATGCCCAATATGCCTTACTAGATTAACTACTTTTTCTTAAGTTTAGACCCTCTGATTAATGGCTTAAAGTCCCTTATGTGCCTCTGAGTCACTTTCAGACATTTTGTGCGCACCACATCAAACAGACAGTACATTCCCAACTCTCTTGTGTGATCTCACAGTTTAGAAACTGTCAACGTTGTTCTCAGGGCATGATTCTACATGCTGTACAGTCTGTGATTATATGGTTCACCCCTGTTTGGGATGTTCTCTGTAGGTTTGGAGCAAGTTCAACAGATAAGTGTTGAAGGGATCCTTCATGGGCTCAGGTAAACACAAAATTGTAATGAGGCTTGACTAGGAAAGGTTCCAGCAAAAACGTGTTTAAGAGACAAAGACAGATTTGAGAACAAATGAAGGGGAAGTTCAATGAAATGTTTTGAACTCTTATGGTTGACACCTTAACAACCCCACCAGCATTACCCCAGAACAGCTGCTGGAATATGAGATGCAAACATCTCACAAACACAGTGGATATTCAACCAGCCGACAAGCCATGAGTTCACAAACGGTGCTATGTGGGTACCAGAAGATAGTGTGCGTATACAGGAAAAGATTTCTCATTCTCATATAACAAATATAATTCCAAACAAGCAAGCCATTACTGACAACTTTTGTTTCTTATTATTACAATGATTTATTTTAAAGAACAGGAGTAAAAAATAGTGACATTTAAAACCACAAACGTTGCAGGCCAACAATCCTACCAGTCACAAGCAATCAGGTCTCAATTAAAGCCAGCTGATTGAAATAGCTCAAGTATGTGGATGTTATGATAGCGTCTCACAGAGGCTTATTTGTACTGATTGGATATTACTTTAGTAATATTTGTTTATTCATTTTGAGGCCTGGAGGAATGGGAAGATATTTTCAAGTTTAACCAAGATTTACGTAGTAATGTTTTGATGTAGATATAGCAGTGATTATGAGGCTCCAGTCAGGAAAGCCCAAGGCATGCTGGGTGGGTGGCCCGGACCCCTCTGCACTCTTTCTAAACTTCTCTCTGGTTCCATTCAAACATGTGGGGGCAGTTTTTCCTGTCATCAAAACGTGCCAAGACCAAGTGTGAAAAACAATATGAGCATGCCGTTCAAACATGTGCAGTTAAATTAAAATGACCATGTATCTGTCTTTCAGCTACATAAAGTTATTTAGCAATATAATATGGAGTTAAATAAAGGTTCCACAGCGTTACTGGCTTTACTACCTCAACAATGCAGAAAAAAAAACAATTTTTAATCATCAATCTTCAAATAACATATATTTAACTGAGAAGCAAAACTGCACAAGTTATGAAGAAAATATGAATTATTAATTGAGAGAATATGTCTTAACTGATATATATATAAATATAAAAAATATATAAAGAAACCATTTTCACTGCTAGTAAATGACACAAACAAAATTCCACAAATGGCAAATAACACACTGAATTAAAGTGCAATTTGAAAGTAGAAAAACTTAAATGGTATTTTCTTGTAAAACATACTAACTTGTTTTATTTACAACTTCAAAAAAAAATTTTTTTTTACAGTGTATAAGGTATAAACTTTTTCTAGATGTATGCTTCTTTAAGAAAATTACAAACTGGGGAGAGAAAAATGATCTTGATTCAATATACATTCTGTGAAACAAGCTTTAATATCTCGTGTTATTTTGCTTCTTGTATAATTGTATCTTATTTTAAGGATGTTTCAGTATTTTTACAGGAAAACAACAAAGGGTTACTGTCCTTCTTAAAAGGTGAGGTAAGGTAAACTATCATTTCCTCCCAATGGTCTTATTAGAGCTACAATTTCTGGGTCACACGGGGGGGAAATGTGCGTTACTCTCTGAAGAAGTGGGCATTCTGTACAGGAGACACCGGCTGGAGCCAGCAGAAATCGGCTGCCTTTCCTCACAGCACTGCTTCTCATCTCGCTAATGACAGGGTAACGAGCAGCCAACTATTTCCAAAGCAAAGATGAGCAGAAGGAAAGGGGGAGGCCTTCGCTCTCTAAACAGCTTTGGCCCTCATTTGGCAGCATACCAGCATGACCGTTCTCAGTGTTTGCAAGTGCTGAAGACTCCCAGATGAAAAAAAGGGAGTATGGTTATCAGTCGGGGGGGATTGTTATTCTACACTCCTAAAAATAAAAGGTTCTTTATGGTGTTGATGGTTTCATGAAGAACCTTTAACATCCATTGAACCTTTAAAATGCACAAAAGGTTCTTTACAGCAAAAAAAAAAGTTCTTCACACTAAGAAAAAACGGTTCCTTAAAGAACTGACCCCTGTAAGGTTCTTTGGGGAGAGAAAAATGGTTCTTCTATGGCATTGTTGTGAAAACCCACTTTATTTTAAGAGCGTAAGCTTAAAGGTTCTCTAAGCGATCCTGGGTGACATCACTTCTTGTTGACGTTCGAACTATTGTCAAACAAAACGGAGGCTAGCTAGACCCTCCCTCCTCCTCATCCGCGCACTAACCCCTCAAACCATTCTTGTTGGTTATTGGCTGGAACAGTTTGTTATGTTTCGTAGAGCGGGTCGCTAGAGTTTGTTTTTGTAGCCGTTTGTGGAGCCTGTGGTGTCCGCAGAGACCGCGTTTTTTTACGGTGTGTTCAGGGGACAGACAGCTAGCGGATAGTGAGGAGATGTTTGCTGTATGTGAGAAAAAAATGTTTTGGCCTTAAAAACGCGTGACATCGCTTAGAGCACCTTTAAAGAAAGATTAATAAAGGTGCACTAGTTTAATTCAGGTGAACAGAGACGAGAACACTGTTTTAAGTGACATGCTTTCCATCTGACTTTCACCTGGATAAAGACTATACCCTGAGAGAGCCATTCCACTTATGACTTAAAAGAGTTACACCCTTCTCAGCCAAACAACGCTAGTTCATAAACAGGACATTATTAAGAAATTATACAAATTCATATATGGCCTCATATGGAAAACAAATAACGACCGAGTTTGTTTGCCAAAAGTTAAGAAATAATTTCACGAATTTCACAGTGAGAACATTGGTTAGGGTAGATGTTTTAAAATAATGTACATTTTCCCATGATTTTTAACATTTCTCATTTGATAAAAATTATATCCGGATATTGGGCCACTTTTTAATATGTGTCTTTAACTGCTATGTATGTACTAACATTTAAGTTACAATGCACTTATTGTATACATGCATGGTTTTATATTGTACCTATTTTAAAAAAAATACCTGCATTAATTTCTGTAATTACTGCTGACCCTTTCTTTACCCCATAAATATACCAATACCACTAAACCTTACCCATATCCCACCTCAATAGCAGCACAAGTGTTTTGCAATACAACACAAACACATTAAGTACAATCTACCTAACCCTAACATAAAGTGTCCCGGGTACACAATTTACACCTTTCATTTCTTATTTCTTATCTTTAATCTGTTCTTTAGTTGATCTAAATGTTATTTAGTGGCATTGTTGCACACACATACACAAAACAAACACACACAGAGGACATTTACAGACAAGTTCTTACCTGAAACCATCGCACTTATAACTCCACAACTGTTTATCTTCTCCTTTTCACTCCAACGCTTTCACGGCAACGGTCTAATTGACAAGAGTCCCGATGGCAATCCTCACCCCTGCGAAGAGATGGAAGAAGTAGAGGAGGAGGAGGAGGGTGTTCTGTGGAAACTCGGAGGAGGGAGGTGGGATAGTCCTGCTCCGGAGGCTTTTGGGGAGGAGTGAGGCTGGGTATGAAGAGAGCAAAAAATGCAGAGGCAATCAGAAAAGAGAGGCAAACACAAACAGACAGAGATCAAAGAAAAGCAATCTACCGCACCACACCATTAGATAATGACAGATTGAGGAGATCTTCCATCAAAGGGTGTCTAGATGACGCCACTGAAAAAATAGCATGTTTGTTCACAAATAATTTTCTAAGTGTCTCTAAATGGGTAGCTGGCAAATAATATGGGACAAACTTCAAAATAACACAAAAATAACTATGGTATTTTAGGTAACGTGACTATTTTTCAAGTGTCAAGTTTTTATTTGTCAAATACACAAAGGTAGTGGATTATGTTGTCTAACCACCCCTCATGATTGTGCATTAAATATAAAAATAAGAAAAAATAAGAATATATGTAAATGATCTATGTACAAGGAGGATGTCCATATGTTGAAGTCCATTGCGCTGAAGTGTAAAGTATATTTGCATGAGACACATAAAGTGCAAAACAATAGTTGCATTAAATTTGTATTTGTATCAAGTTCTCGAACGCATCGCCGAAGAGGCCGGTCTGGGACACGGGGGAGTTGAGGAACCTGACTTTGACGATATCCCTCATGTCAGCCAGACACAGCCAGAGATGGTGTTCCTGGACCACCATAGTAGACCTCGCACAACCCACCGACCGCGTGGTCACCTTCGTCACACGAAGGTCCGTCACGGCACAAAGTTCTTGGAGAACTTGGGGATCATGCATGACCACCCTCTTGCAGGTCTTTCAGTGCCTTGGCATGTATGGCAGAGGCGGCTTCCCCACAGGCCTTGTAAGCCCACCCTTGCCTGTAAGTTCTCGCCGGACTTAACCGGCAAGGGAGGGAGACACGGTTCTCCGCGCCAAGTGGAGTTAGGGCACAGTTGCATAGCAACGGCCCGCTCCACTGGTGGGATACGCATGTAACCCTTAGCTGCCCCGCCATCAAGGGTGGTGAGGGAGGAGCAGCCACCGGGACTAACCGTAATCCTATAGTAAGAGCATGTAGTTACTTAATATTAAATGGTTAATGGTAATGGTAAATGGACTGCATTTATATAGCGCTTTCAAAAACCAAATGGCCACCAAAGCGCTTTACATTGCCTCACAATCACCCATTCACTCACTCATTCATACACCGACGGCGGTGTCAGCCGTGCAAGGCGCCATCCAGCTCGTCGGGAGCAGTTGGGGTTAGGTGTCTTGCTCATGGACACCTCGACACTTGGTCAGGTGGAACCGGGGATTGAACCACCAACCTTTCGGTTTGTAGACAACCTACATGAATCATTTTAGATGATTTTAGAGTCTCACAAATCCTAATCATTTTGGGTCCCACTGCATTTGGTTATTTATTAACATTGAGATACAGCAAGACTATAGTAGAACAATGTCCAAATGATATTGTCACACAATAACCATCAGTGTCTTCTGCACTGTGACCATTGACCTTGCAATCCTGTTAATCTCTCATCTAAGTGAATTCTCATGGATCTTATACCAAAACATTCTTTCTCCGTGTGTTCACGAAAGCTTGCAGCAGTTACTGTAGCTCTGAATAGCATAATAGCTTTGAAGACTAAATAGACAGAACAGCGGTAAGTTGTTTAACCGGGCCTCCTCACAGACTTCACATACATGTACGATTATCTACACTTTTCTCTTCCTGAGGTGTTTGAAATTGTTTCAAGAAGTAAGTGAGTCCAGGTCCCCTTATATACTGATGATAAGTAGACGACTATCTGCTTTCAGTTGTATAACACTCACTTTGTGTTAAACTACATCTGGATGTTAACAACTAAAGTCTATGAGGAGGATTATGGAGTCAAAAGGTGACAAAGAAATGTAATCATTTTAAAATAATACACATGTTTTCAAATTTTCCCAAAGCCATTAATCTGTGGTTATTGCCTAAGTCAGGAAAGAGTGAACAAACACTTTTCTGCTCTTTCTTAGTTTCCTTTTAGTCAAGTTACCATGACTGCAGTTTTGAATACATAAGCACTAAACTAATCTCCTAAATGTCTTCTCATAAAACAGATTAATTGAAGTTTGAGGGAAAAGTCAACCTTTTCATGTGGAGAACCTCAATAGCATTTTTCCAAAGTCAATAAATGTGATTATTTTTTATATAAACAGTGAATAAATACGCAAAATTCAAACAGCAGGATATAATTGAAGTCACTTTAGTTATATACATTTTTACTTCTGATCTAATGTTGTGGAGCCTAGCAGTGTAGATTTAAATCTTGCAAAGCAAAAAAGGATTTTCTTCCTTTTTGTGTTGTTTTCCATTTCAAATGTCTAAAAATTCTTGCATTTTTTTTCAAAAGAATTGTTAAAATTAACAATTTGAGAACAAAGTATAATTTGCACGGTTTGACGTGATATGATAAGCGACCGTTAGATTTAATCAGACAGATTTACTGCAATGCTTTTTTCCCCTTAGTTGGCCAGAACAAAAGTGGATCTATCTTACTTGTTCAGATTACATTTTCCGGTGAAAATTCTTATGTTGGCCAAACTTCCAAAAAGTAGAATCTGTGATTCTAAATGACAGTATCCGGCGCGGTGACTGACAGCCGCAGATTCTCCTCAAAACATTGGATTAATCCGCGCTGAGACACAACCCACGTAAAGTTGATAATTCTGCGAATAACTGCAATTGCAGATTTCTAACAGAGATGGCGACAAAGAGGAAAAACTACGGACTGCAGCTTTAAATTGTAATCCATCCAGGTTTTTGCAGCCATGAAAGTAAGCAATAATGACGTCTATTTCTAAATTATTACCCACAACTTATAAAATGAATCTCAAGGTTATAATAAAGAGCTTGCACTTGATACTTTGTTTGTGCCAAGAATGCAAAGGTTAATGAACATAGATTAGACGAGCACTATCGGCTTACATTGAGAAAGAGCAACTATTTGAAAAGAGCCCTTGATTCATTTGAAAGGAACTGAAGCCTCAAAACCAAAACAAGCCTGTTCACTTTGCGGCACTTCCACGAAAACTGAGAGCACAATGCCTGTCAAATGGAGTGTGACATTCCTGGGTTTTCTGTGGGAAAGCGGTAATTGCTTTTTTCAGTGTTTGGCTGTTGGTTTCATGGGCTTTGAATCACACCCTCTAATGAGTGAGCGAGTTTCTGCTGTTTCCTGACCGAGCTGTGTCGAAGAATCAGGATTCGGCTTTCTTCTGTGAATCTATCAGCTCTTTTTTTGTGCAGAATGAGGTTTTCCGCATCGTTTTTATGCTTCCTAATTGGTCTTTTAGGACTAGGAGGGATTCGCAGTTTGGTGTTCATGGAAGATGAGGGGGAGGAACCGGAGGATAGAGACCTGAGCAAAGCTATTTTGGAGTTGCTGCACATAAATAAACTGTCGGTACCTCAGAAAGCAAAGCCACACCCCTACATGAAGCACGTTTACCAGTCCTTGGACACACAGGAAAGAGACTCGAGTGGAGATGGAACTCTTGTACAGAGTTTCCGGAGCATTGAAGGTAAGTATGTATTTTTATTCGAAGTAAACCATTCAAATATTAAATTAAATATTAAAATAAAAACCATGTAGGAAGACACATCATGGCCACATTTCAGGATGACAATGTTAAGATTCAACAGGCTCAAACTGTGAAAGAATGGTAGGAAGGAGTATCAAGAATCATTTTAACACAGGAATTGGCTTCTCTGAGTCCAGATCTTAAATTCATTGAAAGTTTTGGAGACTGGACTCTTGCATTGTCAATACAAGATCTTGACCAAAAATTTATATTGTTGTTTTCATTGATGTGCCAGTACATATCTGTTAAAATTTACTACAGTTGACCGATTGGATCAGGTAATCCGAGCTGGTGTGATTGAGTGGAGGCGGGGACTAATTTGCATATTAATTATCCACTTATAAACCTTATCTATGAATCTTTAGAATTTTGTCTTTGAAATTCCATTTTTGCGGTCACTCTATATATTTCTATAGCATCGCTGTCGAAGAAAAATAAGCTGGTGAAGTGGATTTACTTATTGTAGAGTTGACGAAAGTTATCATGAGCATAATAATGTTTGAAGCGGATGTCATAACAAATGCAACCTGGAAGATTTTAAAACGAGCGGTAAATCCATTAAATCTTACCTTCAGGCTGTGGAAATACAAACGAGCGCAGGCCAGAAAAGGGGCAGGGCTACATAAGGTCTTATAGATGCTACTAAATAAAGCATTTATAATAACATTTAAGGCATTAAGAAATTATTATCAAAGGAAACAATGTTTGAAAATGTCATAGTGATGATCAAAAATTAGTTTTAAGGGATAAAATGATTGACTGTAAGGGGGATATCACTGTAGTTGTATTTTTTACACTTCTATGAAGAGATGTTGATGCATACAAATATTTGATACTATTTGAAATTATATAAATACAACTTAATAAATATTTTTTAAAAAGGTATAAAATACTGCTTAGTTTTCACCCCAAAGACCCTTAAAAATGTTCTTTTTCAAACAAGATTCAAAGTACGGCACTCCAGGATGGATCTGGTTCAACATGACCCAGCTGAGTCCCTTCATGAGGGTTGCAGAGCTGGTCCTGCTGAGGAAGACTCTTCATCCCAAGCCGCTTAGCCTGACGGTCACAGTACATAGTCTCTCACCAGGAAGAGATAACCTGAGCATTAGTGGCCCTCTTGTGGAGCACTTATTGAGTCTGGACCGGGTTCCTCCAACAGGCTATGATGTTTTTGACGTGACAGCTGCAATAACCCAGCCACAGAGCCACTCAGATATCCTGGGCTTCCAGCTTCGCT
Source organism: Chrosomus eos (assembly GCA_036326025.1). Taxonomy (NCBI): domain Eukaryota; kingdom Metazoa; phylum Chordata; class Actinopteri; order Cypriniformes; family Leuciscidae; genus Chrosomus; species Chrosomus eos. The sequence goes on from CM070818.1 coordinate 55,700,169, forward strand.
TTGGGGATGAGAGCGGCAGCCTGGTTCTCCACGAAGCCCTCACACAGAGCCTCTACTGCTTGAATGGCAGCTCTCTACGCCAGCCGCTTTTAGTGGTCTATAGGAGCAAATCAATGGAGCTAAAGCAGAGGGCTTCAGGAGTGAGTTCAGAACACAGGCAGAGCTGCATGGTCAGCTCAGAATATGAGAGACAGCAAATACATTTGAGACATGGGAGACATGTAGCTGCATGCAAGCTGTATGAACATCATGTCAACCTTCATACGAGCAAGTTGAGTCAATGGATACTGCAGCCATCCAGTTTCAACATAAGTATTTGTAGGTATGAGCCTGTCTGTGTGTAATATATCACTATATGAATAAGGGGGCTTGACCATACCTGTCAACACTCCCGTTTTTTAGCCCTATCTCCCGGATCCCTCCCGGTTTGTTATTTCTCCCGGGAAACTCCCGTATTTTGCATGGCCCAAACTCCTTTATGAATAATCGGACCAATTTGTTTGTCTAATGTTGACCAGTTGCCAGATTTGATTAAATGCGTTATATTCACACAATCCACAGGCCATTTACAATTTCAACCCGTTTGTCACCTTAACCTGGCAACCTAACCAGTTGCGCAGTCGCGGAAAGTTTAACCCGAAAGCGAGCCGATAGACATGTTGGCAGGTGAAGGCGGTGTCCCCGCAAAGAAACTGAAGTACAGTTAACGCGTTGCTTTAGGAAGAATAGGGATAGCACACAACTGAAGTTATTGCATGCAGAGGCCAGACAGACTCACGGAGGCGATTGGCATCTCCACAACTCGCACTTTATTCCCAAATCGAAACTCGTTTAGTCGTTACTTAATAAACGAAAATAAGATAAAAATTAGCATCAAACAGATATTACCCGCATATACGGGGTGTTCGCATAGACAGTAAAAGGTGTGTTCGAGGCACATACAATACAATACTGCCGACAGTTCAACAAGTAGCGCACAGCTCTTAAAGGGGCCGCACCTTATTTCCACTCGTTACAAGTTGCAAATTTGAAAATCTATTAACAGAAATGCAATATGACATCCCGGTCAACAAGTCGATCTTGGAAGCATTTTAAGTCGATCGCAAAGTTTTCAAAATCAGAGAAAAAAAGCCTATTGTGTGTAGTAAATGGTGTCTAGGGGATGCGGAGGCGCTGCGCGCTGTTACAATCATATAATTTTTGCCGCACCACCTTTGGGCTCATGCGGACGCGTCGAGTTTAAACAAGGCTTTACGCTTTAACCAGCTCAGCCACAGTAACAGCTCATATTAGCCAGCTAAACTTTTACTACCCTGTTAGAAAAAATATATAGTTGCATAGTTTCATGTGGTTCTTCTCTATTATGGGTTTGCTATGTGGGGAGAAATGTGCTGGTTACGTCGTGAGACAATCAGCTGATTACTATTATTATTTATATATTAAGACCCTTGATCCTCACCTGACTATGGCTTTGTAAACTTTATCCATGATGTAGTTTATAATGGACTGTGGTACAGAAACTTGGCTTATCCTGGCTATTCTCTGCTGTCTCAGACGACGATATGTTTGTCCCGTTTTAGCCACCGTAGCTTCTTCGAAAGGGAGGGGTGAGCGGTGGGCTGAGCCCTCAGTGCAAACTCGCAACCGAACCGCTAGATGCCGCTAAAAATCACACACTGCACCTTTAAATGATGAACAGATTGAATTTAGGTTTTATTAAACATGTGCTGATGTACAGAGAATTAACCTCATTGGTTCTCGCTGGTCAAGGGAACATGCCTGATGTGTGCGTTCGTTGATGAATGTGCAGAGGTGTAAAGTCCAGGATCAGAAAGTAAAAGTCCTCCTCAGTATTTTGTTCCAATCACCTGGATTTGCTAATTAGCACAGTTTTCCCGCGTTCCAGGCAACCTGTAACCCGTGTTTTTTCAACTCGTAACTGGGAGTACATCAATCTAGTACGAATTCACCGGTGGGAAGTCACGGGTTTGACTGCCGTTCCAGTGCACTTTCACGGGTTAAGGTTGGAAAAACACAGGTTACAGGTTACCTGGAACGATGTACTCCCAGTACGAGTTGGAAAAACACGGGTTAACAGGTTGCCTAGTCTCGCGTAGCCAGACCTTTAGACTGACGGCTGAAGGTCTGGAATTCATAGCAGCTTTCTTTGGCCAAGGCCCGCCCATAAGGCCGTTTGACCGACATGTCAAACAACCAATTACAGTTCGTTTCGTTCAGCGTCACGTTTCTGGGCGTGGAAATATCCCCACAACATCAGACCGGCGTGCAACAAGTCGGCGTGCAAAACTCCTGGACATCTCTCAAAGAGTCTATGCCGTGAACCTCGCATACTTTTGAGAATCCTACGTTTAGCTGATCTTGATAAATGCTCATTGTCACTCATGTAAACACAACAGTTTTTCTTCCGCAATCACACGTCTGCGCTTTGTTTCCCGGCGGACCGAAAACAAACGCGACACTCGCGCTCCCCGGAAATCTGAAATAAAATTCAACCAATCAGATGACGACTTCAACATTCCTGAAGTGTTTCCAGTTAAGTGTACTATATGCATCAGACGAGATAGAACTAATAGTGAAATTAGCTGGCTGAGTAAATGGGTGGAATAAATATGGCAGGACTGACCCCTGGACTTTTCACCTCTGTTTATATGTGAATAAAAGCCTAAATTAAAACTGTTCATCATATAAAGTGATTGAGTCTCAGAAAATTTGGACTAAACCGTTTTACAATCTCTTTATGAACTTTTTGCAGTGAAGTGGTAGTTGTATAGCTGTCAATGGAGGGACATAACTGAGATTTCATAAAAAAATATCTTCATTTGTGTTTCATAGATGAAAGAAAGTCATATGTGTTTGGAACTACATGAGGAAGAGTAAATGTTGACAGAATTTTCTTTTTAGGTGAACTATCACTTTAAGTCCTGCTTAAGTGGGTAAAAAAATGAGTTCAACTAATTGCATTTAGGCCTAATAAAAATGTATAACCTAGTACAGTTTCATTCAAATGTAAATAGCTATATTTCAGCATAATGACAGTAGTTCCGCTGTTTTAAAAGTAAAAGCATTAACGAGCAACACTGTAGTTCGTCCAAACGCTATCGTTACATCGCAGTTTTAGGAAAATATTTAAAAGCTCACCTAAAAGGTCCGTAGGACAGTCCGGTTCTTTCTGGTCGGACAGCTGATTCTAAACAGTAGCCTACATTATGTTGCCCGGAGAGTCTGATTATTCCTAGTAAATCGGGTGGTAATAAAACTCTTGTCTTGAAAAGTCCTATTCGTTCTAACGAATCAGGTTATCTCTGAATGAGTCGGTTCATTTAGAGCTAATACGATTCACCGAAGCAAATCACTGTATGCACGCCTATAATCTGTCGACTCAGTGAGTTACTGTAAAGATGTTTTATTGTATTTAGTACGTGTTAATGTTTAAAAATGCTTGTTTAACTATTTCAGGTTTGTATCAAACACTTAGCTTCACAAGTTCCTCAACACTGGTTTGGTTAAAGCCCTAATGCTGAGCATAATATTTTTTTTGCATTATGTATTCATTATAGTTCATAGAAAGAAGAACCAAATAATTATGTCCTTCCATTTGTTGCCTTTTTAGAGGGATCTGTTTGAAGGAAATGTCTGCGTCACCCATGCCTGTTCAGAGACAAAGAAAACGCCACAGAGAAAATGATTTACTTCAAAGGTGCGTTCAGTCTCCTATGCAGCTTTTTATAGTTATGCATGACAATTGTGAGTCTAGGTTTTGAAAACACAGGACCTTAAAACTGTCTTCATATATTTTAGGTCAAACTGCACTCCTCAAGGACTGTCATCTCTCATCATGATGTACAACAGTGACACTGCAGACATAATTATAAAGGAGATAAAGGATATCAGAGCAGAGAGGTGTGTGTGCCAACCAACAGCTCAATGAAAAGGACTGCAAAAATAATCAAACTGCAGTTTGTGAAGTATTTGAGAACATGACAGCTTGTAGGAATAAGTAGCCTATATGAACCTTATTATGCACATCTGCATTGGTCATAATATTTGATTTGAACAGAAAACATGGTCTGCTTAAAGAGATAGCAGTGGTATAAACACTCACAATGCAGGATGCAGCAGTTATCACCACCAAATATTGCCAAGAGCCTGCAATCATGGCTTATAAATACACAAACAACGCTATTTTCTCTGTACAAATTTGAATCAATATTTTAGGATGTCTGGTGTAAATCTTGAGCTCAAAGCATCTGTGTTCACATACTTGTTTTCTGGAACTGTATTTATGCCTTTAAAAGAAAACAAAGTAGCCTATTTTGTTGCCTATTTGTTTTTTAAGAACTTACTTGAGAACATTGCAGGTTCACTTTTGGCCACATGATGTCATAATAGAGCAAGAAAACGTTACTTTCAATGTCATGGAGCATCAATGTTCAACTATGTTGAAGAATGTCATGAGTTTCACAATATTTCTTTAAATGAGTAATTATAAAAAGGAAAAAATATTAAAGAAAAAGTAAGTTGAATATGGATGTGAGGAACTGTTTAATTCTTTGAAGTTGAGACCATGTCCTATAGTTTTCCTATACTTATTTCATATCATATCTTGAAGAAAGAATGTGAAAAATAACAATCTGTTCTGCAATTTCCTCTCGCATTTTTCTGTCCTCTGTTCCAGTCATTCCAGTGTCATGACATTTCGGGTCCTCCCTCAAAATCAGGTCTCCATATCAGAATCAGAATCAGAATGAGCTTTATTTGCCAAGTATGTTCACACACACAAGGTACTCTATTATAGGCCCCTGTCCTCTGTTATCAGCCAGAAGCAGGTGTTTGCCTGAACAGTATTGAAGTCTCACTTGATAATACTGAAGACACATAAGCATGCATGTAATCTCTTTGGTTCACTCAGAAGTGGTTTCGTCATTAATCTCCAGCGGTTTGTTTTCTGTCTTTACCCGTCATGTCCCACTGCCACCATGTTTCAATATTCTGTGTACTATAATCATGAAAGAAACAGGCTCGCATGTAATTCCATGGACTCTCAACTTTGCTTCTCGATTTTCCCTGCCACAATACACACACAACACCCACAACACATCGGCTGCCTCACATACATGCATAATAAAGGTCTCATGCGACCACTTCACAATACACATACTGTTACAGACATGAATTACACAGTAGAAATACATATAACAATAATATAAGAACAAAAAATGTAATAATGTGTTATATACAGTAGTAGAAATATATCGATTTTTTTTATATAGCTATATAGATATAAAGATCTTGAAGAAGGAACCAATAATCTTCTCAGCCGTCCCGACTGTCCTTTGTAGTCTCCTGATGAACCACCAGTAGCTGATTTGATATCAGTTAATGATTAAGTAGCCCGAATGTAATTATGTATAGGTTACTAGTGTATAATAAAACAAAATGAATATTTCTTTCATTTGATAAACTGTTAATTAATTGCTTAATAATAATAACAATAGCCTAAGTGAATAATTGAACATTATATTATTTTTGTAACTGAAATATTTGGACATTTAACACTTAATTTACAACGTAATTACATTAGAAATAATTGTGAATACATGTAGCAAGTACAAATGAGTGTATAAACTAAGCTATCAGGCTATTCTGGTATCTGTATGCTATGCTAGTACATAAACTAACTAGTACAGACATTAATGGTCATTATAACAGTTCAAACGCCTTTATAATATGATTTTGTAGGAATTGTAAACAGGGACTAAAGAGAGTGCCTATTAAAAGTCATCTGATCCAATGGGATAGGGTCCTAATAGAGAACCGATTTTGAGGAGGACCTGACTTGTCACCACACCAGATTCACACACATTAATCTGTATGTAGAAGCCAAGTCTTCTATTTAAATTCCATCAGGTTTTTTTTAGGGTCAGATAATATAGGGTGAATTGCCCTAAAGTGGGACCCTGCCTAATGTGGGACACCTAAGGTCCAGTGTTTGTTGGTCCCCATAAATCCATGAATGCCAGTGAAATATGGGTTAGCCAAAGCTGTGGTGTCATGTGATCAAAATCACATGGCCTCTCAAATGTCATTAAGAGGTTGGAGCGGTCATCAAACAGGACCTTTTTGAGTTTTGACTAACTTGATATTAAGGAGTATAGGCCTATAAATTAATTTCAAACAAAACAATCCTGCTACTTTTTGGCCAATGTGCTTATAAAAGGTTTGTCCATCAAAAAATAGTATAACTTTGTATGTATAAACTATATATTTTATATGTGTATACAATTCCCATAGTGTCCCACTTTAGGAAATGAAACTTTCCAAAAAGTGGAACAGTATGATTAGCCTAATGTGGGACAGTACATTAGTCAGTCAAAAATGTGTGGTGGTGCATGGTTTATGGGACAAAAGTGGTTATTTACAGGGTTTTAGTGTTGTTATGCAATATTCAAATGTTGTTACTGCAGATTTTTGTTTGCAGATAGGTGTCTTTTTGTGGCTGTTTGTGGTTGTTTGTGGTTTTGCACTCTCCCACGTGTGTGTGTGTGTGTGTGTGTGTGTGTGTGTGTGTGTGTGTGTGTGTGTGTGTGTGTGTGTGTGTGTGTGTGTGTGTGTGTGTGTGTGTGTGTGTGTGTGTGTGTGTGTGTGTGTGTGTGTGTGTGTGTGTGTGTGTGTGTGTGTGATTTATGAGGACACAAATTTGTATTATGACATGTGTATTACACTGGTATTACAACTTATGGGTGGTTTATGAGGACATTTCAAAAGTCCTCATAAATCAAATGGCTTAAAAAACATAAAAAACAATGTTTTATTAAAAAATTAAAAATGCAGCATGTCTCCTGTGATGGGTAGGTTTAGGGATAGGGGCAGTGTAGGGGGATAGAATATAGAGTTTGTCCAGTATAAAAACCATTACGCCTATGGGGAGTCCTCATAATGCTGCTGCACCAACGTGTGTGTGTGTGTGTGTGTGTGTGTGTGTGTGTGTGTGTGTGTGTGTGTGTGTGTGTGTGTGTGTGTGTGTGTGTGTGTGTGTGTGTGTGTGTGTGTGTGTGTGTGTGTGTGTGTGTGTGTGTGTGTGTGTGTGTGTGTGTGTGTGTGTGTGTGTGTGATGGGAGTAGGTCTTAAAATGAAAAAATAGCTCTGAATTTAATAACTCATAAAAAACCAATAAAGCCATTCCACTTTATTTTATGCATGTTATGATTAATTAAATGAAATGTATTTCAGATCACAATGGCAAAGGCGAGAAAGAAAGGGAGAGATTATCAAACACAGAGAAAGAGAGGCAGAATCAGGAAAAGGATAAGAGAAAGAAATCAGTGGAGGCAGGACAGGATGAGAGGAACCATATGAGTATGGCAGATCGATGAAGATGGTGGAGTGCCTCAAAGACTGTTGGCCAGGGCATGGAATGTCCCTAAATCTACTCTCCAAATGGGGCATGTTATAGGCCTATGATAATAGTTGCTTAATAGTATGTCTTTATAATAAATGCATATCATCATATTGTATTATTGGTCTGATGGTGTTCAATATCCATGTTTCATGTGCACACTCACTCCACACAAGTTTTTTTATAATAATACTTTTGCAATAATGTGTGTCTCCTCTGACCGTTGTTCTGTCTAACATTAATCCTGGCCTGTCCCTGCTCTCTCGGCAGCATAGCAGGCTCATAATTGTATGGCTGTGGTCCGTCATAAGAGTAAGTCCGAAATGTCATTGCGATCCATTGTTTTCCTGTTGTTTGAATGGTTTGAATCGACCGCTCTCCCGTCCGTTACGTCACGCCCGTTACGCCCATTTTCAGATGCGGAAGTAAAATTCTCTCACAAAAACGACTCCAGAAGCCAATGTAGCGCATTTATAAGTATATTTTAAAGAAAATCTAGTTAGGGCCCAAGCCCAAAGGGCGAAGGCCCTATTGTTTTCCTAAGGATTATTTATTATTAGGGCCCAAGCCCAAAGGGCGAAGGCCCTATTGTTTTCCTAAGGATTATTTATTATTATTATTATTATTATTATTATTATTATTATTATTATTATTATTATTATTATTTTTCTTCTACCTTTTGGACACTTTTGGAGGCCTTAACATGCTCAAAAACTCCTGAAACTTTGCACACATGTCAGAACCCGCGGCCATCAGGGCCGGGCTGAAGATGGTACCCGGGCGTGGCAGGGGGGCTCGACAGCGCCCCCTGGAACGGGGTCCGAAAACATGGTCCATAAATCAAACACGCTTGCATGTAATAATATGAAACTCGGTACACATGTAGATCTCATCGTTTCATATATACTTCGCACTCTAACTTTTTACCCCAGCCCAACAGGAAGTCGGCTATTAAGGGTTGTTTGGAAAACGCATGCAATGGAATGTGAAACACTCCTCCTAGAGAATTCAAACACCACGGCACGAAACTCGGTGTGCATGAAGTCAAGACACTGAGGATGAAAAATTGCCAGGGGATTTTTGATATCTCGAACGGTTTGGCCGTGGCGAGGAAACGAAATTATGGCGAGAAACGTGAAACAGGAAGTGTGTTATAACTACTGCATACATTAACTAATCTTGATGAAACTTCAGCAGTGTGTTCGTTGTAAGAGCCCGATCACATGGATGTGACTATTGTGAGTCAAAGTTATAGCGCCACCAACTGGCAGCAGGAAGTGTGTTACTTTCAAAATGCTTTTAAATCACCCTCTTATTTTTACCCGATTTGCTTCAAACTTCATGTGCATAATGTAGACACATGCCAGATGTAGACCTGTGAAAGGATTATTGATATCTTAGACACTGTTGCCATGGCAATGCATCAAACATTAATATTCCTTTTTTTAAGCTTTTTCATGCTTTTTTATGCTTTCGGGCACTTTTGGGGTTCTTAACGTGCTCGAAAACTCTTAAAACTTTGCACACAGGACAAAACCCGCGGCCATCAGGGCCAGGCTGAAGCTGGTACCCGGGCGTTGCAGGGGGGCTCGACAGCGCCCCCTTGACCGGGTCCGACAATTTGGTCCATATATCCAACACGCTTTACCCGATTTGCTTCAAACTTGATGTGTATAATGTAGACACAAGCCAGATGTAGACCTGTGAAAGGATTGTTGATATCTTAGATGCTGTTGCCGTGACAACGCATCAAACTTTAATATTCTTTTTGGATACTTTTGAGATTCTTAGCGCACTTTTGGGGCCCTTAACATGCTCAAAAACTCTTGAAACTTTGCACACGGGTCAGAAACCGCGGCCATCAGGGCCGGGCTGAAGCTGGTACCCGGGCGTGGCAGGGGGGCTCGACAGCGCCCCCTGGAACGGGGTCCGAAAACTTGGTCCATAAATCAAACAGGCTTTACCCGATTTGCTTCAAACTTGATGTGTATAATGTAGACACACGCCAGATGTAGACCTGTGAAAGGATTGTTGATATCTTAGATGCTGTTGCCGTGACAACGCATCAAACTTTAATATTCTTTTTGGATACTTTTGAGATTCTTAGCGCACTTTTGGGGCCCTTAACATGCTCAAAAACTCTTGAAACTTTGCACACGGGTCAGAAACCGCGGCCATCAGGGCCGGGCTGAAGCTGGTACCCGGGCGTGGCAGGGGGGCTCGACAGCGCCCCCTGGAACGGGGTCCGAAAACTTGGTCCATAAATCAAACACGCTTGCATGTAATAATATGAAACTCGCTACACATATAGATCTCATCGGTTCATATATCCTTTGTACTTTTACTTTTTACCCCAGCCCAACAGGAAGTCGGCTATTATGGTTTGTTTGAAAGCGTATGCCCCTGGAATTCGATATACTAATCCTAGAGAATTCAACCAATCGCCACGAAACTCGGTGTGCACGAAGTCAAGACATTGAGGATGAAAAATTGCCAGGGGATTTTTGATATCTCGAACGGTTTGGCCGTGGCGAGGAAACGAATTTATGGCGAATAATGGAAACAGGAAGTGTGTTATAACTTCAGCATACATTAACTGATCTTGATGAAACTTCAGCAGTGTGTTCGCTGTAAGAGTCCGATCACATGGATGTGACTATTGTGAGTCAAAGTTATAGCGCCACCAACTGGCAGCAGGAAGTGTGTCACTTCCTAAAGGCTTTGAAATCACCCTCTTATTTTTACCCGATTTGCTTCAAACTTCATCTGTATAATGTAAATACACTGCAGATGAAGACCTGTGAAGGGATTCTTGATATCTTTGAAACTGTTGCAGTGGCAACGCATCAAACTTTAATATTCTTGTTTGATGCTTTTGATGCTCTGAGTCAATATGGCAAGCCGTTTTAACATTTAATCATTTTAACCTACTAGTCTCTTTTTTCATGCTACTAGTACTTATTTTTTAGATACTAGTATCTATTCCATTAAGTAATAGTACTTATTCATTAGCGACTAGTGCTTATTCTTTAGTACTAGTGCCTATTCCTTAGATAGTAGTGCTTATTCTTTAGATATTCTTTTGAATACGTATTAGTAGCTAATGAATAAGTACTGGTATCTATTTAATAGGTACTAGTATGTAATGACTTAGAACTAGTATTTATTGAATAAATACTAGTATCTATTAATAGGTACTATTATCTAAAATGTCATTTTCTCTCTCTCTCTCTCTGAGCCAATATGACAAGCCGTTTTAACATTTAATCATTTTAACATACTAGTCTCTATTTTCATGCTACTAGTACTTATTTTTTAGATATTAGTATCTATTCCATTAAGTACTAGTACTTATTCATTAGCGACTAATGCTTATTCTGTTTAGAATATTCAAAGTGCTTATTCAATTTGTATGCTTATTTATATTTTCAGAGCAGAAAATCAGATTTTTCTGCTTATTCAATATTGCATCTAAAAAGTGACTTGACGTGTGTGTGTGTGTGTGTGTGTGTGTGTGTGTGTGTGTGTGTGTGTGTGTGTGTGTGTGTGTGTGTGTGTGTGTGTGTGTGTGTGTGTGTGTGTGTTTGTGTGTGTGTGTGTGTTTGAGAGAGAGATTGTTTCTGTTACAGTGACAAGAGTTTTTAAGCCTTGTCTTTTTGTATATATATATATTTTTTATAAAAAAAAAATGTGCATACAACCCATGTATTTTTAATGTATAGTTTGCTTTAAATTAAATTAAGATTGTATGTTTGGTAATTGAACCTAAATAAATGTAAAATGAATGTGCTATATTTCAGATCAATATATTTGTTTTCCTTCATTTTAATCAACACTAACTTTATTCTCATCTGAATTATAAATAACTTATTTCTGTATAAAATAAAAAATCCCGAATAATCCAGACTAACCAGAGCACACTATTTCTACAACATCATCAGTGCTGAAGCGGGACTACCAGAGCCGTTCGGCAGATAGCGAGCAGATATTTTGTGTCACGTCGTGCACAATAACCCTAAAGGCACCAGGGTGGCGATGCCACCGGCTTTATATATATATATATATATATATATATATATATATATATATATATATATATATATATATATATATATATATAAATATAGCTGCGAGCAGCGATGAAGGGCCAAAGCCGGCGGTACCGCCACCCTGGTGCACCAGGGTTGCGGTGCCACCGGCTTGGGCCCGTAATCGCTGCTCGCAGCTATATTTACTACATTGTTTTTATACATTGACTCGTTAGGTCCTCTAACCTGCAATATGCCCTTTAATTTTCATTCTTGGGTGAACTGTCCCTTTAAGAAGATTTTACTATTCTCAAGGGTTTGGGGTCTTAGCATAGACTTTTCAGTGTCCCACATTAAGAAGCTGTGGATGACTTTGCACTAAGAGCACTAATATATCTATAATTTCTTTTATGAGTGTTATCTGCATTTTCTCTTTGGAATTGATTAGGATACATCCTGTGGTTTTCAAAATGGTATTGTGTGTGGATTTAATGTTTTGGCTACACATCGCAATATGTCACAGTAGTCTGAAATGGAAAACATGTCCAATATTAGGGCTATTTACCCTAGGCCTAATATAATACTTTTATTTTATTAATTTTTTTTAACCTTTAGGAAGATCACATTGAGAAATTACAATCACTTCTTCCAGTCAAGACAGCAGCAAACACGCAAAGATAACAAAAGGCTACAAATACGCAGGCTATAGCCTACAGTCAACAAATAACGTGAGATCAAGAAAAACAATTACAGGTCTGCTTTAAAAAATATATATAAAAACAATACTTTAATCTAATATAGCTAATAATGAAAAGCATAAGCATTTTAGTTAGAAAAATAGAAAATATTTATACAATATTTCAGTGTTCTCATACTGAAAGGCACTGATCTTCTACTCACTGTTTAAAATGCAGTTTACAAAAATTGAGCGACACTGCGCGTGCACGCCGTCGAAAACCACTCATGCGCGTGCTTGTGAGAGGAGGGGAATCCTGGTGGGGGAGGGTTGAGGGACAACCCAGGCACAGCAGCTGATTGGTTACTGCTGCTGTCAATCAAAGCAGCCATGTCAAGTGGCAAAAAAGCGATGTGAACTAATTGCAGTGAAGAAGGGGCAGTTATTTCGAGATATACAGTGTTTAAGTCAGCGGATTTGTTTATAAATGACAGTCGGTATTGTACCTTATTTAGGCGCCGTTGAAGGTGGTCAGCATTATGTTTCTTTTATGCGGGTAACAGCATTACTGGGACAGTTTGGCATCGATGTCCTAAAAACGGAATACTCAAACTGAACCTGCTTCGCGTTTAATGTGAGCCAGTAGTTTGTGCTGGAGAAAACGAGCCAATGATGTCAGGAAAGCATTACAAGGGTCAAGAAGTCAGCTGCTGCATTAAATATTTCATATTTGGATTTAACATAATATTTTGGGTAAGTGCTTTGTGTGTGCACCACCATTTCTTTGTGTGTATCGTTGTTTCTTTATGTCTGCGCGTGAATATATGAGTATATTCACCTGATGTATGAGTATTTCGCAGGTCGGTCAATTAATTTCCTTTGTTCCGTTTGTTTGAAATGCGAGAAGCCGGTATGTACTGCACGAGAAAGGCATAATTTGTCGATTAAATAAAGATAAATCGATTATTCTACGTTGAGCAGGCAGCATGAGCCCCTGGTTCTGTTTCGTGTTAATGTAATTCACATAACTAATTTCTTTGCTATCGCTCCCACTCGTTTATCTCAGATGTTCATGACAGCAGCGAGTCAAGTGCGTATACTACAGATAATCGGCTTTCTCTTCTGTGAAGCAATGCATCGACCTTCCCAGCTAACAAAAATATGTTTTGCTAACGTTCCATTTAAGTTCTGAAAACGTTATTTCTGAAGGCTTTCTTAACGTTTATCTAAATCTCCAGTGTTTTAAATGTTTTTAAAACGTTTTTCTTGGTTTCACAATTTTCTAAAATGTTAAGGAAACATTTTTATATTCTATGATAATGCAAACATAGGAACGTTACATTTGAATGTTCTCGAAACATTTTAAAACAAGTAGTAAAATGTTTGACGAACATTCAACTAAAATGTTTCCTCAAACTATGTAATTGTGTGTGGTGTGTGTGTGTGTGTGTGTGTGTGTGTGTGTGTGTGTGTGTGTGTGTGTGTGCGCGTGTGTGTGTGTGTGCTAACGTTTTGAGAACATTAACAAAGACCACATGACGTTGAACAGACGTTCTAATAACATTACTGGAAATTTCATATTTCATAACCTGTAGAGAACCTTGCCAGAAGGTTAGCTACATTTCTGAGAGCATTGAGCAATACCTGTTTGATGGGTTACTGCCCTATGGTTACTGTATGCAAAAATACATGGATCTAGTATTATATGCAATAACTGGAGTGACAAGAGATTACTCGGAAAATGCAGTTATTTAAAAAGAAGCACTGAAAGACCCTGGCCTGGAGTAAAACATTGTGTTTCAGCGTCTGTAACTGTGTTGTAAATGTTGTTGTGCTGTATGTCTATAACTTTGTTATAACATAATTCACGTTTATCTGCTTCAAATTATATAGTTATAGTTATTTCAAAATATACAGTTTATCTTTAAACTGTTGAGGGGTGAGTTGTAACACTATTAGATTTGCAGTAATGCACTCATTTTAGTTTTGTGGATTAATATAATCCGATTTAATTCAAATTTAATTCAAAATGATATATTATGCCATGTTCAATATAGCCTACCCCAATTTACCACCTTTAGTTTTAAATATTTTAAATCGTAAACATAAAACAAATTCCAAATGCTAAACATTTAAACCATTTGAATCATTGAGTGAATTTTCCAATGTAATTTTTAAAGTAATTTCTATGGGGATTTTTAGGGGTGCAATCTAATTAGGTTCATCTTGAGGAACCATAATTGTAATTTGGCTTTTATAGACAAAAAATATATTTTTGTGGTCACGTTTATTAGCTATATGTAAATCAAGTGACATATTAGGCCTACCTAAATTGTTTGTTCATGTTTACAGCCAGGCGAAAATAACTTTTTTTGGCCGAATAAACTTTTAAGTTACACTTTATTTTAAGGTTGACGTACATAGCTACTCAAATAAGTACTGAGTAATATTAACTACATGTACTTGCTATAGAGTTACGGTTGTGTAACTACATTAAAATAAAGTGTTACCAACTTGTATGCAAATTGGAGCAAATGTTGCTCACTAGCTATATGTTTCCATCCACCTATTTTTATGCGCATTTTTGGATATCGCATAAAAAAACCGCTGGATGGAAACATCAGGATGAATTCTAAAAATAAGGTGGATAAATTTCTCATCCGATAAGAACTACGAATAAATCCCTTGGTGCGCAACAAAAAAAACTCATGTGATTTTGCCTCATCAGTGAATGTGATTGGATAACTGGACAAGGTGGACCAGTCGCAATCGTTACTGGTTTGGTCGTTCTTTGGCCTGAGCCAAAATCTGTCATCAAAATTATTTGGTATAGTTCCCGTCTCCCATGATTGCGTTCCCAAAAACCAGGCATCCGAACGTAAGAGAACATGAGTGTTTATTGTTTCATCTGTTTGCTTAGAGACTCAAGTCATTTATGATGTACGGAAAAATTGCCACAGTGGCTTCCTCGATTTTCTTTTTTAGATAATTTGCGCCAGTTTCCCAGAAAGTGGCAATTTTGTTCTCTTGAACACATGAGAATGAGATGCTGCTTTATTCGTAAATGTTTTAAGCTATATCCAATTTTGTGCATCATTTAAAATTGCAACTTTGAATGGAAACAGCTACTGTCCCATTTTATGTGGGTCCCATTCAAACTATGAACTAAACATTATAAAATAATTCTGTACTATAATGAGTCACACACCTTTTATTGTCACCCCAGGAGGCTTTTATAATTGGTTAAATTGATGATGTTACAACTCAAGCCGTGTTACAACACTCCTATAGCCTAATGTAGTAAGATTTAGTTTTACGAGATGGATCACTTTGCTCCCTACACCTAGTTTTTACTAATTATCTGGGATGCTCATCCTTTCACATGAACTCTGACGGTCAATAATGAGGGCGGTATTATTGAGCGTTCACTGTGCTACTTTACAGAACTCATTTACAATGAACCACTTGCTACATTAGCTACTGTTTACTGTTGTTGACTCATGATGTACTACACAAAAACTGGACTCTGAAGTCAGAATTTGTTATGATCTCACCCTAGGACTGATTTTTGGGGGGTTTTTACATTCTTTTTTGGGTTAACACTGGGGGTTTTGTTACACAGCTTACATATTTTTTGACAGATGACTCATAATGAAACATGTAATTTCTATATCCGAAAGCAGCTGCTAATAAAAGCCTATAGTCAGAGTCAGTGCACTATAGTCTTGTACAGTTGATTTTGTAGGCACGTTTGCATACGCATATACAATATAGTTGTTCACTGAACAATAATATTAATTTAAGCTATAGCAATTTTGCTTTAGCATGATAGCATATAACACACCTCAAATATATTGCTGTCATCTCAGCACAGCCTGAATAAATTTCCAAATTGAAAGTGAGTCAGGTTTCGCTAGCTTGTTCCTCAATACAAAGCACTCCTTTGGTTTCTGCATGACATTTTTCTGGTTTTACTATACAGAATGTTTTCACTGAGGTGTATGTCATTTCCTCCAAGAATATGTAGGCGATGATGACAAATGGTGAACAAGAACAAGCTAAAAGGTTGTGTACACTAGTGTGATGGCAATTTCAAAACACTAATTTATGAAGCTTCGAAACCTTTACGAATATTATGTTCCGAATGAATGGTTCAGTGCGTGTATCAAACTGCCAGAGTCACGTGATTTCAGTAAACAAAGCTTCATTACGTCATAACTGTTTCGAAACACTTCGACACAATACGGCACATTTGCTTCAACTGTTTCAGTGTTTCACGAAGCCTCGATCTGCCCACCACTAGAGTACAAATTATGCTATATTTTTCCTCAAGTGAATGAATGTTGTTAATGGCAAAATAACATTAACACATATCCTCTGAAGGCGAGTTGAATTAAAACCCAAGTGCAGCTTTAATTAACATATCTTGAACAAAATGGACCATGGACATGAGGGCTATTTATACTGTACATAAGGACTAATGAGTAACAAGAAACACCTGAGCATAATCAAGACAATCAACCAATGACAAATCAGGGCTGCGTTCAGCGCCGACAAAACATTGCAGAACGTTTTTTAAACAGAAACGGTGACGCGTTAAACGCACTGTTGTGATGACGCAAGAGGTGCAACTATGGCAGCTGAGAAGGCTTTTTGTGTTTTTTGTGGAGAATTTTCGGATATGTGTTTAATACTACAAAAAATGCCCGATGTTACAGTTACTGCACTTGCCGCCCAGAACACAAGAGAACATCCCAATCGAGTAAAGGGATTTGTGGAAACTGAAATGGAAGCACATCTTACCTAATTCAGATTAAAACACATCTATTTAACCTCACATACTGACTTAATTTGTAGTTCATACTGTTTTAATACCCTGTATTTTCTTTCTCATTTTTAGGAAAAGCACTTTACATGCATTGTTTATTTTTACCAAATGTCATACACTTGCATGAAACTAAAAATATAAACAACTACATCATTATATTGATATCCTATATTTTTACAATAAAACTTACGACAAACATGTCTTCTAATATCCTCAGTTGTTGCGTATCGAACACATTTGTAAATTACTTCCATTGTGCGAGTTCACTTTGATACCGTGTGCTGTATATACATGTTGCTGCTGATTGGACTGCAGTTCTGACACGCCCACGAAACTAGACGCATCTCAAAACGCATCTCAAACCCCGTTGCACACTGGTGCATGCCGTTTCAAGGAAACATGGCGTTCAACCCGGAAACCGTAGGTAGCAAAACGTTGCGCACCGTTGTGATCTTGAACGTGCCCCAGAACTGACGAACACATGACCAAAACAACCAATCAGGGGTGCGTTTCCCAAAACCATCGTTGGGAAATTGCATTGCAACCATCAAAGTTGCTAACTTAGTTAGCAACGATGGTTTTGGGAAACGCACCCCAGAACATTACACATGACTAGGGAAGCACATGACATGATCACATTACAAACAGGAACCATGACTGAATAAACTTTAAACTAAAAGTCATGAAACATAAACGTGAACCAAAACCTAAAACAAACTTGCCAATTATGCACTGCCCAAGGTTTTATATATAAAATAAGAAACTAAATTGTCGTTCATGCTTCACTCTCAATGTCTCCGCATTCAGACATAGCTGGACGGATGCATTGCGGCAATGAGAATTTCAGCAAAACATGCAGTAAAATATAAAAATAATTCATTCCTGTGTTGAAATTAGTGCCTTAGCATGTTTATGCAAGGTTAAATTGCTTAAATTTATGGAATATATATATAAAAAAAATGCAAGTACTGTGTTCTACATTGACTATTGGCCATACATTGACCAGACTGGCTGGAAATGATCTTTGCGGTAATCTTAGGCTAATGCTATATTATTTTCTGATAGGGAGTGCAGGATAACCATTATGCTTAAGCTTTACTGGAGCATCTGGATGATAGTGATCATAATATTGCATGTTTGCATTGGGTATAAGAAGGAATTTATGCATTTATCCTGACAGTCCACAGAGACATGCAGCTTTAATTTCACAAACAACACCCTGTGATGCTCAAACATTAGCTTGTTTTCTGGTTTGATCCATTGTGCCGTGCAAAGTTGGATTGGAATGAATGGAGCCTTTGTTCACCACACAACTTCTGCTTTTGTAATCAAGTCCAAGAAACTAAATTGTCCTTCATGCTTCACTCTCCCTCTATTAGAAACCATTTAGCAATTTAATAAAAAAACTTTTTTTTATTCCTTAATCAGACGAAATCAATATTTGAAATCCCAATGAAACGAAAGTAGCACCACAAGTGCATCCAAGTGTAACGGATTAACGAAAATGTAGGGCGGGAACTTGGCTCTATATGAAACGGTTGTAGATTCGATTTTGAGATGTGTGCAGCATAAGTCACCAGAGAGAAATCTGACGTTTTCAGCGGAAGATTAAGTTTGATATTTTGATTAAACGTTACGAGGTTAAAAAATAAATAAATGCACAGATTAATTGTTCACAATGTGATCTATAACATTTTTATTTCATGCCGCCTTTAACAAATTGCAAATACAGTCAAACCAAAAATTCTTCAGACACCAGATATAATTTTTGATGTTTTTTTACTAGTGGGTGCAGGATACTATATAGTTCATTTATGTAAGTGAGGATATCAAAATAAAGTAAACTGTGACATATTATATATCATATATTCCTCATACAGTGGACTACCAGTATAATTTATACAAATTTGGGCCCAAAAATGATTCAGACACTTTGACCTGACCATGTTTTGCTTAAGTGTATATTTATTTATTGCTAATGCAACCTTTTTACACCACAGTCTGAACAAAATTAAGCATTGCTTGGTAATTGGTTGACATAAATTGGTATTATCTAATTGTGTAGCTGACAGCTATTCAACTTAATGCATTTGTGAGACAGTCTAACAGAAGGATGGCCAAAATCAGTGAAATATCAACTGATTTGATAACTCTGAGTTCTAGTCATATTTTATTACCATTTTCTAAACTATAGTGAATAAACTGTGATAATGTGAGAAATGTTGAAAGTGTCTGAATAAAGTTTGGTTTGACTGTATATGTTTATGTTTCAGAACTGTGGATTAAATATTCATTAATTGTAAAAGTCATTTATTTCAGTCTTTCTACTTACTACTTTCACGTTTAATTAATGTTACTTGTCGTTTCTTTGTCATATTTGTAAAAATCTCTGAGTGAAAATAGTTTAGAAAGTAAATCCTACTGTAACGATCACCAGCTGGAGTGCCCTCGAGAGCCACCAGAGAGCGCTCCACAAATAACTATGATCACTTCCTCACAAACTACATTTCCCATACTCACTGCCTGGACTCATTCACACTGATCACATTCACCTGTACCTCATTGTCTCTGATTGCATTCACCTGTGTCTTGTTGTCCTGCTAGTCTCAGTCTATTTATATCATGTTCATTTATTCACTCACCGCGAGTCTTGTTGTACTGTGTGTCTTCATTTCCGAGGGTTTTCCCGTGTTTTGTTTCTGTTTTTGACTTTGGATTGTTCTTGGACTCTGATTATTGCTGCCTGCCCTGACCTCTGCCTGTTTCTTGGATTCTCTCTGTGTATTCTCCATTGTCCTGTCTGCTGATTCTTGACCCTGCCTGTACGACCATTCTATATTAAAGCTGCATTTGGATCTTCACCTCCAAGTCTCGGAGCAGTTCGTGACACCTACACCATGTTTTTTCAATATAGTATGATTGTACATCATCTGAGTTAGAGTTTATTTTTCAGTAAGAGAATTATAGGACTGTACACCAGTGGCATGCACATACCATTAATCGCTAATAGTAAAGCTAATTCGGTCGTATTGAACTTATTCACAGCAGTGCCATCTTTGATTTTTAACGGGAAGGAAAGCAAGGCTGTGAGGGATTGACATGCATCTCTTCATTGGGTTGTACTGATATTTTATACTGTTTTTGGATATTTTTTCTGCTGACGGAACACTGCAAAAATATATTTCCAGTACATTTCAGTAGACAAAAAACTCCCGCCAATATGAGCTGAGGAAAATAATGACTGCTCTATCAGCTGCTTTATACAGCTTTTTACTGCGGATACCATTGATAAGTCTTTCCCTCACAGCCTCGCTTTCTTACATGGTACTGCTCTGAATAAGGTCGATTGCGATGTCAACAGAGGGTTAAAAATGGGAACATGATTTCCCCCTTGCAGCAGTAGAGGTCTGTGCATGCCACTGCTGTAACCACAAACACTGTACTGTTGTCTTGAGATGGTCTTGAGTAACTCATGAACACAAAAACCCTTGTGTGAGGGACGCACAGTCGGTGCTCTGTAGATGAAAATATGAAGCGTTATGAGAGACAAACGGGGCCGTTTAGACTGAAAACGACTTGGCGAAATGTAGCTGTGAATGTTTTTTTAAATAGTGAATGAAATTCTAGAGGTGTCTCTGTCTGCGGCCTTGACTTATACGTTCGAACTAAAGGTCCTGACCCCTCTGAAAAGAAATGACACATCGTGCTCATATTTGAAATCAGTCATGAATATGTAGAATGGCATAGCTGACGTCCATGTGTCTCCTCCCACTTATTGCTCTTTTTCTTTATTTGGCCATTGAAGAATGAATCAGTGAATTTGGGGGTAAATTGTTCCTTTCAAATGTACATTACAGAAATTAGCGAAACAAAACCTGCCAATAATACATTTATTTGGAGGAATAATTTTCTAATTTGTTACCCCAAAGTCATTTTCTTCATTTAACTTTTATTACTGCAAGAGAATTTATGAGCATCAAAGTAAATTTGAACACAATGCATATGTGTTTAATTAACAAAAAATCATAGTATATATAGAAATAAGGTAGAAATAAAAGCCATGTTCTGAAGGGCTTGCAGAATCACTGCCCTGTGGACATAATGAGGACATACGTCTCATGGGAAGAACCAGATGTCTGTTTAGATGCCACCATGAAATATCAGATTGCAGAAATGTCATGGTGTAACATGAAAAGCTGTTGAAATTAATTAGTTAAAAGACCTGAAGAGTGAAATATATACGCTGGCACCTTTTACATTCAATGGCAATGACCTATTTTGTGGTCCGGCTGAGGAAATCTGATAAAATGCTTGCTCTTTTTATCTCTAATGTTCAGTATTGGCTCACCGGGAAAGAAGTTTTGAAATGGAAACATTAGGCTGTACTTTGGATAAAAGCACTGTGGGTTCAGAGTCATAAGAAGCAGATAAGAGCTGCATTCCTATTTACTGACACTCTAAAAAAAACAAATGGACCTAAAATAGTTTTTAACTGATACCAAAGCACCTTTTACAGACCTCACTGTAAACCAGAACAAGTTGGCAAAACTCAAAACTTTTGAGGTAATCAGTAACATTATTCAGTTAACATTAATCTTCCACAAAAACATTATATAACGCTTAATTTTAGCATTTACTCTCCCTTTGGAGTGTCATGGCAAAGCATGCTGGGAAATCCCAGCCCAGTTTCAGTCAAATTTAAGTTTGTCTAAATTAAAAGAAACAAGTTCATAAACCTCAAAACAATGAAACAATTCGGATTACTTCAAATCTGTCAGTTTTGTGAACTCAAAAGAATAAGAAAATTCTAAATTCATACTTTGTCCTACATTGTTTTTAGAGGGCAGAGCGTAACGAAGAGAAGGGTGTGTTTGTTTAGGTGTCCATTTCAAATATCAAGTGTTTCTCAGGAAAGATATACTGCATACTGCAGCTTTAATCCATCTGTTCAAATCATCAGTCATTTTTTTCCAATAATGTGCAATGCATGCATACTGTAATATCCCGAAAATGGGTTTCACAACCTTTTTAAACGTCTTAATCTTTGTTGACTTGCTTTCTTAAAACATGCATGTATATAAAATGAAAATTCTCACCCTCATGTTGTTCCAAACCCATAAGACTTAAATTAATCTTCAAAACACAAATTCAGACATTTTTAATGACCGTTTTGTATTTTCTAAGTTTCGAGTCCCTGGCCTTTCAATGGAGGGAACATCTCAGGTTTCATTATATATCCTAATTTGTGTTTTCATAATCAAAAGCTTATGGGTTTGAACAACATGAGGGTGAGTAAATGACAGAATTTTTATTTTTGGGTGAACTGTCCCTATGAATCAATTTTACCAGAGAAATGCCATATCTTTCTTGTTTTAGTTGCTTGGAGTGGCTTTCCTTGGAATCGGACTGTGGGCATGGAATGAGAAGGTGAGCAAAAAGCAGTATCTAATGCATAATGCATAAAATTCATCTTTATTTGATAAACATCTTAATGCACATGTGAAGTTGAGATGTCCCATGTTCTTCACATTAAATAGATGAGCTATTTATATGGTTTGTTGGAGACCTATATAGACCTACTCTTATAGTTTTTATTCATATTTTGATTGTTTGATATATATATATATATCAAACCATGTTTTGGTTCTTTTGGCAGTGTGGGCAGGTGCAAATCCTGCTGGAAAATTAAGGACGCATGAAGTGCTCTGAAAATGTCCTGGTAGACGGCTGCGTTGACTCTGAATTTAATAAAGCACGGAGGACCAAAGTCCTCTTTTCTGATGAGTGCAAATTTTGCATTTGGAAACCAAGGTCCCAGAGTCTGGAGGAAGAATGGAGAGGCACACAATCCAAGATGCTTGAAGTCCAGTGTAAAGTTTCCACAGTCTGTGTTGTTTTGGGGAGCAATGTCATCGGCTGGAGTTGGTCCACTGTGCTGTCCACTCAACGCAGCCGTCTACCAGGACATTTTCAGAGCACTTTTCCAAGCTTTATGGAGACGCTTCCTTCCTTTTCCAGCAGGATTTGCAGCTGCCCACACTGACAAAAGAACCAAAACCTGGTTCAATGACCATTGTATTCCTGTGTAATTACTGTGTGGTTTCATGTAATATTCTAATTTTCTGGGATTTTGATTTTGTGGGTTTCAGAAGCTGTAAGCCATAATCATCAAAATTATAACAAATAAAGGCTTGAAATATCTCACTTTGGCTATATAATATATTAGTTTCACCTGTTAAGTTGAATTCTTGAAATAAATCAACTTTTTGATGATATTCTAATTATATGACCAGCACCTGTATATATATTGTTGCCGTTTATCTTGGCAACTAGTTTAATTTTATTATTATTTAATTTATCTACCAATGTGCTATAGGGTGGACCAAATTTTTTTTATTTTTAGACAGTTTAATATAAGACTGAACATATTATTAAAAATTTTCACTCAATGCTCCATCTGGTCCTTTACACACAAATATGTATAAACACATATGGATATATTTGTGTGCCTGTGTATTCTTGATCAATGTGGCTCTTGCATTTTCTCTGCCATATTTGTAACTTTTATAGAACACAAGTGGAAATATTTGCAAATATTTGTATCTGCTGTAATTGCAAACAACCACATTTGAAACATATTGGAACAGCAATTCAGCTAATTAAAGCCCAGTCTGCTCTCTCTCTATCTCTCTCTTCCTCAGGGAGTTCTCTCCAATATCTCCTCCATCACAGATCTGGGTGGATTTGACCCAGTGTGGTTGTTTTTGGTGGTGGGAGGGGTGATGTTCATCCTGGGTTTTGCAGGCTGTATCGGGGCCCTGAGGGAAAACACACTCCTGCTCAAGTTTGTACGTTTTCCACGTTTTGATTCTTATTAGGAGTTGGTGTAGCCTCATGCAAAACTGATTTGTAATGCCTTTTTAACACTTAAATGCATAGGTGTTTGTGCAACTGTTATAACATGCTTTGGATCATCGTAAACCTGTATCAATTTATCTCTTTTTCTGAACACAAAAGAAGATATTTTAAAGAATGTTGGTAACCAAACAGTTGATGGGCACCATTAAATTCCATAGTTTATTTCTTTTTTCTTTTTCATACTATGGAAGTCAATGGGGCCCATCAACTGTTTGGTTACCAACATTCTTTAAAATATCTTCTTTTGTGTTTAGCAGAAGAAAGAAACTCATACAGGTTTGGAAAAACTTAAAGGCGACTAAATGATGACAGAATTTTCATTTTTGGGTGAACTATACTTTTAATTTTAGTGTATTTGTCTTTCTCCTCTCCCAGTTTTCTGTGTTTCTGGGGATAATCTTCTTCCTGGAGCTGACTGCCGGCATCCTGGCCTTTGTCTTTAAAGACTGGATAAAAGATCAGCTCAACTTTTTCATCAACAACAACATACGAGCCTACAGAGATGACATTGATTTGCAGAACCTGATCGACTTCACTCAGGAATATGTAAGAGTCAAGGCCAGAACTCATGTTTCAAATACAAAGGCAGAGAAAATACACTAGGAATTGAAAATGAGGAAGGGCGTAAACAAGATGAAATTAAAAGTGTCTAGGTGTGTGTGCACAGGAGAAAAAAGTAAACTATCAGTTTATCTGTGTCACATGTCATCGCAGAAGTGCACACACAGTTCCCATAGAAACAGCATGATTTGACGATTCCTTATCTTCTCATAGAGATCCCTAGCCTCGTGAGACCATCCTGATCTCGCGAGCTTTCAAGGTTTCACTCGCAGATCAGTCTGGATACTTTCCGTTAAAGAAAATTTGGGAGCAGTTCACCAAACGAACGTCCAATCAGCGTTGGCTTTGAGGCGGGTTGAGGTGTGATGCAACGAGAAGCGCGACAGTTCAGTCTAAAGAACATGGCGGCTTCAGTTATTTGTAAATTGTAGTTACATAAACGGCAAATATCCTTTGCCGACATGTTGCTTATTTGCTGAGCTAACGAGCCTTTACCTGCAGCAGCAAGAGTAGCCTGTCTTGTGGTTGTGTTTTCGTCGTAGCTCTGTTAGTACGTCATATGCTTCGTTGATCTGATTGGTTGATTTGGCCCGTCTATCACCAACATAGGCCAATCAGCTAACCAGTATTTTCGCCCCTTACCAAAACTACTTCAACGGAAGGTTGCCAGATGGATATGCGGAGCAAATCCATCTGGCGGAGTCAGGTTAAGAGATCCCTGTCTGTTCACATTTCTTTTTTGTGTGTGTTTATTTCGAGGCTATTGAAGCTATTAAAATTTTTCGACATTTAGAAGGTTAAAGGGTTAGTTCACCCAAAAATGAAAATTCTTTCAGTAATTACTCACCCTCATGTCGTTCCAAACCCGTAAGACTTTCGTTCATTTTCGGAACACAAATGAACATCTTTTTGATGAAATCTGAGAGTTTTCTGTCTCTCCATTGACAGAAATTGACAAGTTCATAAAGACATTGTAAAACGAATTAGCTGTCAATGGAATACTGTTCCATATACTGTTAACAGAGTGACATTTATCATAGATTATAACATGTGAAAGTTCAGTTTCCTGTTAACACTAGGTCACACTTGTTTCCTGTACGTTTGTGCAGCCCCACACAGCACAACTGAAGCTTATATTGTTTTTGTTTTTTTCCAGCTTTATGCTCTGTACTGCAGATCTGTTTCCAGAACATGACTTTTCCTCAGGACAGATTTAATTAGAGTCAGGCAGATGCTGTCATGTTATTTCCTTGCTGACCTTGCATGATAAAGAAGACAGACATAGCAAAGCACTGCATGTCAACATAATATACTAGTATAATGGGAGAACATGGGGGGATCGAGGTTTGCTTTCTTTAAGGAACAAGCGCCTTATGCCACATCTTTGACATTGATGTGTGTTAAGGAGAAACATTCTAATGCATTCAATGCATCTGTATTTTCACTGATTTTCCTTATAGAGTTGTGTCTAATATTCCAAATTATTGCAATTTTATCTACATTTTATGATGAAAGTGCATTCCAGATTGTAATGTAATTCCATGCCGTCGGGTATATTTTTGTTTCTTTAGTGGGAATGTTGTGGGGCGTTTGGAGCTGATGACTGGAACCTCAACATCTACTTCAATTGCACAGACAGCAATCCGAGCCGAGAAAAATGTGGCGTGCCCTTCTCTTGTTGCACCAAAGACCCAGCGGTGAGAGATGCATGAATATGGAAACTGAAATATATAGAAACTTTGTGTTATTTGTAACTTAATTAAATGTTTATATTATGCTGTTTTAAAGGTTCCTCATTTTGTTTTGGAGTCTCTTACAATAGGGTGACATGGATCCAAGGTCAAAAAACACTTTGCAAATGACTTTGTACACAGATGCATGTATCATTCCTATTTTGCACCCGCGCAAAGCGGGCTTTTCCCTCCACAGACGCACGTTGGTAGGAAATGAACTTGCGGGCGGTTCAGCGCAAAAAGGAGGCGTGTTTCGGCGCAAACATTCCCTAGTGCTATTTTGCAGTTCCAGAAAACAATTCCGCCACTGACCAGAAAAATCCTGGTCTAAAGTCAGTGACGCGTTACGCGTTGTTTATAATGCTATTTTAAGCGCGCATGCTTGGCCATAATGTAACGGGTGCACAACGCGCATACACTTTGATTCTCTCATCAAGCTCTCAAATTATTTTTGCAAATCATACATTATAACAAGGAAAAATATTTACACATGAGGGAAATCGTTGTGGTGTCCATGAAGATGTAAAAAAATGTAGGCCTAAATCTAGCTTACACATTTACCCAAATTTTTCAGGCCAATTGTAGTAATGACGGATCAGACCTGTTTGCCCAATAGTGGCAAGACACATAAGGAAATCTGACAAATTAGTTTGTCCGTCAAGAACCAGGAGAGAAAAAAAATCGGTCTCCTCGGCTGTGAACCGCTCCTGGTGTGCGCCTGGTAAATCCGCCATAATAATAACAATCCGCCATGCAACATGCGCACCTGCTCTTAAAGGGTATGTTGGATGACGCTCTGATTGGTTTATTTCACGTTACGCCCAAACCACACCAATGAATAATTAAGCTATTTCAGACCAACCCCTTTTAAACTTGCGTCGGGCGCAAGAGTCATTTATCCCGCCGGTAAAATAGCAACAGCGCCCAAGACCCGCCCACAAAGTTACTTGCGCTTCGCGCTGGATACTTGCTTTTCAGATCGTTAAAATAGGGCCCTATAACTTTCTCATAATATACACTGCAGCATCGCCTCTTTTTTTTCATGGTCTGAAACGGTTCGATAAAGGATTCAGTCTCCCCAGAGACAATATATATAGAGACATGTCATTTCCTCAATCCTCAATAGAACTATATAGGGAAAACCCGTAACGCCAAAGATGGCGGTTGTATGCACATGTCCCGCCCCTCCCGCTGTAAAGCCAATCGTCTACTTTTAACAGTCAAGCCGGGAAACATTTAAGCCTATCGTCTGGTTCCACTGACGCATGCGCACAGTTGAGGTTTGCAATAGCGTAAAAATACGTTACTGTTTGAAAAGGCGGCAGATTTGATATGCAGTGTATGTGTGTGTTGTGTAAATATCAGACATCCCAAGTCTCCCGCAATTTGATAGCAGCTCCCTGATGCCCGCAAATTAGTTCAAATCTCCGAGTGTGCTTCAAACTGTGTAGCGCGCGCACGGCAGAGAGGGAGAGAGCGAGCGAGAGACCTTGCGTTTTGGTGTCGTGAACCCTTGCACATGCATAGTAAAAGTATAACCTGAGGGGGAAAGGCATTTTAAACCTTATTTTGGGGCAAAGTCATCAAACTTTTTCAGCGATTTTTATCATATTTTACTGCTGTTTCTATACATGCAGTTTTTATGTCCCTGTGACCAGTGAAAGTGCCGTTCTGACTCTCTGCCCATTCATTTAGATAGGGCCTGGTCTTGTTAGTCCCAAATAGCTGTTGCCAAGATGGTGGCCGAGTGGCAGGACTTGTCTAAAAAATGACTTTGGTCTCCCTAAACCCTCTTTTCCGAGAGCCTACTCTGCTCTGATTGCTCAGATGGCCCAGTCTGTTGTGATTGGTCTACCACTTACTGTACCTTGCGTGTCAGAAACCAAACACCTATTATCATATCTGAATTTCAGCTCTGGATCTTCCTCAGCGCTTGATAAGCAGTGATTATAACATTAACAATGGTGTCGGTTTTACCTTATAAATAAAAATGTTTGCTCTCGCAGCGCATAAAATAGCGTCTTCTCAACATGTCAAGTCCTTTACATTCACAAACAGCTATATTACACACTTTATGAAAGGCAAAATCCAAACACAGCATAATGGTGCACTTTAAATAAACATGATGCATATTTTACCACTGAGATACTTGCCATCTTGCTCCTAAACAAAATTAATGCAGTTCTTTTCTAATCACAATTTGCATTCCACTATTGTCCTGATTTAAGAGAGACTAAAAGCGTGAGGGGGAAGTGCAAACAATACTTGACAGAGCAAAACAAAAGGGGAGTATCAAACAGGATTTGGTCTACGTGGACAGAGTAAAAATAGCATTTCGCTGACAATAAACAGGCACTGGGAGCACAACATCTATGGCAAAGATGATGAAATTATGGCCTGTTGTGAGCTAATAACTCATAACAAATAATCATTATTGGCATTAAATGATTCAGTTACGAGCCTTTCTATGAATGCAGCCATTCATTATTTCAGCATGAAGGAAAACTGCTGGTGGTAATGTGTTTAATTCACAGTAAGTCATAATAAGAAAAGCAAATAGTGAGTCATTAACCTACTATAACTTCACTAAAATAAAGAGTTTGTTGATTTCAAGAATGTTCAAATGAAATCACTGGATAAATAAAATAGCAGAACTGATTTCAAACAGGAACAACTATTTAAAGACAAACAAGTCATGGAGATTTTAAGGGTGATTAGCAAATCCTGTTGGCTAGTTTGTTCGGGGGGGATTTATAAAATGATGAACTAACTCAAAGTTAGCTATTTTCAGTCTTATCTCTTCACTCCACCCACACTGGAATTCTTCTGACTGTCAACATACTTCCTTAAAGTTGAAATGTTTCCACTGTCCTCCATTAATTCCTCATGAATCACTTGTTTTGCAGGAGGATGTTATCAACACACAGTGTGGGTATGACGTTCGGGCAAAATCGGTGAGTCTTACTTTTCACACACTCCATCAGTTTGAGGCAAAATGTTGGCGTCAGGCTCTATCACAGTTTCCCCTGCCTTTTGCTCTTCACTTCAGTTAATGTAACGAACCACATGACTCTCAAAATGAACTGACCTCATGTATTAGGGGTGTAATGGTACAAATCACTCATGGTTTGGTTTTTATCACTGTTTTAGGGTCACAGTTTCTGTATGGTGTGGTATGTGCTATGTAAAAAAGGACTACTGTCAAATAAAGATAAAGAAAAGAACAAATAATCAAACAAGCAACAGCATAAAGAAATGCAATAGAGCAAAGATACAAATAAAATAAACAGCGCTTTTTTGTTTTTTTTTAAGTAGGTCTAACTGTAATATTCAAGTAAACAAATGTAAAATAAGATTGCATATAATCTTCACTCTATAAACTAAATTACAAGTTACAAAAGCTATTCAGTCAAGAGGAGTGAGTGATTTCCTTGTCTTCTGTTGTTTGATTTAAAACCCAGACAGCAGGAGTATTCGGCTGCTGTCACTTTAAGATATAATGCACGGATCCAGTACACTGATACTGAGACACATGCGTTGTCTTTCTCGACTGTTTATTTTCACTTAAAGGAACACTCCGACTTTTTGGGACTTTAGGGTATTCACCTTATCCCCCAGAGTTAGATAAGTCCATAGCGCTACGCACCCACCGCTAGCCTAGCTTAGCACAAAGACTGGATTTAAATGGTTGCAGCTAGCATACCGCTCCAAATAAGTGACAAAATAACGCAAACATTTTCCTATTTACATGTTGTGATTTGTATAGTCACAGAGTTCCCAGTATTTATATGGTTAAAATATGTCTGTGTCTCATGTGACTTTGTTTTTTGTACACTCTGTGACTATACAAATCACAACATGATGTAAATAGGAAAATGTTTTGTGAATGTTTGTCACTTATTTGGATTAGTATGCTAGCTGCAACCATTTACATCCAGTCTTTGTGCTAAGCTAGGCTAGCGGTGGGTGCGTCAAACAGACTTATAGCACGCACGGAGATGAAAAAGGTATGTATGGACTTATCTAACTCTGGGGGATAAGGTGATTACCCTAAAGTCCCAAAAAGTTGGAGTGTTCCTTTAAGACATAACCTACTATGTTTGCTAGGCTACTTGCCAAGACGGGCATGTTGACACAATTTTTGAAGCGCAAGACTTGAGAGAGAACTCAATATTCGCGCGCTGCCTGAGACACGGCTTTCCGTGTGCGTGTTTCGGATGAGTGCACACAAATCTTTTCAGTTCTCTTTCACGTCTTCTTTGATTGTTTAAATTGGCACGGCTTAAATGAGTTTAGTTTAAACACAGATAATGTGCTGTTCAGGTCTCACCAGCACTCGCGAGCGCTATCAACACGATGACTGGTCATATTAGAGGCACTCCTATTGAACAACGTTTACAAAGAGTGACTGTTTTATCCACGTTTTTTTGATCATCGTGTTGTAACATATTGGGAAGTCAGAATCTGTATCGACAGAAACATACATTAACCGAACTTTCTTTGTTTTATGTGTTATTTTTAACAAACCATAGGCTGCTATAGATGCGTTGTCAGATTTAAGATGAACCGCAGTGCAAGTATATGCCGAACCATGGGTGAAGAACGGATACGATTAGATTTTTTTTTAAATTACAGAGAACCGTTACACCCCTAATATGTATGAATACAAAAGAAGGAAGCTGTTATTCATTTTATACACAATGCTGAAGTAATTCAAAATACTGTACATAGGCACAGTAAAGAAAAACTGAAATATGTACACATAAAAGTTATTTGCAGCTTCCTAATTTATTAACTTAAATAAGTTTGAAACTTTGAAACTATCTTTATTTACAGTGGAAAATAGTCACCACAACATGAGCATAATCATCATTACATCATGAGTCTGTAAGATGACGTGAGAAACATAAATTCAAGCATGTCCCAACTTTAGACTGTTCATGTGCATAGTTAGGAAAGTCTTGATCCTAATTTGATGTTCCTCATTAGGATGCAGAACAGAAGACATACATTCATGTCAAAGGCTGTGTGCCGCAGTTTGAGAAATGGCTACAGGACAACCTGACAATAGTGGCTGGGATCTTCATTGGGATCGCGCTGCTGCAGGTGAGAACGTCTTCATCTGAGATTGCTGACTGGATCTGGATCTATACTCATTCGGTTTCTCTCACTCTATTTTCCGCAGATATTTGGAATATGCCTTGCACAAAATTTAGTCAGCGATATTGAAGCTGTGAGAGCCAGCTGGTAAGGACACACAGATGCAAACCTCCGACACATTCTCTCTTCCTGCTGTAGTTTTGCACACTGCTACAGCGAGCAGCTTTTCTCTTTCGCCCCAGTGCTTTGATGTGTGGATTCATAATGCACATGAATGACTTGCTGCTCTAATACAGTTAATGGCTAAGCGTGTTTCTGGAGTCTTATCAAAACCTCTAAATAACCTTTCTTAGTTTACTGGTTTTGCTTCGAGAACTGCCACCATGTGGACAAAAAAGAAATGTTTGGTTAAAGCTCGCTCAGCTCTCTTGAATGGAAACATATTACCTAATATTATGAATAATTATAATTTACACTATTGATATACGTTTTAAATAAATTTATGTTTTTGAAAGTCTCTTTTTTTTTAAAATACAGTAAAATCTGTAATTTTGTGAAATTTGTCACATGATCCTTCAGAAATCATTCTAATATGCTGATTTGATGCTCAGTAAATATTGTTTCTCAATTATTATCAATGCTTAAAACTGCTTAATGTTTTTGTGAAAATTTAGATTATTTTGTTTCTTTAAACAGGGTATCCGCGGGGTCTTGAAAAGTATTAAAAGGTGATAAATCAATTTTGGGAAAATTAAGACCCTTAAAAAGTATTAAAAAGTCTTATCACGGGTTTATAAAGTCTTGAATTTTGAAAGTATTTTTTCTGAATTAGCTGTCCAACCGTTTGAGTCCCAAAAACATTGTAAAAGTGTGTGAATTAAAACACTTACATTTAAATTAAAACAGGTACATAAAAAACAAGGCTATTTTGGGTGCGTTCGTAAATTGCCTCTCTGTCATGTCAATCACTGTACTGATTGCCTACACCAAACACTGATCCCTAAACCTACCCGTCACTGTAACCTAAACCAATGAAATCGGTTGCAGGGCGGGATTTTCCCAGGGCGGGAAAAAAAAAATCACGTGTATTACAACGCACCAAAATGTTTTAAGAGAAGGTTGGTGATTTACTATCCCAGCCTATTTGATTTTTTTTGTATCAGAGTGGTCTATAGTCTTTATCACAAACTAAAACTGTTAAGTTAAAAGTATCAGTAATGTAAATGGTTACAGCTTGAAGTGGCGGTGAGGTATTAAAAAATATTGAGAAGGTCTTGAAAAAGTATTAAAATTAACTTCAAGATTCCTGCATATACCCTGTTAAAGAATAGAAAGTTCAAAAGAACAGTATTTATTTGAAATAGAAATGTTTTATAACATTATAAATGTTTATACTGCATTTTTTATTATTTTAATGTGTCCTTGCTAAATGAAAGTATTGATTTATTTTCTTCTTCTTTTATCTTACTTGCCCCAAGCAGCAAAAACAAATTTGCAGCATTGTTAATAATAATAAGAAGAAAAGTTTCTTGAGCATCAACTCATCATATTAGAATGATTTCTGAAGGATCATGTGACACTGAAGACTGGAGCGATGATGCTGAAAATACAGCTTTGAGACTACAGGAATAAATTACTACTATATTTTTCAAATATAAATTACAGGAATACATTTTTTAATATTTCACAATAGAAAACATTTATTTTAAAATTTTTATAATATTTCACAATATTACTGTATTTTTAATCAAATAAATGCAGCCTTGGTGAGCTTAAGAGACTTAAAGGAGTAGTTCACTTTTAAAAAAACTTTTGCTGATAATTTACTCACCCCCATGTCATCCAAGATGTCCACGTCTTAAACTTAAGGTTTTTGATGAAAACATTCCAGGATTTTTCTCCATATAATGGACTTCAATGGGAGCCAAACGGTTCAAGGTCCAAATGACAGTTTCAGTGCAGCTTCAAAGGGCTTTAAACGACACCAGACGATGAATAAGGGTCTTATCTAGCGAAACCATCGCTCATTTAAAAAATAAATAACAAAGTTTTTTAAGCACAAATGCTCGCCTTGCTCTGTTCTGTGATGAGCGTTCATGACTCTCCTGTTCGAACTCGTTCATCAAAATTAACAAATCTTTTTTCCAGTCATGACTCGAAGGGTCCTAGACAAGACCCTTATTCATCGTCTGGTATCGTTTAAAGCCCTTTGAAGCTGCACTGAAACTGTCATTTGGACCTTGAACCGTTTGGCTCCCATTGAAGTCCATTATATGGAGAAAATCCTGGAATGTTTTCATCAAAAACCTTAATTACTTTTCGACTGAAGAAAGAAAGACGTGGACATCTTGGATGACATGGGGGTGAGTAAATTATCAGCAAAAGTTTTTTCAAAAGTGAACTAATCCTTTAAGAAATCTTTATTATTACTGTAGTGTAGCATTGCCTTATTATTCCCTCTAAGGTGATGTAAATGTGATTTACTCCCAATCAAACTCCTCACAACACACACATACACACACCCCTCCACTCACTGTCCTCCGTCCTCTTTATCTCCCACACTGTCATAATCACGCCAACTCGCCTCACAACTTCACTTCTCCTCCCCCATGCCTTCATCAGGGTGCCGCCCCTCTCTTACGTCGCCCGCCGCCCTCCGCCCCACTACAGCAAGAAAGCCTCGGCGTACTCCTGAGGGAGGCGTTCGTCTGGTGGGTGTGTAACAGGCCTGCTTGTGTTGTGTGTGTGTGTTCACCTAGATTCTTACCGCTCTGTTTTTCCTTGTTTGGGGGCTTGTGAATGTCCTTACTCCCATGACACTCATCATTCATCAAAGGTTCATTCACTAACATCAAACAAGTTACACTTTCACATTCTCAGAGGGATAGTTCACACACAAATGTCAATTCTGTCATCATTTACTCAAGTTGTTGAACACAAAAGAAGATATTTTGAAGAATGTTGGTGATGGTAGCCATTGACTTCCATGGTATTTTTTTTCTTACTATTAGACAAATTGAAGAGTTCATATGGATTAGCTTTACGATCTCTTTATGAACTTTTTGAAGCGTCAAAGTGGTAGTTGCGTAGCTGTCAATGGAGGGACAGAAAGCTCTCAGATTTCTTTAAAAAGATCTTCATTTGTGTTCCGAAGATAACCGAAAGTCTTACGGGTTTGGAACGACATGAGTAATTAATGACAGAATTTTATTTTAGTTTTGGGGGAACTATCCCTTTAATGTTAAAGGATTAGGTCACTTTTAAAAAACGTTTGCTGATAATTTACTCACCCCCATGTCAGTGTTCAATGACAGTTTCAGTGCAGCTTCAAAGGGCTTTAAACGATACCAGACGATGAATAAGGGTCTTATCTAGCAAAACGATCGGCCATTTCAAAAATAAATTAAAAAGTTTAAGTTTTATAAGCACAAATGCTCGCCTTGCTCTGTGATGCGCGTTCATGTGACGTCACGTAATACGCAATTACGTTGAAAAGGTCACGAACAAACGTCACGAACACGCATCACAGAACAGAGCGAGCATTTGTGCTAATAAAACGTAAACTTTTTTATTTATTTTTCAAATGACTGATCGTTTCGCTAGATAAGACCCTTATTCATCGTCTAGTATCGTTTAAAGCCCTTTGAAGCTGCACTGAAACTGTCATTTGGACCTTGAACCGTTTGGCTCCCAATGAAGTCCATTATATGGAGACAAATCCTGGAATGTTTTCATCAAAAACCTTAATTTCTTTTCGACTGAAGAAAGAAAGACATGGACATCTTGGATGACATGGGGGTGAGTAAATTATCAGCAAAAGTTTTTTTAAAAAGCGAACTAATCCTTTAATTTCAACAATTACTCAAAAGTTTAATGGACCTGAGCTAACTTATACTAACAATGAGCAGTTGTATTTGTTTTAAACACTGTAACAAATGTATTGCTCATTGTTAGTTAATGCATTAACTAGCGGGACCTTATTGTAAAGTCTCACCATTTAATTCATAAGGATTTCTTTTCCTCAATATTCCAGTCCCACATATATCTCCTACTGCAGGACGAGTGCAATAAATCCATAAAGGTGTCCCATTCCACGATCACCGTCATTTTAACCCCATCCTTTTCCCCCCCTCAGATTCTCTCTCCCACTTTTAGTCCCGTTTAGCTCCTCGGACTGTCTGGTGTCAAGCTTCATCTCTCATTATAACCTTGATCTCCCAGCTGGCCTTGCTGCTACCCTTCCATCCTTCCCACATCAGTCATGTTCTCTCTAGCTGAAAATCATTCAGTCACACTGTAGATTGCAATGGTGATTTCTCTAATGCAAGGCCCCATTTGTCAAGTTGGCATTAAAAAAAATAAAGAGCCTACTATGGTTTTATTGGAAAGTCACTGGATTAATGCCAACTCCTAATGAGGCCTCACACCATTGGCTTTAGACGTCTGTTTATGATCCGTGTCGTTTATCTTTTTATATCTTTCTCTTGTGCAGTTTGTTCACATGAAGTGGCAGCTAGTCGTTCAGACACTCACAGGTAATTAATGCATTCATACACTTCCATAATACGTGGAATCCTTAAAGTCAGCATGAAACCTAGGTTAAATATTCATACTGTTAAAGTCACTATGAAATCTTGTTTTATGGAATATTGCAGTATTAATATAAATTATTTATCTGTGCACTCATTATAATTATTTTTTAATTCATATGCCCTCATAATCAAAATACCTTCCCCTGCCTCTTGCAGCAACATCTCATCTCCTCTCCGATGATGCGTTGACCGGCGTGAGGGCGGGGCAACCTGTCACTCACATGAGATCCACCAATAGCAAACCAGAACCATCTAATCAATTCCTCATGGAAAAAAATCAAGTCCCACCTACGTTTGTTTTCTTTTTTCAGAAGCCGTTTCAATAAGGACAACAATATGGGACAAACAATTATGTCACAATATGGAAGAAAAGGCTATCGCAACTTTTGTTTCATGCTGACTTTAAAACCAGCCTAACTAGAAAGATTTCATTTGATAGAAAACATAATTGTGATCTAGTCGCATTGTTCAAACCTGTACGTTACTTTTTCTTTGTAAACAGGCCTACACCAGCTTGATGAAGTAGCGAATGATGAACACAAGATGCTAAGTGCACTGGGTTGTGTGTGTGTGTGTGTGTGTGTGTGTGTGTGTGTGTGTGTGTGTGTGTGTGTGTGTGTGTCATAACCTTTTACCATCTGTAAATCGTGCTGTTTTTTCTAGAGTGTTTTATGTGTAAAACACGTGTAATACATGTGAGAAAATGTTTAGTAGCACTTTATTTTACAGTCCTGGTCCCCATGTACATGTACTATGTACTTATTATAGTTATTGCAATAACTAACCATAACATGTACTGTAAAATAAAGTGCAACTAAATGTTTGTCCACAGAGGTCCAAGAGAAAATTTTCCATCATTTGCCTCATCGTAAAAGCATTTAAAAAAGCATAATTAAAGTCAGAAAACTGGCCAGGGAGTCGATGGCCAGTGCACTGAACGTTCACTCCCTAAAAATTCCCACAATGCACCATAAAACCAGTGAGCACTGTTGCTCATGTTCCCTTGTCACATAAACAAATGAGTTTATTTTTGATTTTATAAGGAGTTACACTTTAAACTACACTTTAATGCATAACTACGTGCATGTTTTACATACAAAGTAAAGTATAAACATAATTAGTTACTTCAGTTATTATCAGTAATGTGACGAATAATATGTTCTTCTGCTTAGAGAACTTATCAACAGAACCTACATGTTAAAATGTATCAAATATGATCCATTAGGCTTTTGGGGAATGTTGGTAACGCTTCCTTTTACAGTCCAGTTACCCATGTAAATAGTATGTACTTATTTTAGTTACTACAATTACTGGGTAATAACTAGTACTAACCCTGAACCTACCCCTGTTCCATGTACTTACCTTATATTAGCCAGTACTTTCTAGGTGAGTACACTGTAAGTACAGTACTGTAAAAGGAAGCGTTACCGGAATGTTTATTTGTTCATCTCTTATATAGAACTGCGTTATAGGTTTTGCCCCCACAATAAAGTTTTAAATATCATCTAACTAAGACATTTATTTGAGTACTGATATTTATATTCATTTTATGTCAGTAGTCTCTAGTCTGTTGTAAATATCTCATTGATTTACATTACAAGCTATCAGAATTTCATCTTTCATCATAGAAGTATCAGTAACTGCAGCAAATTGCATATTTTTGCTCAGTTTGGGCTCTGAATAAAATTAGATGTTTTTTTATTTTTTCCTTTTGTCTTGTATAAGCTCTATATTCTCACTATATTTATAACTATGTGAGCCATAAAAGCCTAATGCATCAAATATGATACTCAACAATAAACACAAAACATCTGGGCCTAAATAATAATAATCTTTTTTGAAACAATGACGGATAAAAATAATGGAAAAACGACTTCAACTTTCAAAAACTCAGTGTGATGGGTAATTATTTGTAGCGCTCGTTGATCTCTGTGTGAGATTGTGTGTGAAGGTCAGTGAGGGAGTCTCTCTCTCATTGCCAATGTTTATTAATTTTTAGTTGATCCTGTTAACACTGGTTCATTTATGCACTTAAGTTACATATTACGTTTCACACTAACACTCCGCCGTTTTTTGAAATAGGGCTTATTCACATTCTTTCCTACATTTAGATAGGTGTGCTTATGCATTTTTGTCTCAGTGCATGCATTGTTTTAGTTTGACAGGGTCGGCGCTAGCTTAGCTTAGCACAATGAATGGAATCCTTTGTTGCCAGCTAGCATGTCCTGAGTAAAAGTGATTAAAAAAAATAAACAAACCCATGTAATTACTTCTTGTGGCCTGTGTATTCGCAACAAGTACAAATAGTGATGCAAATTAACACTAGGCGATTTCCTAGGCAGATATTGACTTGGGACTATATTAGCGGGAAGATTTATAACTATTTCTCTTTGAAACACAGGCCAGAGTAATTAGGGTGTTTCCTTTAGAATGTAGTAAAAATTATCATTGTGCAACTAACTTGGGCCCGCACTAACAATCTGCATGAGTTTCACACTATGAGAAGAAGATACTCAAGGGAGTCTTAGTAAATTTCAATGTTTATTCCTAATAATATTAAATTTCTTTTCTATTTCCTTGCACTAACAAATAGAGAACATTTCTTATTCAGATGTTTATCTTTCACAAACAGTTTCTGATTAAAGAGAAAAACGTACCGTGACAGTATTTTTCTGTAATGTATGGACTTAATCAAAAGCTTGTTTGTTGTAAATATGGAAGTGATATTTTAGCACTTTTACAATGCCAACACAGCTGGATGGTGTAACACTCTGTAACACACTATGTAGCACTCGTACGTCATTAAACTTCACTAAAAGTGATTTTAACATCGTTTATGTCTCTTTTTTCTTTAGTAAATAGTGAATATTGATTTACAATCCCCTCAGCAACAAATATTGGTCAGTGTAATAGTAAAGACTGCTTAATTTAGTTCAATTATATATTATTTTGAGTTATCATTTCAAGTTTTTATGACATAATTATGGCGTGTCTTATGATTTACCAAAAGCATTTATTTTCTTATGTGGTAGAATGGCTTTCGACATCTCATTAATTAGATCAAATTACTTTTTATATCATAACTAATAATAAGTTATCATCATAAGTTTTGACAGTAATTTCAAGTTTTTATCTCATAATTTAGATTTGTATCATAATTGTTTACATCATAATTTCAAGTTTTTATTATATAGCTCAATCATAAAATAAATCATAATTATGACTTATTTTGAGTTATGTCAATGTTTTATGATTTACCAAAGCATGATTTATTGTGTGGTAGAATGGGCTTCCATATTTCACTGTATATAAATATATTGTATAATATAAATAAATACCCTGCTTGTGTTCATTATTTAAATATATACACAACAAAAAGTTTCTGCTGTTTTATTAAAGCCCGTTTCAACCATGTCATCATCCTTTTTGACAGTCTATTTTGTCTAACCACAATGCATCACTTCTGATTCAACCCACTATCTCAAATCACTTTAATCTCCTCTTGACATCGAAATGAAAGAGGGACTTTTAATTCAACCTAAAGATTTATTCAATTGAATAAAAGTCTACCGCGGCGTATCATTAATCTGCTCAGTGAGCATTTCACTCTTTCATTTCAACATTTAATAAACTATTTCCACCCAAATATGAACATGTCTGAAGAAACGCACCATTGACAAGAAGGCAAGGTAGAATCACAGCATAAATTTGTCACCAGCAATTGTTTTAATAAGTTTAAATCTTTGAAATGTACAGTTCAATGACATTTACAACAATTATTTCCATTTATATTTGCACGGTTCCTACTGTAGATATATTGGATTGCCATGTGGTACAAATATGATAAATAAGAACTTATTTACCCGCCATAAAATGGCCACAGAACAGTGATTTTAACAGTATCGAACATGCGAGGAGGTGCATGTTCGGAGGACACTGGAGAGGATGGAAAAGAGGACAGGCAGCTCCACATGCAAAAAAAAAAAAAGACACCTTCTCGAAAGAAACATTCACAAAGAGTGTGTCGTCTGAGACGTCATTATTCAGCGTAGCTGGCGGTATCAGCTACACACATAACCCGTCCCAGCCCTTACTTGCTCAGTAATCTGCCATGAAGCCTAGTGTGGTGTGTGTGTGCGTACTGGCAGTCATGCTAGTCATATCCTGATCAGGAATGTTTTAAATTATTGATACTATGTTAGAAAGACGTCGCTTTTTTTAACAGAGCACGCCGGCCTGAAATAATCGAAATCAACTTTAGTCCTTGGTACCAAGATGTATCACTTCTTCATACATCCATATGACAATAAGCAATGATTTCTGTACTAACGATATGGAATTAGTTCTTTCCAGTAAAGAATGGATCGTGGATGGCACAATAGGACCAGGAGGCAAAATATGAAAAGGTCCAGAGGTGCCCTATACAGTACAAACACATCTCTTGATCTCTACTCTTCTATGTAAATTAGTAAGCAGAGAGGAGGGCGGGGCATATCATATGGGCGTGGCTTGGATAGCTGAACACAGATACATCAACAAACTGGACGATTTAAAAAAAAAAAAAAAAAACATGCACAAGTCGGTTTGGTATGTGGGATTTTACATGTCATGAAAGCACAACTGCTCTATTTCCACTGCCAACATACATGTTGTTCTACTTTTATTTTCCGCTTAAAGGGATAGTTCACCTAAACATGAAAATCCGGATATTATTACTCACCCTCATGTCGGTCCAAAACTCGTAAGACTTTCGTTCATCTTCAGAACACAAATTAAGATATTATCAATGAAATCTGAGAGATTTCTGTTCCTCCATTCACCCAAAGACATGATCCACGTTCGTTTGAATGATGAAATGATTCAATTTAGGCTTTTATTCAGAAATAAACCTGATCATGGACAAACATAGGGCATCAAATATAGTAAACAGAACTTGACGTGCGAGAACCAATGAGGTTTGTTCTCCTTTGTTTACCATATAAAGTGATCATGTTTCTTCAGAAGATTTGAATTAAATTGCTCAATTCATATGGATTTTATCAACATCTTTAGTTTTAGCCGAAAGTCTTACGGGTTTTGAACGACATAAGGGTTAGTGTTAATGACAGAATTTTAATTTTTGGTTGGACTAAACCTTTAATGGTTTTACAGATGAATTTAATTTTTTTCATTTTTTTTTATCACAGCTATGGTCTTTTAAAAATATTTTGCAGTTCGGGTATGAATCTATTGCAGAAGGCTGTCTATAAAGTATGGCCGCCTTTGGGTACCGCGTCTCTGCATGCTTGGAGCAAACAGAGGGCTTTCGGAGTCTGTAGCAGGGAATGCAGAGGGACAACATCTTGGCACATGACAACGAGAGATATGTGTGTGAGGGGAAGCAGGCAGGGAG
Source organism: Chrosomus eos (assembly GCA_036326025.1). NCBI lineage: Eukaryota > Metazoa > Chordata > Actinopteri > Cypriniformes > Leuciscidae > Chrosomus > Chrosomus eos. The sequence goes on from CM070818.1 coordinate 55,741,414, forward strand.
GAGATGGTGTGTGAGAGTCTTTTAGCTCTGTGCTGTTAACCTTTGCTCTGTGAGAGAGGCCTGGTGGGCCACCGTCTTGTTCTCGTGCGAGCGGAGATTGGAGACCACGTCGATAAAGGCCAAGCTCTGCACTTCTTTGTGAAGCGGCTCTAAGGCAAGAGGAGAAAACGCACAATTCAGACATTTAAACAGAATCATTTGATTCATGAGAGTTTAGTTCGGTACATGAAACATACACAACACATTTTACTTGCATTTTTACTTGACTAAAATGATTGGAATAACAAATGTGAACCTTAATAATTTTATATTAATTTAATAATTAGGTTGGCACTACATTTTAAAGGGGTTCTCTTATGATTTTTAAAAACATTTTTCTTTAGTGTGTAATGTTGGTATTTGAGCATGAAAAAGGTCTGCAAAGTTACTAATCACAAAGTCACTCCAATGGGAGTTATTCTCTATATCAGTAAACACTGTTTCTGAACTCGCTGAATCGTAGTCTTGAGTTTTCTTCAGGAAACAAACACGTCACAATATTGTTCATTTAAATAAAGTAACACTAAGTAGTTTTTTAACCTTCATAATATATTTCCAAGACCCTTGTGATGGTACATCGACTTAATATAAGTTAAATGGCACTTCTGCCATAGCCTGACGGGGTCTGTGTCGCTTTTACTGGCACTATGTAACTTCGGGTTTCGGGTAGGAACCCGTGCACAAAAAGAACTACAAAATTCGACCGCTTTACGTCAAGCGCTACAATAATCATTATTTCGTTTTTCTTCGTTTCTGATGTCGCAATACATCATCCTTTCATGAAATCATGTAACATACTCTACCTTGTCTGTGGACATCGTTCATTCTAAAGCCAGTGCTGGATAAACAGCGAGCGTGCGTGCGACGGTAGGCTAAATTATTTACGACAGCGCTAATGGACAATTTCGTTTCCAACCAGTAGGGCGACCGAAGAGGAAAAAATACTTGGTGTTACTTTAAATAATTGAACAATTATTGGCATTCACAAAAAAATGGGTGCTGGATGAGTTGCGTTTGTATTGTGTTGAAACTTGCAGTTATGGTAAGGGGCGTGACATTTCCAAAACACGTGTGAAGATGTTGACCAATCACAGCGCACTGGGTCCAGCCGACCAATCAGAGCACATTGCGCTTTTCAGAAGGAGGGGCTTCATAAAGACCAGAACTAAAAGGATTACTGACAGAATTGGAAAGAGAAGTGCTGCAACGATTTAAAATGTGTGAAAAATAATGTTTTTTGAAAATTCCCAAAGCCCAAAAACCAAATCAAGACTTTGAAAAAGAGCGAGAAGCACCGATTGCAAATTTCTTGGCCGATTACGAAGTGCAAGTTTGCCGATTCCGATTTTCTTTCAAAGAACTGTAATTGACAGCATATACAAACAAAAATCTATTTTACTTCAATGCAAAATTGTATTTTCATAAAAAACAAGTAAAAAGACAGTAATAAAATAAAACAAACAAATTTCAAACAACAGCACAAATAAATGCAATAGAATAAAAAGAGATATGAAATAAACACGGCTTTAAGTTTTTCAGGTGGGTATACAGTAGCCTGACTCCGCCCTCCTACGTACTTCCGCTCAATTTTCATTTTCCTTCAGTACTCCGTCTGGGATTGTGCTGTAGTCTTTGGTTTTCTCCGATCATTTTTTTACCGGGCCAATCAGCGAACAGAGGGAGTGGCTGAGAACGATGATGTTCATGTTGACTCGTGCGTTATTTTGAGTTGTAGTTCAGTAATGGCAGAGATGCGAACGAATCCATTCGGTCCGTTGTGGCAACGATGCCGAATATCAAGAAGTTAAAGCCGGAGCAAGAACAATCTTTGCTTAGTTTTGTTGGTGGCCCTCCTCCCCACGGGGTTCAGGAAAATATGTCACGACCAAACGTTAGCGATTGGTTATGGCAGATAGAGTGACTCTGGCAGATCCAATAGTTTTAGACTTCAATAGAGTTCCCGCCTACAAGGAAGTTAACGCTTGTCAATGGAGCGGTGCCAGACTCTATGTACCAATGAAATTAAATGTACGAGAGTCTGGTGGGACCAGGCTAGGTATACAGTATAATCGGGTAAGAAACACTACAAAGTTATTCAGTCAAGAGCAGAGAGTGATTTTTTTTCTTTTGTTCTTTGATTCACGTTGACAGACATAAGCAGGTTTATTAGGCTGCTGTCACTTTAAGAGTTTATGCACGGATCCAATATACGGTTACACAACTTGTGTTATCTTTCTCAACTAATTAGGTTCCAAAACTGACTGTGTTTAACTAAATTAGTATTTCAAATTAGAATTTGTACATGTATGCGCAATGCAAGCAATATTTACCCGGAGCAAATAAGACGAGTGAGTGAGAGGAGCGTGTCACTGCAGGTGTGTGTCACTTCGCTGTCGTTATTGCCTGTGTCACTGGCAACAAAATGGATTATTCGGAAAATCGTCCAATTCCGGTCCCTGACCATCATCAGGTCAGTGCAACTCTATGATTAAGGCGTCTTTGTTACAGTGTAATTTAGCATTTTAGTACTGAGTAATAATAATAATAATTCACTGCATGAACTTTCTATAGTGTTAGTATTAGGGTTTGGTTTAGTTGCATGTATTAGCTAAACTTATGCATAATAGTTATTTATTAAACAAATGTATTAAGTAAGCTTATGCTAAGGCAACATTTCTAAGTTTTTCCCATCAAATATTTATAATCTATTTTATTTTAAATAGTTTTTGTTAACAATAATAATGCTGTTTAAGTGTAGTTTCAGGCTTCTTTTGGTTCAAGCCTGTAAACGTGTTGAGTCATCAGTTTCTGTGATCTCTTGACTCACCCGATCCCATGATGGAGCAGATGATAATCATGGAGTTGTATTTGATCTCTGGTGCACTGTGCTCCTCTGTCAGTAGTTTGTGTAGAACCTGCACCAAACTGGAGTCGACAAAGTCCTTCTCTGCACAGTCTGAAATCGAAGCCGTGAAGTGACTCGGTTAAAGTTCTGAACAGCACAAAACATTTGGACATACCTGAATGAATGCCCTTATCTCACTAAAGGGGCTATATGTAGAATTCAGAAATCCTTGTTATTAGCGACACTGGTGGCCGTTAAGTGAACTGCAGCCTTGCTCGCACTCGTGCTCACATAACGTAAAGTTATTTTCTTGATCGGATCACAAGTGGACAACCCTGAATACAGGTGTAAACGGGGTCTAAAGCGTTTTAAGCCCACTTTCGACCACTTCCAGAGGTAGTCGAAAACGCAATGCATTCGAACAGCCACAAAAGACCGCCAACTTTCCGTCTACCGACCTAATGCAAAATGCATCATAATAGCAGGTGTAAACAGGGTCATAGTGAACATCCCGACGGCATCCTCGCTTTTGAGAGCGACGTTTAGATGTGTAAATAGCTCTGCAATAATGTTGACAGATGAGGTAATTCAAATGACAGTTATGATAGTTTGAATTGATTATAAAGTATTTTTGAGAGTATACAGATCTGGCTATGTGAGACTATAGTTTGTATGCATTCCTTTTCTTTGCAAGACACATTGACAGTACAGTAGAGAACGGCTCTTTCGGCACTATCCTGAAGATTGTGTAAGCATTCATGTGTCATTGAACAGAAGAGAGGTTCTCCAGTGCGCACATAAATCCTTCTGATTTTCCTAGTAAAAACATCCCGAGTCCTTCACATGAAACTCAGTCTACAGGCTTTCATAGACAACCTAGGAAATCGGGGAACGTCTCGTTTTTTTAAGTTTCGTTACAAGCGGTTTACACATTGACGATAAAAAAGTGATTTTTACATTCAAATTCTTACATATAGCCCTTTAAATGCATGATATTCATTTTGGAAGATAAATATACATAAAATGTCTTTACACAATTTTATTTAAAACAAGCATTTTATAAATATTATAAAAGTATGTTAGTTTGTAAGTTTAGCTATTTCATAATTTTAATTAGAATATCAACTAATATAAAATAAGGTGAATTTATGTAAATATGCTTGGAGACTCTTTTGCTATTTTTGTCAAGACAAAAGTAACCCAGTGATGTTACAGTTAACTAGAACTAAAACTATTACATTTTGTCATTGAAATTAATATTAATATTAGATGAAAAAATTAAATTTAAAAAACAATTTTAGACACCAACTGAAACAAATTGAAGTACTAAAATGAATAAAACGTAAACAAAAAATTCAAGCTAAATAGAAATACCAATCAATAAAAATGTATGCATAACAAAAAGACTAAACTTAAACTAAAATGAAAATATAAAACTGAAACTATAAAAATAAAAGACGATTTAACACATTGATAAATACTACAATAGCATATAGACAATACTAAAATAACAGTGCAGTGTAGTTCACCCTGCTGAAGACATTCAGATGTGTCAGATTTATATAACATGCAGTAATCCTGGATTTTTACCCAGATCTAGCGCTGCTATGAGACCCAAGGCCACCAGCGCTTCATTCTGCATGATCATGTGTTCACTCGTCGCCATGGTTATCAAGTGCTTAACTCCTTCACCTTGTATGACTGTTCGGACCACATCCTATTCGGAAAGAAAAAAAATCAGTCAGAACCTTCCAGACGACATGAATCCGTGATGGAAAAATTGGCTGCAATAACACAATTCTTTTGATGTACGAAGTGCAATCCAATGACATTTCTGAACCATTTCTCATATAACACCATGACTCAATGACCCAGATAATAAATGTTTTAACCCTCACTAAAAGTGAAAATGCAGCATGAAACAACAAAATCAGAACCTATTTGATGTTTAATAGACATAATAGATGTTATGTCGCAGTCCTGTCCGGTTAAAGCAAAAGATGTACATGGTAGAGATGGGATTTACTCTCTCTAAAGCTGCTCTAAGCCGGGTTCACACTGTACCAATTTGGCCATTATTTAGCCTTCTGAAACAAACATTGTGAATCCGAAGAGATTCCTCTGATCCTAGGCCAAAATCGCTAGTTTGACATGTTCGCTGACAGCCGATTAATGACCATTGCGATCAAATATTACTTCCGATGAAATTCTGGCAGTGTCAGAAGTTTTGAGAAGTTCTCCTACGACAACCGTCAGACCCTGAAGTGAAACAACAACAAACCACTATTTGCTCCACAAACGCACGTCTTTGTTTGTTTTTTTTTCAAGAAAATTTAATTTAGAAAATTAAAGTCCCCCTGTAGTCATGTTATCCCTAGTTAAAACTCATCTTGGATCACGAAATTGGCATATTTAAAAAAAAAAAAAATTCTACGAAAAAAAACCTTCATGTCTTAAAATGGCTTGAATGTAACCTTGCTTCATTTAGCATACCCGGATTCATGAATATGCGAATTATCCCGCATCCACTCAACTATATCCTGATCCACTCTGTCAAATTTACTTTAGTAAACGCTGCACAACGGCAAGTGCAAATACTGGTTTAATTCAGCCATATATGTTTGAACCAGAAACTGATTCAGAAGAAGTGAAAGAGCGATTTATACATACTCGCCCGCAAGTCGATGTATCAGAAAAGTGGTGCGTTTTATGTATCGCTCTTTACAACGTCGGACACATAACGGTAATTAATATGAGTAGCCTTTGGCTTGACTACGTTATCAAACAGCTAATCATGTGTTGCTAATGTTACACAAACCATGTTCCCGTTTGAACAACTTATAGAGAACTTACATTGTAATAAAAATCGTAATTCACCTACTAAATTGCTATATGTACTCGATTCTTCATATCAACAGAAAAATATAGCAGGATAACCAGGCTTCTCTTGAGACTCCCCTGCTTCAGCATAGTTAATGATATGCTAAACCCTGCTCGCACATGATTGGTTACAAAATATCTGTTACATAAGGAACAATGGCTATTTCAAACCGTGTTTTTGGGACTGTCTTTGATTTACTGCCTCAGCAATGGTGTGGACTTTTGATTTTGCACATGGTTTGTCTTAAAGCATATTAAAAACACCACATATAATAGACATATAAACAACATTAAAAAATTATCCCCCATTCTCTATCTGGCTTTAGTCGTGTCAAGCCTGCTCAGGATACGGTGTGTGATGATGCACGTCTAGGCATAATGCTGCATCATCAGTAAAGCATCACCAGCTGTTTCCATCCAATATTGCGAATGTAACTTATGCTCAAATATTTGGAATATACGCTGATTTCACACAGCCGTTATTTTGAAATCGAAATCGAGGCTCCGGTGGGAAGAAAACCGGAAGTGTCGCCTTTAATCATAGGAGAGTCGCGAATATGATGGCGTATTGTTGTGTTTATGTAGAAATTAGTTATTCTAAAACTGTACATACATTTCTTAGACTATATACAGTGAAAATCATTTGTAAATAATTTTTTTTTTTAAATTTAAAAATTATAATAAGAAGCAGGAACGAACTATATACATATCCTATATTGGATATTAACATCCAGTCGTGTAAATCGCGACAGAAGCTTCAGCTTGGTAGTCCAAGACATTGTTGTTTATCTTTACTTCCGGGTTTCTTCCCACCGGAGCCTCACTTTCGATTTCAAAATGGCGGCTGCGTGAAATCAGCGTATTGCAGAAAACATTCGTGAATAAAGCACCATTTAAATCATATGTGTTCAAAAGTACAAAATCGTCATTTCCTGGGAAACTGGTGCAAATTATCTAATTAAAAATGGAAGTTGCTGCAATCGGGGAAGCCACTGTGGCTGTTTTTGGTACATCATAAATGACTTGTGCCTCAAAGTGTGCAGACGAAATGCAATAAATGCTGTTCTTTTGCGTTCGGATGTCTGGGATGTTTGGGAACGCAATCATGTGAGACTCTGCTGGGAGGGAATTAAACCAAATCATTTTGATGACAGACTTCGTCTCAGGCATTTCAGAGGCTTCATTTGAGAGGCTCTGCAATGCGATTGGTCCGCTTGTTAGTCCAGTTATCCAATCACACCCACTGTTGAGCTGCGGGAGGTTTTTGTTTTGCATCGATGGATTTGTTTGGTAAATGTGTTTCAATCGTAGTTTAAAAATGATGTTAAAAATGATCCGCCTCAATTGAGAGCATATGTTTTTGATGCACATTTTTAGTTTGTTTCCATCCAGAATTTTTTTATGTAATATCTCACAATGTGCATAAAAATAGGTGGATGGAAACAGCTACTGGAATGAGAGAGAGAATAAAGTGTTAAGTGTGAGACCTTCGACTTGCTGTGTCGTATGAGAGCGGACAGCAGGCGGTTGGACTCTCCCATCACTCCGGCGTGGTCTTTCGCTTCACACCACTCCACCAAACGCTTCACCAGCTTTGGGTTTGTCCCCAGTTGCTCTGCTGCATCAGCTGCAACACACACAGCACTCAACATAATCTACCCAACACAAACCACAGTGGAGCACATGCTGCAACACACACACACACACACACACACACACCTACAAGCGTACACACGTACACACACACACACACACACACACACACACACACACACACACACACACACACACACACACACACACTGTTTGGATTTAAATAGGCAAATGCTTACATCTATGAGTGGATCATTATTGCAGTGATTATTATGTTTCTAGCATATTACACTTTTTTTTCACGATGATATTCTATTTTTAAAAAAAAAAATTTGTAGATCTAGAAAGTGTTGAGAGCTGTAGAAAGTTTCATACCATTTGGACAAAGAGAAAAAAATTTAGCATGCCAAACAGTTCTTCTAACCCTAATTGATGGAGTGTGTAGCTTTTTATTTCTTAAACAACCATCATGGGCATTTTACAGGATGAAACTGATGGACCTCTTGATGGAAATAACATCACATTTATTTCAGTCAAGAGATGCATACATTTTTGTGTTCAAAAGGGTTCAAGGTCCAAATGACAGTTTCAGTGCAGCTTCAAATGGCTTTAAACGACACCAGTGAACGAAACGACTCGAAAAAAGATTCGTTCATTTGGATGAACGAGTTCGAACAGGAGAGTGACGACCAAGCATCACGGAACAGAGCAAGGCATAAACTTACTTTTTTATTTATTTATTTTAGAAATCGACCGATCGTTTCGCAAGATAAGACCCTTATGCATCGTCTGGTGTCGTTTAAAGTCATTTGAAGCTGCACTGAAACTGTCATTTGGACCTTGAACCCTTTGGCACCCAGTGTATTAGATTACATGGAGAAAAATCCTAGAATGTTTTCATCAAAAACCTTAATATCTTTTCGATTGAAGAAAGAAAGACATGGACATCTTGGATGACATGGGGGTGAGTAAATTATCAGCAAAAGTTTTTTCAAAAGTGAACTAATCCTTTAAAATAATAAAAATAAAAGCGACTTCAAAAAATTAATGATTGATTCATAATTTAAGGCTAATGTACTCAAATGTTTTTTGTACAAATTAAAGGGATAGTTCACCCAAAAATGAAAATTCTGTCAGTAATTGCTCACCCTCATGTCGTTCCAACACCGTATGTCTTTCGTTCATCTTCGGAACACAAATGAAGATATTTGGGATTAAATTTGAGAGCTGGATCACTCCTCCATAGGCTTCTAAGGGATTGAAACTTGACAGCCCCGAAAAGTTATTAAATAAATCGTTAAAAGAGTCCAACTGACTACAGTGGCTAGATCTTAAGTTTATCGAGCTACGAGGATACTTTTTGAGCGCAAAAAACAAACTAAAATAGCGACTTTATTCAAGTATTCTCTTTGGGCCTGGAGATTTCACGTAGTGTTATTGCGCAACGCTTGAACGTCACACGCATCACACACATGACCAGCGTCAGCCAATAGTGAGCCTACGTGTGACGTATAACACAGAAGTGCTGCGCTGTTACACTATGCCAACAGCTTAGGAGAATGACACAAAAAAGAAGATATGGTTGAATAAAGTTATTTTAGTTTTTTTTGCACGCAAAAAATATTCTCGTCGCTTGATAAACTTAAAGCTGTGATTTTTACCCCCATCTAGCGGTGAAAAGGTATATGACCATCCTAGTGAATATTAGTTTCTGTTCTTCTCAATTCCGATTTCGTTTTAACTCCTATGGTGGCCAATGTAGTCCAAGATTAACATGGCTTCCAGTTCGACCTCGTCCACATTCGACATGGTGCCATCGAGTGTTAAAACGCGAAAGGCGAAGCTTGAATTAACGGCTATGTCCCTATTTGGCTAATGTACTTTCAAGATGGAGAGGCAACATGGCGACCGACATTAGAACCCCTTACCCATATGTATTTTCAATGGCATATTATACACTAGTGTTGTAGTTCTCGAGACCACTTTTTGATGGTCTCGGTCTCGTCTCGGACTCGACCGCATTTGGTCTCGTTCTTGTCTCGGTCTCGGACATTGAGGACTCGCGATTTTTTTTCAAGACCAGTCAAGACCATAACTGAAAATATCACTAAATTGTCTCATTTTTTTGTTAACATCCTTGCTTTTATTGGATGTAAAACGATCGATGAGTAATGTAGACGAACTGCTGCGCATGTGACAGAGAGAGAGAGAGCGAGAGCGAGAGAACGCCCCGGTCGCGCACGCACTCTTTCTCTTCTGATCCAGGCGAAAGTATAAACAAGGGTTCACCGTCTCCTAAGCGCTGTCTTGCATGGCACATATTAATAAAAATAAATCGTCACGATGGTAAAAGATCGGAAGACCATAGTTTCATGTGGAGCATTCGGATATTTTTTCCTGAATTACCGCTGGTTGTGAATTGTGCTAAAATACGTTTAAAAAAGGATTGTTGTAGGTTTAAAAACAACATAACTTTATGTATTGTTTATAAAAGGCAGAGAAAAGTGAAGACTTTAGTGATGAACAATTAATAATGTTTTGCATAATGTACTAAATGATGGAAGTCACCCAGGAGTATTGAATAAAGATGGTTACATTTATTTAAACTTTGAGTGTTTAATATCTAGGCTATGTATTTTTATGGGAATGTGGATCTTTCAGATCAATTTGAGAAGCTCTTTTGATCATGTTTCACAATTTTTTGTAGTGTGGGGCGCTGGTCTTGGTCTTGGTCTCGTCTCCTACCTCGCTGGTCTGGTCTCGGACCCTAAAAGTCTTGGTCTTGTCTCGGTTTCGATACACTCTGGTCTTGGTCTTGTCTTGGTCTCGGGTTAGGTGGTCTTGACTACAACACTATTATACACTCACGAGAATACTTTATTACTTGAACAAAGTAAATATACATTAATGAGCACATATATTTTTGAAAGAACTAAGTGTTTTTAGCTAAGAATAAACTAAAAAAGTTACACAGTGTAGCTTTAAGATTGAGCACTGTAGCCATTTGGACTATTTTAACGATGTCTTTAATGACTTTTCGGGGCTGTCAAGTTTCAATCCTTTAGAAGCCTATGGAGGAGTGATCCAGCTCTCAGATTTAATCACAAATATCTTCATTTGTGTTCCGAAGATGAACGAAAGTCTTACGGGGTTGGAACAACATGAGGGTGAGTAATTAATGACTTAATTTTCATTTTTGGGTAATCTATCCCTTTAATATATTATGAATGAACGCATTTACTAATGAAAAATGATATAAATGAACATTAACCTAGATTAATAAATGCTGTAATAAACAGTTCACTGTTAGTTCATTATACTTGCATTAACCAACAACTGTTACCTATTATACTTTCTAAACATTATGGTAGTTGGATATTTTAAATGTCTTCTCTTGTCTTCGAGGTGTTTGTGGTTTTCACTTGATTTTTCAAACTGAGAGACGAGCCTGTGGTAATTGACAGCATGTCACAGACGCTGTCGATACAGCTTAAGCAGTATTTAAGTTTATTTCCCCAGGAATATTCATTTTAAACCCAAGCTGTCACTGAAAGCTAACACGGCTGGACTGCTGCCATTGAATGGCAATGCAAATTCATCCGTGGCGGATCCCTTGTCTGCAGATCCATAGTTTTTAAATGACAGAGTGCCATCGATCCTCTGCTCACTTAATATCAGAGAGTAACTGCTGTGCGGCAGCAGCTGGGACGAGATCAAATGACACACGCTGTCTTTAACTGAGCAAAACACCTGTAAACCATACAGTGATCTGGAAGCTTAGCAATTTTAATTAAAAACCCATGCAATAAAGAATTGCGTTTTGTGGCTTTTAGCTCATATCTGTTAGTTTGAGGCCGTCTAAATGCTAACTTTTTAACAGACATTTGAAGTTACAAATACATCGTTATTTTAGAATTATTTATATGCTACTATAGTATTTATTTTGAGCTTGAGCTTTTATTATATATTTTGTTTTCATCTTGATTTTAGTTTATATTTCAGTCTTTTTTTATTATGTGCTTTTGTTAATTTTCTATTTAAGTTTCTATTTTAGTAAACCTATTTTTTTATTTCAGTTTCTAATTTGTTTCCCCATCTTAAAATAATTATATAAATAATATAATATTTATATTTTAATTCAGCTTTATGGCAGTTCATGAAAATTATTTTTAAAAGTTCATAGTAACAACAGGGACAAACATTAGAATGCAGTTTTTCTCTTTCAGAAAAAAAACAAACGAAAAATATTGATGACACATCCTGCACTCATGGTCGTGGCCATATTTGTGTCCAATCAAATTCTCTTTAGAATGGAAATGCCCCACCCCCTAATAAAACATCAACAGCAAGCAGCAAATCGTAGTTTATACAGAAAAAACCCCATCAATCAACAAGTCATTTCATGCCGTTTTTAAGTTTATATGTAGTCTAAATTATATGTAAGTGTGTAATTTTAATGCAAAATTGTATTTGAGCATCACAACCAGTCTAGCATAGCAACACTGGCATGATTCTGGGGTGGGACTATATGTAGATATTTTTTTACGGTTAATAAATACCCTGTGTGTCGATGAGCATCCGTAATGTTCCCAGGAGCTTGAACTGGACTGGTGGCATCTCGGATTTAAGGAACTTCAGCACTACATCCGACACACCAGCCAAGAGCATCTTAGACTTGTTGACCACTGGAGAAGACAGGGGAAATGACGTAGATTTAGTTTTAAGACACATACGCAGAGGTTGGTGAATCATTCAATGGTCGAGTGAAATTTCAGACTGACCCGAATGGCCAGGTTCCTCAGAGCGCTGAGGGCGGCGTGCTGCACCGTGACGTTCCCCTCTTCAACGTGTCTGTCTAACAGCTCAAGAAGCTTCTGTACAATACCAGTGTCTACCATGTGGATGCAGTTTCCATCTGTACACACACACAAAAAAAACACTTATTCACAATCTCAACACAGTGGCCACACGATCCTCCAAGTTGTCTTAGGCCTGAGGTCTTACCATTGCGGGCAAAGTTAGCGATGGCTAGCGCTCCCGCTAGCTGGAGCTGGTGGTTGTTGGAGGGCACCCATGAGAGAACCCTCTGAAACACACTGCCTTTACCACCCTCAAACAGCTTCTGCATCGACTCATCTACAGGAAAACACATCACACATGACTGCAAACACAACACAAATACAGTAACATGAGAGAATGAGACAATGCCTTTAAGATGGAGACCAACTAGGTTAAACTATTCAATGAACCAGTATTAGTTTTGAGTAAAATCATGTTTCTTAAAACTATGGTCTGCCCTGTTACAGACAGTTTGGCTCAACAATGCTCAGATTTAGAGAAAATGGAGTGTGAAAAGTTGATCTAAAAGAGAAATCTACTTTTTTTTGGAAATATGCAAAAAAAAAAAAAACATTTTCGAATCTATTCAACCAGTCTCCGGGTTTGGCGGTAGCACTTTTAGCATAGCTTAGCATAGCTTAGCATAGATCATTGAATCTGATTAGACCATAGACAGTATAAGAAATGGACAGAGCCATCTCATTGGAACTCAGTTGAGAGAGTTGAAGCCCATTTTTAGCGATTTTTGAGCACTTCCGTTCCTGACGCGCAGACTCAAACCGACTCAAACTAAGCTTGATGACGTGAGCAACCTGTCTGACAGACGTAAATCTTCTAGTAGCTGTGCGTGAAAACTGCCAACGTTAATCTTGCAGAGACGGGGAACTTGATCAAAGGGTTCTTTGGCGTGCGTGAGCAGGAGTATTTTGTCCCGTTGCTTTTATGGACTCATTATCTATGGGCTTCTCCCTTGACGGGACGTCCCCCCGATTGCATGCGAGCTTCTCCTCCTGTCTGTACGGCCACGCGACAGAGAGTCAAGTGGTTATGACGCAGTCGTTAGCCTGTTTTTACAAAAACTGTTTCTACGGGGCCATAATGTAACATAGAAGGTAATGGAGCCCTTTATGCATTGTCGTGTTTCTTTAGAAATAAATAATGGACAAATGGAGTCTTTAAACGCCTCAGATGTAAAGTTATTCGCCGTCAAAGTGACGCAAAAATGAATGGGAGTCAATGGAAATGCTAACGCAAGTGAAGTTCTGCTACAAGATGGCGGCACCCGGCCGACTTCAACTTCCGGTCGATGGATTACCCCCTTGGATTAGACCAACTTTGCTGCCGTTCTATGGGATCAGCAGGCGCAATGATATTAAATAGTCCCCAGCTAGGTAACTTCCAAAGTGACCTGCACTAAGTTTGTGTAGTTGCAGTTAATATCATTGCACATTATTACGCAGGAATGAGAGTATAGTTCCTAGCCATATCGGCCTAGAAAATTGCAACTTTTCATTTTCATTCGGTCTTAGTGCACGATGTAACTACAGAAGAGTCAAGGTTTAAATAGGAGAAATATCAAAACTCTTTGGTCATTTTTTTGAGAGAGATGCTAACGGTCTAATCAGATTCAATGATCTATGCTAAGCTATGCTAAAAGTGCTACCACCAGACCCAGAGATCGGCTGAATGGATTTGAAAACGGTAATTCGAAACTTAACTGTTTAACTCTCACTCCAAAAAAAATTCCTTCAACAAAAGTAATTCTATTAAAAAAAATCTTTAAACCCATTTTTACCTTATTTTAGTTTCCTTTTTATAGCAGTATGGCTAATAAATCTGATATGGGACTTGAACAAGAAAACTTCCTGACGACTTTGTAACAAAGAGCTGAGAGAGAAACGCACTTTTCAATCTGGATGATTTTTAGGTTTGTAATGACAGACTACACATTACTATTCAAAATTGTGTAATATTTTTTCTTTTATTCATACTTTTATTCACCAAGGATGCATTAAATTGATAGAAATTTACAGTAAAGACTTTAAGGTTAAAAAATATTTATATTTCAACTAAATGCTGTTCTTTTAAAGTAACACCAAGTAACTTTTCCTCTTCGGTCGCCCTACTGGTTGGAAACGAAATTGTCCATTGCCGCTGTCGTAAATAATTTAGCCTACCGTCGCACGCACGCTCGCTCGCTGTTTATCCAGCACCGGCTTTAGAATGAACGATGTCCACAGACAAGGTAGAGTATGTTACATGATTTCATGAAAGGATGATGTATTGCGACATCAGAAACGAAGAAAAACGAAATAATGACTATTGTAGCGCTTGGCGTAAAGCAGTCGAATTTTGTAGTTCTTTTTGTGCACGGGTTCCTACCCGAAACCCAAAGTTACATAGTGCCAGTAAAAGCGAGACAGACCCCGTCAGGCTATGGCAGACGTGCCATTTAACTTATATTAAGTCGATGTACCATCACAAGGGTCTTGGAAATATATTATGAAGGTTGAAAAACTACATAGTGTTACTTTAAACTTTCTATTATTCATTATAGAATCTTGACTCTTTTTGTTCTTTTTTTTTCACAAAATATTTACCAGCACAACTGTTTTCAACATTGATAATAACATTTCTAGTTTCCTGAGCATCAAATCAACATATTAGAATGATTTCTGAAGGATCATGTGACACTGAAGACTGGAGTAATGATGCTGAAAATACAGCTTTGCATCACAGGAATAAATTACATTTTAAAATATATTCAAATAGAAAAGAGTTATTTTAAATTGTAAAAATATTTCACAATTTTATAATAAGAAACATTTAAAAAGCTTACCAACCCCAAATTTTTGAACGGTAGTGTATGTGAGGTTGGAAAAGGTATCAGAATTCAATGTCTTCAATACATTCAGTGAAAGTCGTTTTAATACCCCACAACTTATTCAGCTAGTGTTCAATATTGATGAAGTGAAAAATACATCTGCCAGAAAGGACTCACTTCACCCTTTCCTTTACTAAGTAAAAGGACGTGCATCCCTATATAGCCGATAATGAGCTTATATAACGGCTGGGAAACTATATAAAACGTTCTTGGGAATAGAAATTTTCATTCATTATACATACAGTATGAGGTCATAGCTTGACACCATGTCATTAAGTTTTATAAAGCCCTGCTTGCTTTATTCAAGCTGAGGAAATGATGTAATTTTTAACATTTACCTCAAACTGTTTATTTAAGGGTTATTTAAGTGCTGCCAGAGTTTTGGTCCTGTACCTCCCAACAGCAGAAGGACCATGAGGTCCGAGGACGTCTTGAGCTGAGCCACGTCCTCCTCCCTGTCGCTGTCCACTGTCTGAGCCACCACCTCCAGAAGACACTCCACCAAACCAGCATCCACCAACTGAAGCTTGATCACATCTGAGAGAGAGAGAAAGACAGATCTTATTATACATCAACCTTCACAGCACACCTTCGTTAACACCTTCATGTCTAAAAGGGAGTTCACAGCCCATATTAAAATCCTAGTGATGCACATCTGAGTAAGAGTCAAGACCAGACACAGACTAATATCACACACACACACACACCCTAAAGCCCCGTTCTTAATACAAGTAACTTTGTCCCTGCATGTCGCCAGTGGCTGGCGATGAGGTCGCTAGTGGGCGTTCCCACTACTGGTTGCCTAGTAATGTTTATGAATGACATCCAATGACAGCGAATCACGCGCTCCACTCCTATTGGCTGTCGCTTCCGAAAGTCCACTTCATTTGTATAAAGTTAAACAGATCTCAACTTTGTTGCGTCGCCAGACACGCCCCATCCGGTCGCCAATGGTCGCTGTCATGTGTGTCGCCGGAAATCGCCCGCTCCCCACTGAAATGAATGGTATCGTTGGTGGTGGTCGAATCCACTGTGAGACACCAATGTGTCCCTGAGCAAGACACTTAACCCCTAGTTGCTCCAGAGGCGTGCGACCTCTGAAATATAGCAATTGTAGGTCGCTTTGGATAAAAAGCGTCAGCTAAATGAATAAATGTAAATGTATCGTGTCGCTTGTAGTGTGAACGGGGCTTAAGACCCAAACTAAAACATAACCTCAGATTCAGGCTAAACCTAAGATAATAGTGACTTTTTAATATCTCACAATTCTGACTTTTTTCTTACAAATTCTGGCCAAAAAAGTCTCTGGATTTTTCACTTGGCACTTTTTGGAAAAAGTCGCTAAAGAGGTCTGATGATATGTTGCTAAATCGAGCAGCAAAGTCGCTAAGTTGGCAACACTGTTAAGACAAACTCGTTTGAAACAATTCAAAGTCTGAATTGTGAGATATAAAGTCGCAAAGCTTTTTTCACGCAATTGCAAGTTTATTTCTCACAATTTTGAAATAATGCCAAAATTTTTAGGTATACATGAGAAAAAAAGCTTATATCCTGAAATTCTGACTTTTTCTCTCAGAATTGTGATATAAACTAAATTCTGAGAAAAAAAAGTCAGAATTGTGAGAGAAAAGTTGCAATTAATATATATACATATAGACTTGCATATGTAAAATAATTTTCTGTTTTTAGTTTTAAATGTTTTTATGAAATAAAAACCTAATACAAAATATTTAGTTTGATTTTAGCACTTTAGTGTGTATCTGATCATATTTGTGTTATAAATCAGCCTTACATTAGTTTAACAGCAGCCTTGTCTATAGATAATCTGTCAGTTTTCAATGTTTTTATATAATAAAAGAAAATATTATTTGATTTTAGGAACTTCGTGTACATCCGATCTTATTTTCCATCATGAAATTATATTACATAATTATCAGCATTGCAAAGTCTAAAAACAGTCTATGGATAATTTTTGTCAGTTTTTAATGTTATCAAATAAAATAAAATAAATACCATTTTGTTTAAATAAAGTTATGATGTTAGCAATTCTGTGTACAGATGATCTAATTTATTATTATCATAACATTATATTATTTATATATCATTAAATTGCATCATCTATATATCAGCACTTTAGTGGTCAACCATCTGGCTAGAAATTGGCAACGGCCGCTGAAATTAAAAATTAAAAATGCATATCAGTTGACAACTATCTCAGAGCATAAACTGAGACCCAGATTCATACAGACTCCATGCATGTTTTCTCCTTCAAATACATAGACTGAATTACATAATCCCCTGACCCATAAATACTAAACCAGACACAGTGATGTAATGAACCTTGTATTTTGCATTTCAAAAAATTCAGATTTTGAGGATATATTCAGATATTGATGATTCATGCAGTCAGCGAATGACACAACAACCCAGGGGGGAAATCTTGGAAATCTTTCTGAGGTCAGACTGTTTCGCAGACATATGGGCATCTCACTACGCATTTGGCTGGTTATGAAACGCCTGCAGTGTTCAGGTACAGCGCTGCTCACCCTTTCCCCCTCTATATATCACACACACACTCTTGCTGCGGTCCACGTGACTCGCAGAGCTTGGCCTGTAGTGCTGTGTAGTGGCTCTAAGTAGGCCGTTGTCTTGGAGACTGGCAGTATGGGATAGCGGCGCTGTGCACAGAATGCTAACAACCAAAGCGCCGCTTTCACACATGCTCTCAATGCTCTCGGCTTTCCATCTCCCACACCTGCTCTCTCTCTCTCTCTCTCTCTCTCTCTCTCTCTCTCTCTCTCTCTCTCTCTCTCTCTCTCTCTCTCTCTCTCTCTCCTCTCTCTCTCTCTTCTTTAATGTGTCTTGAATTCTTACAGTTCAAAATATAGAACTATAACTAAGTTATATAACTAACTATATTTTATAACTGAGATTAGAAAATAATATAAAATAACAAAAATATTAAAACAATATATAAAATAACATTTTCTTGTGAGATAAACTCTTTTACTTTCATACAGTAACCTGCAAAAAGGGAGAATCAGGGTTATTATAGTTAACTAAAACCATAAAAAAAAAAATTATACAAACCTCAAGATGTTGTTAAATTTCTGCCTTATTTTAGTATCATTGCTATATATATATATATATATATATATATATATATATATATATATATATATATATATATATATTATAATAGTAATGATACTAAAATAAGGCAGAAATTTAACAACATCTTGAGATTTGTGTTTTAAACAAGAAACTACAATATTTTCAATATGAAATTTAAAAAAAAACATCAAGATATATTCTCTGAAAACAAGGCTGAGATTAGTGTGCAATTCTGTTTCTACGGTAAATCAATTTTGTTTTAAGAATTTGTTTTAAGTTATAGCTCTAAAACAAGACAAAGGCACTGCGTTTTGTGAAAAAAGAAAAAAAATAACACCTCAATAACCATTTCCCTCCAACACACGCTTCAACAATTAAGAATCACCATCTAAACACACAGCTTTCTTTCAGATGCACATTTCAACGTCACTTCAAATCCTCAGACGAGCTCACAGACAAAAAGAGCATCTGACCGTGGCGGGCGGATTTACGTTCAAATAAGCAAGTCCAGACCTCAGCTTTAAGCAGACCCCAGAGTCCTATTTTGAGGAAACGATGGATGTGGCAATGGCAGAGGAGACAAGTGATAACACTTATTATCCAAACAGCGAAGCAGCTGAGAAATCTCACGCATCTGCTTAATTGTAGCTTTCTCTCTAGCGACTCAACCAAAGCCAATAGCCAGAGTCTTGGAAAATGCATTTTGAATGAGTTTTCATTATCAAATTAGCACGGCTTTGCATTATGAGCCATGTCACTCTCTATAGCTTGGATGGTTTTGATGTTCCAGCTTAGAAAACCAGTAATATTTGGTGATTTTTAAATGTGAAATTTGAACTCAAAATCTTGTTGGCTCATGCTCAAGATTTCAGAGCCAAAACACAGCTGCAAACACATGCATTCGTTTCATAAAGTGTCCTGTTTCCAGACACAACAGGTGGTAGAGTATGACTTTCTATATAAGTCACAATACATGCTCACAGCTGGGAAGAAAAGCCTTTGAGGCTGCTGATGTCACTCAGTCACTGGGTCAGTGGGTCTACCGCGGGAAACGTGCCAACATCCATATCCATATTCAAGCTTGATCAACGACTACAGTCCCTCAACTCATGCTGAAAGCAAACGCAGCATGGCTAAACTTGGAAGCTTAACCTGTGCTGTTTTGATGCACACATTGAAATTATGAAACAGAAATATATCAACAGTGAAATAATGTGCTATTTTAAAGGTTCCCCTTTTTTTGGAGTCCCCTACAATAGGTTTACATCCACCCAAGGTCAAAAAACACTTTAACTATCTCATAATATACACTGCAGCATCCCCTCTTTTCTCAGTGTCTGAAACGACTCGATAGAGAATTCGGTCTCTCTAACTCCTCCTTTCCGAGAACATACTCTGCTCTGATTGGTCAGACGGCTCAGTCTGTTGCGATTGGTCTACCACTTACAGTGCGTATCTGAATCAAAATGCGAATTACCTGAATTACCATTATCTGAATTTCAGCTCGGGATCTTCCTCAGCCCCTGATACACAGTGATAAGTACAGTAACGATGGCGTCGATTTTTCCGTATCAATTCCAGCGCGAGTCCTCTTTCTTTTAAAGTGTATGTAAAGTGGATCTGCTTTCGCAGCTCAGAAAACAGCATCTTCTCGACATGTCGACAACATGAACAAAACTCAGAACAACTACAGTGTTTAAGGGTCAAAGTAGACGTCATTTGCAGGCAGCCAATGAAGACCATAGTCTGGCCTTATGCTAATCAGTTACAAACCTCTGTAGATGTTACGGAAGTGAGACTGGAATTGCTGACGACTTATTTCAGAAGTTCTGAATAAATTATTTATTTTAGGAGACAATAGCTTTATTTGTTGTGCACTATGATCTTTAAAACTTTGCAGACCTCTTACATTCACAAACAGCTATATTACACACTGCATGAAAGGTAGTATACGAAAAAGCATAGAGGCACTTTAAAAACACTGGTCTGCCTTCAAAACAAAGATAAAGGCCACCGCTTTACAAATAAATACTGTGGTGATAAGATATAGTATCAGACAGTAATACTACACGATTACCTTATTCATATATCTTGGTGTTTGCATGGTTCTCCACAATACTAATAGGATCAGTTTTTGGTTCAACTTATCAGCATTGGGTGATGGTTTCTTGCTTCAATTTTTTTTTAAGTCTAACAGTCTTGTATTTAAAAACTGGTATTATTTATCAGTTTTATCAAATAAAATAAAATAAAAATTTAAAAAATCACAAATAACTCAAGAATAATGGCAATAACCTGGTACCATGCTCAAAAATTGTAAAGTACATTTTGTAAGTGTATTCATCATTATTTAAAGCTACACTGTGTAACTTTTTTAGTTTATTCTTAGCTAAAAACACTTAGTTCTTTCAAAAATATATGTGCTCATTAATGTATAATGTATAAACTTCATTCAAGTAATAAAGTATTCTCGTGAGTGTATAATATGCCATTGAAAATACATACGGGTAAGGGGTTCTAATGTCGGTCGCCATGTTGCCCCTCCATCTTGAAAGTACATTAGCCAAAGAGGGACATACCCCATTAATTCAAGCTTCGCCTTTCGCGTTTTAAAGGGACTATAACTTTTTCCCCATTATAAACGTAACAATAGCCTTTTTATTTTACCATTTATGACTCAAACATCTCCTGTTGAGCATACTGACACCTTGTCCGCTCACAGTGGGTGCACCTATAAGCCTGTATCCTATTTTTCCTATTTTCTGTCGGGTCGGATTTTTCCCGCGCTGTCTGCGGATGTGATGTCAAGCGCGTTCATGTTAAACGTTTCAGATCACTCTGCCACCACCGCTAGTCAGCAAGTAGTTACACTCGCAAACCTATCTCAAACAATATATGTTTTTGACTGTTCTTACCTCTGTAAACATAATGTTGACCTCCTTGCAGGCAGCAGATGACTTATGAAGTGTGCACGCACGTACGAGCGCTGCGAGCAGTGTTGCCAGGTCCGTATGCCTGCACTGTTTCCGCGGGTTGTTTGTGTAGTGCACGGGTTGACGCGATTGTTTTACTCACTGGAACATGATTGTTATCGGGGAAACACCCGGGAACGCTATTTGACTATTTTTGGCCGTGATTGGGTTAGTTTTGATGAGCAATTGGGCTGGTTTTGTTGTGCAGACCTGGCAACCCTGGCTGCAAGAGCGAGCAGAAAGGAAGAGCAGTTCTGTTTTTTGGCCACAGGTGTCAGTCGCGAGTTTAAATTTCAGAAAAACGCATATAGGCCCTTTAACACGCGTGGGTTAGCACTTGAACTGGAAGCCATGTTAATCTTGGACTACATTGGCCACCGTAGGAGTTAAAACGAAATCGGAATTGAGAGGAACAGAAACTAATATTCACTGGATGGTCATATACCTTTTCACCGCTAGATGGGGTAAAAATCACACAGTGTAGCTTTAATGTCAATCGCTGTGATTCTCACCATTCTCAGCAAGTGGTGCCAACACCTCAAAGATCATCTCCTTCTTCTCATGTTCCACCTGCTTACGGAAGAGCCGAACCAGCTCCTCGGCAATATTTGTAGAGGCGAACTGCTCCTTACTGGACTCTGTTTGAGGATCAGTCAAAAGAGATGTGTTAACTTTATCCAATAAGTCCTAATAAACAGTATTAGAATGTATGAAAATGTGAATATGTAGTTGGGCAATGTGACTGAATTGAATCGGTAACTCACCGAGCTCTGCCAAGTTGCCAAAGGCAATGAGACACATCTCTGTGAGCGCGGTGTTTTGAGAATGAACACCCAGCAGTCTGACCAGTGTTGGGATCACACCCATGCTGATCAACTGGGCCTGCAACGAGTCTAGAGCGGAGAGAAAACACATGAGATTTACTGTACTCTAATTCATGCAGATTTGATAATAGAACAGCATTTTCTATTGATAGTTAAAGTCCAGTATTCATCATTATTCTGCTAATTACATTGCAAGAAAATTGATTATCCCCAAACATCATCATCATCATCATAATAAGAAATCTTTTCTTATGACAGTGTACAATGGCAGCGATATGTTCAGTCAAAATGTCACAGACAATAATGTGATTTTTACAATGAATAAGACGTATTAACTTGCTATTAGCCAGCACTGTCAAATGTTTTCTCAGTGTTATTGTTTATTAAAAGTAAAACTAAAGGGCAGTTTACACAACACGGTTTCAACTAAAAACTTTTATGCGCTTTGGCCGTTCATTTACACAACAATGTTTTGAGGGCCTGAAAATGCTAACTTTTGAAAATGGATTTCAAAGTGTACGTTTTTGAAAATGATACCATTATTGGCTCTGAGTAAACTACAAAAACATGAATTTGTGAAAACGGTGATGTCATGTGCATACATAAACGCGTTGTCTATAGGCGCATAGTTTCTTTACAAAGTGACATCGCCAACTACTGGCCTGGCTTGAATAATACAGCGTTTTTATTCGTTTTAGATGATCCATGTGAATTTTGACACATCTGTGTGCGAAAAACGTATGTACCCTTAAACTAAAACTATAATTGAAATAGTTCAAATAAAATAAAATGTAATATTACATTAAAAAAATTAAAACACTAACTGAAATAACTTTAAAAACTAAAATGACAAACTAAAACAGGAAAAAATATTTAAAAGCTATATACAAATATAAAAACAGTAACGAAAGCACTTTTAGTGAACACATTTTTTTTATTGTACCCAAAACATTTTGTTTTGGTGTACTCACTGAGACTTACTAAGAGTAAAGTGCACATTTACCAGTAATTGCACTAAACTTTATCGACAGTTCATATTTTTTTGTTTTTAATTATCACTCATTACATTTTTTAATGACTTGATTTCTTCAGCAAGCCTTTCAAAACTACTTGCTGAAAAAGGCATGAAAAGCAAAAAATCACAAATATGTTCTCACTTGTTATGAGTGATTTCATCACTGTTTACATCCTGCAAGGTGTGTGTGTGTGTGGTGTGGTGTTTGAAGCTGTAGATTAAAAGAGCCCATTCACCAGATGAAAGTAATACCGGCAGTATGTAAAACGCTGCCACATTATATAACGCTCTGACATTTCATTTTTGTAGAGTGCTTTACTGGAGACTAGCACAGAAAATATATAACCTCGACCTGAAAATGTGAACGATAAATCAAGACCACAGTGGAACAAAGGACTGCTAAGCCATCCCTTTCATGCACAAGCACGGGTCCTTCTTCCTATACTCAATCACATTTGTTCTCCAGCAGAAATATCTAAATGTCTTAAGAACAAATAAATCTACCTGAGAATCAAGCTTGCATAACATTTAATGATCTATTTTAGAGAATACCTTTTATGCGTGTATTTTGGCAGATATTTGAAATATTTGTGGTGGCCGACTGATATATCATAAAGGCAGATATTTTACATCTTTAAATTATTAGCATAAGTTTTATTGTTTGACAGATACAGTGGTTAGCATAAGTGAATACACTCATGATAAAGTTGACTAAAAAGAGGAATACAAAAAAATCATCTTTTGGAAACTGATGTTGATGCCTTAATTTAAAAAATGAGGAAAAATCCAACCTTAAAGACATCAATTTTCTTTTTTTCAATTACAGAATCAAGAAGCTGCTAAACCATAAATACAATTTTTTACAGATTTATTTTTGTTCATTGTTTTCATATTGACTCATATTATAATTATTTATAATTTAGCAAATATGTAAAAAAAAAAAATCTAAATTTCGTTGCAGCAATTGTTATGCATGCTAATTAAATTAAATATTGTAATATCATATAGTCTTTATATTGGCCATCCTGCTCTCTAAAATATCAGTTTTGGCCATCAAATAATCCATATCAGTCGACCACTGCTTTCAATCATAAAGCTCACTAAATGTATCATTTAATGTATCACATTTTGAATTGCTTTTAAAAGTAACCCCTTAAGTTGCCGGTTCAAAGATGTTTCAGTTAGTCTAGAAACGTCTCTGTGAAACACCAAATGTGGGCGGCACCGGCACACATCTGATGCCATGGATTTGTCGGGAAGCAGATGTTGATCAGTAAATTCAATGAAGCAAAGAGGAGATGGCAGCTGAGACAGCAGAGCACTGTGTTAAGAAGACAGTCCAGGCAGAGGAAAAGGAGAAAGATGTTATTTAGTATGAGTTGAATAAAGAGTATAAGGCACTTTAAGACATTTATGAAACAGAAATCCCTTCATCACATTTAACAAACAGTTGACAGTCCAAAATGCTTCTTCCCTCCTATATAATGTCCTGTTATTCGCTTTATCCACCACAGAAGCTTTGCTGGTCTGAGCATGAGCAAGAGGAATATTTAAGCAACATCTATTGGGTGAATGCATCAAATGAGAAAAAACAACATAACAAGCCTTGGCACAACTGGACGCAAGCCAGAAATCATTGAGGAACTCTTGCCAGTAATCGAAGCCCAAATCACGTCAGAGAAATGTCAACCAGGGGACTCATGAGTCATGTTTCCTAAAAGAACTATGAAGTGTTTGCATCTCATCTCAAGCTCATGCAAGATTTAAATGCTTAACTTCCCAGCTATAACTCTGAGAGTGTACAAACAGCTAAATTCAGCCATCACAGACTCCATTATACCGAAGAACTGCATAACTAGTGACTCGGCATATATTCTTTACAATATAAACTATACAAAAATGCATGCAATTAAAAGTAGGCTTCCACTACTGGATGCTGATTGGTCAATACAGCCTGTCAGCCATGCTAAAAATAGATTATATACTAACACAACAGCTATTTCAACAAATACAAATTGATGTCGTAACCATTTTTATAAAAGCAATAAGGCTCTTGCAGCTATGATATGTTGTAAATATAGTCACGACCAGTTAAAGTGCTTTAACTTCTAAGAGTATATAAAAAATATAGCACAGCCTCCTGGTCCTACATTTCAAGAGCTGATATGCCTCGTGAAAAAGAAGTGCACTTAAAGGGATATTTCTCTTTTATTAAATCTGAGAGCTTGCCGTCCCTCCATTTACAGCTACACAAATACCACTTTGACGCTTCAAAAAATTCATAAAGAGATCGTAAAACTAATCCGTATTGAGCGGTTAAGCCCAAATTTTCGGAGGAAACACGATAGCTTTGTATGATGAACATTAAAATTAGTCTTTAATTCACATTTAAACATTGATCAGCGATCATAAACAGAAGCTCAACTGAACATGCTTGACGTGCGAGGACAAACCTCTTGAAGCTCAAACGTGATGCGTAACACGAGAATAAACCTCATTGGTTCTCGCACGTCATGTGAACATGCTTGAGCTTCTGTTTACCACAACTGATGTGTGGATTGATGAAAGTTTATATGTGAATAAAGCCTAAATTTAATCTGAGCGACAGTGTCTCTTCAGAAAATGTTTACTAAACCGCTCAATTCATACGGATTCGTTTTATGATCTCTTTATGAATTTTTTGAAGCGTCAAATTGGTAGTTGCGTAGCTGTCAATGGAGGAACAGAAAGTTCTCAGATTTCATAAAAAAAAATTTATTTGTGTTTCGAAAATTAACGAAAGTCTTACGGGTTTGGAACGACATGAGGGTGAGTAATTAATGACAGAATTTTAATATTTGGGTGAACTATCCCCATATTCTATTAAAGTAAATTATTTGCGTAATAATTCCTCTTTTAAAAGTATGCTAAAGCGCACTTCTTTTTCACAAGGGTATAAAAAAGGGACATAACAGTATATTTAGTAACAGATTTGTAAGACAAGTGTAATGTCTGACCAGGCATGTAAAGTCTTTTCCCATGTGAAAAAAAAAAAAACCTCAAAGTGATAAGATGAGTCATTTCTCTTGGTGGCTTAGTAAATATGATGACAGGCTTTAAGTTAGAACAGATAGACTTTGCAAGGAAACGCAATCTGTTACAAGACAACATTTGAGAGAAAGAGATGAGAGAAAGAAAAAGGCCGTGGTTCAAAACAGCATGAGTGTGATATCAGCGATAATAAACAGCCCACTGGCTGTTCTCTTCCATTAAATTCATATCTGACCATTTATTTTCATCAGGACACCGAAAACGAAAATGCCTGACCCAAATTTGTTGATTTGCACTAGCCTCTGGATGCGAGGTGTAACAGATCGAAAAAAAGCTATTACCATTTCAAGCCTTGCTGGCAAACAGGGATGAAGAGAGCAGCGCTTGGCCTGTCCATCAATTATTCAAGGACATCAAGTCACAGAGATGTAAATACACTGCCTGCATTCCCTTAAATATTTAACAATGCACTGCATTGCTGCAAAACACAAGGCCATAGCCTTCTGTAACCTCCTGGGCATTTCACAACTGATACGGACACTGGAAACTGTAGAATGGGTTTACTTGTGTCCCAATAATCCAATAATTTTTTCAATGTTAAAATTCT
Source organism: Chrosomus eos (assembly GCA_036326025.1). Classification (NCBI taxonomy): domain Eukaryota; kingdom Metazoa; phylum Chordata; class Actinopteri; order Cypriniformes; family Leuciscidae; genus Chrosomus; species Chrosomus eos. The sequence goes on from CM070818.1 coordinate 55,768,056, forward strand.
AGTTTAAAATGCAGAGCGAATCAAAACATTTGTTTAAGCAGTGCAAATTTGGTGAAAGCCATTTCCATTCATATCAATGGTAGTTGCTCGGCTGGCGCATTAAGCATTACTAAACAGAAAACCTGCATGCCGCCTGGTCTTATCAAGGGGAATGATTGTTGATGGAACCGCAAGAACGTGCCAATGAATTTTTTTTTCAACATTTTAAATCATGTTTTTAAATTAAAAAAGTATTTTTTTAATAAATAATATTAAAATTATGTTTACAGTGGTGGCAAAAAGTGATGTCCGGCCTAGGAAAACTGACATCTTCACCCTTCAAATATTATTCAAATTTGATAAAGATTTGTAAGCATATTGCTTAGTTGTGCTTGGAGTCAATCATTTTTGGCCAGACTGTCATACAAAGAAATTATAAACGCATGTAAAAACAAGAGAAGACCTACAAAATATTAATATCTGATTATGTTGCAGTTAATGCTTTTTCCAGTGAGCTTTTGGTTTTTCTATGTATTTTTTAAGTTTGGCTTTTTTTTGTTGATATTCAGATCATATTTTATTCCGAGAACATTTTACCAATTCCAAACTACATCTTAATAACTATTATTCATTTTGTATATAATCACTTATAAGTGATATAACTTTGGAATTTCTAGTATTGCATTAGTATTGCATCCTTCTCATGGGCATTTAATAATTTATGACTTTTCAATGCGACTTAAATCTTTTTTTTTGGCCCATTTTACCAGTAAAAGAAAACCTGTTTAATAATTATGCACATCTGAATATAAGGCGTTTTTCACAAATTATATATCACTTGTATAAATAAATGATTATATACAAAATTAATCATAGTTATTAAGATTGATGTGGTTCGGAATTGGTAAAAAGTGCTTGGAAAAAAATTTGTGCTGGGCAACGATTAATCACATCCAAAATAAAAGTTTGTGTTTACATAATATATGTGTGTGTACTGTGTATAATTATTTGTTATATATATAAATACACATATGCATGTATATATTTAAGAAAATATGTTATTTATATATGAAATATTATACTTATATAATATTAATTATGTATAAATATATATACAGTACATGCAAATGGTTCTTAAATATATACATGCATATGTGTATATTTATATATAAAAAATAATTATACACAGTACACACACATATATTATGTAAACACAAACTTTTATTTTGGATGCGATTAATCGTTGCCCAGCACTAAAAAAATATATATGATCAGAATATCAACTTGCATAATAACTATAATTATTAATTGTAATTTTTTCAAATAAATACCTCCTCAAACAAGTTTGTTTTGCTTTTCCTTTATATTTAAAACATTTCTAATTTAACTGAACTTATAAGGTCACAAAATAAAAAATAAAAATATCCCCTCAGAACATCACTTTTGGCCCATACTGTATTTTTGCATTTAGTCTATGTACGGAAAGTGGCAAAATTAGACAATATTTATTAGGGATGGTGAATAAAAAAAGCAAACCTATCATGTCAAATCAGTGGAAGACATTAGATTCAAAAATAAAAAAGAGAAGTGAAACAGGCTTTCTTAGAGTGGTCCCCTACAGATATTACCATTAATGTTCAACCGTGAGGTATAACCGTGCTAGTCAGAAAATCAAATCTGCGTGCCTTTTTTATAGAGAATGAGATCAAAGTTGTCATATCTATGTAGAACTGATAAATATGCGAATCATTTAGTGAACATCTCAGACTATACCAATAAGGGACCATTCAAAAATATCGCCTTCTTGGTTATTGGTCATTACCATTATCATTGCTATAGTTCATCAGCATGCCACAAAAGACAGTCAAGAGCTTCCCGGTGGCCGGGTCAGTGCTTTGGGCCAGAGACTTAATGTGCTCGGCAACTATCTGAGCACCACCCGCTGCGTCAACTGCACTTCTGCCCTCATCTGCAAAACAAAGAGGTCACATAAAAAAAGAAATAAACAATAAAAAAGGCAACAAATGACACAAAGAAACAGCAACCTGAAACACAATGACAGAGAAGAGGGCGTTAAAGGAATAGTTCATGTCATCCCGAACTACTCGAATGATTCAGAATCACAAAATTTCCCTTTTTGGGTGAACAATTCCTTTAATGGAAAGACAGGATGGGATCCATGAGTGCATCCTTATGGAATGTAATATGTAATAAGAACACAAGAAAATGACAACTTTGAGATAAAAGAACCGCAAATGAGATCGAAAAGTGTCTGCTGAAAAAATGCACATTACACCAGCATAGGATTTGTTTACAGCTGTAAAGTTGAGGTGCTGATGCAACTAAAGGCAAAACTGATTCCAGAGACCAGAAGTGCAGAAGAAGAACAGCAAAATCCAGCCTCACTAACAGGGGAAGGTGTTAAAAGATCCACAGAGACACCGAAGTTGAAGGTAGCCATTGACTTCCATAGTATTTTTTTTTTTCCTATATGGAAGTCAAAGGGTGCCGTCAAATGTCTGGTTCCTAACATTCTTCAAAATATCTTCATTAGTGTTCAACAGAAGAAAGAAACTCATACAGGTTTAGAACAACTTGAGGATGAGCAAATGATGACAGAATTTTCATTTTTGGGTGATCGATCCCTTTAATTTAAGTGTATTTGTCTTTCTCCTCTCCCAGTGTTTCTGGGGCTAATCTTTTTTTTTTGGGTGAACTATCCCTGCAACACGGACACCTTAAAATAAAGTTTATCCCAAAAATGCCATCTCATGTAACTCCCTACACTACAATGACCTACTTTACAACACCATTTGACTACATAAAAGTGATTTATGAATCTGCAGTTCAATCCCGTATAGTACTTTCACCCCATATTTAGTCATACTTTTCACAGAAGCAAAACACTGTCCTATACAACAGTGATTTATATTTATGCAATATATAGCTATATATATATATAGTGTCATATATGAGTCAGCTCAGTTGGTATGAACAATGTTTCAGGTTTGTTTACACTGGTGCTGGCCCACGCAAAGTCTACGACGGCTGCCTACTATCACACAATTCAGGAAGAGAGATAAAAAAAGGGTGAGAAAGTGATTTAAATGCAACAAAACGAAGTAAAAGAACAGAATACGGAAAACAAGGATGTTGAAAGATTTCCAAATGGCGTAGAATATTGGTTTTTGGATGCGGTGTAGGGAAAAAGATACTACTGTGTGGGGTTTGCAAGTCAAATTAAGTCCTTGAGTGAAATGCATGACATGTGTCATCTTTATCAAAGGGTCAGGGTCATCGGGGATCAAGATCAGCTGCTCCGTCAATCAGCTTCATATGGCAACATACCCTTTTTTTGGACATTTCTTGAAATTTGAAAATAAACATAAGCTAATATTAATCTTAAATTCATGGTAGAACCTGGTGGTACCCAATGATATACTTTGATGACATCACATGACACTACACACACCCTTAAACTGTCATTTTTTCACACACTTTTGATGACTCCAGTTGCTGAAGAAGTGCTCATGAATATGTGTATATTTTCCTCAATTTTTCATATTTCTTCAGAATTTAAAAAATATGTCAAGCATCTGGGTAAGTTCTAATCTTTTTTCAATCATTGTCACATTGTCTGGATACTACTATTACCTTTTTATTCAATAAAAAAGGTATGTTGCCATATGGCAACATTGTGCAGTAATGGAACAATATTTTGCCCATGCTAATGCAGAGTAGCTTTGTATGGATGCACTGAAATAGTTGGATGGTTGTATTCTACTCATAAATTTATATATATTTGTATATATTTATAAAGTAAAGTAAAAGTAAACAATAAAAGTAAAATATGTATACGCAAATTTTGTTTAGAAAATGCACAGTGCACAGTGTTGAGATGATGTTGGGAAAGGTGTAAAGTAGATCAAGTAGATTTGAAGTTTTTGTCATTCCAAAATCTGTATGGTGAACAAAAAATAACCACATATTACAAGTCGCTGTGCAGTCCCCATGCACATGTGCACACACACACACACACACACACACACACGCGCACATACACGCACATACACGCGCACGCACACAAACATGCACACACAAATGCACAAAAACAGTTCTTATGAGTTTACGCCAGATGTTTTGTAAATGTTGTTGAAATAATGAACGAAAATTAGTTTCATATTTTGTACACAAAGCTCTTGAAAACATTTTAAATAGTAAAAACAATTTAATTTCTATAAGACATGTCTGTAATCATATATGAATTTCATGTCATTTTGGGGGAGAAAACTGTTCCATTGTCGCACAATGTTGTACCCAAAAGTACCCCCCCCCCCCCCCCCAAAAAAAAAAAGAAAAAAAAAAAGAAATGTTCATTTGAGTCTATTTTATATATAAAAAAACACTCAAACATTTTTTTCCATGATTGCATAATAATGCGTGCAGTAGAGGGTTAAAACCATCTGTGTCCATTTGCCAAGGGCTCTTAATGCAGTCTCATGTTTGTCTTTTTAATAGTAACCACATAAATAATTAGACATGTAACAGTTATTATAACTTAATTGCTAGTATTTCATATTAAATTATTTTTAAGTTGACAACATTTGCAGTTTAAAGGTGCCCTAGAATGGTTTTTTAAATTATTTTATAATGTTTCCTGGGTTGCCCTTATAATGTTAGTATGTTTTTTAGATCAAAAATAGTCATAATTTAGAAATAAAAGGCATTTTTCCTAGCCTGATTTTAGTCTCTGATTTGAACACTCTGTTTGAAGGGGCGTGTCTGCTGTGAGAACCGGCCACTGCTGTGATTGGCTGACATGCTTGCATATGAAATATGACATGTGAAACTCTCTCGAATACTTTCACTACAGCTTTTATATACGTTTTAACTATTACAGCTATCGTGATTAACGAATCGTGAGATGTTTTTAAAGTATTCAAATCTATTTCCATCACATAAAATGTTGCTTTGATGTACATTGAGCAAGCAGATGACAGTTTGTTGATCGCGAGACAACGCAGTTTCTCTCTCTCATGCTTTCACCAATGCAAACGATGTACATACAGTAAGAGCTTCGTTGGCAGTGTAACAGCGTCAGATTTCATAACGAGTTTGGCAAGAGAGATAAACTTGCGCTGTGTGGATTGTTCTTTGACCACTTTCTGTATAGTTTATTCACTGAGAATTAGCCTATTTAACGTTGGTTATGTAGCAGCTAGGCTAGTTACTTGGGAGTTTGCTATTGCGCTGGGTCTAACACAGTGTAAATTATCTTTAATAAAATCACTACTTACCGGTTGCGGGAATATAGTTGGAATTACCCCCTTCTTCAGTTTGAGACGCTGAGAGAAGCTTGATATTGTCCGTGGTTCGAAAATAAGTCCGTGGTGAAATGGGCAGAGCAAACTAACAACTAACAACAACGAATTAAACTGTTGCGGTATCCGATTATATATAAACATCATCCACGCCTGTTGACATTTCTTTTCTGTGGGAAGGGTATGAAAAGTCCTCACATTCCCTGCACAGCCTGTAACATAGCATTTATTTCCATGATCTGCCATTTTCTCTCTGATCCTCGCTTGTCCCGATGACTCGGCTGCGCAGTTCCGCCTGGCATTGAACATGGGCTGGCTTATGCAAATCTTTGGAGGCGTGATCCCCGACAGTTGCGTCACTGTCGGTATTATGTGGAGATTCGCCTGTTTTTCAGGGGTGTTTTTTAAAAACGAGATTTAAATAAGAAGGAAAAAACAATGGTGTTTGAGACTCACTGTATGTCATGTCCATGTACTGAACTCTTGTTATTTAACTATGCCAACATAAATTCAATTTCACATTCTAGGGCACCTTTAACAAGCTTGATCTCTAT